>OY728577.1:6997435-8197435 GCA_963422195.1 Carabus problematicus
CACACACACACACACACACACACACACACACACACACACACACACACACACACACACACACACACACACACACACACACACACACATATGCACGGACAGTTTTGTACGTACATGTGTGTGCCTGTGTATGTGTGCTAGAAGAGTTTCTTCTCGGTTCAGTGTTCGAAGGCGCCGGTCGGTCATAAGAGCGCGTAACGTACCTACCTTCAAGCCGGCGCCGGACACGGTGAAAGTGGATCTACAAACCAATGAACCAAAGAACCAGTCGCTCTGTTTTACTCTACAGCACTGACTCGTATATTACACTGAGTTACGTTACATTTAGCTGCAGTAGCAATAATTATGTTTGTTCCTGTCAAAACTTGGTTAATAATTTTACGAAAATGCAAAGCCTGGCAAATATATACCAATTCAAATATTTGAATTTTGTCATTCATATTTATAATGTTTGAAATAATGAATAAAAGTTAAAAAAAGTTTAGCAGCTTGAAGAAAATTATTCATCTCGTTAGAGTCATATGAAATGCAAAATTAATACGATTGTGCATAATTAGAAATAAAAATCACTTCAGAGAAAGAGACGTTTTAAGAAACATTCATATTCGCATAAAATACATATTTATACTGACAAACCGAGCGTTGTGAAACAAGTTTTGTTGGAAAAAAAACTTCTTTGATGTTGGCCGGCATCGACTTTGAAGTTGCCGACTGGCAGCAGGCTGGTAATTTTTACATTTCGGCAGTATAATTTCGATTTTCTGTTCTGATAGTAAGTAGGTAGTAAGTAAGTAAATATGCTATGCACTGGTCTCTTATTAGTGATCATATAAACTCAGATATATATACCGAGTGTCCCAAGAAATCTGGGACATAGGGAATTAACATGTAAATATAAAAAAATTGTCATTACTTTTGAACAATACATTTTAGAGCAAAGGTGTAAATAAAAAAGTTGTTCAGAATTAAAAACTGCATAATATTTATTGCTCAAATATTTTTATATATCGAGTAAATCAATTTTGAAATACTGCATTTTGTTGACAGATCAGGAGGCCATGGAACAAAAATTGGATGTTTTTTGATAGTTACAACAACAAATAATCAAAACATAGCGTTTTTGTTTCAATACTTTCTAATCTGTCATTAAAATGTAGTATTTCGAAATTTATTTTCTCGTTACAGAAACATATCTGAGCATTAAATATGGCATCATACTATGCAGTTTTTAATTATGAACAACTTTTTTATTTAAAGTTTTGCTCTAAAATGTATTGTTTAGAAGTAATCGCAATATTTCTATATTTACCTATTAATTCCCTATGTCCCAGATTTCTTGGGACACCCGGTATATATAGATGTATATATATATATATATATATATATATATATATATATATATATATATATATATATATACAGTAAGTCCTCGACTTACGCGAATTCGACTTACGTGAATTCGGACTTACGCGATTTGAATTTTATATATTTTTTTTTGCAAGTTTCCACATGTCAAATATATATGTATGTAGAAATTATAATGTACAGAAATTATTATGTACATACTTATCTGAATAAATAATTACTTTGATAAATAATAATGTTTTATTAAATATATGTATGTAAGTCCATTCTATTTTCACCTATTCTTTGCAATTAACACATATTATATCAAAAATTTCGCAAATTAAGGTTTATTCGACTTACGCGATTTTTCGACTTACGCGCAAACCTTCGGAACGAATTAATCGCGTAAGTCGAGGACTTACTGTATATATATATATGCTTAACAATGAAAAATGAATAGTATAAATATTATACATGACTTATAGTTTATAAAACTTTATTTACGGTAGCAAGTAATTTTGCAGATAGAATAAAAATGTACGTTCGGAAACAACATAAAAAGATTAAAAACATTCTTGCATGAGTGAACATGAGATTAAGTTTGTAAGTAGCTAGGAATGTGTGAATGAGCCTTTATACCGTGTACCTTACAGTGCAGTGTTTCTCAAACTGTGTTCCGCTAGACATGAATCCATAAATGTTTATGAAAGCTATAAGTTTCATTCGACATTTTGTTATAAATACTTACAGTACATATTTCCTTCAATAAGAATACTACTGCAGCTATATTCGTTTGGGAAACACTGTTCTAGTAAAAGCTCCGTAGGAAATTCGAGTGTAAATAGAGATTTACGAATAAAACCCCATGAAAGAAGCGGAAGTGTAGTTGTTGATCTGAATGGCTATGTAATTTAATGCAGTATTCATGTTTTGTGATTTTGTCCGAACATCACCATACATATACGTAAGTCTCTGTTCTATTGTATAACTATGCTATGTAGGTAATTTGTACATCATTTTCCATTCCGTTGAGTTCTCTCGTTTCTCGGTATTCTTCTACTAGTTTTAGGGAACATTCACCGGTAAATGACAGATACGTTTGACTACTTTTCTACAAATGTGTGTGTGTGTGTACGTTTCCATAAAAACTAGATTGATCTCATTTAGTTCGTCCATTCATGGACCTTAATTCAATTACAAGTCATGCTATCACAATCCCGCCTTAAAAATATACATACATACATAAATATATATATATATATATATATATATATATATATATATATAAATTAACAAATATTTATGTCATGATAGAAAAATACTACGGTACCTATATTTATAGATATGGATAATGAATATGTTCTTACTAGTAATCAATAATCTGGAAATATTAACAAATATTAATCCAGAATCTTAACGCACTTGGTATCTGCACGTCCGTCTGATGAAATCAATATAATCAATGTATCCTCCCGCCAAGCTGCACAGAACTAGATCAGTTTCTCTTCTATAGAACCTCATTTGTTCAAATTCCCCAGTGAATTGAAATTCCAGTAATCATTTGCATTGAAATGAAAGCGACAATTATTACATGATTCAAAATAAAATAAACATTTATTTAAGTTACATCATGCATGTATCACATATAGAGAACATAAGCGAATGATGGCACCAACACACATGAATAACTCTAGTGAGTTGTGATCATATGATGCATTGGACATTAGAACTAATGATACGTTCTGGCCAACTGTTATTATAGGTGACCCCGTTCCCCGAAACCCGAAACTATTGGGTACCATTTATTTGTGAGTCGGTAGCCGTAAGGATAGTCAGTCAGCTAACGTGTTCCGCTAACGGACCCGGCCTAACACAGCGTGCAGACAATTTTACTAGTTCCGTAGAATCCATTCGACAATACAAAAGATCTTTGTGTTTACCAAATGCAGGTTTTTTTTCTAGGAAACCAAACATATTTTGAACTCGCATCAGTTGGTCGGCTTGGTCCTTATTTTCACAGTTTATGGTTAATCACGTTGACTTAGACAGATCGCCATAAAACGATTTGTGAATTGTCCCTAATGGCTATATCAATTCTTTGCCAGCCGACAGTCATAAAACTAGAAACCCCCCCTGTTTTTAACAATTTTAGATATTTCTTAATATTATTTGTTATTTTTTTCATTTAATATTTGGCAGCTTTCAAATTTGTTAAAAAACAATTGCTTATTTCATGGTTTAAAGTTTACTGGGTATAATATTAAGATATAAGTAAAAAGATACTTATATAATACGTGTATTCTTTTTATCTAAGCTGACTTGAGCGCTCAGTTATTTCAAAGCGGCTCGGATACTTACGTGTTCTTTTTAGTACTTGTTGCTCAATTCATGTGAATTTACCAACCTACCTTCCTTACCGATGACGCACTACCCGATACAAGGGCTTAGAAGAGCTGAGTGGTATTTGTACGCGCGAAAGTTTGATACAAAGAGTAATAATGAGGTTATTTTAAAGTTATTTTGTTTAAAAATTGATAATTTTGAATATGCAGACGATGCCACTATTGAAATTATGAACGAAAATGTGGCAAACGAAATAGTTTTTAAATAAAACTTTTGATAGATGAATACAAACAATAAAAAGTTGACAATTTAATGATGCGACTGTATTAATTAATATGCAATATAACCTCAGTGGAAAATTATTGCTCTGCCAATTTGTATTTCTTATAATCTGACAGCTGAAATATATGCCATTGGGCATGCCAGTGAACTAACTGAAAAAAAATCTTGTTTTTTTTTACATACGGTCAACTCAGATCAGTTTGACTTAGCCCAGTTCCTAACTTAGTACGCCGAACCGTAAAAAGAATACATCTAATAGCAAATCGCAGGCGAATTTCGTTCACTTTACTAGTAATACATTCTTGCATGTATGTTGGCGTATTATTTGATAAACAAATTATAATTCGATGAATTGTTGGTAATGTAGACATCTAATAGGCGTACGCTTGAATAATGTTTAGCATTCTCAGAAAACTGGATTAAAATACTAAATAAATAATACAGAAGGAAATACATGCTATGCAACACTTCAAATGCAATTGAATTTATAACTAATTTTTTATGTAATATGTATATTCCTATATCATGTATTCTTTCCAAAAATTTAAATGGGTTTTATTGCACATTGACATGGCTTCGTAATGAGTGGGAAAACTCATCACAACGGGATGTTTTGCTACTTATATACATTAGGGTGAAAATACCAAAATTTTAGGTAAAAATGTAGCGATTAGAGGTACATTCAATCCAAGTAATAAATATACGTATAAACAGTTTTAGTGATGTAAGTATTATTGTCAATTGAAAATATTTATTAATATTTTTCATGTATCAATTAAATTTTTCCATTATTGAAAAGTGAAAACGTATAAATACGGCCAAATACTTTTAATTAATTTAAGAAACCGCTTGCTCTGAGGGTCTTTAAGAGTCCTGTGCAAATAATTTTGAACAGACTATATCTACGTTGTTTCAATGTACCCTACACATTACCTGACCATGTGCTAATAACCAATAATGATGGTTTTTTGGAAACGGACCGGAAGTAACATGTTTGTGGTCGTGTTTTTACAGTGATCCAGTCGGACTGCAGTGATGGCAGACCGTCGGATACGGAGGAGTTGTTGGGACATACCAGCGACAGTGGTGGAGCTCGTGAACATGGACATGCGTCCGCGTGGGTTAGCGAATCAGCCCTACCCACCTGCAATACACCGATACCACCACCAGCAACAGCACCAGCACAGCCGTGTGGAAATAAACAGAGAACCGGCGTCGTGGCATCTTCTACACAGACACACATACCACCCGGAACACAGCAGTCCAACAACAACGCAACACCAACACAAACACAAATACCGCCACCAAATATCTCGAGTACGAAGCACCTGAACTTAGAGGTAGGTACACATTGATCACAATCATAATATTAGATACAAAATACAAATATCGATGGAGTATTTGTAAACAAAATGAAACAAAGGAGAGATTCAATTACGTTAAATCATGTTCTTGATAATCGATTTATGGCGTTGTCAGTATGTACAACTAAAGAATAATCGTTGCTAGGTTTTATTAGAACATAACATTTAAAATATCCTTTGATATGTTTTTAAATTAGATTTTCTTAATCCTGATAATTAAACCAACGACCTGTCTTACGTAACAACATTGTGTTGATATTTGAAATCAGAAAGTTCGTCATCCTTTTCAAAAGTAAAAGTAAGACTGTACGTCAATCTGAATTAACATTTCCAAGAATTATTCTCTCTTCTGGCAAATGGCGAACACTGTAATAATAATAATAATAATCTCTCAACTGCAGTTGTATGGAATGAAACAAGCAATTACTCTGTACAAAACATCAGTATTCGCGTAACAATTTATTGGGACAATCAGGTCCGATTGTGATTACGTCATCATTATAAATTGTACATAGCAATTAAAACTAGCATTCATGTGGAGAGAGCTGTAAAAATGTTATCAGAGTTACGATGCTTGGTTTGTTCTAAAGATAGACTCTACAAACAGTACCAAAACACGAATCTATCAATGACTTTCAAAACAAACCAATTCAATCAAATGCTTAAAGTTCACTGCATTTGTTTTGTTGTAGAAAATTTCATTTTTATAAATACGGCTCAACCGCGGCTATTCTGGAACAACAACAAAGTGATTCTGTGCTTTCCGATAAATTGGTGTTAAGCAGATTGAGAGCAACCATAACGAAGAAAGAAGCCAAGTCATTGAAAGAGAAGTCAATAAAAGACTACTTTTCTTAAACATTCGTAGTTTTTGTTGTTCATTTATTTATCTTCCTCTATTTAGTGTACAGTTATACAGTTTATACCAGTATATCTGGCTGTATATGTGTACTTTGTTTATCCGCTGTTTTTTATTATCCGTGCCAATTCTCCCCATCACTATCGCGGATAATCGGAAGTCTACTGTATATATTTTATACTGTAATGTGCTACTCTCGTAGCTATTTTTGTTTTGTACAAATGTAAAACAGACTTAAATAACAATAACAAAGTAATCCGGCAGTTTAACTACTTCCAAACATTGGTCTGAAAAAGAAAAATGTAGTGTAGTTTAGTTGGGAGATTGGATATGCTTATTGTGACAGTCGAGCGCGAACAGCAAAGGTCTACTTCACTAAAATATGAGCTACAATTTTATTTCCTTAAAAAAAAAAACGCACGACATATGAGAGTCGGACAGTAATACAGTAAATGGTTCGGTTTCATGAATGAAAATGTATGTAATTATTGATATTTGTTATCGTGTCTCAGCTGTGCCGACCCAAAACGCGTACTGATAACCCTAATGTGCAAATTAATCGCGATAATTTTGTCAGTCTGTTTTATTTGTATGCTCACCGATCAGCTTCATTCATAAAGCAAAGATAAATCGTTTGACTTATGCATGACGCGTTCTTTGGAAGCAAAGAGAGAGCCCGGTCGGCGAACATCAAACGATACGAAGCCGAGCACTCCGTGCTTCTCACTAGTTGACCTTGAATGTTTACCGTCTCTCTCAAGCATACATAACCTGACTTTGTATGGCGCTCTCTTCTTGCATCGCTTCTCTTTGATAACAATTCCGTTTATTTCCTTCATATCTTTATTGGGTTTCCCGCAGCGTAAGTTGAATCCTCCGGTCTCTTTTCATTGCCGACAAATCAAGGTTATTGTTTTCATGTACATGTGACGTCACACATGGCACCCAATGGCGCTAATTAACTGGCCGCATAACACTTACATATACATACATGTGTATCATTACTAGATAATATCCTGTAGATATATATATATATATATATATATATATATATATATATATATATATATATAAATATAAAATGTAGGTGCACTTACGTACCTGAACATTTAACGATCATTTACAAATGTATATTTCCAAACATAATTTACTCAGTAATCTGCTTACAGGTTAAAACTAACATATTTATAATAATCACATAACCGATAACGATAACTTATAGTTTGTTTGTACGTCTGCTCTATGTTATGGAAGAAAATGATTGTGTAATAAAAAAGTAACACTATTTTAATTCAATTACAGGTACCAATACTATGTAGTTCATGAAATTTCAATAAAAAATAATTTATCATCAATATTTAAAATGAAATATCGTATTGTTTACAGGAATTTTCGTGTGACGTGTCGATGGAAGGTGGCATATATCGTGACGGTCAAGAAAGACAAGAGTTCTCGTTTACCCTGTATGATTTCGATGGACACGGAAAAATTACCAAAGATGTAAGTATACTAAAAATATCCTAGCTTGTATATTGTGAATTGCAAAAATAATATTTTACTTACATTACAAGTATGTATCTCCTTTTTATAGACATTTCTTATCGCGATCATATTAAAAATATAGATATAAGCATTCTGTTTACTCGATATTGACAATTATTATTATTTTCTTAAACATACTGCAATCATTAGAACAAAACATTTACTGTATAAACTTTTCTGTTGTGTAAATACTTGAAATATATTAATACATTTTAGTAAAATATATTATAAATATTATTTCATTCATAATAAATTGAACACAAGCTGACCGCTGTGTCAGTTTAACCTTTGTCCCTGACGGACTAACATTATCATCGTCTTGTTTATTATTATTATCTGGTTAATCATATACGATCTAGAATGTTAATGGATAATGTATTTTGATACAGGATATCGCCGGCCTTGTCACAACGATATACGAAACGCTTGGTTCCTCCGTAAAGGTACCGCACTATGGGAGCAAAACGATAAAAGTAAAGTTAACAGTATCTCCAGATCAAAGAAAACGTATGTCTGCAACAGTGATAGATCACAAATCACCGAACCATGACGGCAGCGCCAAGCAGGAAGACTGCGGTGTACATATAAAACGTGACCTAAACGTAACGATCAAGGACACACATCGACATCGAAGACATTGCAGAAGAGAGAAGATAAAAGAAGAACAGCAGCAGCAGCAGCAACAACAGCAACAACAACAGCAACAACAACAGCAACAACAACAGCAACAACAGCAACAACAACAGCAACAACAACAACAACAGCAACAACAACAGCAACAACAAAAGCAACAACCACAGCAACAACAACAGCAGCAACACACATGCTGCAACTTTACCTGCAAGGACATCAACCCGAATGCAGCAGCTCCAACTGCACCTCCATCTGTAACTGCAGACGCGTCAGATGCTGACCAAGAGTACAGTGACCATTACAGTCGAATGACGGAAGACGAAATGAGCGAAGACGAAGGAGAGTGCTCCGAAGATCAAATGCCAAAGCATCCATCTTGTGAGAAAATCAAAACAAGACGGTACCAGAAACACAATAGCACGCGCCACTTTGCACATTTGAATTCAGGGTCACAAGTTACACATGTGCCTATAACATCCGTACTTTGCACAAAAGCTAGGAAAAGCAAAAAAAGATCGAGTTCCTTGCAACGGAAAGAACTATTGGAGATCATTCAGGCCAATATGGATAAAAATAGCAATGGTTTTCAAACCTTTAGGTTAGTATAAATATATTCCTTATATTAATTACCAACTGTGATAAATAGTTATAACAGTACAATCACTTCATTGAAAGTGCTGCTGTATTTACATCATACTTGGTCAGCTTCCTCGAGCCATACGAACAGGTTATCGTAATATTCTTCAAAAATATAATGCCACCGTTACAGCCTTTTAAAAATGTTGCGATCTTGTTTCCCAACTCGAAGTTACGATCATAATAAAATACAATGCCGAATGAGGTTTAATTATATGTGCCATACATTTAAACAGATAAGATAAGATAACCTTGTATCCTAGAAACACGAGTTACAAAAAAAATCAAATTTACCTGATATATTAGCGGCTTCACTAGTAGATTACTAGCTATAATTTAAATGCTCACAATATTGATGGGCAGTAAATATTTTAATCATATTTTTTTTGTAATTTTATTAGGAACTGATTATTTTTAAAACATCTCACTTGCGATTATATAAAATACAGTCAAACTTCCATGAATCGAGTGGTAACAGCGTTTAGAATGCAAATTACATGCAATTTTTCTTAAAAAATTCGAACTTTTATAACTCGAATTCCTCCATAATTCAAATAAAATAATTGGCACGTGCATTCCATAAGTAGAATTTTTAAGGGAAATTCCTATTTGTGGAGAATTTTTTTTGTGTGTGTTTGGTTCTTTTTATTTTAGTCGGGGAATCCTTTTCATTTGTCACGAGGTGTTGTTGCATTTCAGTGTAAACTAAAAAAAACTGGGAGTGAGAGCGGAAGAACAATCCCGCATAAAAATAAAGTTCTGTTCTGATTTTGTCGAAAAAGTCATACACTTTTTGGTGCAAAAATGTATGATACGAGGAAAATAACTGGTTGATAGCAACACTCACTCACACAAAAACACGCCCTTATCCCTTGCCTGAAACTGCGTTTTTTTTTGTAATGAGTTTTTGATTCAATAAAAACGTGTGTAATTAAACCACTGTAATGTTTTTAGATGTGCATAAGTAGAATTTTTTTTGTGGATGATGGTGATTCGAGTTATGGAAGTTCGACGGTATGTCTATGTATAAATTCAGCAGTATTATAATTGTAATTTTATTTTCCGCAGAAAACAGTGTCCAAACCATGTTAACATCGAACGTGAACGTACTGCCTCGTCCGAGCACAGAACGCATCGTCATAAACACAAAATATCTCGAAATCCAACCGCCCAGCTGCAATGCCTCGCTAACATCGTCAACTCAGATAACTGCTATTTGGATTTCACTGAGATCCATGGCAGTCCACAGAACCATGTAAACGGACCGAACGGTTTAAAGAGTGTTCCTTATTGTCAGTATGACAAACTACTTGGTGCAGTAGTTTGTATGTCCAATAAACAAATCAACACCAGTCTACTGGAAAAGTCTTCGTTGCCAAATTCTCCTTGTCATCACAGGAGACATTACCGTTCTCGCTCTTATGATTTGTCACAAGTTCCGTTTCGATATAACCTGATCGAGCCGCCTACAAACATTAAATACAATAACTTACGAAATGGACCGATTGATGCCAGTCCGCGGTCAGTAAAAAAGGCGAATGCGCGATTGAAAGCGTTCGAAGCAGAATTTGAACAAACTCCTGCGGCATTTAAAAAGAATATCAAGAAATTTCCCCAAGTAGTCTTAGGTCACACATCGTCTCCGCATCATTTAAAACATCGTAATCGACAAGAAGATCAAGCGAGAGCAATGGCACAAGTTGTACGCTGGTTGGAACAGGAATTCTCATCGAATGTTAACATGAACGGCAAGACAGACAGTGCTAAAACGACCAAAGCTAACGCTACTAAATCCTCGCCACAACAGTCGTCCCGTGCGTCTCCGAATCGAGATGCAACAAGTCCAAGTGTGTCAGCTGTAGAAAGGCACGAACATCATCATGTGCACGAGCACATACATCATCATTATCATCACTATCAAGAATCGCCCGTAGTTGTGTGACATAGTTCATTGTTTAACAGTGGATCCTTAATGATATTATATAGTGATAGTATGGGTGTTAGTTGAATTGTAATTATGCTCTGAACTGTACAAGTAACATGCATTTTGTGATTCAAAGTGATGTATACGAATGTAAAAACCAAATGTTTAACAACGGTGAATGTAAAATAAGTTAGTACATCGATGAATATGTTAGAATGTTCTGTTTGGAGTCTTACGAGAATCTTTAATAATATTCATGATTCTGAAAAGATTTCGAAATACTCACATGTATGAAGAAGGTTTCAAGTGTAAATATAGCTTAATGAATCAAGTAGCTAGTCTTATCGGAGTTAAATAGCTTGGCAACTATCAAAACGAAGTGTTACGGACATAGTTCAAATTAGTATTGGCCTAGATAATCAGTATTTCATTATGGAATAAGATTTTCCGTGAGCACAAAGCTCTGTTTGCAATGAATTATTCAATATGAAACTAACGGTGTTACTACATAAATATCCATATAATTAACAGTGTTGGGTAATATGTTTACGAGTGCTATGTGTGTACTATCCAATGATACAACTTAATTATTTAGTATTTTAAATATTTTTTATTATTGGTACATATTAAATGTACATAATTATTATTTGATTTGTTTTAAAATGTTATTTTGTGATTCAAGATTTTATCTTTAAATTATTTCAATGGAATTGTATCTTTATATTAATTAAAATACTCTTATTTATTTCAATTTAATTTAATGATAATTATTAAATATTTTATGTACACAATATTGTACATGTTTCTAAATGCTATTTTGTGACTCATTATTTAATTATTTTAATGGTTTACCTAACACTGTTTAATATAGTCAATATAACAGATATTAAATTATTATATGTTGTGTTATATTGAATTACGAGCTATAAAAAATTCGTGCATATACTGCACATATATTCTGAAACTGTTTTAACCTACCTCTTTATAATAACTGAATGCCAATAATTCATCGTCTATGTAGTTTTCAATTCATATTTAATGAATTTTTGTAACATTAAAAGAATCTCCACGCGCTTTCCGAATTAAACTAAAACAATGAATAACATAATTTTTACTTCATAAAATTCATATAACGATATTAATTTATGTTATTATCTAATAATGAAGTATTTCAATGTATTAAAATAAAATCTAGTACGAGTATGTTATTTTTAGTTGTGTAAGTTTTTTAGACTGTCCTTAACTTTATAGATTACTTTATTTAATGCAAATTTTATTGTATAGTGTAGATATGACTACTGTATTGCGGTACGCTAATGACATATTTATTGAAATAATTTTAAGAAATAAAATGGTTTTTATAAAAACATTCGTTTTTCAGTATGTGAATTACATAGCAATAGTACCTAAGAATGACCCAATCAATTTATCCGCTAAGATAACATAAACAACAATAAGATTTTTGTTCCCTGCATTCTATTAATATTTACTTTTTCAATTTCATTAATATAGACTGAGAACGATGGACGTAAAATCGTTGACATATTTGACTTTTTTAGGATTTTGAATGTGTAAAAATGATATTTCAGTAAATATTAACTGGTTGTGATTAATCTAGATTTAGACAGTTCGATGAGCTACGGGCATGGGTGTCTGCACCCAATCTATTTTTTTCATTGTATTGTTATTTAAATTTATTTTTTTGGAAATTGTGGTGCGCTAAAAATAAGATATTTTCTTTCCTTATTAACATATGAATGTAACACAAGTGCGGCGAATGTGTACCAATACTTAAAAAATGTATATGCAAGAAAAACAGATAGATGGAAATCAATGTATACCTACGACAATAACAGTAGATATTTACTAAATAAATTAAAGAAAACACTAAAGTTTGTTATACGTACGAAATAATATCTCTCTGATAATAATCAAAACTAATTATATGAAAAGAAGTGAATTTTTACTTGAAGTACATTTTTTTTAAATTTCGCGCCAGTGTTAACTGAATTGGCTGTAAAGCGCTGCGTATTGAATTATTTTAGAACTAAACACAGTAATTGACAGAAGTCGATATAACAGTTTTAAAAAATGGAAAAGAAACATTTTCAAAATATACTAGAATAACAGTGTTGCACAACAAAACAATAATATTATTTTACGATTATTTAAAATTGTTCGAATTGAGGTATAAATTCATTACTTTAATATGAAGGAAATAATTACGTAAATAATGTGAAACTGTATAAAATTAAGAACAATAGTAATTTGATGGATAAATTGGTATTCAAAAGATTGTTTATAAATACTGGAAACTGGTTAATTGATTCAAATTTATGTTTATATTTATGTAATTATTAACAAGTTTATTTTTATCTTGTAAAACAAACTGCATCGATTATGATGTTTTGTAACCATAACAAGGCGCGTAATATGTGCGCATTACAAGTCACGTAAGAATGTTACAACAGTATACTAACATTTTCAATACTATATACGTTTCAAATTTGTTCAAATTCATTAACCAATCAACTGCGCAGACTGAAATGTGAAAATAAGTATTTTTAAAATTGGATGGCATTGTTCCAAATAGTTATTTATACGATTTTATCAGTCGACTTGTGAATCATTGTACATCATGCTCATACATTTTTCATTGTTTCATTGATCTGTTTTTAGTTTCTTTATAATCGTATTAGTTTTTGTTTATTTTTACATTGACGCACAGTACATTAATCATTTTATCACGTATCATCGTTTTATATCCATTTGATTTATAATATCGAACGAAAATGTACAGATCCTGGAGACAGAGAGTTTATTCAGTAAAGTTTTCATCATGTGTATATTGTTGTTGTGTTTAACTGATTACTCTATTTTTTGCTTGTAGGGCACACTGCGACCACCAAGAGCTGCAATGGAAGACACAAAGACCACTCTGATTAATACTCTAACTGAGTTGATGGTGCTGGACAACAGGCCGAATGCAAACCGCGGTGTTTCCATGATAGAACCAGGACTGTATCTGGGAGATGGGTTAGCAGTGATTTGTGTGTACTTGTCTACATATGTATAACGTTAATTATGTTATGATACATAGGTTTGCTGCCATGGATCTGAAGTTTCTGCAAAAGGAAGGATTCACACATGTTTTGAACATGGCTGAAGGCTATGGTCCAGGTTGTGTGAACACAAATTCCAGTTACTATCGTCGTACAAACATCAAGTACAAAGGTTTCAATGCATATGACAGACCGTCATTCCCACTGGAGTCATTTTTTCCAGATGCAATAAAGTTCATCCAGCAAGCAGTGGATGCCAAAGGTATGTAATGCTGAGTTAGATTTTACCCCCAGTGTTGCATTGCTGATTTCCACTGCAGGTAAAATACTCGTGCATTGTGTGATGGGTATTTCACGATCTGCCTCAGTGGTCATGGCTTACTTTATTGTGACCAAGAAAATACGGGCTTCACAAGCGTTGAGATACGTTTATCAGAAGCGAATAGTGCAACCGAACGATGGATTCATGGAACAATTGGCACGATTCAGCAATATGCAAGCACGATATTGGTGAAACTCATTTCGATCTATTTATTCGAAATCGAAAATTTATAACCCCGCCCCCGCGTAACGAATTGACGATAATTTGCCTTAAATAATATCTAATTTTCGATGCCTTGTTATCTATGTCGTGAAAATGTAAATTTATTTAATAAATAAATTATGTAATTTGTTGATTTTATTATTTTGCAATTCGATACAATACAATATGATATTGTATTTTATTAGGTAACATTAAACGTGTATAAAAGAAGAACTGTACAGTGTGAATATATTAAACTTATGCAATATATATATATATATATATATATATATATATATATATATATATATATATATATATATATATATACACCGGGTGGTGACCGCGACGCCGGAACATAGGACTTTAACATGTAAAATCATATTTTTATAATTTCCTGCTTCTCTTATTATTTTACAGAAAAAATCTTCAAATAAAATCAATAAACAGAATTAATTTGCTATGCTTTATAACGCGAGAAATTAATTTGAAAATGTTAAAAATTAGCTTAAAAATACCTAAGAATAGCCTTGGAAATGAAACAAAAATGAAAATTAATTCAAATATTACCACTATAATAGAACTTAAGAAATTCATTTCTTTTACTAATTGAGTAATTATCCATAATTTTTTCTTATAATTCACTTAAATTAAAGGTTAATAAATAACTACTGGCAATAAATTTATGACACAAGGAATATTTTTCTGCTGACAGATAAAACGTAAATCATTTGTTTCATTTCCAATGCTCTCCCTAGGTATTTTTAACCTAATTTTCAACATGTATGTTTGTATGTATACTTATACACAATATTTTCGTGTTACTAGATAAATTTAATAATATTCATGTGGAAGTTTTTGTATGTTTGCTTTTGCACATTTGTTGTAATTTTCATATATTTAACTCCTTGTTTGTTTTGCCTTTTCATTAAAAACGGTTTTCGTAATATTTTGGCACTATAGTACTATTGAAAATATAATGTTCTGTTTTTACATACTCTAGATGCACTTACGAGTTGGGTTAATAAGTGATTGCGGAATGGAACAATCCATTCATATCTAACAGAAATAATGTTATTTATGTGGCATTTACAAAAATATGCTTATTTATTCCATGATCAATTGTTATTTCATTTGTTAGTACATTAAAATCAAACAATATTTCAAGGGATTCAAATAATTTTATGAGAGATTAGCCTTTTATCCGACTTTTATCCATTCTAATTTGTTCCCAGTCTCACTTGTTCCCAAGCTGAAAATATATAAAATCTCATTTGTTTCCATGCGCCACATTTGTTTGTCACGGTTGCCTCACTTGTTTCCATGTAAAAATGCCTCACTGTTCCAATTCTCATTTGTTCCCAGACCCACTTGTTACCAAGCTAAAAAATATAAAATCTCACTTGTTCTCATGCACCTCCCACCACATTTCTATGTCTCATTTGTCCCCATCACAGTGCAGTTATTCCGTTATTCATGTGTTTATTTGGTTGCCTGATAGTAGGTAATTAAAAAGACGAAATAAAACAAAATTTAAAGTAATGTCCAAAATATATTAATATATTTCGATAAAAGTATATAACACACATTTTAAAGTGGCTCAAGTACCTATCTGACTGTTTACAATAATTTAATTTGTATTATATCTCTTAAAATAGCAAAGAACAAAAAACGTCTTTAATAAGTGTTAACAAATCGTATTTGACAGTAATTATAATGGCGGACCTTTTTATTTTATAAAAATGTGTAAAAATAATTTGTAAGAAGGAATTTATGGAATATGACATTCTCAAGTGATGACGTTTGTGTATCTTGTCATTTGATAAGTTAACATATTTGTTCTGCTATGCATTTTATAATTTTGCATGCATTTTTAAAAGAAACCTATGTTAATAAACCTAAAGTGTTATACATGAATATTTAGCTAAAAGTTATATGCATCGAGATTAATAATTACAAGAACGATATCTGTACGAATATAAAAGTTATATTGTTATAAACAACTAGCTGTTCTCTTATTTATGTATATTTTTACTAATAAATAAAAATTATGCCATTATAATTGTATGATTTTATTAATGCAAAATGTTCTCTATATTACAGCTTACATTTCATTGGAGACCGCATGTTGATATCTATTATTGTACAAAAGTTTTAAACATTTATCTTCTTTTAATTAAAATTCAAGATAAAAACGTGTCACTTTCATATGCAGCAATACTCTTTTTTTATTAATATAGAAAATAAGTTTTAAAAATAGTTTTCAATGATAGTTAAACGTTGCAGAACATAAAGTTAATTCTGAAAGCTTCACTAGAAACACATTTATTACATAATAATCTACATACAATGATAGTTAAGTTCATAGACGTTTTTTGTTATTACTATGTATTTTAAGCAGGGCTGCAAACCGTTGAAATCGGTTCGGTTTCGGTTCGCGGTTCATAATCCTTGACCGGTTCGGTTTTCGTTCCGGTTCGAAGAATAAAATTTTGGATCGGTTTGTGAACCGATTCACATGGTCGGTTTGGTTCGGGTTCGCGGTTCAGATCTTTTTTACTATTAAATATTGTTTTATATATCATTTGAGTAAAACCTTATATTACAATGGCTGGAGGCTTCAACGTAATATTCAATTTATCAATATTTTAATGTTTATCGGAGTTTCATACAGGTACTATTTATTTATAAATCAGTTTTAATATTTTTTTACACAGTGTAAAAGTCCTTTACTGCACGATATTAAAAATTCTCAAGTTCTTTCGATAAATTAAACTCCAAAGAATAAAAAAAGAATTAATTAAACAACAAGATCTACGATGTAATGCTTATGCATATTATCAGAAAAGGTTCACCGGATTTGTTTTCTGGTACATTGCCGATATGCATACATACATAACATCACGCCTTTCCCATTACTGGAGTAGCAGGCCCTTTATTTCCCTAGAATCGCCTCAAAATATTTAATATTACAGTAGAGTCGCGATTTATTGAACTAATTCCGGCCAAGCCTGTTCACTCTTTAGGGGTGTTTACTTTTTCGGGGTTCTGGTGTCACTAAGATATTTTGAAAAACAACTTTTATTTTAGGTATCTAAATCAACAAAATTATGTATGAACTTCGCTTATAACGAACCTCAAGGGACCGACGAAAATAGTTCGCTATAAACGAAGTTCCTAATAAACGATAAACATCAGATATTAATTTTTTTTTATTGATGCATAGGTACATGTTTCAAGTAGGTACATAATATGAAGAACTGTTTTGCAAAACTAGACAAATCCAGATTTGTTCAAAATTGAGTTAGATATTGTTTTGTAATACATATACATTGTACACTAACAACAGTTTTTATGAATCTTATTTGAAAAAATCGTTTATTTTACTTTTGTTTATACTTAATATTATTTTTATTTATTTAAAGTAAGAGCTTTACGTGTTTTCTTCGCAATTGCGTAACTCATAATTGTACTTCTTTAACACATTAAATACAGTGAACAGGGGCGGATAGGCCATGTGGAGCATGCTGAAGTTTCCGCATGGGCCGTTCCAATCGCGGGAAGGTCCGATAATTTTTTTTTCATACAATTAACCACATATACACAAGAACCGCAAGAACTGTTACGGCGACTCTACATATGTCGAGTGTAAAGATTTCGAGGAATCCCCTGATTATTTGGTAAAATGCCGTTTTAAGTTCGTTATAACCGAAAACTTTTGCGATTATAACAAAAATTAAGGTTCGTTATACGCAAAAGTTCGTTATAAACAGGTTCGTTATTTGCGAAAGAAATAACACACGTTTAATGATACTGTAGTTCGTACTTTACAGATTAGTTCGTTATAAGCGAAAGTTCGCAATAAGCGGGTTCGTTATAAGCGAAGTTAACTGTATATGTAAAATAATATTCTAAATATTCTAAATTCTAAAATTCTAGTTCAAACAAACATAAACGACATCTCTTGAGAATTTCACTCAAAACGTACAAAAATATTTCATATGGTCGAAACGTCGCATATCTGTTATCATATTTATGTTTAAGTTTTGAAATTTTTGCTTTCAAAATTCTTTTATTTTTGCTTTTAAAATTCTTTTATTTTTGCTTTTGAAATTCTTTTATTTTTGCTTTTGAAATTCTTTTAATTTTGCTTTTGAAATTTTTTTATTTTTGCTTTTAAAATTCTTTTATTTTTGCAATTGAAATTGTTTTATTTTTTGCTTTTGAAATTCTTTTATTTTTACTTTTAAAATTCTTTTTATTTCGCTTTTGAAATTCTTTTATTTTTGCCCTTAAAATTCTTTTATTTTTGCTTTTGAAATTCTCTTATTTTTGCTTTAGAAATTCTTTTATTTTTGCTTTTGAAATTCTTTTATTTTTGCCTTTGAAATTATTTGATTTTTGCTTTTAAAATTATTTTATTTTTGCTTTTGAACACAGTAGAGTCGCGATTTAGTGAACTAATTCCTGCCAAGCCTGTTCTCTCTTTAGGGGTGTTTACTTCTTCGAGGTTCTGGTGTCACTCAGATATTTTGAGAAACAACTTTTATTTTAAGTACCTAAATCAACAAAAGTTTGTATGTATATGTAAAATAAAAAAATAGAAGGAAAAATATTGAATCCAAAATGATTTGAATAAATGACTATAGTTCAAAGTGTTGTGAACTGTATGAACCATATGGTTTTTGGACATTTTCAAGCAAAGAACAAAATTCTAGTTCAAACAAACATAAACAACATCTCTTAAGAATTTCACTCAAAACGTACAAAAATATTTCATATGGTCGAAACGTCGCATATCTGTTATCATATTTATGTTTAAGTTTTGAAATAAACAGTTCACAACACCTTGTACTATAGTCATTTATTCCAATCATTTTGAATATTTTTCCTTCTCAAGACCTACAATTGACTAAAGAAAATCTACAATAAAATAATAAAAAACAAAATACATTACATAATAGTATGTATATTTGTATTATGTAGTGGGAAGGTACATATAAAAGGTTATTTATGGCAGAGGCGAAAAAAATGATGTAATTTTGGATTGTTTACGTTTTTTGTTCAGGTTAATTTGTACTAATTTTTGTCTCAAATCATGTAACACGAGCAAACTACGATATTGTACTGGCAACCACTGTCACACATTCTCCTTTACTCAGACATTTAAGTATTTAATTTTTTTGTTTTAAATTCAAGTATTTTCGTTTACGTGCCATCTAGATTTAAAATAAATTTAAAACTGAAATTAATACCTTCTGTGTCAAGATTTACCACTGATCTGAGATGCGAATGATTACATACTTAGGCAGCAAAATGAAATCCATATATTTCGTGGGATCCCCCAGAGAAGTATCGCAAATACCATAGTTTACTGTATCGGGGTTTACAGCTATTCACTATATCGGGACGCAATGATAAAAATTGAGTATTTACTCTCTCGGGTAGTTCACTCAATCGAGAATTCACTAAATCGCGACTCTACTGTATATATTATATAGAAGACTACATTTCAGTCCTTATTTTCTAACAATTGCTCGCCAAATACTCCTATCCATACATAACTGTCTCGCCTCGTTAATATCCATACACCTTGTCATACATGCTCTCCTATTATTTCTGCTTAGTAAAATGCAGTGGTACATTTAATGAAGAGAAATTGAAATTCTTTATATTTTCGAATTAAATACAGCTGTGCATTTAGTGAAGTGAAATTTATTATATTTTGGAATTAAATGCAGTGGTACATTCAGTGAAGTGAAATTGAAATTTAACTTGTGACATTTTGGGTATAACTGTCTAACTGATTTTACAAATGAGAATATACAACAAATACATAGAGGTACATGTATTTGCTGCGCCAACAGTATATATTGATAGATACTGTTGTTATTTTTATAACAACACTATACTGCCACTCCCAATACCCAATGTATAGAAAACATCTACCTGAATCAATCTCTTTTCTAGTTGTGGAGACTAGTGCACGGTGGATTGTAGTTATGTTTTCGCTTCTCGTTGTCTTTTACTAATATAGCTGTTCAAACTGCACCTGACAAATATGTAAGTGGTCTCATTATTGTTTCTACTAACTGTATTTCAAGTAAATAATAGTTTTTTATTGAGCACACCATGCGCTCGAAGCAATGGATTGCTACGTGGTCATCTAAACAAGATGAAATACTTATTGACTTTGTTAGGACACATGAAAGAGTATATAATATTCAGTTGAAGGAGTATCGAAATAGCCAATCAAAGCAGGAGTTAGGCGAAAATACTCTCTAAACTTGGTTTCATTATGAAATAGATGACGACACAGTAAAATCTCATATGCACCTTATTCTCTACGTTTTTTGAATAGTTCAGATCCAAGGTCTCTTTTAGTCTCTTCTTCTGACGACTCTTCTTCCTCTTAACAAAATTACAAGTGCAACGTCTAAATCGTCTATTGTGACACTCCGACTTCAGACTTTACATTACTCTCTACGTCTATGACGGTCGTACTTGTCTCACCGTTTTTCCGACGTCACACACCGTATTATTACGGCCGTAAGATGACGGCACCGCTTTGGAGGAAACGGAAGCTTAAGAGTGGGTTCACACTTGAACGTTTTAGCCCGAACGAACCTAACAAGCAGGACGCGCAAACAGAATTCGTCAAGCGTGGACCAGTCTTCGCGCCCAATCGAACGCGCCAAATGTTTTCGGGAGCTTATCGGTAAATCGGACATGCTCAAAGATATTCAGTTGCTCGCTGGTGCGTAATTAGGATGGGATTTTCAACTATTCGGAGCATTCGCGTTGTTCGGGTTATTTGACATTTACGATCATAGGTTAGGAGAAACACTTTCTGTTGAAAATGCAGTGGAGCATAGAAAACTGCATGCAGCTTATAGACGAATATGAATAGTATCAAGTGCTGTGGAATCCTAAACATGGATTGTATTATAATGAAGTAAAAGAACACGATGCCGGGGCAATTATTGACGAATACATATGACGTAACGCAGGAGAAGCGAAAAAGAAAATTGATAGCATACTTGCCAGCTTCAGAAGTAGTAGAAAAGTAATATTTTAATTGCTGTACAAGCAACTTATTCACAAGGTCGCCATCTGGCATTGTATTCGTATTGATAAACATTGGAAATACAGTGAACGCCGCTTAATGTGATCACATCGGGACTCGAGATTTTTGATAACAATAACCGATTGATAACAATATCCGAAAAAAACATAAACACAAAATATTATTAATTAATTTAAAATACATATGTAACAGTAAAATAAACTATGAAATTAACTAAAAAATTAAAAATAAACATAAAATTTTTGCATTTAAATTTGAAAATGACTGGGGAAGTTCAAAAATAAATGTAAGATAGTTCTGAAAGAAAAGTGAAGGGTACCGCTAACAATAAGAGATAAACTAAAAAATAAACTAAGAGAGCTAGTAAATAGAAAAATAATAAGTAAAGTAGAGAAACCAGGTGAGTGGGTTAACAATTTGGTAATAGTGGAAAAGGCAGATGGTTCGTTGAGGCTGTGTCTTGATCCACAGGATTTAAATGCAGCAATCCAAAGAGAAAATGTATTAATTCCAACACTAGAGGAATTAACCTCAAGAATTAGTAATAAAAAGTATTATAGTGTACTAGACCTGAAAGATGGATTCTGGCAAATAGAACTTGAAGAAGAATCAAGCAACTTATGTACGTTTAGCAGTCCATTTGGATGTTACAAGTTTAATAGGCTACCGTTTGGTTTGTGTATGGCACCTGAATATATTCAGAAAATGAATAACCAAAATTTTGGTGACATACCTGGAGTGTGCATTTATCTAGATGATATTTTAGTTAGTGGGGAAACTATTGAAGAACATGATTCGGTATTAAAACAAGTTGTAGATAGAGCTAGGCAACTAGGTGTTAAATTTAATAAGAACAAGTTGCAGTACAGAGTGCAGCAAGTTAAATATTTAGGACATTGTTTTTCAATGCAGGGTGCAAGACCAGATGAAAATCGAGTCACAGCGATAGTAGAAATGGAAATTCCAAATAGTAAGAAAGAGTTACAAAGGTTCTTGGGTATGATAAATTATTTAAGACAATACTTACCGGAACTAGCTGAACTAACAGCACCACTAAGGTTACTGTTAAAGGAAAATGTTATGTTTCAATGGTTGCCACAACATACAGAAACGATTAATAGGTTAAAGCAAGCTATAGTAAATGCTCCTATACTGGCAAATTTCGACGAAAAGAAAGAAATAACAATACAATGTGATGCTTCGCAGAATGGATTAGGTTGTTGTTTGATGCAGGAAGGTAAGCCGGTTTATTACGCGTCTAGAAGTTTAAATGAATCAGAGAAAAACTATGCTATGATCGAAAAAGAAATGTTAGCAATTGTGTTTGCAATGCGTAAGTTTCACAATTTAATATACGGTAGAAATATTACAATTAACACAGATCATAAGCCATTGTTAGGTATCATGAGAAAAAAGTTAGTGAAGTAGTGTCAAACAGACTTTAAAGAATGAAAATCAAATTATTAAAATATAACTTAAAGTTTATTTATATACCAGGCAAAGAAATGCATGTAGCATATGCTTTATCTCGTGCATTTTTACAAGATGAAATGGGAATAGAAGAAAAATGGATTACACAAATTGTACATTCAATTAGTAGAAATATAAGTATGTCAGAAAATAAAAAACGGCAATTTGTGAATGCTACTACTTTAGATCCAGCTCTTGCTCAAGTAAAAGAATATTTTAAGTATGGATGGCCGCATGCTAAAAAAGATGTAAAGGAAATAGTTTTGAAATATTATCCTTTTCGTAGTGATATTACTGTAGAAAATGGTCTTGTATTTTTGGATCATAAAATTATAGTACCAGTAACACTTCGTAAACATATCTTAGAATTGTTACATGAATCACATTTAGGAATAGAAAAAACTAGAGCTAGAGCACGACAAATAGTTTATTGGCCGGGTATCAATACAGATATTGAACTAATGATTAATAAATGTAACACGTGTGAACGTTACCGGAACAAAAATGCAAAAGAACCTATGTTGTCGCATGATATACCAGAAATAGCTTTTAGCAAAATAGCTTCAGATCTCATGGAGTTTAAAGGAAAAGACTATCTAGTTATTCAGGACTACTATACGAAATGGTTAGAAATAATACCGGTTAAAAATAAAACTGCTTCTGAATTAGTAGAAAAATTTAAAATAATATTTTCTAGTTACGGTATACCAGAAATATTGGTTGCTGACAATATGCCGTATGGTTCATCTGAATTTAGACAATTTGCCAAAGATTGGAATTTTGATATAGTTACGAGATCACCTAGATATCCACAAAGTAATGGTCAAGCTGAAAGAGCTGTACAAACAGCTAAAAAATTATTACAGAAATGTTATGCAGAGAATAGGGATATATATGTGACTCTACTAGAATATCGAAATTCACCCATAAGTGGTTTGAAAGTGTCTCCAATGCAATTGTTAATGTCTAGAATGGCTAGAACTAAATTACCAATTGAAACAAGTTTACTAAAACCTAAAATTGAAATAAATATAAAATCACAATTGTTACAGAAACAATTAAAAAGTAAGAACTACTATGATAAGAAAACAAACAGTAGAGAGACTTTCACACCCGGTGAGAATATAGTTGTACACAAAGATAACGAATGGCAAACGGCTAAAGTAATGGGCAAGTTTGAGACACCTAGGTCATATATTATAAAAGATCAAAATGGTCAAACATTGCGTAGGTACTCAGTTCAATTAAGGAAATCATCTAATGAGTATAAACCTTTAATGTTCTCAACTGAGCCTGAGATAACAGAGATTAATGAAAATGATAAAACTGCTAGTAATAGTATTGTTAACAATAAGATAACGGAACCACCGCAAAATTGTACAAGATCTGGAAGATTAGTTAAGTTCCCAAGTAAATTTAAGGATTTTGTATAATAACTTTATTGTTAAAAGGGAAGATGTAACATAAGTGTTTGGTTGAGTAACAGATTGATGGCGTGAGAGTGTCTGCATGTAGATTGACAGTGAAACACATCGTAAGTGTACAAGTGTATGTATATGAATAATAATAAAACACTAATATTAAACAACTAACTATTGTGATATTAATAATCCATAACATAACAAATACATATGTCGTAACGCAGGAGAAGCGAAAAAGAAAATGGATAGCATACTTGACAGCTTCAGAAGTAGTAGAAAAGTAATATTTTCATTGCTGTACAAGCAACTTATTCACAAGGTCGCCATCTGGCATTGTATTCGTATTGATAAACATTGGAAATATGTATTTAATTTATATATTCCAAGAAATATTCAGACATCCAATGAAATTCATTCTAGTTTCCCGTGCGATTCAAAGCCAATTAACATTATTTCACTGCAAGCTATGCTAGGCTATGTGAGCGAGGATCATTAATTCATGTGCTAGAAGTAGAGGATGGTCCAAGAATTAAGTAATGAACTACTAGTATGTCCAAAAGTACAGTTCAGTTCAGTCAGTTTCCATGGGAAGTTTAATTCTACTTCTCAACACGGAGAAAGAATTATATGCGCTCAGATTACCATAGAATTTTAATATGTTTGAAAAAACTTGAGTTTGCAAATTTTTAATTGACTGTACCACTTTGCAAAAATCTGATGAAAATAAAATTAGATTAGTTTTACGGTTTGTAGGAAATTTACCATCACTAATGCACAACAATTGATGAGCAACGTGTTGTGCAGACATGTCTCCAAATAAGTGAACTCGCATATTGGTGGATAGTCCCATTTTATAAAAGTATCTCCAAAGGTATGATGCTTTGAGGCATGCACTTAGTCCGTCTACCGATGTTGACCTTGGGATCACAGGTAATGTTTGCCGAAAGTCTCCTGCCAGAACTATCACAGTCCCTCCTATTGGAAGCGTATTTTCCCTTGTATCTTGCAGAGTCCGATCAAGAGCTTCAAGAGCTCTCTTATGTGACATGGTGCATTCATCCCATACAATGACTTTGCATCTTTTCAACATTTGAGCTTGACCAGAGCCCTTACTAATATTGCAAACCGAACACTCTGAATTGGCAAGATTTAGCGGCAGTTTCAGTTCTGAATGAGTTCTCCGACCTCTATCTAATAATGTGGATGCAATTCTAGATGACACAACAACAAGGGTATTCTAATTTTTCTGCTGATTTTTGCCCAGTAGTACATTATTAACATTAATAAAGGAATGTTTTTCCTATTCCACCAGGTGCATCAAGAAAAAATAACCCACCATTTCCGTCTGTGATCAGGTCGAGAATGGCGTTGTATGCCGATCTTGAACTTAGAGAAGTTCATTGGTTTCAATAAATCTTTCTAATTGGTCAACATTGTAATTAGTTTCTCGCAAAACATCTCTATTAATTATGTCACAACCAGTTCGCGTAGGAACTTTTAGACTTAGTTTTTCAAGATTTTGGCCATTCATAGATCTTCAAGGAGAATGAGAGCTTAGTTGAAAATCTTAGAAGAGTAATTTAAATTCATTGTCGGATAAGCGCTATATGCTTGTTTAAGAATATCATCACTCAAGCTTTTTTTGTATTTCTCCCAGATATTTTGCGGATTTGAAGGTCCGCAGGTTGTCAAAATGAATGCGAATAGATTTCGCAATTGAGTGGGAAAAGATGTAACACATGCTTTCAATAATGTAGTATCCCAGTGTTGATTGTTTTGAAGCAAACCATATTTTTGGCACGCTTCTCTATATGTATTGCAGATTTTAGAGTAAAAGCGTAAATAAAGAAGTTATTTAGAATTAAAAACTTTATAATATGATGTTACGTTCAGTGTTCAAATGTTTTTGTATAACGAATAAATCAGGTTTGAAATACAGTGAACTTCGCTTATAACGAACCTCAAGGGACCGACGAAAATAGTTCGCTATAAGCGAAGTTCGTAATAAACGATAAACATCAGAAATTCATTTTTTTTTTATGAATGCATAGGTACATGTTTCAAGTAGGTACATAATATGAAGAACTGTTTTGCAAAACTAGACAAATCCAGATTTGTTCAAAATTGAGTTAGATATTGTTTTGTAATACATATACATTGTACACTAACAATACTTTTTATGAAGCTTATTTGAAAAAATCGTTTATTTTACTTTTGTTTATACTTATTATTATTTTATATTATTTTTATATATTTAAAGTTAGAGCTTTACATGTTTTCTTCGAAATTGCGTAACTCATAATTGTACTTCTTTAACACATTAAATACAGTGAACAGGGGCGGACAGGACATGTGGAGCATGCTGAAATTTCCGCATGATCCGTTCCAATCGCGGAAAGGTCCGATAATTTTTTTCATACAATTAACCACATATACACAAGAACCCCAAAAACTGTTACGGCGACCCTACATATGCGGAGTTGAAAGATTTCGAGGAATCCCCTGATTATTTGGTAAAATGCCGTTTGAAGTTCGTTATAACCGAAAACTTTTGCGATTATTACAAAAATTAAGGTTCGTTATACCCGAAAGTTCGTTATAAACGGGTTCGTTATATGCGAAAAAAATAACACACGTTTAATGATACTTTAGTTCGTACTTTACAGATTGGTTCGTTATAAGCGAAAGTTCGCAGTAAGCGGGTTCGTTATAAGCGAAATTCACTGTATTTGCAAATAAAAATGATTTTTTCAAAGAATATATTATCTGTAATTCATTGTCATTATTTACATAATAATTCTTGTTGATTTTTTAATTGTTTATCTTATCTAAATACATATACTGCTTACATAAATCTCCATCATCTTTTTGTAATCAATTCCAAAATAAAAATATTTTTTTTTTAGTTTTATAAATTTATTTACCAGAACATCAGACAAAATATTCATTGTTTAATATACTTAATTGGAAATTTATCAATGTAGTTTACACATAACATTAAAAATTAGTGCATCTGAAGAGTACTCAAGTATCTAAAATACAGTTTGAATTAAAATTACCTATTGCTGAAATTGTACAGAATTTTGTTTATCAAAACTGTATTTGTATCACAGTACTGGTCATATTTTCATTTCGAATCAGATATATGCGTAAAAGCCACGTCACTATTAATAAAAACAAAATTTCGGTCTAACATTTGTAGGTTAGAATCACAGTTAAATCACGGCATAAATACATCAGTCTATTGGGTGGTTCATACACTAAAAATAATGGCCAGATAACCAATAAATATTATTATCGACAATCTGTTAGGAAATATTATCAATAGATATTTGTCATATCTATACAATTCTAAAACTAATAATTGTGCTATAGTATCATCTATATCTTTTTTAAACATAATTTTAAGGTGTATTTTCGACGTGGCTTCAATCTAAAATTAATATCTTCTTTAGGGGAACGGGCACCTACATTATCTGGCCGTACATATTGCTGATAAATGTACAAAAATACCTTAACTTTTAAATTCTATCTAAATACAAGTCAGTCTGTTATTTGAGGTGCCCATAATTGCCCATGCTAGTTGACATGTCCGGTGGTTTAATAGACCTTTAGTTGATCAGCTTCGAATCCGGCCGAGTTTCCAGCATTACGTACGATAAAACTGGTCCCGTCATAGTGCATACGTCGTTCGCCTCGCCGGACGAACAAATGGCCAGGTACACCTAACGATCCTGTGCAGTGTAAGAATGGTGTACTGATACCAGCCGAACCATTACTTGGCGATGTGCGTAAGCTATATTGGCCATTATTACGTCCAATGCTGCCAACAGAAGATAAAATAACAGAATCGATGTCATGATTTATAGTCATTATAATATAGATGCGCGTTTAACTTATGAGATTGTTACAATTTTAACTTTTATTTCTTACCGAACAACTCCATCCACAGTCTGGGAGATACGAATATTGTTAATCACCCAATTATCAGTGCCCTCGTTACTAATCCAGTAACTTGACCTTTGTAACAGGCACATTGCTTCTTGAACATGAGCCGGCCCGTGCAAGGACTCACTACAAGCAACAGAACAACACCGTATAATTTAATTCATAAACACCACTCTACACTAATAAACAATTAATGCAGATAATTCACGTAGTTTTTTTTTTATTGTTCCACATACTTATAGAATACTTGTTGTGAAAAATCGTGACTCAGATCGGAAAAGTGATCAATTGTGGTTCGAGTTCCAGCAGAGTCGACTAAATAAACCAATGCGCATTGATCACTGGTAAACGATACACCTTTGTACCACATCTTCGCATACCTGTGCAAGAAAATATTTAATTATTCGGTAGAAAATTTACATACGTTAAAATAATCCTGCTATATTTACATTTAGAAGATCAAATGATAAAGGGTACTTACTTGTTATTGCCGTTTGTATGTTTATCATATGCTAATATCTCCACACTTGATCCATACTGGTAAACTCTGCCGTTAGGATGCAACAGAGCCGCTGTGCTACCTGTTGCGGAGACAGCCACTGTAATGTTGTTCTTATAATTTATAATCCTAATCGCACGATCAAGCGTCATGTCCACTCTGTGAAATAACATGATAAAAGTTTCTTTTTTTCAATAAAAAATAGAAATAACCCTATATTTACCTTATATTATCCTGTAAACTTAAACTTATTATGCCGTGGGGCGTTACGTTAGATCCTAGTGTTTCTGTTCCTCTGTTTTCCTATTACGAATAGTGTTAAAACACACAAACATATCATACTTTCGTTTTCATACTTACATTCAAACCTTTCTTTGTAAATCGGATTTCATCGGTTTTGCCCTTGTCTTGAGACATTTTTATTATCTTATTACCGCAAATAAACCAGCAAAATTGTTTCCAAATATATTCGAATATATTGAAGACACAGAAACCAATAGAAACCGTTTACTACGATTTCCCGTTTCTAAACCATGGCGCTAGTTGTATAAGCAATTTGAAAATATTATAATAATTAAAATTAAAAATGTTAATATAATAATAACTAAAATTAAATATGTATGACATTATATATTTCTTAAATTTCCCATAAAACGCTACTTTCTGTAAAATAATAAAACATAAATTATTTTAATATATGACAAGAAGTACAACGCATAATAATTATAAACTAACTTCAGATTAGTTACCTGTCAAATATTTGAAATTATTGTTACCAGTCATGATAAGAGATTATTTTCAATTGTTGTTTCCTCTAATTAACAGATGTCATAATTAATTATTTATTAGTCTAGGGCAATAACAAATGTAACAGGTTTACTTGTTAGGACAGTGTAGGGCAATAACAGATGTAATACACATGTGTAATGTTGGTTACAGAACACAATTTCTAGTATCGTTAAAAGTGTTTTAGAACTCTGTACATTAAGGCTTCAATAATTCATTATCACGTTAATAATTACAACAATGCACTAGAAATAAAGTAGCATGTGTCAGCACCGTTGTTGCAAAACTAGCGGATTTACTGCACAGTATATATTTCGTGATAAACATTTTTATACTTGTTTACTTTGTCGTTGTACGGTTAGCCACCTACACTGCCCTAATCAGTAAACATATTACATTTGTTATTAAACCTTTTATATAAGTATTGTGACAAAGTCTTTTTTTATACGAAACACTTGTGCACAGAGCATTGACCGCTAGCGTACCATTTAACACGGTCCGTTCTCGAGCTCCGGACGAACCAAGACACTATTCAATCGAATTAACTGGTCTAATTCGAGGTTGAAACATATGTGTATCGTCTGGGTATTATAAGTAGCCGACCGAAATTCATGATAGCCTGTTGGGGTACCGCTCTCTGAGGTGACTCCAGCTACGACAGAACCCTTTGGTAAGAAAGTTTGCCGTCTTCCGATTTATTGTACCGCCTTGTGCGGTAGTTGTATATTGTGTATTATTGAGTGTTGCTGTGCGCTGTTGCAGAAGTGACCACATTTTGACTTGTATCCTTCAAATGTTGCTTGACACTGCGACCCGAACTATTATCAAGTTATCAGTTTCCGTCCCGTACCAGCCACATTGCGACCAATATTTGCCAACGTTTGCCTCTTCAATCAAGAGAATTGTGTATTTTTGTGAATATGACCATAGCCGAAGACAAATTCTCGGACACATCAAAGGCAAGACTTGGCGCTGCAATTAAAAAAGGAGATAATGAAGTAAATATCATAATAGTATACATCTTATTTAACTCAGTACTAAGCTTCATTTATATGATAAATTTTTCGAACAAAATTTGAGCATGAGGGCTTTTTGACACGAATTTTCAATTACCGTTAAAATCAACTTGTAAATATTTCTCCCACAGGGAAATGGTTAAATTGCTAATAAATTGTTCTTCTCGTAAATTTACTTCTTTTTCATTTAATTTATCAACCTTATATACAAATACAATAACTGTCTATAAAAATGTATAAGTTAATTCATATTTTTCAATCTTTTCTAATATATTTAATCTCTTATCTAGGATTTCTAGTACTCCATCAGTGATAGGCCATCACCAAGAGATAAACAAACTAATGGTGGATGCACTAAATAATCATTTACTTATAGATAATCCAATTCCAATTTTATAAAAATACATGTTTATTCTTTCATATACATACATTCGTTTGGTAAGTATTTTACCATTTATAATATATTAATAATAATAATATTGATTCTCAAACAAAGTTCGAACATGACTCAAGTTTTTTTCTCGGCTTTTCATATTGTTTGTTTTGTTTTTGAAGTTGTTACGCTATTTGAATAGTTGTTTTTTGACGTTAAAATCGAAAAGTAATTAATCTAATTTATGTGATTTATAAACATAATGAACTAATTTATGTGCTTGTAATGTAAAGGGTAACAACTTCGCTCTAAGCTCTTGGTTGTGTGTTCTCTCCATTTATATAATGGGAGAATCGTATGTTAATTTAGCCTCTTACCTGGTGATTTTTGTATAGTTTTTTAATTACATGTTACATGTAATAGCAGACAATTTTTCATAGAACAAACATTTCCTATATCTACAGATATTACGTGCAGAATTAAGAAGAAGATTTCGTGTTGAATATCTGGGAACACAAGAAATACGCGTAGTGTTGTCGTCAATGAAATCGTTTTGATAGGCAACGACAATAGTAAAAGACTAAACTGGCCATTAGGTGGGTTGTTGGAATTGTTGACGTGCAAAGACAATAAACACAGCATTGGCAAGTGCTACTTCCTGTACAACGCATTTATCCATTGGAATGTCCGGTGTCTACAGAAACAGTTCATCCCAGCTCCGAGGTGGTAACTCCAACTCCAGTCCCACCGACTGCCAAAAATGAACAAAGTGAAATTAAATGTTCCAAATCAGAAAATAATAAAGTGTCGCGTTACGGGCGCAAGTTAAAACTGCTAGAAAGATTCATTCAGTGAATAGTTCAAGACTGTTACGCATCACGCATCTTTATTTTGTGTGAGTCACTAGCTTTTGTAAATACCCAGGTGTCAGGTGGGAAAATGTTGGGAAAGACGCTTGAGGTAACAGATGAAAAATATGATGATATGTATTGTAATTGTGACAGATTAAAAGATTGATTTTGATATGGTGTTTGTGCTAATACAAAATTGCATTTAAAAGAATCCGATTGTGTAATTATTTACCGGGTAGCTTTTAGTTACGTACGACATGGCACAGATTGTCTTATTTTCCAATAAATAAAACGATAATAAATTCACCTGTTTGGTATGTAGCTCCGCATTACAGTACTGTATTCGTACCCAACCAATGGTGGTATAAATAGTGTTTTTTTTTTTATTAAATTTTAATTTATTTCTGCGCCATTTATTGCAGTTAAAATTTAGAACACACATTCGTCACTCTATACTCGTATAATATAATTTAACAGTGCTAATTTCCCTCGCGACGGAGCGTGAAATACTTAAACATTATGTTTAATAATCAGGCATTCATCATTATCTACAAAATCTATTGCAATGAACGTTGAGTTCGAAAAATTCCGTTCACTGCATGAATCGTGCCAGTGTATATCCATGAAGCGAAAATTAAAGTTATGTGTTATTCCTCTGCTAATATTGCGGAGAAAATGGGGTCCTATTTGCTAATATTCTTACACGGGTAAGTGTACCAGTACAACAAATAATCATGAACTAAGTAAATGTACATGTTTGTAGGTTTTCCTGTGATAAGTGTGTTCAAATTACATCACATTAAATTAAATTTTTGTTCAAATTTGTTCATGTGTTCAAAGCCACTCTCGCCCGTTCGTTCCTGCTAATCAGCTGTCGTCTAAACAGTGACATATTTTTCAATTGCTTCACTAACAATTTGTTTAACTTCACGCAGCGATACGAAAGAATCTTCAGCCAACATACAATTTTTGCAGTACCATTTAACACCCGAACAGGTTTGAATTACTCCAAATTCCTTCTCTTTGACTCCCGCACATTTGATATGAAACCATTGTTTACATAATCCCTCACAACCTATCACTTTGTGTCCATTGAAATCTTCCTCACATTTAAAGCAAAATTTTGCTTCATCATCTAATGTCTTATTCATGTTGGTAGTGTTTGAGGTTCACTGGTTTTAGGTGAAACTCGCCAAGTATGCGCGCACACACACTAAACTTAAATTAAGCAGGTTCAAGCATTAATCATGTAGCACTGAGCACATCGTTAATTGAATTTAGCAGTTTTAATTTGTTTTAAATAAGTTTTTAATTCACAAACAAGCGATTCTCGCCCGAAATGAGAGGAAAAAATCTTAAAACTAACAATTTCTCAACATACATTAACCGCTAGACTCAATAATTTACGCTATATACCATTCACACTCTCTCACTTCAATACTAATCACTTTTATATATTATAATATATTATTTACCCGAGAAATAATCTGTTATAATGGATATATAGTACGGGGCTGCCGTACATATTGCATAATCTGTCACAATTACAATACAGATCAGGTGTTATAAAAAAATCATCATATTTTTCATCTGTTACCTCAAGCGCCTTTCCCGACATTTTCCCACCTGATACCTGGGTATTTACAAAAGCTAGTGTCTCACACAAAATAAAGATGCGTGATGCGTAACAGTCTTGAACTATTCGCTGAATGAATCTTTCTAGCAGTATTAACTTGCGCCCATAACGCGACACTTTATCATTTTCTGATTTTGAACATTTAATTTCACTTTGTTCATTCTTGGCAGTCGGTGGAACTGGAGTTGGAGTTAGCACATTCCAATGGATAAATGCGTTGTATAGGAGGTAGCACTTGTCCATGTTGTGTTTATTGTCTTTGCACGTCAACAATTCCAACAACCCACCTAATGGCCAGTTTAGTCTTTTACTATTGTCGTTGCCTATCAAGACGATTTCATTGACGACAACACTACGCGTATTTCTTGTGTTCCCAGATATTCAACACGAAATCTTCTTCTTAATTCTGCACGTAATATCTGTAGATATAGGAAATGTTTGTTCTATGAAAAATTGTCTGCTATTACATGTAACATGTAATTAAAAAACTATACAAAAATCACCAGGTAAGAGGCTAAATTAACATACGATTCTCCCATTATATAAATGGAGAGAACACACAACCAAGAGCTTAGAGCGAAGTTGTTACCCTTTACATTACAAGCACATAAATTAGTTCATTATGTTTATAAATCACATAAATTAGATTAATTACTTTTCGATTTTAACGTCAAAAAACAACTATTCAAATAGCGTAACAACTTCAAAAACAAAACAAACAATATGAAAAGCCGAGAAAAAAACTTGAGTCATGTTCGAACTTTGTTTGAGAATCAATATTATTATTATTAATATATTATAAATGGTAAAATACTTACCAAACGAATGTATGTATATGAAAGAATAAACATGTATTTTTATAAAATTGGAATTGGATTATCTATAAGTAAATGATTATTTAGTGCATCCACCATTAGTTTGTTTATCTCTTGGTGATGGCCTATCACTGATGGAGTACTAGAAATCCTAGATAAGAGATTAAATATATTAGAAAAGATTGAAAAATATGAATTAACTTATACATTTTTATAGACAGTTATTGTATTTGTATATAAGGTTGATAAATTAAATGAAAAAGAAGTAAATTTACGAGAAGAACAATTTATTAGCAATTTAACCATTTCCCTGTGGGAGAAATATTTACAAGTTGATTTTAACGGTAATTGAAAATTCGTGTCAAAAAGCCCTCATGCTCAAATTTTGTTCGAAAAATTTATCATATAAATGAAGCTTAGTACTGAGTTAAATAAGATGTATACTATTATGATATTTACTTCATTATCTCCTTTTTTAATTGCAGCGCCAAGTCTTGCCTTTGATGTGTCCGAGAATTTGTCTTCGGCTATGGTCATATTCACAAAAATACACAATTCTCTTGATTGAAGAGGCAAACGTTGGCAAATATTGGTCGCAATGTGGCTGGTACGGGACGGAAACTGATAACTTGATAATAGTTCGGGTCGCAGTGTCAAGCAACATTTGAAGGATACAAGTCAAAATGTGGTCACTTCTGCAACAGCGCACAGCAACACTCAATAATACACAATATACAACTACCGCACAAGGCGGTACAATAAATCGGAAGACGGCAAACTTTCTTACCAAAGGGTTCTGTCGTAGCTGGAGTCACCTCAGAGAGCGGTACCCCAACAGGCTATCATGAATTTCGGTCGGCTACTTATAATACCCAGACGATACACATATGTTTCAACCTCGAATTAGACCAGTTAATTCGATTGAATAGTGTCTTGGTTCGTCCGGAGCTCGAGAACGGACCGTGTTAAATGGTACGCTAGCGGTCAATGCTCTGTGCACAAGTGTTTCGTATAAAAAAAGACTTTGTCACAATACTTATATAAAAGGTTTAATAACAAATGTAATATGTTTACTGATTAGGGCAGTGTAGGTGGCTAACCGTACAACGACAAAGTAAACAAGTATAAAAATGTTTATCACGAAATATATACTGTGCAGTAAATCCGCTAGTTTTGCAACAACGGTGCTGACACATGCTACTTTATTTCTAGTGCATTGTTGTAATTATTAACGTGATAATGAATTATTGAAGCCTTAATGTACAGAGTTCTAAAACACTTTTAACGATACTAGAAATTGTGTTCTGTAACCAACATTACACATGTGTATTACATCTGTTATTGCCCTACACTGTCCTAACAAGTAAACCTGTTACATTTGTTATTGCCCTAGACTAATAAATAATTAATTATGACATCTGTTAATTAGAGGAAACAACAATTGAAAAATAATCTCTTATCATGACTGGTAACAATAATTTCAAATATTTGACAGGTAACTAATCTGAAGTTAGTTTATAATTATTATGCGTTGTACTTCTTGTCATATATTAAAATAATTTATGTTTTATTATTTTACAGAAAGTAGCGTTTTATGGGAAATTTAAGAAATATATAATGTCATACATATTTAATTTTAGTTATTATTATATTAACATTTTTAATTTTAATTATTATAATATTTTCAAATTGCTTATACAACTAGCGCCATGGTTTAGAAACGGGAAATCGTAGTAAACGGTTTCTATTGGTTTCTGTGTCTTCAATATATTCGAATATATTTGGAAACAATTTTGCTGGTTTATTTGCGGTAATAAGATAATAAAAATGTCTCAAGACAAGGGCAAAACCGATGAAATCCGATTTACAAAGAAAGGTTTGAATGTAAGTATGAAAACGAAAGTATGATATGTTTGTGTGTTTTAACACTATTCGTAATAGGAAAACAGAGGAACAGAAACACTAGGATCTAACGTAACGCCCCACGGCATAATAAGTTTAAGTTTACAGGATAATATAAGGTAAATATAGGGTTATTTCTATTTTTTATTGAAAAAAAGAAACTTTTATCATGTTATTTCACAGAGTGGACATGACGCTTGATCGTGCGATTAGGATTATAAATTATAAGAACAACATTACAGTGGCTGTCTCCGCAACAGGTAGCACAGCGGCTCTGTTGCATCCTAACGGCAGAGTTTACCAGTATGGATCAAGTGTGGAGATATTAGCATATGATAAACATACAAACGGCAATAACAAGTAAGTACCCTTTATCATTTGATCTTCTAAATGTAAATATAGCAGGATTATTTTAACGTATGTAAATTTTCTACCGAATAATTAAATATTTTCTTGCACAGGTATGCGAAGATGTGGTACAAAGGTGTATCGTTTACCAGTGATCAATGCGCATTGGTTTATTTAGTCGACTCTGCTGGAACTCGAACCACAATTGATCACTTTTCCGATCTGAGTCACGATTTTTCACAACAAGTATTCTATAAGTATGTGGAACAATAAAAAAAAAACTACGTGAATTATCTGCATTAATTGTTTATTAGTGTAGAGTGGTGTTTATGAATTAAATTATACGGTGTTGTTCTGTTGCTTGTAGTGAGTCCTTGCACGGGCCGGCTCATGTTCAAGAAGCAATGTGCCTGTTACAAAGGTCAAGTTACTGGATTAGTAACGAGGGCACTGATAATTGGGTGATTAACAATATTCGTATCTCCCAGACTGTGGATGGAGTTGTTCGGTAAGAAATAAAAGTTAAAATTGTAACAATCTCATAAGTTAAACGCGCATCTATATTATAATGACTATAAATCATGACATCGATTCTGTTATTTTATCTTCTGTTGGCAGCATTGGACGTAATAATGGCCAATATAGCTTACGCACATCGCCAAGTAATGGTTCGGCTGGTATCAGTACACCATTCTTACACTGCACAGGATCGTTAGGTGTACCTGGCCATTTGTTCGTCCGGCGAGGCGAACGACGTATGCACTATGACGGGACCAGTTTTATCGTACGTAATGCTGGAAACTCGGCCGGATTCGAAGCTGATCAACTAAAGGTCTATTAAACCACCGGACATGTCAACTAGCATGGGCAATTATGGGCACCTCAAATAACAGACTGACTTGTATTTAGATAGAATTTAAAAGTTAAGGTATTTTTGTACATTTATCAGCAATATGTACGGCCAGATAATGTAGGTGCCCGTTCCCCTAAAGAAGATATTAATTTTAGATTGAAGCCACGTCGAAAATACACCTTAAAATTATGTTTAAAAAAGATATAGATGATACTATAGCACAATTATTAGTTTTAGAATTGTATAGATATGACAAATATCTATTGATAATATTTCCTAACAGATTGTCGATAATAATATTTATTGGTTATCTGGCCATTATTTTTAGTGTATGAACCACCCAATAGACTGATGTATTTATGCCGTGATTTAACTGTGATTCTAACCTACAAATGTTAGACCGAAATTTTGTTTTTATTAATAGTGACGTGGCTTTTACGCATATATCTGATTCGAAATGAAAATATGACCAGTACTGTGATACAAATACAGTTTTGATAAACAAAATTCTGTACAATTTCAGCAATAGGTAATTTTAATTCAAACTGTATTTTAGATACTTGAGTACTCTTCAGATGCACTAATTTTTAATGTTATGTGTAAACTACATTGATAAATTTCCAATTAAGTATATTAAACAATGAATATTTTGTCTGATGTTCTGGTAAATAAATTTATAAAACTAAAAAAAAAGATTTTTATTTTGGAATTGATTACAAAAAGATGATGGACATTTATGTAAGCAATATATGTATTTAGATGAGATAAACATTAGAGCGATAAAGATTTAACAGGAAATATTATGTAAATAATGACAATGAATTACAGATGATATATTCTTTGATATATTTTTATGTGCAATATTTCAAACTTAATTTATTCGTTATAAAAAAATATTTGAACACTCAACGTAACATCATATTATGAAGTTTTTAATTCTAAATAACTTTTTTATTTACGCTTTTGCTCTAAAATGTATTGTTCAGAAGTAATCACAATTTTTCTATATTTATATTTAATTCCCTATGTCCCAGATTTCTTAGAACACCCGGTGTACGATTCATCTGAATAATGCTATTTAAGATTATTGCTCCATACTGTTCGAGAACCAACATCTTTTTTGAAGACAATTAACGGCGTAATCTGCAATACATATAGAGAAGCGTGCCAAAAATATGGTTTGCTTCAAAACAATCAACACTGTGATACTACATTATTGAAAGCATGTGTTACATCTTTACCCACTCAACTGCGAAATCTATTCGCATTTATTTTGACAACCTGCGGACCTTCAAATCCGCAAAATATCTGGGAGAAATACAAAGAAAGCTTGAGTGAAGATATTCTTAAACAAGCATGTAGAGCTTATCCGACAATAGGTGTATTCTTTTTACAATTTGGCTGACTGAGTTAAGAACTAAGCTAAGCCAGGCTACGCTCACTTGACGGTATGTAAAAAGAACAAGATTTTTTATTTTTTTCAGATATTTCATTGGCATTTAAGAAATATAAATTAGCAGAGCAACAATTTCGCACTGTGGTTATATGGCATATTAATTAATACCATCGTATCATTAAATGGTCAACTATTTATTCTATGTATTTATTTATAAAAAGTATTTTTTACAAAACTAATGCGTTTGCTACGTTTTCGTTCATAATTATAATAGTGGCATCGTTTACATATTCGAAATTATCAATTTTTAAACAAAAAACAACAAAATAACTTGAAAATAACCTCACTATTACTCTTTATATCAAACTTTCGCGCGTACAAATGCCGCATAGCTCATCTAAGCCTGTGTTGCGGGTAGTGCGTCATCGGCAAGGGGGAGGTTGAAAAACGTAGATAAAGTGAGCTACGACTTGTAAAAAGAACACACAAATAACTAAGCCACTGTGAAATAACCAAGTAATTAAGCCAGCTTAGGTAAAAAGAATACACCTAATGAATTTAAATTACTCTTCTAAGATTTTCAACTAAGCTCTCATACTCCTTGAAGATCTATGAATGGCCAAAATCTTGAAAAACTAAGTCGAAAAGTTCCTACGCGAACTGGTTGTGACAAAATTAATAAAGATGTTTTGCGAGAAACTAATTACAATGTTGACCAATTAGAAAGATTTATTGAAACCAATGAACTTCTCTAAGTTCAAGATCAAAGATCGGCATACAACGCCATTCTGGACCTGATCACAGACGGAAATGGTGGGTTATTTTTTCTTGATGCACCTGGTGGAATAAGAAAAACATTCCTTTATTAATGTACTACTGGGCAAAATTCAGCAGAAAAATTAGATTACCCTTGCTGTTGTGTCATCTAGAATTGCATCCACATTATTAGATAGAGGTCGGAGAACTCATTCAGCACTGAAACTGCCGCTAAATCTTGCCAATTCAGAATGTTCGGTTTGCAATATTAGTAAGGGCTCTGGTCAAGCTCAAATGTTGAAAAGGTGCAAAGTCATTGTATGAGATGAATGCACCAAGAGAGCTCTTGAAGCTCTTGATCGGACTCTGCAAGATACAAGGGAAAATACGCTTCCAATGGGAGGGACTGTGATAGTTCTGGCAGGAAACTTTCGGCAAACATTACCTGTGATCCCAAGGTCAACACCGGTAGACGAACTAAGTGCATGCCTCAAAGCATCATACCTTTGGAGATACTTTTATAAAATGGAACTATCCACCAATGTGCGAGTTCACTTACTTGGAGACATGTCTGCACAACACTTCGCCTCAACAATTGTTGTGCATTAGTGATGGTAAATTTCCTACAAACCGTAAAACTAATTTAATTTTATTTTCATCAGATTTTTGCAAAGTGGTACAGTCAATTAAAAATTTGCAAACTCAAGTTTTTTCAAACATATTAAAAATCTATGGTAATCTGAGTGCATATAATTCTTTCTCCATGTTGAGAAGTAGAATTAAACTTCCCATAGAAACTGACCACAAAAAATATATTCGTTCCGTTGAATCTAATATTAAGTCTAATTCTAAATACTTTTGGACATACTAGCAGTTCATTACTTAATTCTTGGACCATCCTCTGCTTCTAGCACATGAACTAATGATCCTCGCTCACATAGCCTAGCATAGCTTGCAGTGAAATAATGTTAATAGGCTTAGAATCGCACGGGAAACTGGAATGAATTTCATTGAATGTCTGAATATTTCTTGGAATATATAAATTAAATACAGTGCACGCCGCTTATTGGAATCACGGATAATGTTATCAATCGGATATTGTTATCACTTTCGCGAAGAACGGGCCGGACGTATACAACTACATTAAAAAAATTTCGTTTATAGTTATCATAATATCGGTTAATGTTATCAATTTTTTCTTGAGATTGTTTTCGTTCTGAGCAATTTTAAGAACAACAGTACAATAAAGTAGTTTTTACAAAGAACTTTATAGAAATTGTATTGTCTAGTTGAATTATGCCGAACTGGTTGTAAACAGAGATAAACTTGGACAATGCGTTTGTATAGTGTAAACTAAGTTTAGTGGCAAGGTATGCAGCAGAGGTCATCTGATTTTCAGAAGCATTACACGTATGAAATTTTTATTAATAATTTGCTCCGCGAACATCAGAGACAAAGAAAGCTGGATAATTTTTTTTTTAATTTGAATTTCTCTTTGCTAATAAACACATATACAGTAGTGTGCAAAACATATGCAACTGGAAACGAAACGCTATTTTGTAAGATTTTCTGACAACAAAAGACTTTTATTTAGTTATTTTTATATTCATTTCATTAATGTAGTATTTCTAAACATAAAGAACACAAAAAATGTGGTTATATTGAGAACATTTAGAAAAAAAATCTTTCATATTGACGGAATGCTTATATTAAGCTGTGCAAAACATATGCAACTAACCATAACTATTCATCAGAAGAGTCTTGGTTTTAATATTTTGTCCAATAACCATTGCGTATGATCACTTCGTCACATCTCTTAGGCATATAGCTTACTAGATTTTTAATTATTCTCATAGGAATATTTTCCCATTCAAGTTTTAAAGTATTGAAAAGTGAACTAGATGAAGAAAGTCTTTTGTCTTCTTACGCGCTGCTTAAGGATACCCCACAGGTTAACTATGGGGTTTAAACCAGGTGACTGTGTCGGCTAATCAACTACTGCATTTTTTTGTATCATTCAGCCACTTCTTTACGTATTTAGAATTGTGCTTTGAGTTGTTATCATGTTGAAAGACCTATGACAGAGGCATTTCTTCTTCGGCATACAGCAGCATTGTCGTTTCCAAAATGTCTATGGATTTTAATCAATCGACAATTCCTTTAATTTGATAGAGAGGACTGCAGTCTTGTCCAAATAAGCAAATTTGAGGGCTTACAGGACTTTAAAAAAGCCCCTATTGTTTAAAGTGATCATGATATTTTGCTTATGCAACCGAGAGCCAGACTTGCGGCGAACATGAGTTATCCCATCCGACCCAAGAGATTAAATTTGCTCTCATCACTAAACAAAACTGCTTTCCATTTCACAACAGACCAATTTTCATATGTACGGGCAAAGTTCAACCTTAAAATCGGATTCGAGGTTGCAGTATAATTTTCTTACCTTTTTTGGCGACGTTTCGAAGACAATAAGGGCTTTTTTAAAGCTCTGTAAGCTTCTCAAATTTGCTTATTTGGATAAGGCTACAGTCCTCTCTATCAAATTAAAGGAATTGACGATTGATTCAAATAGAAAGACATTTTGAAGACCACAATGCTGCTGTATGCCGAAGAAGAAATGCCTCTGTCAAAGGTCTTTCAACATGATAACAACCCAAAGCACAATTCTAAGTACGTAAAGAAGTGGCTGAATGATAAAAAAATTGCAGTACTTGATTAGCAGACACAGTCACCTGGTTTAAACCCCATAGTTAACCTGTGGGGTATCCTTAAGCAGCGCGTAAGAAGACAAAAGACTTTCTTCATCTAGTTCACTTTTCAATACTTTAAAACTTGAATGGGAAAACATTCTTCTGAGAATAATTAAAAATCTAGTAACCTATATGCCTAAGAGATGTGACGAAGTGATCAAACGCAATGGTTATTGGACAAAATATTAAAACCAAGACTCTTCTGATGAATAGTTATGGTTAGTTGCATATGTTTTGCACAGCTTAATATAAGCATTCCTTCAATATGAAAGTTTTTTTTCTAAATGTTCTCAATATAACCACATTTTTTGTGCTCTTTATGTTTAGAAATACTACATTAATGAAATGAATATAAAAATAACTAAATAAAAGTCTTTTGTTGTCAGAAAATCTTACAAAATAGCAGTTTCGTTTCCAGTTGCATATGTTTTGCACACTACTGTACATATTATAAATGTACACAATAATATATATATATATATATATATATATATATATATATATATAATATATGTATGTAGTACATATATATCCACACATTTTCAAATTTAAATGCAAAAATGTTATGTTTATTTTTAATTTCTTAGTTAATTTCATAGTTTATTTACTGTTACATATGTATTTTAAATTAATTAATAATATTTTGTGTTTATGTTTTTTTTCGGATATTGTTATCAATCGGTTATTGTTATCAAAAACCTCGAGTCCCGATGTGATCACATTAAGCGGCGTGCACTGTATTTCCAATGTTTATCAATACGAATACAATGCCAGATGGCGACCTTGTGAATAAGCTTGTACAGCAATGAAAATATTACTTTTCTACTACTTCTGAAGCTGGCAAGTATGCTATCAATTTTCTTTTTCGCTTCTCCTGCGTTACGTCATATGTATTCATCAATAATTGCCCCGGCATCGTGTTCTTTTACTTCATTACAATACAATCCATGTTTAGGATTCCACAGCACTTGATACTATTCATATTTGTCTATAAGCTGCATGCAGTTTTCTATGCTCCACTGCATTTTCAACAGAAAGTGTTTCTCCTAACCTATGATCGTAAATGTCAAATAACCCGAACAACGCGAATGCTCCGAATAGTTGAAAATCCCATCCTAATTGCGCACCAGCGAGCAACTTAATCTCTTTGAGCATTTCCGATTTACCGATAAGCTCCCGAAAACATTTGGCGCGTTCGATTGGGCGCGAAGACAGGTCGACACTTGACGAATTCTGTTTGCGCGTCCTGCTTGTTCGGTTCGTGCGGGCTAAAACGTTCAAGTGTGAACCCACTCTTAAGCTTCCGTTTCTTCCAAAGCGGTGCCGTCATCTTACGCCCGTAATAATACGGTGTGTGACGTCAGAAAAACTGAGACAAATACGACCGTCATAGACGTAGAGAGTAATGTAAAGTCTAAAGTCGGAATGTCACAATAGACGATTCAGACGTCGCACTTGTAATTTTGTTAGAGGAAGAAGAGTCGTCAGAAGAAGAGACTAAAAGAGACCCTCAACTATTCAAAAAACGTAGAGAATAAGGTGCATATGAGACTTTAGTGTGTCGTCATCTATTTCATAATGAAACCAAGTTTAGAGAGTATTTTCGCCTGACTCCTGCTTTGATTGGCTATTTCGATACTCCTTCAACTGTCAGTCAATGTATTTCATCTTGTTTAGATGACCACGTAGCAATCTATCTACAAGGAAGATATATTTTTGTAAATACAGCTATCGTAAATAAAAGATATATAATGAAATTTACTTATTAGTTCTTTATTTGTGCTGTTACGCTTTCGTATAATTTATACCTTTCATGTCCTGTAATTATTATTCACATCTGTCAAGTCCTACAACTCATTATTTCAGTTAAACAGTGTTGAATCATATCACTAGGTACATATTTTTTTTACAAATTCAAGTTTAACACTTACCAAAATGGTTTGTTTAAGCAATACTTTTATATTAGAGAATAAATATACAAGCTAATTTGTTGATATTTGGTATACATAATTAATTTAACATGATTAAACATATTTATAACAAATTTCAAGTAAAACTGTTCACTTGGCTTCTCGAATCCATGCAGAATCGTTTCTTATTCGTATTCTTGGCGAAGGAGAATTGCTATTAGTTATAGCGTCATTGTCAGAAGTCAATGTTACATTCATTTCGGTTTTCACTTTGGTTGGAGAATATGGCGGACTCTGGTAGTGGCCGTTAAATTTTCGTTCTTGATCACTGGAGTCTGAAGATTTGATGGAATTATTATTTGTATCATCTGTTAATTTCTGTACTTCCATGTGCAATTTCTGAACCATTGCCATCAAGTCTGACGTATCATCTATGGCTAATTGTTGTTGTCTTTCTTCTAATTGTTCAGGAGACGTAATAGAAATTTCAGAACTTGATATTGTTATTTCAGAATTAAAATTTAAATCGCTAGCTTCTGGAATACCTTCCGATGTGAATGAATTATCTTCAGATAGTTCTATAGCAATATCTTCAAACGATTTATTTGAATTATTGTCCATAGCATCATTGCTCGAAGTCTGTAATTTATCTACAGGTACGTGTTCAGCATTATCCACAGATTGTTCTTCAATACTATCCTCATATTTCTTTTCAGATGTATCCTCATATTTCTTTTCAGATGTTTCCTCGGATTTTTCTGTACAAGTATCCTCAGTTTTCTCTTCACAATCCGTTTCAGATTTTTGCTCGATTGTTGTTTCAGATTTTTCTTCAAAACTTGCCTCAGATTTCTCCTCGTTAATGTCTTGAGATTTCTCTTTACAAGCGGTCCCAGATTTCTCTTCACAATTGTTTACGGCTTCATTCTTTGGTTCGTTCGTGGCTTGTTCGTTATCTACATGTATTTTTTCTTCTGATTCGTCAGTATTACCTTCAGGTAATACATTACTTGCAATCCTGTCTTCAGATACTTCTTTCGAATTGTCCGTATGTACGTCTTCTGGTGTCACTTCTGTTACATCTATGACCGGTATTTCAATTTTGGTTTGTTCCAATGTTACTTCAGGCTATAATTAAAAACAATGGTATTGTTGAGTGACTAATACTTTTTTATACATGAAAATATTGCATTCTGTTAAACCTAAAATGTAATTTATTTGTCTGTATGATTCATCAGTAATTTGAAAATGAAATGTCACGCTGTAAAATTAATAACACGCATAAACAAACTTACATTTTATGGCAAACTTTTTCGAAAACTTATAGAGTTTGTATATGTTTTAATTTTAAACTTTTCTGATAATTATAAAATTAATATTTTTCGATTTAAATAAAAAATTACGTAATTCATTATTAAATAAATAAAATAAGTAATAAATCACACTATATTCGAATTACTCCAGATAGCACGATGTATATTGACATTATTGTAATGAGTCATATTGAAGAAAATTTCTTTTATTTCAAATGTCAAATGCACTCGTAGGTCTTAATATCTTATCAATAAACAAACAATCTACCTTGTTATCTTCTAAAGTGATGTTTGTCGTATTTACTGGCGCCGGCTGCCTTGAAGATTGTCTAGCAGCAGGTGGAGGCGGTGCCCGTTTCTTTTTTCTCGGTAATGTCTGAGGTCTTGATGGCGATGGCGTTGAGGATCTGTCTAGTTCATAATCATCATTAAAGGGATTGTTATTCTCATGTTGTGGACTGTCTGTATTCGCAGGTACGGCAGGAACATGCTGTGATTGTTCAGGTTCCAAGTGTTTTACTCGTTCATGAAATCTTATCCTCGGCAGAGGAGTAAGTGATCCTTGATGTATATATCGGCCGTCTGGTGAAATTGTCTGTCGTTGCGGAGGATTGAAGTTCGTCTCGTCATCTTTTCAAAAATATATTTACTAAATAATGTATCTATTTATATTTCAGTAAATAATATATTGAGGGAGTGGTTACTGGTAAAGGAAAAAGTAATCTTGTTTATATTTACCACTAGTTACCGGTAACTGCTCAGAGCTTGATGTCCTAGTTCTGTTTTTACTCCGAATTGAGAAAGATCGGCCTCTGAAAAAATAATGTTTAAACTATTAACAATAATATGAATTAAAAATAATGAATTAAATAATGTAATATTTAAAAAAATATTAATTGTTTTACATATTTCAAAATAAAAATATGTTATTAAGAAATATGATTAATTATTAAAAAAATCTAGAATTTTCTAATACAGTAGAGTCGTGATTTAGTGAATTCTCGATTGAGTGAACTACCCGATAGAGTAAACACTCAAATTTTATCATTGCGTCCCGATATAGTGAACAGCTGTAAACCCCAATACAGTAAACTATGGTATTTGCGATACTTCTCTGGGGATATCCCCCTAAATATGTGGATTTCATTTTGCTGCCTAAGTATGTAAACATTCGCATTTCAGATCAGTGGTAACTTTAACCCAGAAGGTACTAATTTCAGTTTTACAAATTTTTTGTTAATCTAGAAAATGCTTGAATTTAAAACAAAAAAATTAAATACTTAAAGGTCTGGGCAAAGGAGAATGTGTGACCGTGTTACATGATTTGAGAGAAAAATTAGAACAAATTAACCTGAACAAAAAGCGTAAACAATCCAACATTACTTCATTTTTTCGGCTCTGCCATAAATAACCTTTCATATATACCTTCCCAATACATAATATTATGTAATAGATACATGTATTTTTTGTTTTTTATTATTTTATTGTAGATTTTTTTTAGTCAATTGTAGATCTTGAGAAGGAAAAATATTGAATCCAAAATGGTTGTAATAACGTACAAAAATATTTTTCAAAATATTTTTGTACGTTTTTGAGTGAAATTCTCAAGAGATTTTCTTTATTTTTGTTTGAACTAGAAGACCATATGGTCGAAACGTCGCATATCTGTTTTGAAATAAACAGTTCACAACACCTTGAACTATAGTCATTTATTCCAACCATTTTGGATTCAATATTTTTCCTTCTGTTTTATTATTTTACATATACATTCATAATTTTGTTGATTTAGATACCTAGAATAAAAGTAGTTTCTCAAAATATCTTAGTGACACCAAAACCCCGAAAAAGTAAACACTCCTAAAGAGTGAACAGGCTTGGCCGGAATTAGTTCACTAAATCGCGACTCTACTGTACATACAATTGTGTTAATATATTTATACGCAAATGTAAATTTAATTGTTGACTGTAATACTGTAAGTAGGAAACATATATAATTTCTGACGTTCCGGAATTTTCCTTATAATTAATAGTGTTGACATTAGAATTGATTTTTCAAAGCGAATGCATACCTACACCAAGGCTAATGTTAGACAATAATGACTTAACCGGTGGTATATTCATAAAATCAGCAGAAGGTATATTGTGTAGAAGTCTAAATAAGCAGAAGGTATACTTTTGTTGGCTGAAGCAAAAGGTACACGCTATTCATTTGAAACTTAGCACAGAGAATACGTCGTATACTCCCATATACCCTCCAATACAACCTTGGATTCAAGTAATTTATATTTTTAGTTGCATAAAATTCTCAAACTATAATATAATTAAAAATGTGAATTATCAACCGTATTAATTATTACGGAATGCCAGAAATTTATGTTCAATTATAAATAATGTATAAACAATGTTTATTAAAAATTGTTACTACGTAATTGCTTTACGATACTTTTCAGAAAGGTAAATAAAATGTTGTAACTCTTCATTCCAAATATGTTAATTATTTATTAGAGTTTAATTAACAATATTCCATACATTAGTAAACACGTACGTATTTAAGCTGTTCAGTGTATCCTAAACTGTTTCATACAATAAACTTATTCTCTTTTAGTAACCACAACTAATATTTTTGTGTTTTGTTCATGTTTCAAGTTCAAACATGTTCCGTGACGAAATAAATAATACGTTTGAGACGTGCTGACGTAGATGCACATAACATTAAACGTTCACTAACCGCAATTTATAAATATGTTACTATAAATATCCAAGTGTAACAGTTTAATTCCATTGTCAATTATTTCCGAATGAAGCTTGTATCCCATAGCAATTTGTATCGATTATTTGAGTAGACAATATATCGCAGTTATGTATGCAACAATGTGTGACGTTAACTCGTTATGGAACAGGCATTTTCGTATCGATTAGTTCATGCTTGAGCATCATGATCCAAAAATAAAATACTGAATCAAAAATACATGGATATTGTTTATTTTTAACAGACGTGCAAGTTATGCTAATTAGTTGTGGCTAATTTGCAAATCTGATGTCATCAATTTGACTGGAAATGTATATGTTTTGCCGCGTTCCTTTGCAGATAATATTCAACTGTGTCATACATACGTATATACATGTATTGAACATACTTATATTCTGTGCATTCGTAACATTATATGTCATCAGTTAGCATAATAATGTTACTTACTATACATGAAATGTAGAACTAAAATAGCCTTCTTTGAAATCATTTTCATTGACATACGATATTTACTGGAATTATTTCTGTTTAATAAAGTAATTAACAACTAAGATAAGGTTATTTATCAAAGATTAAGGAATGTTATCATTAATTTTATAGCATTCTATGACAACTCAAAAGGTATTGATTTTTGCTTTACGTGACACTAACAATATTAGTTCTGTTATGAAACTATGTCAATTAAAGGATGCAATGGCAGTTGTTAAAACCATTTACGAACGGTATTTAGTAAATAACAGTGCATAAGCATCCAGAGACAATCAAACTTTCAAAAACACTTTAAATTTTTCTTTTTCTCATTACGATAATAAATGTATCTACTATAAGTTTACTGTGGCATTTTTTTTAAACGTTCATGAATTGTTATTTTAGTTGACTAAAGTCAAATAAAACTAAAATTTAATCATACTTAAAATTCATATTATACAACTTTTAATAAAGTTTACGTTATTTATATGTTAAGTATTGCTATAATAATTAAAAATTAATTTTAATTACCAAACTGTTAATATTTATTAATAATAATAATGTATTCTCTCGGACACTGTTTTGGTATAATTGATATTCATGGAAATATTATACACAAAAAGTTTTCATCAGAAGTACATATATGTTTTAAGGGTCTCTGAACTTCAGACTAATGATTTTCACATGACGTCTGCATGTCTGTCATTGCGCCTTGCGTGTACGTATAGTACAATCGCGTTAATGTGAACAGAATAAATCCAGGCTTGTTCATATTATCGAATTGTTCACACTACCGAGGATTCATTAAATTTAAGATTAGCTGTGGATAATAAAACACACATACCTAATAAATGAATAGAAATACATATATTTGACAAATTATATAATGCTGCTTCCATTTTTGCAATTCAGCTAATTTTAAAGTGCGTTTTTTATCTGGCTTGAGAATCTGCCATATGGTTTATCGCATCTTTTTTCTTCTTAAAACTGCAAATAGTGGATTTCACTATGCCATATTTCTTTGATGAAAAAGTTACACTAGCTCCATTATTGTGTTCAAGACCATGGTATGAAAAAATCTACCAACGTAGTTCATTAAAACACAAATTAGTTTCAAATCGTTTCTTAATTTAAAACAGAATGGAAAATTTAATTTTCTGCAAGAAAAAATTATAGCTAACCATCACTGCTTAGAATTTAATTTCTTTACTAAATTTGCGTTGAATAAATTTGAATTAACGAAATTTCATGAAATGAAAAATGTTGTGTTTTCAATAATAGATTTTAAAAAAATCGTATGATTTTTATCGCAATTTAAATCTCGTGATTTTAATCAGACAAAATTTTAGCTATTTCATATAAAGTTAAATTTTTTTGTTTAAGTTTAGGCATTGTATTTTCAAGAGACAGTTAACAAAAATAACAAAGTTGTTTACATATATCTTAATATTAACACAACTGTACTGCACACAATACACCACTTCTGTTAACATATATGACCGTTTCCAAATTTACAAATAAGTAAAGGGTTCCATTAGTAATACGTACTGTGTACGTATTAGCGAGAAGTAGTATGTTCACGTTATAAGGTAGTAAATGTTAGAAAATACCTTGTTCACACTACGGAGTAGTTCACATTTTCGAGTGTTCACGTTTACGCGAGTGTACTATACTTGTTTACGGTTACAAATGTCAAAAACAGTACAACATGCCAGTAAAAATATTGATTGTTTTTATAAAATACATGTTCGTCCTGCAATGGTGGAGTGGAAATTTACCTGAACGATTTTGGAAATGTGAACGCAGAAACAATGCATTTATATTATAGATATTTTACAATAATATGTATTAAATTTACCGATAGTAATGGTAACAGTAGATTAAGAATAATACAAAACAATTAGAGCAGATTATTATTTCAGTCTTACGTATGCAGTAATTATGACTGCCGTGTATATAAAGCATTGTCACGTTTATATACATTTGAGAATCAACTTACACAACACAGTATCATGTCATTTTACCTGATGTCATACAATCATATGATATTTACATTATACCTGAGTATGTACATAAAATAAACTGATAAACTGAATATAATTATTTAACATATATGCAACGGGTAAATTCGGTGTATTGGCACACAATTTAATTAATTGTATTTAAATTAATTTTTCATATTTACTGTTCAAATAAATTCCATTGCTCCATATTTTAAATTGTGGGAAATATATATATATATATATATATATATATATATATATATATATATATATATATATATATATATCATAATATACCTAGTGTTTACACCGTAATTGAAAACAAATATAAGTGTTTATTGCAAGTGTATTTTATCTATTATAACCAGTAAGATAAAATAGTATTGTTCACATTATAAAAGTCCAAAATTCACTGTGCAGACACAATTAACATTATTGAAATAAAATGTACTTACAGTGTACTTTTAAAATCCTTTATAGACTGAAAACTTAAACTATTTGATCGACTCGGTTTTCTCGTAATACTCCAGAATCTTAATCTTGCATGGTTATCCTCTTCATGGAATGGATTGAGGTGTTCCGGATAATCATTTATGTTGACACTGGTGCGATTGCTCCTCATGCTTTCCAATCAATACGTTCACTATTTCTGTCACTTTACTTTACGCAATTAAGCCACACAAATTACACTAACGAGGAAGACAGGAAACATGATTCGTCGTTCGGTAACTGCTGAGACTGAGTTGAATTGCGTATAATACGCCCGTGCAAACCCCACCATTTCGCTGTCATTGCTTATGAAACTCTAGTACCCCCACTTCTTACCGCTGTCATTTGACGTAACCGCAATTCACACAATCACATACATACACAAATACATCGAAGTACACATCGAGTGTGCACTTTTCAAATGCAAGGTCGTGGAAAAAGCTATGGCGACATATACCCAAATAAAAACCTGGAATTATAAGGCATTAGTAATGTCAAGTACATATTCTCAACGTAATATATATATATATATATATATATATATATATATATATATATATATATATATATATATATATATATATATATATATATATATATATATATATATATATATATATATATATATATATATATATATATATATATATATATATATATATATATATATATATATATATATATATATATATATATATATATATATATATATATATATATATATATATATATATATATATATATATATATATATATATATATATATATATATATATATATATATATATATATATATATATATATATATATATATATATATATATATATATATATATATATATATATATATATATATATATATATATATATATATATATATATATATATATATATATATATATATATATATATATATATATATATATATATATATATATATATATATATATATATATATATATATATATATATATATATATATATATATATATATATATATATATATATATATATATATATATATATATATATATATATATATATATATATATATATATATATATATATATTCCTAAATGATAATAAGGGTATGAAAAAATAATTGTTGTTTAAAGTAAACCTTTTCACAAACTTTTATGATTATGTTAGTATGTTTGAATTGTTATGTGCAATATATCAGTCAATGTCATTTCCAGTTTTAGAAAAGCCTTAATAGTGAGCAAATTATTGACTTTGTTGACGTCAGATTGGTTCCATTGTGTCTAATAGTTTGTTTTACATTACATTTGAAAGGCTTGAATATGAACTACATGTATGTCTTTTTCGGTGCACAATTTTAATAAAAACAGTTTCAGTTAATCAAATTTTGTACCTTACAGATTTGTAGTTACATGTATTTTGCTAAAATTTCAAACCGAAACATAACTGTTTAACATTTTAAGTTTTGATTTTGTATGTAAATTTTTTAAAAGGTCTTTTTAATTATTTTGTAATTAATCAGTGCTGATGAGGATTAAACAAGTTTAACGTAGACTAATTCCTCAAGGTTCCAAGTTGGCATGTTTCAGCTCTAACAACTTTAACATTTCTCAATTGAATTAGCATCAACGTCATTTATGATTCAATGTGAATATCCTTTAAAAATTCGCCCATCTTTAAGTTGGTTGCGCAGAATAATTTGCTCGTAATTACTTACATCCCAATTAATACTCGCTCTAAGGCATCATATTTTACAGTGATTATGTAGTTGTGTATAGCAGGAGATACCTGTATTAATATGATTTGCCCAGGACGCTCAAAGTTCTTACTTGTCTAGCGGTGACGGGAAATGCACTATACACTGCATTGTGCATTGAAATTACACGGTAATCCTTTTCAAGTAGCTTACACTGATGTAGATACATCATCTTATAAAGCTTTTTCTTTTCTTAAGCAAATTGAATTGACATTGTCACTTCATTGGACGAACTGCGTATACATTATTAACCTTCTGTGTCCAAGTATGCAGTTGTAACAACATAATGTGTTAATGACTCCGACTTATTCAGCAATACGTTGGAAGATGAATATTTTGTTACAGTAACACTGAGTAACACTACACACAACGATATTCTTGTGGCAACCTTCAACAATTCCAGCCCACGTTTTATGTTACATTTGTCGTACATATAATTAGTCCGCTTCCAACCACTTCCAACTATCTTCATTAAAATTCATAGTTTTTAACTGTTAATCCAGTGTATCAGTAAAGTAAGTAAGCATATTTATATAACATTATTCTTTATATTTCGTGGTATATAATCTTCATTATAATGTAACAATTTTGTACAATCATAATATATAAAGTTTAAAGTGAGAAAATAACCATCCTAATATTTTACTGTTTATATTTGATAAACAAAAATAATAATCAGAACAAGCTAGATCTGAATGAGTTTATTCAAGAAGTTAGGAAGCAATTCAAAGTCACAGTCATACAAAGCTCCTGAGCAAGTTTAGATGATTTGTATAGCACATCCGCTCGATGACAAATGATCTGACTATGTAAATGTCTTTTAATAATAAAGTTAATCAACCTAACATCTAACATTGTACTTATTGTTTAATATATGTACATGGTAATACTTTACATTAGTTTTATTTAAATATGTATAAATATATTAACAATTAATATGTAGGTTTTGTTTAATCCTAATTAGATGTTATTTAATATCGCCTACGTAATGCTGGTTTCAGCATTCGCAGGCGTACGATTAAAAGAGTTGAGCTTCAAATAATTTTAGACAATATTTAGTATTTTTGTAGTAATAAATAAAATTTCAAAACATGACATTTCTATTTTTATGTTAAGTCGTTAGGTTATCTTTTACGAAAAACAATTAATCTGAATTTTGTTATTAAACTTCAAACATGACACGGCAGCTAGCGGTTCAGACGTTAACAAACGATTTGTGTTACGATATACGTCACACGAATTGAGAATCAGAATACGTCGGTTCTTAATAATTTGGTAGGTGGAGTGTTGTTAGTGTCAAATTGTGTGTGTAGATGATATGAATATTATTGCAAGTTGTGTTACTTGTGTATCACTTACGCTTCATAATAAAATTGAATATTTCAAACAGCGGTAATGAATCAGAATAGTGTGAGGTTATTGATTAAAAAATGACACCACCCCCAGTTGTAACGGGGTTATCTCCAATTGAGGGCCCTCCTGGTACCAGGTTGACTATCAGAGGAGAAAATTTAGGAACTAGTCCAAAAGATCTTATAGGTATGCATCAAATAAATAGAGCAAGGATCAATTTTAAGTTATTATAACATACAGGTCTTACAATATGTGGGTGTGACTGCTTACTGTCAGCGGAATGGAAATCTCCGAACAAAATTATTGCTCGATCGGGGCCTGGAAAAGGAAGAGGTGATGTCATTGTCTCCACAAGGGGCGGTGGAGTTGGTACATCGACAGTACAATTCAGAGGTGGTGTTTATGTTAATAACGATAAGTAGTTTATCAGCTAACCTATATGAATGGTTGACAACAGGTTACCATGAAACCATTGGGCCTATGAAGGAAAGTGCAGTATGGGTTGAAGAAGCGCCTCTGTTATTAATCTGGGGGCGTAGGTCTCTGTCTCCTAGTAGTTACCAGCATGAAGATCCGTTAGGTTTATCAGTAGAGGGCAATGATAAGAAATTTCCGGAAGATGATTTACATGAACTGTTCGCACATTGTTCTGGTGATATTTCTGCAGATAATTTTTCTGCTAGTTGGTTCTTGTTAGAGAATCATCATGCGACAAGTTTTAATGATTTAAAAGCCGGGTGTGTATATTTTTTATGACACTTTTATGCAATTATTAACTTGGTGTTTGTTCTTAGTTTGACATTTTTACGAAGGAAAGTGAAAGGCCAAAAAGAAGGACAATTATCATTCTTAAAAGCAAATGTTGGTTCTGTTATGGATCAGATTGATACATTAAAGTTGTTGAAGGATAAATTCGAAGAAGATAAACAAAAATTTGGTTCTGATTCTGTATTGAAGTTAGAAAAAGCTATAAAAGGTATCATATTCATTTGAGTATTTCTAGAAGTTGTCTAGAAAAATGAAAGTATTTACTAATGATATATTTTTTTTACTGTATGGTTGTAGAATCTGTACATGAAGCAAATAAGTTATTTGAGGATGTACTGGCTAGAAGGGATCGTGCAGATGCCACTCGTAGTGCTCTGAATGTCCTAACGCGATTCCGATTTTTGTTCTGTTTACCATGTGCCATTGACCGCAATATAAAACGTGGTGACTATGACATTATAATCAACGATTACTCAAGAGTAAAGAACTTGTTCAAAAAGACTGAAGTTCCTGTAAGTATCCATGTTACTATCACACTATAATAATATCTATTACTTTGTGATGTGATGTTCTAGATGTTCAAAAAAGCATTAGCCGAAATAGAGAAACGTATACTGAATTTAAGATTAATGCTACACGCAAAGTTAAAACAAATGCCCGTAAGTGTGGAAGAACAAAAACGTCTGATTAGATACTTAGTGAATTTAGAAGCCGAAGGTGAACCTGCATGGGATGCAATCTCCAGTCATTCTGACTATATTACTTTGAGGTTAAAGCAGTGTTACGAGGAACATAAAGCCGCTGACAGTTGTTTAGCTGAAGAACTGGGTAATGATATGTATAACAATCTTATTTCTCTATTCGATCTAGTATTATTGTACATTTGTTCGCTAAACATTTGTGTTTACTGACTCTTGCATATATCTAATCTTTATTTGTTCTAGGTAAAAGTAAAAATTCATATATATGTTCTAAATATTCGAAATATAACCCAGTACAGGATCCACAGACAGTAATACCGCAATCTGTTCTATTTGTGGAAGAAGTCTGTGAAGTAATGTCAATATCGTTTCCAGATTTATGGAAATTAGGTCAAGCTTACTTTTCTAGTGAGTTACAAGTGAAAGTAGAGCCAGGAAGGCAAGCAGGTTTTAAAGTAAACACCATATGATCAAGTAAGATCAATTAAACAGAGGTATAATAAACGTTTGATTTTTTTTAGCACATGGTATTAACGTTAATGGACACTTTCTGTAAAACATTACGATCATGTCTGTTGCCTAAGACTTTGGATAAATCTGTCGATAAACAACTGTATGGGGTCTGGCCCCCATTAGACAATGATGTGATTGCTTCATGGATACCACATTGTTTGAGATATCTGCGTTCTACATATAGTATATTTATAAAATTAGATTTGCCAGGAGAAGCCTTGGATATAATATCGGTGTTAATCTTAGATATGCGTTTGCATTGCATGTCAGTGTTGTTCAAGCAAGCCATTGATCAAATCAAGACACTGGCCAAGAAAGAAGATTGGAAAATCGAGTTCTCTAGTGAACACAGCGGAATCACTCAACTGGTATGAAAGTTTCTAATATATTCAAATATACCGGGTGTCCCAAGAAATCTGGGACATAGGGAATCAACATGTAAATATAGAAAAATCATGATTACTTCTGAACAATAGATTTTGGAGCAAAAGTGTAAATGAAAAAGTTGTTCAAAATGAAAAACCACATAATATGATGCCATATTTAATGCTCAGATATGTTTCTATAACGTGTAAATCAATTTTGAAATACTACGTTTTAATGACAGATTAGTAGGCCGTGAAACAACAACGGTGTGTTTTGATTATTTGTTGTTGTAACTAACACTTTTGCTCTAAAATGTATTTACATGTTAGTTTTTTTGTGACACCCGGTGTATATATATATATATATATATATATATATATATATATATATATATATATATATCAGTTATTTCCCCTGCATAAGTAATCAAATAACAATGTTTAAACTACATAACAATATGGTATTATCAATTGAATTTGTTTATTTTTTCAGCCATTGCAGTTCGAAAGAATATTGCAAGAAGTGGTACAGTTAGTTAGAGAGTCTGTTTTAGCTAGTGAACAACGAGAAGGTCCGTTATTCGATAGTCCGGTCGCACAACGAGAATTTGAAAAACAAGTGAACATTTTCTTACAAAGTTTCTGCAATACACTTAATAATCTAGCATACCAGAACAAGAACATAGACGATGATGACCATTCATCAGCTGTATCGCAACTTATTGGTAGTCCAGCAATATATAGGGGATCTGAGAAATCTAGTTCTATTCCTGTTTGGGAACAACGACTATTAACAACTCTGTCAAATTGTAACTACACACGTTTAGTAATATTGCCAAAGATTCCAGAACTGTTCTCGAAAAACGGGTATCCTATGCCAACGTCAGCCATTGAGAATGTTAAATCCTCCTTAGAAACATTAGATAAGTCCATACTAGAGACTTACTTGGAACAGAAAAGTGATCCACTTGTAGGAACCATTGAACCGAGTATGTATCTGGGACGATTTGATTGGGATACGAATATGAAAGCTGTTAGTGTTAAACCGTACGCCAAAGAATGTATAAACAATTTGATTGGTGTACACACCGAAGTGCATAATGTATCGCCGGCCTTAGTAGAGAAAATCTTATCAGAAGTTGTAGAAATTGTGGCTGAGGAATTATCTCGACTTATGTCTTGTGTAAAGAAGTTTAGTCCGTATGGAGTGTTGCAAGCGCGAGCCGATATACAAGCTTTACAAGAGACATTACAATCCTACACAACGCCTAAAGCAAAGTTAGTCCGCATTTGGCAGTCACTGATGTTACATATTCTGATTTAATTATTTTGTTCTTAGAATTTTCTTTGATGAAGCATTAGATGCAATTCCGCTAGTAGAACCAAATGATATGAAGTAAGTATCTAGTTTCCATATTTATATAAAATTTAATTGAACTAAATATCATATACATATTCTAATTGGATTAAGTTTTACTTCATTTTCTATTATGTGAATGATTGGAGTATTCTCATATATTTTTGTGTTTTTAGAATTATAGAAGATATATTGAAACAGTATCGAGTCAGAATGCGTCTTCAAATTTTATGTTTTCACACGAAACCGCAAAGTAATGGTCCTGTGAAGTGATTGTCAAGATGACAAGAGATACTCAGCTTTACGGACACGTACAGACATTAGTAGTACAATACGTTACTGCATATTTTAATTTGTTGCATGGATATGATTCCATTGATTGATGCCTCCCAAATAGAACTTTATATTTTATATTATTTATCGAAATCTAAACGTTAATCCTTATTAATAATTTTACTTGTTATATTTCAATTAATGTAACAGTTGTAAATACTAAATTGTATATAGTTCATATTATGTATACCATAAAAATAAATTGGTAATGAAAATTTACTAACATTAAATTAAATTTACTTGTAATTTTTATGGAACGATTGAACTTGCATTATGATGGACCTAGCATATTTATTCCCGTTTATTTAATTTATCTAGTTTATTTTTCTCGGCGGCTGCCTGGATTATGTTGGATTTTCGACATTTGTTTAATTTATTTTGAAAATATAAACTACACATTAATTTATTTCTCTTGCCGGTTGTCTGGGTTTTTTACGTATAATTCATTATTTAAACGAATTGACCAATCAGAGCACAGTTCTTACTTTCACCTTTTTTTTAAGTTAACAGCTGCAAAATTCGTGATAGGTTATTTGTCTTTTGTGTTTTGCAATTATATACTGATAATGACAACGATAATGACAATTTGAAGCAAAATACAAGTAGCTACCACGCAGTAAACAAATGTTCTTCATTTCCACGGTGGCGATTTTGGGAACTAGACATTTAAGATATAAAATATGTATAACCATATTTTTTTAAATGTTCATAAACTCAGTATAACTCACCAAATGGGTTTGTGCACAGTTAATATTTTCTAAATGAATCAAATAAATTTAGTATAATTCAGGCTTAACACAGTAAATGAGTTCCTGTACAGTCTCTGTTTTCTAAATAAATTAAATATATAACACTGGTTTTATCTAAATTTGGCTACAGTAGTGCCAAGGTGGTGTTAATACGAACTATTTGGTATTAAAACATTACTTTTAGTTGTCAGTACATGTTTATGTTAGTTCTTTATAAAAATGCCAAAAAGACAATGTCCATTCGATTACGATCTGGTACCACAAATGAAAATACATTATGGACAAAAAGAGTACGATTTAAAATGTGAAACTAACATGTCTAAAATTCATGGTAAGTTGTAAGGTTACTTTTCTATTTTGTTTTGATTTTCATATGTCAAAAACTTCTTTTACGTTACAATCTGCATTTATAGAATTAAAGTATCTATATTGATATTCCAGATAAAACACTGCAAATGCTGTTTAAAGGTTCAAAACAATTATATCAGGTAAATGATAAATCCAAAACTAAAATATCAACAATTACAAATTCGGCTGGCATAGAAAATGAATGTAATGCAAAAGTACGTACGTAGTGCTATATTCTAGCAAAGTGTTAAAACTTTTGTAATATGTTTTTAGAATATTTCGGAATTTTGTGCCATATGTACTGATTTGAATGTTGCTGAAAGTAAATGCTCCTTCTGTGATAAATGGATATGTCAATCGTGTAGTGCGGTCTGTCTAAAATGCTTGGAATTGTTTTGTGTTGCACATTCAGTGAAGTTGTAAGTGATGAATTTAAAATAATAGTGGAATGTAAATTTATCTTGCATTTTTTGCAGGTATCGGAGAGACGATGGTGAATGCGTCTGTTTGAATTGTTGTGTGGGTGAAAGTTATTTAGTTAATAATTAATCTGGATTGTATTATATTGTGTATTTATTACTTGTTCATGTGTATTCATATAATATTTTGTTATAACTTGAGAATAAAATTTGATATGGCAATTTTCATAATAGTTGATGATTTGTGTGGATAGATGGCAGTACGTGTGCTTGCAATCGTGTATGTGATGATAAGTTGGTTTGAAACCGTGCTTTCCGCAGTTCGTTCTTTCTGATCAGGGATTGCTCAAAATGGCCAAACACGTAGAGTATTTCAATTATTTTTCGTTGGCTATATATAATTTGGCCTTGCTTTCAGTTTCGAGAGGATCTGAAGTTGAATGACTGTCCGCTGTGATGGACATTCAATATATGTTTATCTTTATTTGAAGTTATATTTCAAAACAGTCGCGATTGTGGTTAGGTTAATCAATAATATGTGCGAATAAATAAGAATGTAATATGTAGTAATTGAGTTTGTGTGATTTAACGAAGTATGAAGTATTTAACGAATGTGAAATAACTCATGACAAGCCATTCTGATTCCAGCAGGGCTGTCTTCTTCATACGTCTTATTGTATACTAGAAACACGTATGTAGCATCTCCTATAATGTATATATATAAAAAATTAACGATAATACCCTGTTCATTAGGGCGGTGTGTGTATTGTTGCCTAACCACAGTGTGGCAGGGGGTGTCCTCTTATATATATATGTACATACACTTATCTGTTGTACATTGTTGTCTACCATACGACAATACAACAGGTGTAATATATGTGTTTTACTGGAGGCTTAACGCATGGTTGCTATTAATTGTCACTGTGTACATGTTACTTATGTGTTTATTATTTTATGTGATAACTTACAATTGATTTAACGACATTCGTTATCTTTTGTTTACCTGAACATATGTATTGGTGGTGTACTTTCATTATTGATAAGGGTTCACTTTTACCCTTATATGTGTTTGGTTTGGAATTAATTTATTGTACTATATGATTGTGATAATTAGGAACTGTTCTGAATATGTTTTACTAAAAATCTATAACAATACGATTATATAACTATGCCGGTTACTTAATATTTTTATTCAATAAATTCTTTATCTTTTACATTCATCATTTGTATTGTCTTAGCACGTGTAATGATAGGGCAAAAGCGTGGTAAATAAGACACGTGAAACGATAGATTAAAAATTGAGCAACCTGCCGCTATATTTAGAGAACGCATCTCTCGTAGTCCGTGTTTGTTTCTGTTTGTTGATACCGCGTGACCGGAAACGTGGTACTGGGCGGTTCTGTGCTCCTCGTGATCTACAGATGCTTTCAACAAATTGACTGTTACGTACCAGTCTACCCCTTTTCTACGGCATAAACCAACATATCGATTCTGTTACGCTACTTACATGCTGTCCCGTCGTCTATCACGCTACTTATTTCTTTGACTTTAATTTAATTGTTCCCCATTATTTTAACCTTGATATTGGAGCAATGTTACACTTCAGTCTGTTAAGTGTTTAAGGTCACCTTCCCCCTCTAAAAGATCATTCTTGGACTCTATTCATGACATGTTGAGTTCGCCGAATTGTTTTGTCATTTTATTAAGAAAAGAAAAAAGCTAAGATACAAAATAATTACGGGCCTTAAGTCTTTCGGTCGGTGAGTTATTTAGAACTAGGCTTACAATAATTTTCTTAGAAATAAATCGAAACATATAGATGAGAGGAAGATTGGGTCTGGTGAACCAAAAATTGTGTATCTTCGAAAAATTTATCTCAACAAATATGCATAAATTAAATTTTAAAAGTTTGTACACAATTTAGCGATTTGTTACGTTTTAAAGCACTGGTTGTGTTCTATATTGAAAGGCAACAGTGCGTTTAGAATGTGGACGGCAATGTCGAAATGGTATGAAGGGTGGCGGGACAGAAGCTTTAAGATTAGGACTGTCTCGGTGGAATCGGGACGTGGTAAGCCTATTTATGACCAGGCTCATGTTTGTCTCACTAGCAAATGTTCAAATGTGCGAGTGAATGTATCGAATTTTAATTTTTTTCAAATAAATGGCGCACACCTACTGTAAAAAACCGTCCATTTAAATTTGATTCTTTCAAGGTAATGCATAATTAAAGCCGAAAAATCAAGCGATATATTGACCTTGAATTTTCAGTTTTTAATAGTCGCGTGGTGTGCGATGAGGAGCGATCGGGGGAAACAAGCTAGACTGGGCCCGGTGGTGCGTACGTGCATCTATTATGTCTAGCTAGCTAGGCTACCTAGCTAGCTGTCGCAGTCACGGAAAAGGGTGGCTCTACTCGCTGCGTTGCTGCTCTGTTGCTCCTCTACAACTACAACTAATAATCTAGTCTAGCTTTACAACTAGTGTGCGTGCGTGCGTGCGTGCGCCGACAAATATTATGTCCGTTTCCCCAGTGGTTTGTTCGTGTGTGATTCTGTGCATTTAGAGAGTTCTGCAGTGGTGTTTTTATAAGTACCGGCGACAATATCAACGTAGTCATAATAACGTTCGTTTATAACTGAGCAGTTTCGTGTATCGATAGCATACATATATATTTGGTAGCTGTACCCCACAATCCACTGCCTTCAGCTTAAACAACACACGCACCCTCGCGTCTCGCATTTGTGCTCCAGGCGCCTTAGTGTTGCGTGTAGGACTGCTCAGTTTGTTTTCATGTGAGGGTGTGGACGTGATATGTAACGCTTTTACTCGACTCTAGAATCTATACCGCGTGGACGCACTACCGAGTCGAACACAGTATGTCACATTGCACATGCATGTAAGTTGTTCCTTTGTTTTATCCCTTATAAGATTCTTATATTTTATTTACATATCTCGTCACATGTAGATTGTAGGTATTTATACCGCGCAAGTGTTTATTTCTCCCTATATTAACTCGTGCTTGGAACTACTGTTACAAGCCGCAATATATTTCTAATTATTTCATCATTTTCCACGAAATTATTGATTATTATTTCTGTACATATAAATTTAAAAATATATTACTATTTTAGCAAATCATACAATGTTATTAAATTAATTAGAAATATATCCGGTAGTTATGTTATGTAATCATACCATCATAGTATTCTGATCATGGAAGGTAATATAAATTGCAGAATAAAAAAAATTGCTTGGTTTGTTGCACAATATATATTTTTATAATGAATTATAAAGGCCACCTGTACTGTGATGTGTACAAAATGGCATTCACTGAATTAGGTATGTGTTGTGAAATATTATTTATAGTTTCTATAATCTATGTTGTATATTTTCGTGTCGTAAAAGTAGTTTTGTACATTTGTAACCAAAGTTGGTTTGACTATTACAGTATGTTTTACACACAGATTTACTTATATAAAAATTAATTTTCACTATCAGTAGAAAACAAGGTGATATATTCTTTTCTTTGAAAACATTATTTATTTTTAAATTGTTTTTATTTTCATTGTTGTTTGTGACATATTCCTGGAATACTTTACATGTTTATTGTGAGTTATTTGATATTGTATCACATTAATATTGCAAAAATAAATAAAAAAACTAAATATAATATATCTCAACATGCATGTTATTGTTTTCGAGCGTTACATATTCTTGAAAATATTGTATTTCAATTAAATATTAATCTTCTCAGACCAATAAATTAATGATAAATTGTAGCTTGTTATTAAAAAAACATTATTTTTAGTTGAAGATATTTCGAATGTTTTGTTGATATCGTACAAGAGAAATATATAATGCCAGTTGTATTATATAATTACGCATTTGCTGTTTGCTTTGAAAGTAGGCAGAGGATGTCTTCTAAGTGGTTGATTTATGTGACCCTTTATTAAGAACTCGTTTCGTTGACTTCTTCAGTTATTTACTCATGTCTGCAGGATTTTACATCACTGTCTTTTTTTATCATTTAGGTGTTATTTAATATTATTTTTTCATTCTATATAATATTCATTTGAATTAAATCTTATATTAGTCCGAATACACATTTAGATTAGTTGAAACAAATAAAATAAAAAGTGAATTACTTACTTTCATATTGAAATTTTTGTACAATACTGACTGGTCGTTAATCTTATCTGGGGGTTTTGAATCCAGATTTTAATTAATTTCGGTGAATTATAAACATTGAAATGTGTAGGTTCCTCGTCCAATTTCTCCTTCGCCGCTAATGAAGCATGTATGTATGTCACCAGCGCTTTTTAAAATTAAATATTGAAAATTATGAAATCGAAATCTAGTTTGGCATGATCGCTACGCACATATGTATAACATAATTAATTTTCTTTAGATATTAAACATATGTATGTGTTTATATGTGCTAAATCATACGTACTTCTGCGTCTCGATCGCAATTCTCTGGAACTGTCGGTATATTGGAAACTTTGACAAAATTAAGAAAAATACATTTATTTATAAAGATACAAATTTTGCACGCCATCATACATCTACAACTCGAATTTCTCCATAACTCGAATAAAACGATTGCCACGTGCATTCCATAAATCGAATTTGTAAGAGAAATCCTTGTTTTTTGTGTATGCTTGGTTCTTTTTGTTTTCGTTTTATTTTATTCGGGGAGTCCCTTTTCGCTTGTCACAAGTTGTTGCGTTTCAATGCAAAAAAACTAGAACGAGAGCGGAAGATCAATCACGCATAAAAACCTAGTTCTGTTGTGATTTTTTCGAAAAGGCGGTACACTTTTTGGTGCAAAAATGCACGATATGAGGAAAATATCTGTTTTATAGTAACACTCGCTCACACAAAAACACGCCCTTACCTCAAACTGCGTTTTTCGCATTGAGTTTTTAATTGTTCGGGGAAATCCCCGATAATAATATTTCTGCAATTGCAATGTTGTGTGTGTGTGTGTGTGTGTGTGTGTGTGTGTGTGTGACTATATTAAAAGCGCGATGGCAAGAATAAAAATCTACATTTAGCACTGCTTACAAGAGAAGCGGGTCATGGAACACTGCATATGTAAATACGAAGTTCTTAGTAAAATCTTAACGTCGTTAGGCGTTACGCATCACGTTCATTTTCATAGTTTTCATTCGTATATCTACGTTTTGTGCGTTCAAGTAAAAACAAAGTTAAATAAATTATGGATCAGAAGAATCTCTTGGTGTTTGAGAACTAATGCTTTTTAGGTAATACTGTTAATTTATCTGTTTTTATTTAAATCAATTCTTTAAATGAAATTGCAATTTTAATATTATATAATTAAACCAGTTGGCTTTGGAAACAGAACATGTTTTATTTTTATTTTCTGTGCATATTACTTTAAAGAAATTTAAGGAAAAGTAATATTTAATTTTCTAACTTTTCTCCTTTATTTGTTGGTTTGATGTATTGTTATGAAAATAAAATTAGATTTCAGGCGTATGTGGTTAGTTTATGAGTTGCACCTGCACTATGTGAACATGGCACCGTTTGGTCTAGTTCTATGCAGTGGCGTAGCCAAAGGAAGGGATGAAAAAAGTTCTAATTGTAACCTACAAATATTAATAAAAATAAAAGCAATTAAAATAACTAATAAAACCCTCAATTTATCTAGTATCTGGTGTTGATACTTTCAATTTTTACGTACTATTAATCACAGTAAATTATCGTAGCTGAAGACATTCCTGCTCTGAAATTACTAAACAAAACTGCGACTTATATTTGTTTCGTTTTTAATGACAGGTCAAAATTAGATTGTGTTGTAGCTGCAGTGCTATTCGTCAATGAATTGCACGTGGTATTCAGTGTGTCTCAGTTTACTTCGATTTTCATTAACGAACACGTGCTCGGGCAGCCGCGGCCGGGGCAAGTTGCCCGATGTCCCAACCCGTGATGCCACACTGCACCACTCACGACAACGCGCGTACGGTGTTCCACACTTGCCAATGAGTGAAAGTTGACTGGCCCTAGAGTAGGTTAAACAGTGGCGTACCACACATTCGCTACACATGGGGCTTGTCTAACTAATGAACCGTACGGTCTGTGTGCTTCATAAACTAGTTGTTTGTTCCACGACACTTCATTCATATTCATTTCCATTTAAACGATTCGATTATAATACCCCGATTTCAAGCATAATGAAAACTGTTTTCATTGACTTGTTTGAACTTGTTTATGTGTATTAGATTGAATAATGCATTTATTTGAATATTCTGCATGTTAGAACACAAACAATCAAGTAGACGTCTGTTTTCAGATGCATGGATAGTAAAATTAAGCGTACAATTACCAATACAATATACATATTTATTTATTTACAAAGACAATTATCAACCCATTATACATAATCGAATATATACGTGTTTATAACAATTAATTTTTCTTAATTTTTTTTTAAGATAATTTCAGTTAGCACATGTAGAGAAGAAGGGCACTTTTCAGCAACACAAAATTTAGCGTACAGTACAAAATGAAAATTTGCATATTAAAACCCAATTAATACTTGGTGGTGTATCTTTTGACATCAATAACTGCTTGAAGAGAACGTGGCATAGATTCTATTAATTTCCTAATTAAAGATGCATCAATATTTTCCCAAATATCTTTCTTTACAATCATTCTTATTTAAAGAATAACAATTTTTCATTAGAAACTTAAGTTCTGTCCTCAAATTCTTAATTGAATTAAGATCTGGTGATTGCGGAGGAGTTTTCACCAATTTTGGTATATTGTACAACAACCATTCTTTAACAACAAGCGCAGTATGTTTTGGATCGTTGGCTTGTTGGAAATAATATACTGGCGGTCTTCTAAGTTTCTCTGCAGATGACTGTAAATTATATCCATAGTAGTATCTATTGATATGGTGATATGATGATAATGATATAATGAAATAGTAGTATCTATGAATTCAAAAATTTCCGGTACCACTGGCAGCCATATAGTCCCAAAAGATAATAGATCCTCTGCCGTGTTTAACTGTAGGGTACACATTATTTTTGGTTTAATCCCGTTCTTGGGCTTCTCCAAAATAATTTGTCTACCGTTAGATCCACATAAATTAGATTTTGACTCATTCAAAAATATAAAATTTTCCCCGAAATATTCATCATAATTAATATACTCTTTTCCGAATTTTAATATTACACTATATAATTTTAAAAATGTAAAAATTTTCCTTGTACGTTCAATTTTGTGACTAATCGTATATAGACATTTTGGAGACCTTTAACTGCGACTTAAATATCTTAATTCATAATTAGAAAAGTTGCCAATAGATTTCTATATATAGATGTTCAGAACAAATTCTGTTAGTAATTATGATTTTTAATTATATTTTTAAATATATTATTTGCAATGTTGCTGACTCATAGGAATTACCATTTTTTTTTATAATAATTTTCGTATTTTAATGTGATATATAATTATATTGCATCAGGTTCTCTAATTTTGGTATAATTGAATGACGTAGCTAACAAAATAATAATTGTTTTTTGTTGTATCTGAATTATAATATGCTTAGCACACATATATTCCCATGCGAATTTTATTTGACATTCATGAATTTTCTTTCTGATCTCGCCGTCTATTTTCCATAGCTTATTAATATTTTACAAGATTATGAGTTCCTAATACATACATGTATATTTAAAAAAAATTGTTACAGTCTGCGCGTTACTTATTTATAATGAAAATAAAATTTAATTTCCTATCGCTTAATTGATTTAAATTAGTAAGGTAATCTAAATTAATAGTAATAATCTAATTACTAAAGTAGTACTGTATTCTGTTTATTGAAAAGGTAAATACTAGTGTCAAGTACTGTGAATGATTTGCAATTACAGTAGAACCCCGGTAAACCGAGTCCGAATTAACCGAGTTCCGGGTTATCCGAGCCCAAATTTATCCAAATTATCCGAGGTTGCTTCAAAAGCAATCCGGATTATCCGATTTTGCGTGATTCTTGTGTCCGGGGAATCCTCAATTTACGTGCGAGTTCCCATCACTCGAAGCGAAATAGACGCGTGCTTTCATATGTGTGGTCCTGCAGTAAATTCGAGAGTGTCGTGTATTATTAATGTCCGTTTCATCATGGCGCAAAACAAGAAGAAAAGAGTTGTCATATCCCTTTTATTAGAAATAAACTGTTATGAAGCATTTCCTTTATATGACTATAAAATTTAATCCAAAGTACGCAAGTATGTGATGCATTTTACCAAAATCCGTATTATCCGAGTTTTCAGTTATCCGAGATAGGTACCCCCCCACATTACCTCGGATAATCGAGGTTCTACTGTACTTACTTTCAATTTGAAAAGTGAAAATTCTCATTTTCTATCGCTGAATGGAAGTGCCCCCGTTATTGACGAGTCGCCAGTGGTAGAAGAGCGCGACCGATCACGAACACTTGACCTAGCATCTTGGTTGGTTATGTTGTTGCGGGATTTGCCGTTTATTTCTTTTAAACGGTAACCGGTTGGCTGTAGAAAAATTTCCTTGCAATGGATGTTATCATACTGTTTCGTAAAGATACTTATAAATATATTAACATACTCACACGGTATGAATCTATATGTAGGTGACTAACACATAATTACTGTAGAAGAAAGTAGAGCAAGCTATATTTTGTCACCGTGATTTTATCTTAATGTGGCAATTTTATTCGAAATATAGATTTGGTGTTGTGGACATATCTTATGACTTCCGATCTTGTGATACGTCACATAGTATACTATTATACACATATACGTATGTACATATATGCATCTGTCTATCTATCTTTACAATATTTCACTGTCATTTCATGGTTCTGTAGTACGTGAACTATGAAATTATTGATAATTCATTTTTGACTTGATATAAAACACGACTTTCAGTGCCTTGATTGCCGACTGTATAACATGTAGCAGATGTTTCGAAATTAAAGTAAACGCCGTTATATCAATAAATTGGATTACCTTGTTCTTCGTAATTTACAGTGTAGGCTTCAAGTTTCCATACAGTTTTACAATATCATTAAATTACTTTCATAGTCACTTATTTGACACTGATGACAGTGATATGATAGACTCACATTTTGGTACTAATTTATTTTGTATGATGGCCGCAAATAATTGCGCATAATTGGTGACTTACTCACTCACTAATTCGAATAGAAAATTTTTATTTATGAACAAACTAATTGTCTGCAAGTAGCTACATGGCAAATTTAGTACACATTCACGTCACTTTTTAACTTGGCCGCCCATAAATAAAATAATCACAAAAATAATCGGGGCTATTATGAACAGGTGCACCCATATTCATAGCAAAAATACAATTTACTTCATGGATAACTATGGTGGTCTATTCTATTGTATGCTGGCAGTAGTGAATTTTTATGGCCTTGGGCAAAAAAAGTTCAAGGTTACGCGAAAATGCTACAACATTTATATTTGAGCAGATGTATGTTTTGATATAATCAAAAATACAGTATGTGTATGTATTGTCTTAAAAATTATTTTTGAAAATTCTAAATAGACTATATAAATTGTTGGATACTATATTGAATTATACAGTCTTTATACAGTACTTTATTTTATTTTTTGCAGATAGAAATGTTCCACAAATTCACAAGAGTGTACTCTGACCTCTGCTCAGTTTCTGTAATCGTTGCATTGCGTGAATCGTTAAACATCTTGTAAGGTAAGCATCTATGTACTTGTCAATATTTACTCATGATAAGATACTAACATATCGCAAAAAGGTATTCTATTATTTCTCATATAAAATTTATTTTCTACGATAAAAATTCTACAATTTTTAATTCAATATGATTTAAAATTTAATTTTTTTATTTTATTAATAATTAAACGTATTTGATTTTCGTGTAAGAACTAGTATTGTTCCACTCTATGTACGTATACTTATAAATTATTGAAAATGAAATATTTGTACGATAGATATACGACATTGTATGATTGCATTTGGCGCGTTCTCAATACAATTAAGATCAATTTGAGTGCATATGGTACACTGTATGACGCGATACTTGCGCTTTCTAACACTTGTGACATATGCACGTACATACGTAAGTACATTTGTATGTACAGCTACGTATATGTTATATGCATGCATACGTACATGCACAGCAGCTCATATGCACATAGTAAGTGCAACAACATACAGGTTGATTCCGGTCCGTTATCATTGTGCTGTTGTAGTATTGTCGTCATAACTGGTAACTGTTTCTTGCATAAGAACACTCACTGCTGTACAAATGTATTACGACTCGATTTTAAACTTGTATTGTTTCTATAAATTAATGCGTTTAAAGGAAAAAATTATCAATTATTTCAAAATCGACCGATCTAGTAGTAACTTGTCAGTGATAAATACATGTTTTAGCTATTGTAATTGACAAATACTTCAATTTTACCAAGATATTAAGCATTGATCCTTTCACAAATGCAGTAAGAAAGTAAAGGTTGTCATTTAAAACAAAACCAAGGACGCCATAGGTCAAAAAACATGACGAAATATATTTTTTTTAGTACGCCTTCAGTTGGCTTAAAATATCTGTCAAAACTTATTTTAGAAATATTTTTTTTTTTGCAAAATTATTATTTACATTTTCAATCGAACAGGTTTCATATTCCTGTCAAAATTTATATATACATTTGCTCAACAGAGAAATAAATTTGGAAAATCAAAAATTATTTTCGTCGATACACGATTGTCAGGGTAAGAACTTGAACTTGAAAGCGAAAATGTTATGTGTAAGTTAGCAGAATTTTTTTTTAATGTATATACTATTAATGAGCCAACTAAAACTCATTATCTCTTTAACATATGTACGTACGTAACATATACTGTATATGAAACATGGTGCGATGTTAGAGTTAGAAATGGTTGCATACTATATTATACATAACTAAATATAGTTTTACTAAACTTTTGTTGTCTGTAAACACGGCGGAGTATTGTAATATTGTTTATGCATCTGTAGAGCGTGTTTTTGTATTTTATGTATGGGGCGCATGCGCGCGACTGAACATTATATATCTTTTAGTTTTGGGAGTTGTTTATTTAGAACTAGCTGGCATTCGTTATGAGTTTTCAAGAGACAACGACCTGGGAAATACCTTACAAACAGACACTCCTCTACCTCATCTCGTGTAGTATTTATAATTGACTTAACCTCAATTTGTACTTTTAGTCTTCATAAAATTATATTGCGCGTTCACATGTACATAGCACATTAACTACATACGGATATGTATACGGACAGTTGGTTAAAAATCATTAATTAATCGGCCATGAAAAACAAGAGTCGGTACTGTATTCGGTTATATATGTGTGTACGATGTAATGAAAAGATTTTATTACGTACATTGTTTATCTAAATATATTAAAATACAAGGACTCACATCTAACCGGAACTCGAGAATGTTGTGAACCATTATACTGGAAGTTTATCCAAAATTTATAATAAAGTAAAGGCCAATTGTCCGAACCAAAACATCAACTGTGAATCGGTCCAAACCGGTTTTTCCATATGTGCTTTCCCTTTCTTGACAAATGTTATGTTTCCTATTCAGAAACCACTCCTACTTTGTTATCCCGTGTAGTTACGTTAATGGTGATTTTGTAAATTATACTATACATATCATTAAATTCCTACAAAAAATAATCATTTTCTTGTTACACGAAAATTGTTATTAATATGTAAAATAGAAGTTTCTCCATAATTTTTACAAATTAAAAAAAAAAAACTGATATTTAATAAGCACGTCGGTACTACTTTTTGTCGTTGTTTCGTGAATTTTATTTTATTTACTGTGTTTCCCAGAAATGCATATATACATATATTTTTAAACTTCCTAAGCGGTGTTCCGGCAGAGAAAAGCTTTAATATTACGATATATATTTTGAATTAATTTTTAGTGCTTAGATTTACCACTATTATTTCTAGGTTTATTTAGCTATTATTGACATTGTGTTTTGGCGCAAATGTGTCCGTACATGTATTAGTACTGAGAATCAGAACCGAATAGTTTGGGTTCTTGGATACGATTACAAGAATCGAATATTCGGTTCCGAAAATTGAATATTCGATTCCAAGGATATAATATTTGGTTTCGAGATAGATTTTATGTCTACAAAACAATTTTGTTTTATTGAAATATATACAAATTGTCGAATCCAAGATCCTGTTCCAAATACAGGGTATCCTATTTAAACGGACCACTACAGGGATCTCGGAAACTATAAGAGATACAGAGTCGGTTAAATTAGACAAAAGTTGCACATGTATGGGCCGATGTTAATGGCGATATCATATTTTGATAATATTGCATGGCTCACTAGATAATGACAAAAGTGTGATATTTTCGAATTTTATAACTTTGAAGGTACTCAAATTATTGAACATGCAATATTTTGAAAAAACTAAATCGCCATTAACATCGTCCCATAAATGCGCAACTTTTGTCCAATTTAACCGACTTTGTATCTCTTATAGTTTCCGAAATCCCTGTAGTGGCCCGTTTAAATAGGACAACCTGTATATTAGAATTTCGGATATTTGAATATACAAATACTTTGAGAACCGAATACTTGAATTGAAAAACTAACGGTTCATGACAGCATTACAGTAGTGAATGATGAAGCCACGTGGCGCATAATGTTTTACTGGTGTTCCAGTTTGCTGTTCGCAAGTTGGACATGACAAGATATTGTGCGCGAAAGTTTTAGGTGTTACTTGTGTTAGTATTTGAAAGTTCTTTCTGCTATTATTTGAAATGCAAATTTCGTACGTTTCACAGCGAATATTTGCGAATTTAGAATATAAAAATCGAAATTTCCAATTTCGCACATACTGTCCTGAATGAAATAAGTTCAATTATACCCAATGTAACGTACGTGGCCGCCATAAATCTAATATGAGATGGTTTTTTTTTTGGAAACTAGAAATAATTACACATTTAAATTGTTTGTAAAAAAATAATTGTCTATGCATTTATTTCATTGTTTTCGTTAACTAATTATCTATATATTCCTAGTTGACATACATATTTAGTACTTTGATACGAAATTCTCAGAATCCTTAGACGACTAACGTCATTACGTAACATGACTGTATTTTACGCGGGAAATACTGAATCCAGTGGCTCATTTGTTTTTCAAATGATCTGTTGTTTTCCAAATCGAGATCAAATGTATTTATGCGCATGGCTGATTTACATCGACTGTAAAATATTCAATCACATACGAAATGCGTCGCCTTGATATGTAACATCTATTCATTAGCTTTTCAAATGTGCTTCTTCGCTATTCGATGTTGTTGCGTTTAACCAGTAGATCCAAGCAGGCTGTAAATACTATTGCAGTACGAACCTCGGGCCTGTACACGTTCTTCAAACATCCGTCTTCTTTTCACACGCATTTACTACTGTACATGGTGAGTACCAATCTTGGAACATATTATTCTTTTTATTCATTTAAACAGCGTGTTTAATGGTAATTAATAATATATAACTCTGCAAAGTTACACCTACATAACGTGCATCTTTATCCGTAAGGTTTTCATTTGTATATAATAGTTAAACATTAATTTTTGTTTTGTATAGTCTAAATACTAGTGCAGAAAGTTCCAAAAGTGTGAAATATATTTGAATATATGTAATATTAAAAAATTCGTAAACTAAAGATGTCATGCGTCTCGGATTAAACATAGTAGAATATTTAAAAAAAAATATTTCTAAATCCATGATTTTAATGAATATACGAAAATTCCTATAATATTGCGTAATGTGTAATAAATTTAAAAAATACAAATATTTAAATTATATGTATTATGTTCAGTTGCTTGTAAATTAAAATTTCAGTTGAAAGGTAGATAGATTCAATTTTCCACGTTAAGGTTTCAATTCAATTTTGTGACAAGAAGCCACATTGAAGATTTTTCATATTCAACCATATTTTTTGTAATATTACCCGCAGATACAAACTGAATTGGAAATAAAAATAAAATACACGCGTACAAACTGTTTCGAAGAAAAAATTTCGTAATCAATTCTTCTGTTGTTTCATTTAAATCTCGTTATCATATCGGCTGTCAGGATGTCTGGCCCTCGTATTTCTATATATCTATGCATTTTTCATAATTGTGTCTCTATGTATTTTTTTTTTCATTCCTACGATGTATAGGCGGCTACTTTTATATGTTATCTTCGTAATATTCCGATATTCAATTCATTTATTGGTTTTCGTTTTCATCTGAAAATAATATCGACTGCGACATGAAGAATAAAGGTTGTATCATTGTGTGTAGCAGAAAAAAAGGAGCTTCCTAACCTTACATTACATGGCAACCCTTAGTTTATTCTTATCTTCAATAAGGACAATATATGAAATTAAAATTATTTATATTCTTTTTTAGACAAAAAAGTTATTAAAAATATCAAGGTCTCTCCAGATCAAAATCCATAACAAAATAAAAATTTACAAGTTAACCCCCAGTTGGATTAATTTAATATATATATATATATATATATATATATATATATATATATATATATATATATATATATAACTTTAATATTTACACCAGAATCGAACGAGTTCCATAGTGACATTTATTGCTGGATTAATAAATTTACCTTTTTTATGCAAGTTGGAAGTTAAAAATACGGTACCTATATTTTGAAATTTGCACTTTCATTTCTAAAATTAGGATTAATGTTATTTGCATATGTGTTTAAAATGTAATATGTAATCAATAGAAATGTTACATGTCAATTAAATGGAACTATTTCTGATAACCAATGGTAACAAATATGTTTAAGCAATAGCATTGGCTATACATACGGGCAGAGTGTTATTGCATAGTACTAATATATATATATATATATATATATATATATATATATATATATATATATATATATATATATATATATATATATATTTACATACATAAATGTTTGTGTAAGAAATGTGCACGGTACCAAGAATATCGATACAGTTGTCAGTTCCATACTAAATATTATTATTTATAGGTGTTTGTAAATATGAGGAGAGAATTAGATTTGCAAAGAAAGTTTACATGTGTCAGGATAATAAATAGAATAATCGCAATCCTATAACTTTCCCATCTCTAACACATGTATATATCAACACTGAATACATAAGTAACCTGAATGCGCAAAATAAATATCTCTTTTTCTGCAAATAGGACACGACGCGTCAGAAAACAGTTTATGCATTCCGTGTGGGTACTTGCGCATCCGAATTTATACATACAGATATTTGCCGTAGTCTTTTCCCAAAAGTAAGCAGTGCTGGCTGGCTGGTTCAGTGGAGAGTGAGTGATACAAGTGTACATGTACATTGTCTCAGTGTATATTCGCAATTGCAACAGCAACAAGCAACAGCAACAGCAGCAGCAGCACCAGCAGCAGCACCACCACCAGATTTCATCGTTGTCCTGTAAGTCGATCAGCTGTTCGTGTTCGACAGGCAGTCGCTGCGTTTCAGTTTTGACTGTCGCGATCGCATCACCATCCGCGAGCAAACAAGCCCGCGGCCGTTGAGAGAGAAAGCATTCGCGCTATGTAGTGACTGAATGCTCTTCTGTCGACCGGCTGAACCGATCGGGTTAGTCTTATTTCAGTACGCGTTGAGGTTGCGCTTCGTACCGCTCGCTCTTGCCAGCCTAGCGCAAGCGAACAGTCTCGCAACGTGTGCGTAATTCTTCATCTCTCTGTGAAGTTCACTCTTCTTGTGTATACAAATATACGATAGAGAGATACAGGTATACTCACTGTTTTTGAACTAGTTGACTAGCATTCATTTTGCAACAATTATACGTTTAGTGATTGATGCACACAGCTTGTGAGTACATTGAGTGATGATGCCGGAATGAGAAGTGCCATTGACTGATGCTTTAGTGAGTGACATTACCACGTGAAGATAGATAGCATTACGGTGAGTTTGATTTATTTTTCCTCTTCTGGACTTACTCATCTCACTTCCACTTGCAGAAGACTTAAACAACAATACGGATTTTTCTCGTTTCTTGTTACCGCTCGATATGTTAATCAATTAACTTCTTCTCCCTTTACATTCTTCCTTTCTCCTTTATAATGACTCTCACTCTTTCCGCTTTCGTGCACGTATTCATTGATATTTTCGTTCGTTGTACAGTATGCTCCGTTATTCGTGTTAGTGCCGGCATTTCGTAATCTAAAATTCGCACAACGTACGCCATACAAACAGTTCATTTGCAAATGTTGACTTCACTGCGCAATAACTATACTTCCATCTTTATATACTTATTTCTTCCTGGAAGAGAATCGAACCGACAGTTGATAGCGAATTGCGAAATTAATGTGTAAATAAATTTCCTCTTCTGTTACCATTAATTCACTGCAACCAAAGTAATTAATAGCATCAGTATTATCAACAATATATTTAATTCAATTGTTAAGTATTTGTTAAACATGTAACTACTGTTGAAAACATAAATTACACGTATTTATAAAATACTAAAACTATGCAATTAAAAAAAACATTTAATATGTTTACGCCTATTAATTTATTCTGGTAAACTAATTTTATTGAAATATTAACAGAATGTAACATAAATTAAGAAAATAAATATATATATATATATATATATATATATATATATATATATATATATGTATAATATAATAATTAACATTATAGTAAGAAATTAATCAAATTGTTCTCATAAACATATATCTCTTCATAGAAACCGCCAGTTTACAGTAAATAAAAAATAATAATTAAAAAAAAATGAAAGATAATTTAGTGAATTAGATTAGATGAAGAGTTGTCAAGTATTAAGTATGGCAGTGAAAAGATGAATGTAGTTCAGCGTACACGATAGTTGAAATTACGTGATAGATTGAGGTTAGAATCACTATAAGTTAACTTTAAATTTCGTAAAAACAAATGACGAGATGGTGTCACGGTGTTATCAGCGTAGTTCATCGGTCGATCTCCGGTCTCTTATTTGTACTTTTTACTTCAATAACATACAGCATGAGAGCGAAAGAGAACGAGATATATGTAGTGTGTGCGTGTGTGATTTATATCCGTATGGCTTATGGATATATGATAAGCAAAAAAAAAGCGTCCAAATATCTTCCTATATTTAAACTTTTTTCTTTATGGAAGTAATTTTTAAAATCTTCGATCTAGTACAATATTATTATCTGTAGCATACAGTTACACTGATCGTAAAACGGTAATCTCGTAATGGATTTATACATATTTTACGTACACGGATGCGCAACAGGTAAATAATCCCCCTCCACCCATTTGTCATAGCCAATAAAATTCAAGTACATATTACTTAGTAGAACTGTCAAATTATAGTACAATAAATATTAGTAAGTGTGACACTTTTAGGTATTGAAAAAAAAATTTCGATCTACTTAAGATAAGGTTGAAGTAATATTAGTAAATTATACTTATATTGCACTAACATTTCATCAATTCCGATATAGTGTTGTAAGAAAACTTTGTTTGTATTTTTATTGATCATAACAATAAAATGATTAATTTCATGTTCACGCATGTAAATATGGAATATTAGTACATTGTTGTCGCTCCATGTAAAATTATGTTTATGTTAATTGAATTGGCTGATTCGCTATTTCTATGATTTACTGAACTGAACTGCAATTGTTATGAAACTAAAAGTGGGTTGGCTTGTTTATATGAACTTGGTCATATGAAAGGAAAACTTTGCAAACATAAAATCTTAATTGCAGAAAGTGCTGTAAAAGTAAACGTAATTAGGTTTTAATTCTTGTTTACATGTGTGACAAACTAACATTTCATTTGTTACGCTCGCTTTGTGATTTTTTTTTTCATGAAATCAAATTTTTGCTTACGCCATATACAATTACCCGTTTTAAACAATGTCTATATAATAGAAAGTAAATAGAATCTAATACTTTTATGAAATAATATGTGTAAAAGAAATAAATAAGAGTTAAGATAACATATAAGATATGTTTAAGCTTCGCCCCTGTGCATGTTTTTTTTTTGGGTTATAGTGGGGGGGGGGGGGCGGGCTGTAAAATACCTGGCTGGTGATGCTATCGACTTTACGTTTCCTGGAAAACATTTCTAATTGTGTCCACGCTTGCATGTTGAAAAATCCAGCCGTCATAACATCGCAGTTTTGCTTTTTCTCACGGCTGTTCTGAATACTGTCAACAAAAGTTTAACACAAAAGAGGCAGGTACAGCTGGCTTCAAAAAGTTACAGATGCACCGAAAATGCGAAAGAATTTATGCATGTGCATTAACCTAAATGTTATCAAGACCAATATAGTCTGGCATACATACTTGTGACTGTGAAATATTTGTCCCTCATAATGCGTTGTGATTCGAATGTTGTAGTTTTTATCAAGTTTGATCTTGCTTTTAGAAGACCAGGACAGGTTCTTTACCAAATATTTTCAACTCATTGACGTCCTGTCGAATGTATAGTTGTATGGCAAAAATTCATCCGAATGAATATTCAGTTTTTCTTGTGGTACGAAATTAATTTTTCGTAATATTTAATTTTCATTGTTGTACAGTACATAATGATAATAATGATAATAATAATAATAATAAATAACAGTTATATGAATTACATTTTCGTTAAAAAAGTACGAATGACACAGAATATTATCGAATAAAGGAAAAGTAATATGTGGTGAAAAAGAAATTAGTCTGCAATTTTGTCGTTACGACATAAAAAAATCACTATCCGATAAACGAATTTAAGTTGAATATCGTGGCATGACTCAGCGAATTTCGAATTAGTTGATTGTATCTCTTTACGTAGTCCTTGATTTCACTAAATAGAGCATAAAATTGAGTATTTGAATAGCGCTGTTTTTATTTTTATTTATTTACGTGTCTCAGTCAACATTAATTATTTTATCCTTAAAAGGAAAATTTATTTTCATGCTATAAATATATGTGTATGAGGATCATCATTTTTGCAAATGTATTTTCACTGATATTAATGACATTATTTGTAAGTTAAATTATTTATGATTAAAGAGTGATATTTTTACCGATTCCAATAATTATTGTATATATGTATTTGAATCTTGTTCATTATTTTTGTAAAATTGTAATGAACCAAAACGTGTCATCGTCAAACTTTAGAATACCGTACCCTGCCCCTATCCAATCCTCCAGAAACATACATTATTAGGAATGTATAGTTTTACTAGTAATTGCATGTAATGATTGCATTGAGTCTTTTACTGCGTTTTTATCTTGTACGTTGAACAAATTACAAATTTTGTGATTATTGTACCATAAGCGTCCGTAGTTTCGCAGAATTTCGTCAATATTTCTGACTTTCCAGTTTTCTTTTTTAGCATATATTCCTCACTAATGTTATTTCTGTTACTTTGTTCATTGTCAAAGATACTCTACACTTCATCTTTTTAATACTTTTATACTAGATTTAAAATATAGCGCCATAAATTTATTTTTACACGTCCGGAAGTAGAAGTCGGTTTCTATGGCGTCAAAATCGGAACTGAAATAAAGCATTTACTCTCTAGGGACGAAAACACTTTTCGTAAGGGAGTTTTTATTATAACAAAGGTTTTTGTAAATAAATGTCTGTTGTCATGGTACGCGTTGCATGGAAACATTTCCAAAGGCTTCTAAATATTGCAATTTCCCTCCGATTTATTATAATTCATTATTTATGAAATTAAGTGTTTCTACTTCCGAACGTGGAAAAAAATAGTATATAGACCTCGGGAGAGACCACCATTTTTCCCTCGATGTATTTGTAGCCCTTTGGCTTCGCCCTCGGGCTTCAAACTACACCTCAAATGTACTAATTTTTGTTGAATTTTTCACTAACAAAAATGAATGATTCATATTTGAAAATAAATTGTTATTACAATGCAAAGCCTGTACAAATAATATTCTCAGGGCATGACATGAAAAATTAAGGAACAACACAACAGAAGAACTTTACTTGTGTACTTGTTAATTTAGTTCGTTGATTTAATTATGTATCGCACTGCGCTGCTGCATAAATGATCGCATTAATGTATATTATTTCAATTTAGTTGCATACTTCAGTTGTCTGCATAGATTATCAAATTTTCAAATCATTCTCTTAAATCGGTCCGAATTGTCAAAATGACTTTTGTCTGAAGTAAAATATTTGTATATTTTCATTTACTTTATCAAATTTGACCTTAATTTTTACCAGTATTAAGGTATTTCAAGGAATCGAATAACTAATTTTTATAGGTATTATGAAAATATAGCTGGAAAATTTGTTTTGACAAAAATTTGTTGGATGCGCAAGCTACCAACCAATTATATTTGTGAATCTTGTCCGGACAACTTCTCAAAAGATATTCAGACTTTCACTGATATAATTACGGTGTTTTTTTACGAAGAATTATAATCACAATTAAGTGAACCAGGTCATAGATATTTTGTAGCCGTTTGATTTCGGTAACTTAATAAAAAACAAAAAAAAAATACGAAAATGTCCGAACTTAATATTCAAATGCTCTCATGCATAATTAATATACAATTACGTATAATATATAATTCTTTTAGTTGACTAGCTAATAAAATAAATCCAATTAATACTGTGAACACCTAATTTATGCAGTCTGTTTTATTGAAGAATACATAACGAATATAATTGAGAATTATTTATGATTTTAGCATAGATTATTATTTATTGAATTTTAGGCGAGAAAATATAATCACCGCACAATTCTGCTTTAATTATTTATTTCTTTAGGCTGCACTCTTGCACACACATATATTGCTTCTGTTTTGAGATATTTTTATATCGACATTGAACTTAATCACGTATGTTCAGTACAACGGTGATATGAACGGAGAAAGAGGGAGAGAGAGAGAAAGAACGAACTGGTGATAATTCCTCATTGGTGGATGAAGAGGATGCGAGTATATGGTATGGACTATGTTCATAGTTGTCTCCGTTTATGTAACCTTTGTGTTGAAGAACTGATTTGAAAAATAAACATTACTGTTTGATATGGCTGTGCCGGACGAAAAGTGATTACAGTTTCTTCGATGCCAAGTTAACATATACGTGTCAACTCAGGTCACAATTAACACTTTAGATTACACTTAAGGTTTTTTTCTTTCTTTCCTTTTCAAAATCTATACAGTTATTTAAATAAAATGTGATGTTAACAAATTATTGGTAAATGTACTTTTCACTAGTTTGCTATATATAGCTATTTATATATTTGTTTAGTATTTTCATACCCGGAAACGATTTTTAATTGGGTATAACTGAGTTGTTTCAATATGGATCTTGGCATATCGACTATAAATGGTAAAAGTATCTTTGACTTATCGTACGAAGAAAGTTGTATATTAACGGCAAAAATGAGAAAACGAAACGAATATCAACGTTTGAATGATAAGAAACGAAAATGTAAGTAATTCTTTTGTTCTTGTTTATTAACATATCATGAACTAGAATTTAATTATACATATATGTAAGTTCTTTGTTTACATTATTAACATTCAGTTTTCATATTTTGTATAATAAATATAAAATGTTTTACCAAAGATATCTCTGTTAGAATATCTAAAATACACAATAATATTATTTTTTAACATTTGACTAGCTTTACAGAATGTGCGTTCTAATAATTTAGTTAATTAATTGTGTTAATTATTTAGCTGTGTGGAACAATAAAAAATATAGTAGATATTACAAATTTATTTCATTGTTACATTACATATCAGTTTCCCCGAAATCATAGAAATATTTTCTGAAAACATACTTTACGTAATTTAAATGTTACCTGTCCAAGTCCAATTCAAATGACGGTTACCAATGTCAATTTAATAATTATTAGTTGTATATTTAAAATAAATTGATTGTTATCCAGAATTGGTTATCGTCTGATCTAACATATTGGTAGTTTGTCACTTACACACGTTCAATAATAATGGTTATCATGTTATGAACAAATAATTATAGTCAGCTTTTTAATTTGGAAATCTATTTAGTTTCCTAAATTAAGAATTTTCAAATTTATTTGACTTGAAAAATACGTATTTTTTTTTAATTCTATAGATTTATTTTCAATTAAATTTCTGTACTTAATTCAGTGTAATTAAAAAGTAAATGTTGTATATATGTTAATAAATATACGAGGACCTCCTTCATAAGTATTATTTGTAACACTAAATGTATGTCTGATTTATGTTATAAAAATAAATTGCGATGACCTGCTCTATCACTTTTATTGCAGACCGAAGTATTTTTTTTTTCATTTTTATGTTAAATTAAAATATCAATTTGTTTTCGAGAAATCAACGAGCAGACTGCTATTTTTAAAGATGAAATAGTTAAATTGTGAGTGTATATGCCTTTGTTTACAAAAATAATTCTATCATTGTTGATACTGTGGTAAAAATACGTGATAAAAAAATTCTTAAGCCTGTTCTACATTATACTTTTTCCTCATATTTCGATGCTAGAAAAAAGTCATATTTTGATGAGAAAAAATATGCGAAAAAAGTATAGTGTAGATGCCCTTCTATTTCGATGCTATACTTTTTCCATACTAGAAATGAAACTAGATCCGATCCGAGTTTCGTTCGATTTTCATACTAGAAACATGCGCATTCGCAGTGATACCAATACATTTTTCTGACAGCTTAAATATATTAGTGAGCGTTGGTGTAAAGATAAGTGCACAAACATTTGTTTGACTTGTATATTTTATATAGCAGCCACAGTTTATAAATTTTAACTAATTTATTTATTTTTGACATGATTTTAATATAACCTTCTTTCAATATAACTGTCAAAATGAAAATTGGTTTAAGTTTAAGTTGGTACTGGTGAAAAAAGTCGAAGATAAAAACGAATATATACGAATGATCTGTTCGGATACTTTTTTCTAGTATCAAAATATGACTTTTTTCTAGCATCGAAATATGAGGAAAAAGTATAATGTAGAACAGGCTTTATAGTACAAAATGTGAGACAAAATGTAAATGATGTTTATATCCTTGCTCATAACATTGTCTGGTGCCATGCAATCATAATGGCACTGGAACTGGGACACAATTACAATTCTGAAGTTTATTTTTTAATGAAATTTAATTTTAAGTACTGGTTCTTGAACTAGAAGTTTTTTATTAATGGAACAATGCAATATGTATTATGTACGTAATACATATTATGAAAATGGAATTGCATAATATTCTTCGAATCGTATGTTACACCTTTCCAACCCTACCTTACCCATATGCTAATCTCGCTTCCATCATGTATGTAAATGTTATCAATGTTTGAATAATTATAAATTACTTTTCAAATAAAAACTGAATCAATAAAACGAGTATGTTCTTGAGCAAATATTTTCAAATGCTCTTATTATTATTATTTTTCATTCGAACTTTGTAAAATATAATGAAAACTTGTTCTGATATATTTGAAGACGAATATTAGAAATAGAAAAAAAAGTTGCAGTGGAAAACCCCTAGTGCGCCGTCACTGGTTTAACGATAACTGAGATAAACACTAGTGCTCAACCTAATTTACAGTTCGCACGTAGAAGTCACAATCTACCTACAACATTATTTTGAATTTGACCCGGTTTATACTTTGTAGTTGTATTTTATACTGTAGAGTTCATAGAAATATAGAAATGCTGGTATTAACCAACATCATTATATATATATATATATATATATATATATATATATATATATATATATATATATATATATATATATATATATATATATATATAATTGTCATAGAACGAAAATAATTCAGACTTGATAGTTACTTCTCTCTATAAAAATGAAATTAAGACAAATTTTAGTAATAAAAAATAATTCTTCTCGAAAATTGAAGGACCCGCATAAGCTTTTATGTTCTTTATATACGTATGTAAGTTCTCCGAATTGTTATAAATTTATTTTCGCCACTTCCATACATGTGTTCATTGAAAGACTAGGTGTCAGACTGGTATAGTATAGACTGGATAGAACTTAATTGCAATAACTTACTATAATAAATATAATTAACAGTATTATATGGTGTTATATTAGAATTGTTTATGTATCGTTTCAGAACACATGTTCCAATATTTCGGCAACTATTACATTATGTATGATAATTACGAAATATTGCTTGTGTGTTTACGTTATGTATCTGAATTTCTACGTTGATTATGTTACAGAGAATGTGTCATTCATGATTATGGCAGTCTGCGCATAACTATTACTAATACTTATTAGCGTGCTACTAAAATTAATGAAAACTTTCTAATAGAGATCTTTAGGATTACGCTGGGACACCTCATGAGAGCCGGCCAATATTTGTTTGCATCACCAATTTAAATGCGAGCACAGTAATTGTAAATCAATTACGAATGTATGACATTGTCATCTTTTTTTTTCGTGACATACTCTCTTTAATTGACGAAATTTCAATCGATTGAATAAGAAAAACCTTACAAATAGTTACGTAACATGTAGCAGTAACATGCGATTATTATCAATTTTCATCAACATGCTTGCTCTGGTCTGTATCTCGGCTACGAACTGAAAGGGGGAACGTAAAGATGAAAGATATGTGTGTCAGTTTCATTTCATTAATAACACAATCATTGTTGGTTCCAGCGTGATTACGCTGATAAATAATTCATATATGTGGGTCACTATGACCAGTTATTGCTCGTTCGGTTTGGTCCATCGGCGTTCAGCCTCGTACACTCGTAAGAACGTCGTTTCATTTGCTTGTTGGGCGCTGTGTGTGTATCCTACACTTAGAAACGCGAAAGTATGAAAGAGTGTCTCCTCCTCCCCTACCTGAAATTATTGTAATGACATGTGGCATCTTTTATTTTACTAGCGATCATTGAACGTGTTTGCTTTCTCTACTTTTTGGCAAAGTAGTTTTGACAATTGACGTCACCGACAACCTTAATATGGAACGGACAATTCATTAGGTACATTATTTTCTCATATGTATACAAATATTCAATTAAATAAACTAATACATTTGTTTCGTAAGAAGTTATATGAATCTGTTGGTAATATTTTTGTGTATTCATTAATTGGAATGTATTATTACTGCGACTGAAGGTCATTTAAGGAATGAATATTGAACTATGATTCAAGTCTCTTGGGTATAATTTTGTGGCGTGATATTGCGAATGTTTGTAAACCAACCAAAAGCTATCTTCCTGGAAGGTTCAACTAAAATGAAGACGTGTGGTTGAAATTTGAATTATTAACAACTACGCATTTCGTTCCTGATATGCTATTTAGTTTTACACTGATCATTTGTATTCGTTTAACTTAATTACTGGCTTTATGACTTGTTCCTCGTGTTCTCACATGGTTGGCATAACGTGTGAAGGGGCCTCGCCAGGGCACAGCATCTCAATAATGGTTATTTTTATTCGTACTTGGGCATCAGTGCATTTCTATTAGTTTTAGAGAAAGTCTACGGAGAGTATTTTTCACTGATAACTGCAAATACAATTCCCAAATCTTCTAATGATGACACCTGATCAATGTCTATTATGCGACATTCCATCGGTATTGAATTTAGATTTCTGTGTATTACGAAAGTGTTCTTTATTTTTTCGGCAATCGTGTTATTTGTATTCATTTATTCTGGTATATGCGAATCACTAAATAACACTTGGAAACATTCGGCAACGTACCGTATCGACCTTGAATACTGATTTATACTTTTTATGGAGTTACATAAAAAACTACAAATTAGTGTTGAGTAGAACTATGAATAGAGCAATGTGTGAGCGACAGATGAGTCTGGGTCGCACCTTTACAATATACATTCTTTCTTTTTGTCTAACCTTAGCAAATTAACCAAACGATTCAAGTCAGTGTTCACACGGTACTAACTGCCACTGAATATATTCTCTTGCCATCTAATTGCTTAGCTCATGATTACGTATTACGCTAGTTAGTGTTGTTCGCTTACTAGGCTGTGTTACTGTGTATTTGTTTGGATCCCGCATGTGACTGCATTTAACATAAAGACTGTTGAGAACATGGTGTGCTCTTGAATAGAAATGGAAAGTCATTCTGTAAATATTAACGGTGGAATTTACACGCAGTGCGCTTAGATATGATAAACGAGTACTTATTTATCACAATAAATAATACTCATCATCACGACCAGACGCTGTTATCCACGCGGCAAATCAAACTAGCAATATGTATTCTTCTCTTCTTCTTAATGTAATGTAAAATGTAATATATGTTCTTTTCTGCTTTAACCAAAATCAGAACTATTTTTTTCTCAGCGAAAGTGTATTCTTTCGTTGTTATTATTACTTTTAATACTGTAATATAAATTGTTATTTTTATCAACGATATACGTATTTTCATTTGCTATGTGATGTTACGTGATGTATTCTTTGCTAGTATTTTAGTGGACTCACATGACAAAAACTTAAATTAAATCAAAGCATATTGTTATGTTGAGCAATGAACAATTATTAGGTACCGAGGTCAGGGGCACCAGTGCTGAATGATAGTGAAACACATTTCATTTTATATTGTTCGTTCAACATAGATTTTATTACAGTTGTATTGTAACGAATACTAATGAAGTTTTCATTGATTTGGATTCATGAAATTGTATTTAACTAAATATTTTTGATTTACATAGTCGAAATAATTAATTTAATGAAGTTATTTTCGATTCCGGCTGGTAAACTAACCAGCGAAATATATACATAAAACTTTAACCCCATTTTATTCCGTGACTCAATCCGTCCAAATTCTTTCTTAAATATAATCGTCGAAATAAGTTGCATTGTAAGTTGATTCTTAGTAAATATAGAATGACTTAATTAATGTATAATTTATGTTACATATTAAATAAAACTGCTTAAATATGATTGAGAGAGGCTCAATTTTATAATTGACAATAATTGATGTTGTTTGCAGGGTACGTTATGGGCCCTGACGACGGCGGAAACTCCATAGCGGGTACCGTCCCATGTGATACCGGTTGCTGTCCCGGGTCTGGCCCTGGTCTAAATAAACCAATAAAGTCACCCAGACATCTAGGTAACGGTAGTGTCTGGACGTCCGACATGGCGCGCGACGCACCAGCTCTTGTCGACTACAATTCCAGTCATGCAAAGCCGAAGAATAACAACAACGATTCCACGAACGGTGAGGCGGCATGTCTGACCGCTGCGCTCTCGGACCATGGCGTGGACGAACACACTACGCTGTCAGGGTCTGGGGACCAACAGAGCGGAAGCTTGAACTCACAGTGTCTTACATCCGCAGGCAGTGATGGTGACTTGACAGACGGAAGTGATACCGAGTGCGGTTTGGGACCATGTGCGCCACGCTGGCTTCAGATATTCGCGTCCAAACAAGCGTTCCTAGCCGTATTTTGTATAACGTGGGTGTTACAAGGCATGTACTATACGTATTTCGTAAGTGTCATTACCACAATTGAGAAGCTATTTCAAATACAGTCCAAGACGACGGGTATCATCATGAGTGCCACTGAAATCGGACAGATTGGCTCGTCGCTGTTGTTGACATATTATGGGGGACATGGTCATAGGCCTAAGTGGATTGCCTGGGGTATGGTGTTATTCGCAGTGTCCTCATTCACATGCTCCTTGCCACATTTCATCTACGGAGAACAGTTGATTCACGCCAACGATCTTCTGTTCAGTGGTGTAGCGTCCACTGTTAGTAGTCCGTATGGTGACAAGAATTCTAGTGAAGCAATGCCCCCCAACTTATGCCGTGCCCCCGTGTATGATCCGGATGATCCTTTTGGAAATGAAACAATCACACGCAGTTGGCAAAACTGCGATCAGGAATACCTTGAAGAGCACAGGATACAAGCGAAAGTGACGACAATTGTGCTTGCTATCTTCTTCATTAGCTTACTAGGTGTTGGTATGGGCCAGACTGCAGTGTATACACTTGGTATACCGTATATTGATGACAACGTTGCTACCAAAGAATCCCCACTATATTTTGGTAAGTAACAGCATGTTCTTCTTATCATGGTTTTTAGTAAAAATGTTGAAATCGTTAGATAATTGCCACATTCATATACTAGACTAGTAAAAACAAAAATTATCTTTGTTTTGTTGACAAATGTTCAAACAACATTATGTAAAATCACTATTTATATCTTTCAATAAGTATAAATCTATTTGGGTAAAAATACGTGGGATACGAAATGCGCAAAAACTGGAATCGTTTGTTACTTGTCACTAGACGAATACGTTAACGAAATATTCAAGGTAAGGATAGTTTTTTTTTTTTTTTGCAAATGTAAAACTCCGAGCTGGATTGAGCCTTTTAGGTGCACTGGATAGAATGATAAATTTACTTCTGCACGCAATCAACCGTCGAATGTCTGTTTAAAATTTGCAATTTAATCATTGAAAACTCCATGATGTGGAATGAAAACTAATACCAACGCGATGTGATAATGTAAATAGATGCGCAAAACTTGACCTGCTTCTATCGATGCACTGGTTGGGTGTGCAGTATTGTTTTTTTTTGCAAAGATAGCTTTTTATATATATATAATTATTTGTTATTATTGTCAACATGGGTTTACCCGGATTTACTAAAGTACAGATCGATCATTTAAATGATTAATTTTATTAAAAAATAGCGAATCCCACAAGTTAAAAGTTAAGTCATACATGTAAAAAAAGTATTATCTAATTCATATAATCAAACAGGATATTCAGAACCGAATAAAAGTGGATGCGAATGAAATTATTAATTATATAACTATCGTGGAATTTATATGTTAGGTTTTAAAACATAGTATCCGTATTACTCCATTACTTTTCTTCTTTTCACTAACGTAAGACAATTTATGTTATTAAATAGAAATCTTCAATAGCATTAGTAGGATAACAATCATTATATTATACATATGTTCTCAGTATACGACTATAGTAGAAGGAAAGTGTAAATGGAAAAGTGGCATAGAACTAAAAACGGCTGCAATCATATGTCATTAAAGAAATATTTTGAAGAAAGCTGAGCGTTCATGAAACAACAGCAGTGGAATTTCTCACAATTGTCTTCTTCATAATGTTAACAAAATATGAATGTTTTAAGTATTCAGTGAAATAAGATTTGTTTAATGGTGTGTCTATTTTTTTACTAGTCACAAGCATTCTGACGATTATAAGCATCTTTTAGATAAGAATTGGTAGATTAAAATGGAATAACGTAGTACTAGTAAATAAAAAGACATAGTTGTCTAATTTTACTTGTGAAATTTTATTCATTATAATACCACAAATATTTGTAAAAATAAGATACAATATCAAAGTTTCGTATCTTTCATTCATGACCTTAACTGGTTTATCATCATACAGAGAGTATTTTGATTTCAGTATATGCAGTTTTTTAGTTTAATATTCTAAACAACTTTTCAGAGCTAAGTTCTACAGACGCTTTTTAAATCAAAACTTGTATTTGATGTCATGATTGATGTGTACACGGCAGTTTAGCAAGGACAGGCAAATTTACAAATAAAATGAACAGGTTTCATAAAATATTTATGGGTGAATTGTAAATTTCAGCGATAACCATAGGTGTACGAATCCTGGGTCCTGCGTTAGGTTTCATATTGGGATCACTATGCACAAGACTTTATGCCGATTTATCGATAGATCCACAGATTAGTCCGACTGATCCACGCTGGGTTGGTGCATGGTGGCTAGGTAAGAAACTATACCAACTACTTGAGCCAAGAGACTTGTTATTACCGGATTGTTATCCACAGGACTTGTGCTGGTGTCGTCAATGTTAATTCTTGCCTCCATCGTCATGTTTGCCTTTCCAAAGCGATTGAATAGTGGTCGACCACCACCACGATTACATAGAACAGATGCCAAGAATCCAAGCTTACGAGGTATTCATCTTGTTTCAAGTATAATCTATTTAAACTGGAATAAACAGGATTCATGTATAATTTCTGTTTTATTTGACGTACGAGAATATGATGTTTTTTTTTATGTTTCTATCCTGGAATATGTATGCATTTAGATTTCCCAAAAGCTGTGAAACGGCTGCTCAAGAATGATATTCTTATGTTCCGGACGGCGAGTAGTGTGCTGCATATATTGCCTATTGCTGGAGTTTACACGTTCCTGCCAAAGTACTTGGAGTCGCAGTTCCGTTTGGCTGCACATTCGGCTGCAATGTTCTCAGGTATGGATTAATTTGTTGGGTGTATGTGTTAAATCTATGGAGATTGTGTTATGATTTTATAATTAATGAAAATATGTTTCAGCTCTCGGTGGAATATTAGTAATGGGTTTGGGCATCATTATCAGTGGTGTGTTCATTTTACGTGTGAAGCCGAATGCAAGATTCGTAGCTGCTTGGATAGCGTTCACAGCAGTCATCTATTCACTAGGTGGGTAACGCATACATTCTCTGGTATGCATAGATACAGACCTCTGTAAATAACTCGTTGTGTTATTGTTTAGGCATGGGTATTCTAATGTTCATTGGCTGTCCCATGGATGACTTTGCCGGCCTACAAAGCGGAGAAGGGTCAGTGCACATGTATTTATTACCGAAATAAATTCGTTTGTTCTAATGCCAGTGTTATTCTTGTACGAACAGTTCATTTCTTTTCTACAGATTGCCAACTTTTCAACCAGTCTGTAACACAACTTGCGAATGTGACCGTGCGAAATTCAGTCCGATATGTGGACAAGATGGAAGGACATACTTCTCAGCCTGTCATGCGGGATGTAGGAACTTAACCGTTGTAGAAGGCAAAATTATTGAGTTCTCTGACTGTATGTGCGTTTCACCGGATATCCATGCACCTAACAGCGCCTACAGTGATGTTGCATTCGATCCAAATCATGACCCGGACATATTTGGTATGGCAAAGATTGGTTACTGCAAACTGGAATGTACCAACTTCATCTGGTACATCATTCTCTTCTCGTTCTTCGTATTCATACACTCGACGTCAGAAGTGGGAAGTATGTTACTGATTTTACGATGTGTCGATCCAAGAGATAAAGCGATGGCACTCGGCCTGATACAGTTTGCTATCGGACTGTTTGGCAATGTACCGTGTCCGATCGTGTATGGAGTTGTAGTGGATTCAGCTTGCCTTGTCTGGGAGATGGCTTGTGGCGAACAAGGTGCTTGTTGGTTATATGACTCGACTGTTTTTAGGATGTTCTACCACGGTAAGTTGTATCAACTAAATGTCTTACATCATATCATGCAATAACCAGAGAATGTAAAACAAATTGGACAACGATAGCATTGTCAATGATTGGTAAATAATTTTATAGAATAACGGTTCTTTTTTTGCCAACTTGGTTAGAATTGAGAAAACTCCAACTAGTTTATTGCATATTATACAATATTTGTTTTAATAATATACCATAGTAACTACGTTTAATAAATATACATCTTCAGGGGCAAATTTGTGATTTGTGTTTAAAATCATTTTGATATTTATCCACATTGTGGATGCGAATATTCTGAATAATACGTTATGCAAAAACTCTGAAGTTCATTATAGTAGTGTCGGCAGTGATTCAGTGTTATTTATCATATTTGACAGGTAACGGGTGTTGAACAGCTTTCATTTTGCAAGTGGATTCTTAATTGAGAATATGTCTGAAAAATGTTTTCAACAAATTACTTTTTCTGTTATAATTAGGCTAATATAGTAATAATTTCTTCTTTATAAAATTATTTTGAATGTAATTTAAAACGGAATAGAATACCATGTAATTAAACAAATACAATGTCCCATTACTATATATGTATGTTTTGCTGATTAAATGTTATGATTTCTAATTTCAGGAACAACGGGCGCCATTATGCTGTGTGCTTTCTTTGTGGATGTCTTAGTCTGGTACAAGGCGGGAAGTATAAATTTCGTAGACGATCAAAAACCACAAGAGGAAGAGCTGAATCCTATAGCAGGTAAAGTCCGATCAGAAACGAGCGTTTAGCGATGTGATGCAAAATGTAGTGTAACTGTTGCCATTTACTCGTGTACATGCATAGAACATACCGTCGTCTCGAATACCGTGTCTGCTGACTGTCAGGCACATGTATAATGGATGCAGAAGATCCAGATTCAGGACCCCGTATGTGTTAGCTATCAGATACAGGTCAGTACACGGTGAAGGTAACTGTATACGACAAGGCGCAATTCATGCTTCGTCAATAACAATTTACCTGCGCGGCGTTGCTCTGTTTTTGCTACTTCTCCAGCACACTACATGCATTCTGCATCTGCACAATAGCTACAGATAAATGAGTTATACTGTTGCTACGTAACTAGAACAGACCACAAATCCGTGTATTCTTCTTCACTTCGGACGACGATTCAATGTATAGGTACCTATATATAATAAGAAGAGCTGTTATAATAGCAAAATGGGCATGTAAATATACTATACTTATTGTGCATTTGTTCTTTACACATTCACTTAAATGCTAGTGTTAATTTGAGGTTCAGCTGCCTGTCACTGTGATAATTATATGATGTTTCATCGAATACTCTGTTCATTTCGTTTTTCAGTAAACACTTGATTGTTTGTCTGTCAGTTCCTTGAGTTTAAAGACATTTCGGTCGTTAATAACGCATGCATGTCCATTTTGCCAGTATTGTCGTTTCTGTGCCTACTATAAATTTAAAATTGTACTCTTGAATTTAGGATTATGTAGTTTTAAAATTTTTTCTTTAGAAATGTGTTTTAACAGCACAGATCCAAAATTAATATTGTATTTTAGAATTTATATATATATATATATATATATATATATATATATATATATATATATATATATATATATATAATATGATCGGTAATTTTTAATTGCATGCATTTTGTTATTCGTATGAACAAATCTTTTGTTGGTTACCATATATTTAATGAAAGATTTATCTATCATACATTGTGTACATCATTAGAATATATAATTACAATCGTTAATTGATTTTATTCAGTTGTCCTATTACGTGCAAGGTCATGGATGGTTTTCTTAAAAACTGTGCAATATATTTTTTATTGATGAAACTGTTTTTTTATTCTACACATGAGAACACAAATAAATATAGCTTTAATTTATATATGTTTTTAACTATAAACCTCTGCAACAAAAGCATCATGGCTGCAGTCAGTGATTATGTATTTAATGACGTACGAATGTATCTTTTAATTAGAAATATTTTTATTGTTTTTTAATAAGCTCGTTTTATATGTATAAAATAGTTATAGCATAGTATATATATATATATATTATATTATATTTCTGTATGATGATGATGGCACGTAAGTTTCTAGCAATGTAATCAGGAATGAAGTCACTGTGCCATATGTAAAATTACATAGAGAGAGATGATTATGATATTATGTGCATGGCGGTGTGACTGAACAGTAACTTGTGGAATTGTATAAAAAGAATTTCAATATTCTAGCACAAAACACACAGATTGACTTGATTTATTCTAAGTTTAGGCATACTTTATATTAAATGTAGCGTATTCTAGGATATGTTTCGTTGCTACACAACTGATGACGATATTGGTGATGCAGTCTTATTCAGTCAGTAGTGGACGTAGTGTGGTAGTCAGGCAGCTAAATACACACAGTAAACAGAACAGAACAGAACATATACAGAAGATTTATAATGATTATGACATTTATATAAGATACACAGAAACAAGTACAAAACGCTATTATTCCATAGACGTGTTCACTGCCCCTCGCAACTCAATAGAGCCCTACTTAAACAAATGTACTGCCACACTAAGCGCCTATTGCATGATCAACAAATAACATTTTACCTAACATAATGAAACTTTCAGGTAAATAATTTTTTTTTCTCTTGAACCTTGGTTTAAATGTACCTCTTGTTCATGCGATCTGGCCTAAGACATTTAAATATTGTTATTGTTAGCTGTAGTTAAGCTATTAATTATTGAAAAGATATTATCAGTTCTAATAGATGGTAGGTGTTAACGTATATACCTCTTTTATAATAATAATAATTGTATATTAATATATATATATATATATATATATATATATATATATATATATATATATATACATATATATATATATGTAATAATAGTAATGCAATCATCGATCTAGCATTGAAATTGGCTGAAGCCGTGGTTAGATAGATTTTAGTAACGGAGATGTATATTTTACAAATATGTTTGTACAGAAATATTTTCACACGACTGAGTACTACAAACTGTACTACATAACTAATTAATGTTGTGTATATGAAGTGTAGTGTTATCAATTACAAATTAAAATTACAACTAACATCACTGTGAATTGTGCAACTTGTCAGAAACGCGCTAATATGTGTAACCTACATCACGATTAACCTTTAAGACATTTTAAGAAAAAATTTGTACTGGTATCTTGCAAGTACCTGTATACATATGTATTCGCGACCTATACTGCATGTAGTGTGTTTCTGACTTTATTATAAAATGATAATTATTTAATAATTGTAATTTTTGGTACGCAATTAAATTGGAATTATAATGTCTCGGAAAGGATCTGGTGGAATTACTCAAAACATCACACATTGTGATAATACCTCTACATATGTGTAGTTAATGTAGTTAAAATACATTTATACAATTTGTGTTAATAAATGTTTTTATTGCTGTTATTATACCACATGTCTATCCTTCATGTCCTATATTATTATTTCATTCATTGATATACACTTTTTATTCATTCATTTCATTGATTTAAGTACAATTATTTACTTATCGTTGAATTATAAAATTTGTTTGGTATTAGTATCATATATTTTACTATGGTTTATTGTTTGCGTGTAGTTAATTGAAAATATAATTTTAAATATGATTATATAACGCCTATACCGGTCCCCATGAAATCTGGGAAATAGGGCATTCACATAGAAATATAGAACAATTGTATTTACTTATTGTCACCACATTTTATATAATGTTTTTTTTTGCCAGTCTAACTAATAATCGAAACATACGTGTTTAGTTTTATGACTATGATTTGTCATGATAATGCAGCATTTGAAGATCGATTCACTCAATATATAAAAAATATTTGAACACTGAACATGGAATCATACTATAAAGTTATTAATTCCGGTCAACTTTCTTATTTCCACGTTTTCTCTAAAATATATTTGCACAGATAAACTAGTTTATCTGTGGTATTGGTAAGAAGTAATCACAATTTTCTCTATATGTTGATTCTCCATATCCGGAATTTCGTAGGACACCCGGTATAGTTCTTCACTTAGTTTTTCTTTGAACTTAAACTAGTTCATTATGACAATGTGATATTGTCTTTTTGACACAAAGGGGAAATATATTTTTATGCAAAAATAAACTAAATAATTTAATCTACAATTGCACAGAATAAAGAAATAGCATTATTGCAACTAAGCGTTGGTGAGGTATTTTTAATGGTAAACATAGTAATAAACAAATATTTGTCCTTTATATATTAATGAACTCTTCATGAAATATCGTAATGAATATAGATATAAAATTGAATAAAAATCGTGGCAATAAAATATAAATCTACATGTATATTTATTTAACGAGCGACATGTTATATTGGTCAGTATGACATGCGATGTTGAGAAGTGTGCATACCTATCATTTGTACCTAATATACTGATGTTTCACGTGGCGAGTGTGAACAGCTGTTCTACTGTTTTATTCGTTTTCAAATTTTGATATACTATGGCTGATAAATTTCCAAATAGCCAAAAAAAAGTGTTTAATCCTTTATTAAATGTGTCTGTGACAGGTGCAACCTTTGAAGAATTTACGCAAAATGTTCTTTTGTGCCCCGTACAAGACCCGCCCCAAAACTTACAACAAATTCCATTAAACAGTAAGTAATTTACCACTGTAATTATCAATTGTGATAAGTGCTTTTATTTAAAAAAAGATCATATATTTGTTTCATATATTTTTAGGTTAGTGTGTAGTCATAATACGATAACCAAAATTTAACGGCCGAAGCTTATTCTCGTATCCTAATTTAATAAGAATACAAAATCTAGTGTGCTAAATAATTATTCAAGATTTATGATATATTTTATTTCTATAAAAGACAAAATACTACATAAGTATGCGTATAACTTATATTTTCTACGTTCTACATTTTTTTTTTTGATAGTTTAAAATAAATATTGATATCAACAGGCGTTGAGTTTTAAAATCTTGTAGTTCCAACTTGACCACGGTATCTTGGTATATCTAAAGAGTCTTTTTTCTTGTATCGCTTTCTAATTAAAATTACCAGGATTATAATTATTATTAGCAATAATAATACTCCTAACGTTATTGCTACTATTGATCCCGTACTTAGTGTTGTATCTGTAAAAATATTGTCCAGTTATTTAAAATGTATGAGGTATTGTTAAATAATCACGTCAATTGAAAAGTAGGAAAGGTAAAAATTAATTTCCGTGTTTAATTTTTAAATAATTATAACAGTTAGAGAACTTTGTTCCAAATACTTCAATTAATTTAGTCGTTAGTAAAGTTACTGAATGTTGTTTCATTATTGTTCCATTATATCAAATATAGTACATGCAAAGAATAATACTTACGATATGCATCTGTTTTATAAGATATTCTGTTATTATTTAAATCTATTGCGGTTATTTCCAAGTGCGGTTGACAACAATTAGAAGTGTAATATCCTGTAACACTTTCTTTCGTGCCGGATATATAACCATTTGGTGTGTGCAATCCGAATGGGTTGGATGTCATTTGTAGTAAACCTGTTCATACGTGTTACACCATGATTATTCTATATTCAATGTTATGTAGTTGTTTTGATTTTACTGAATTACCCGACTGAGAATCTTGAACAGTAACTTCTAAAGTCCAAGTACCCGACTGACACGACCTGTATGATACTTCCATGCAGTTGCTAGTAAATTGATAAGTTAGATATGGTTGTTCAGTGTCCATTATTCGTTGGGCCGAAACATACACTAGCGCGGATTTTTGTCCCTTTTCTTGGCCTTGCGCCAGTAATGTTATCAAGTTAGTAAATGTCAACGTAGTACTTGTAGGGACGTAAGTATCTACCGTTACTTCAATAGTTTGTTTTGACCCAATCCAAGAACTGGAAATTAAATATGTTTATGTGTAATAACAACTGTACATTGGCAAATCTTTCAAAACACGATTTTATATTTAGAATAAATTTCAACTAATACATACCTTCTTGGATACAGATTTCTTAACAGGCTTTTTTCGTCCTGACAGGCAAACATCAAATAAATAGCTCGATCAAGATTATTTGTCACTTCAAATACAATTTTTGGATACGAACCGGGCGTTGCAAGTAACTCAGAACGGGTGCTTGTTTCAATTATAATTGATGGTAATTTTCCGCTTTGAATATTTTGAGATAATCGAGAAAATGAGCCATCTACATAAATAATAAAATTATGATATAGAAATTATCTATTAGGTGTTAACATAAGTTCTGTCCGTTTTGAGAGGACATAATTTTCCACACAAAAATTACATCCAAATAGTCGATAATCTATTCTCGTTATTATTTACAACTACTTGCCAACGTTCTAAAAGTTTTTCGATGCCTCTACGAAAAAATTCGTTCAATCTTGTCCGCAATTCGATGTTATTATCGAAGGAAATGCCGCGCAAACCGTTCGAAAGCAAACGGTTTAAAACTATCGACGAGCTGTCCTTTCATTCATAGCATCTTCTCTGTACACTGCGCAAATATCATGCACTGATTGTAGGTTTTATTCCTTTGTTTGAACGCGATCAGGAGGTGTCGAAAATGCTCACTTTTGTCTACTTGACATTCCATTTAATTCAATTCAATAATGGTTGTAACGTAAAAGTAAACTTGTGGAGCAGAAAATTTATACCCTTTACGAATTTCTTTGAATGCGAAAAAAAACTGACACAACTTATGTTAACACCTATATATACAAATTTAAAAAAATACAATAAGATAAATTACAAATATTTGTACGTGGAGTTGTTTGTTGATAGTATACTACCCGCTGTACATTTGTGGTAAGATAGTAGCCTAGAATTCCTTTACATTACTTCAAATATAGTTTAAATATTATAAATTAATAACAATGCATTTTATTATATTTTTTCTATGTTATATATTATTGCTGTTAATTATATGTACCTTTTTTATTGCCATTGGATGATTTTGTCATGTTATTCATTATTTGTGTTTGTTCCTTTGACATATCATTATTATCTATTCCGGATGCTGAACAGTTTCCTACCTTCATACTTTTGATAACTGAATATGGTACACTATTTATATCTTGACCGTTTTTATCGGCAAAAGTCAGGAGTCCATTGATTTTGAAATACATATCATTACTACTGAGATCCTCTGGAACAACCCATGATTCTGGAATGAATGTATTTTAAATGTAATATATTTATTTGTTAGTTTGTACTAATTTTTTTTGTTAATGTTATGCTAATCATATACTACATAATTTTTTTTGTATATAAACCGACACGTTTCAAGGTTCAAGGATGTTGTTTCATGAAATCTTTACTTATGTTGATATTCAGATTTGTTGATATACAAACACTAAACACAAGTTACTCAAATGCATTGATCGGGTTTCGGTTCAATGCAAGTACGTTTGACGTTACAGAAATGCTACTATGTATTTTTAAGCGATTATTGTTACGCAATTTCGATGCGTATGACGCATAAGTGGTTATGTTTGGACGGAGTGTACAAAGTCTGTTACGCCGTCGTTGCGCCAGCTAAGCATCAAAGTACTGTTCTGTAATAATCGTGTCGAACATCAGTATACATCTGATACTTAACTGTGTATAACAGTATTTCATGTGTGTTTGTTTATAATCATTATTGGCGAGTAAGTCATGTCTTTATATATAATTATTAGATTTCTAGTTATTAAATTGATTTGCCTCAAATTAAGTCTGACATGTGGGATTTGTGTTATATATACGGTGACCATTCGTACTGTTTTTGGCAGTACAGTACTTTTTTTTAAGGCGCTGTACTGCTGTTTTTTTTTAAGAATAAATGTACTGATTTTTATTTTTTTGTACAGTCTTGTACTGCTTTTTTTAATAAAATTTAATTGTGCTTAACATAAATTTTAGAATTTGACAATATAACAAACCTTTATCTAAAACATAATTGTTAAAATTCTTTTTTATATATATCGGGTGTCCTAAGAAATCTGGGACATAGGGAATTAACATGAAAATATAGAAGTATTATGATTACTTCTGAATGATACATTTTAGAGCAAAGGTGTAAATAAAAAAGTTGTGTAAAATTAAAAACTGCATAATATGATCAGATATTCATTATCCAAATATGTTTGTATATCGCGTAAATCAAGTTTGAAATATTGTATTTTGATGACAGATCACAGGATGCCATGGGACAAAAATCACATGTTTTTTTTTTTGTTAATTACAACAACAAATAATCAAAACATAGCGTTTGTATTATTTGTTTGTATTTAATAATGATATTTCTCTTATTGAATCCCAGAACATATCCATGCCAGAAGTATATTTGATTATCAAAAACCTAAAATTTAAATTAATGGCACGAAAAGATGTGTAATTTTTACCTTTAAATGTAAAAATATATATTCATTGTAGATTTTCTTTAGTCAAAATATAATATTGAGAAGGAAAAATTTCTATATTTGGTCAAGTGAAAAAAACGTTTGCAAATTATGAAAAGCGTGTTTTTTTTGTCCTGTTTTTTTGTCAGAAAATAATGGTCACCGTAGTTATATAGGAAATATAATGTTTAATTATCAGTTTGTAATAATTCTTTAGATTCATTATTTAATGTGCAGATATTTTTCTTAATAAGGTTACATTATATTTGCGTTTGATTAAGTAATATTCAAGATATATTTGAGCTAATATAATGCCGTTTTTATTTCCTATGTAGCATTGAATAGTTTCTTTCATGAAAAATACAAAAGAGTTACAAAATAGCCAAACTTGAATCAGTGTTTTCTTGGTGTACAAATATATTTTGATGACTGGTTAAACCACGGTTCAATATTTTAAAGGAACGTAAAATACTATTTGATATTATCCTTGAAAGAGAATTGACAATTGTTCTTATTTTTCTAGCGTTAGAAACATAAAGTGGTGACTGAAAGGGTGAAGATGCGGAAGTAGGTGTGATAGACGGTAGATTATATATCATTGCGCACTTGCAGTTCAATCGTTAAATATTGTTTTCAATTCGGATTTTGTTTGCATATGTAGGGTATGGATAAGGTATCATAGGAATTTTAATCACAGATAATCTATGTAGACTAATCTCAAATTGAGACTGATATATGGAAACAGATCTATCATATCCCTGTCACAATATGGATCATAAATATTGAAATAATTTACTACAAACATTATATGGAATTAGTCAGAATGCAGTCATAAATATGACGTTGCATCCAGTTGCATCTAAATAGCTTTCCGTGACTAAACACAACAATGCATTGTAAATGTGTGCAAGTATGGTGTCTTCCACTTATTGTTTGAAGCAGTTATACAAGTTCAAGGATTGTGTTATTTGTAAAAAAATACCTTGAGATTTCAAAGTAGAATCAGTGGACGATTCTGTTTCGACGGAAATTGTCATATTATACCCTGTACTGGAATTAGGGACGCTAGCAATACACAATTGCCAAGTACCGTCGGTCGGTGCCTTAATAACCTTCGTTGTATTGAATCGAACGTTCGCTAGGCGGTGCTGAGCATGCGCAATACTTACGCCAAATGACAGTTCTTGAACTGATGTGATGTTTAGAAGATCTGCGCTGCAACCTGTGCAAAATGTGGTGTTAACTGATTAAATTAATAAGACTACTGTTGTTGTTTACGAATAGCATCGATTAGTGAATACGTGTCCAGTGTTTGCAAGATGTGATTTGGTGAATTTTAGTGCAGTAGGTGAGAATTTCGATAATTTTCTTTATTTTTATATTTGTTGTGTTAGTAATATTTTTAAACACGGATGTTAGAAATTTGTTCGGCAAGTACAGCGTTTAACTCTACGTTTTAGTCTATTATAAGCAGTGTTATAATTAGATGCGATTCTATTTGGCGAATGGCGAGGGGCTCGTGAATCTTTAATTACGTGTATTGTTTTGAAAGCTTGTAAATTAGAATTACGATGTATAAATACCTTTTATCTTGTGCTAGTGTCGAAATAATAAAGCTGATTGGAATATTATTAGTCATAGTAATACTAAATTAATTAAAAAAAAATATATATAAACAGTATTTGAACCCGAGATCGTATTTCGATTATTCGATTAACAATATGTACTACGTTAACATTGATGAATCCTAGTAATTTATTTGGCAAACCAATAATCCGATTTTAAATAAGTTTCTGGTTGAAATTTTGTTATTGAACAATTCATGAATGTGCTGACGTTTTGAAAAAAGTTTAATTTTCTTTATTATGTGGATTTACCTTGAGGTGATATAAGTACTGCTCGTAAAAATTCTCCCTTGATAGAAATGTCTAAACTTTTTACTGTATTATCTATCTGTATTAGAAATTGTTCATCTTTGAAAATGTTCGTTATTTCCTAAAATGAAAAAAAAATCAAAATATGTTTTTTAAATGGGGATATCAGCGATTATGAAATGCGAAAAAATTATAAAGAGGTCACTGCATAATTTGAAGTGTAATTTAAATTGCATATTGACAATTAATGTGCGTGGCGGAATGAATGATTATTTATTGTTATGGCATTTCCCGGTAGGCGAATGAAATATAAAAAATAATCAATATCGTTATCAGTATATTGTTTACGAATTTCAGTTATATGCTGCTTGTATATTATCGCACTATTATATCAGGCCTTAAATCATATTATATTATATTCCTTCTTGGAACAAAAGCTATTTGCTATTCTTGACCTAGTTGTATATTTTAACTTATTTTTAGATTCATTTACGAATTGGAAGCAGCTAAATAGCTGGCGTTCTAATTTTAAATGTCTACCTTTCTTTTCGTAACTTCGTTCAATCCTGAAGTGTTATGTCCTAGAAAAAAGTAGCCTCTAGTTAATCTTGTTGTTTCTTCAAGTAATTTTTCCTCGTGTCCTTGTGTTGGATAGGTTCCACTCCAAACCACGTACACCTGATATACAAGCAAACTGCGGTTTTATTGATTTTTAACTACACTCTGATTGAAGTCATTGGTGTATGAAAAAAAATCTCTTAGCAATATGGAACGTATTGGAAATATGTATTTCGTAAATAGTAGGTAATGTAAATACACCACGGTCGGAACGGCTACAGGGTTACAATTTTATTTGGGGCTAATTATCTATTGAAATATTTTAAAGAATTTGTATTGTTAGGATATAGCATCCCCAATAAACTAATTATTAGAAGTCAAGTAGTCAGGAATATGATCATGGAATGGACTATACACTGGAACATGAGTAAGACGAATATGCACATCGGTTAGTGTTTTCTACGTCTTAAGTGAGTTCCACTGTATATGTTATGTGTTTTTCATACCCTTATATTTTTCTTGATTAACAAATTAGCTGTTAAATGTGATACATCCTCATCAATAGGTTTCTTGTTCAAGAATACAATAATACCACTATTTTCTGGTAGAATTTGCGTCGCTTTCAAAATTGCGAAAAATGTTGCACTTCCTTCAGAGCCATCGAAATTTATACGTAAATTTCTTTTGTTAATTTCTTCATGTAATTGTTTTTTGAGTTCGTCTAAGTTCGCCTTTGACTGGGCTAACACATTGCTTACACCTTAAAAAATATAGAAATTATACATAATCAAAATTGTTCTTATTGATGTTTCAAATTTCCATAGAAAATTATTTGCTGAAAATGCCTCAAAATAATGTGCTTAGTTTTTTTTTTGTATCAATGTAATATATGGAAAGTAAATATTTTTGTGCTTTAGTTTATCTTATCAATAAATTGTATTTATTTTGACATTTTGTTTATCAACGAATATACATATACCCAAATAAATTATACTTGGTTTACTTACCCGATGAATTAAATTTCATTAGCCAGAATTCGTTTCGAATGTAGAGGTTATCTGCAAGTTTATCGATAACAAATATTGCTGATTTATACATTTCTATAGTATCTCCAACAAGTACGGCAACAGGCTGATACTTTAATTCAGTTAAAGCTTTTGCCAGCATATCAGCGGAGGAAGATATTTCTAATGTCGCTTGATTAGAATCGTCTTTCAAAATTCGTGGACTTTTTCTACTAGTACTTTTCACATTTTGTCTCGACAATTGTGTGGGTTGGTATTGGAAGAATGTTTTTTGTTTTTCCAACGTTGGCATTACAGTATTATTGTTGTAAGCCACGTGTCGCTGTTTGGTGTCCGGTATTGGTTGGTTCAAGTGTTCTTCACCGATCCATGTTGCCATTTCGGGGCCATTTGGAATTCCGTTGGCTGGTTTATATTGCTTAATTCTAGCGTGTTGTAACGTGTTGCTCTGGACCGTTAGCCAACTTATCGATAGTATAAACAACACGATAGACTTCATTGACATTCTAAGATAGAAATGGTGATACAGTAAAGTCACGATTTAGTGAACTCTCGATTAAATGAACAACCCGATAGAGTGAACACTTAAATTTTAGCATTGCGTCCCGATATAGTGCACAGCTGTAAACCCCGATACAGTAAACTATGGTATTTGCGATACTTCTCTGAGGGATCCCACTAAATATGAATCTAGATGGCACGTAAACGAAAATACTTGAATTTGAAACAAAAATTAAATACTTAATGTCTGGGTAAATGAGAATGTATGACTGCGTTTTCTAGTAGAATATTGCAGTTTGCTTGTGTTACATGATTTGCGACAAAAATTAGTACAGATTAACCTGAAAAAAAGCGTAAACAATCCAACATTACTTAATTTTTTTCGCTTCTGCAATAAATAACCTTTTATATGTATCTTCCGAGGGGTAAACCACGCGAAAAAAATTTGTACACCAACACGAGATTTCAAAAGATTTCAAGAGATTTCAAGAGATTTCAAAAGATTTCAAGAGATTTCAAAAGATTTCAAAAGATTTCCAGAGATTTCAAGAGATTTCAAGAGATTTCAAAAGATTTCATGAGATTTCCAGAGATTTCAAGAGATTACAAAAGATTTCAAGGAATTTCCAGATATGTCCTCGGTTTGTATACATATATTTTATCTCATTCTTTGTACATATTATAGTCGGTATTTATACATATTTAATTAACTAAACAACATTTCTCTTCATTTCCTCAATTTTTTTTATTAATGTCCTGCACGATTTACATATTGGAAATGAATAAATGATTGAAAATTTTTCTCAATTTAGTAACCTATCCCTATCCTTCGCGTGTTATTTCTTCCTCCGTTAACGTTGATTCGGTTATCACTACGTATTATGGGGGTCCATTGATATGATAAGAAATGTACTATTCAAAATATCCGAATCGTGCAGGACATTAATAAAAAAATTAAGGAAATGAAGAGAAATGTTGTTTAGTTAATTCTGAGGTTAATTCAATAGGTATGAATACCGACTATAATATGTACAAAGAATGAGATAAAATATATGTATACGAATCGAGGAAATTTGGAAATATTATGAAATCACTTGAATAGATGAAAATATATAATACCATTATTATTTATTAGAAATATTATCATAATACATACTATTTATTATTACATATCATCTAGGATTTCAAAAGATTTCATGAGATTTCAAGAGATTTCGAAGGATTTCAAAAGATTTCAAGAGATTTCAAGAGATTTCATGAGATTTCAAGAGATTTCGAGAGATTTCAAAAGATTTCAAGAGATTTCAAAAGATTTCGGAGAGATTTCAAAATTCTGTACACCAGATTTCCGTTCGTGATTTACCCCTCGGTATCTTCCCATTACATAATACACGTATACATAATATTATGTAATAGGTACATGTATTTTTTTTTATTATTATTATTTTATTGTAGATTTTCTTTTGTCAATTGTAGATCTCGAGAAGAAGAAATATTGAATCCAAAATGATTGGAATAAATGACTATAGTTCAAAACGATAACAGATATGTGACGTTTCGAACAGATGGTTTTTGGTAATTTTCAAGCAAATAATAAAATTGTAGTGGAAAGAAACATAAACAAAAATATTCTCTAATAATTTTTAAAATATTTTTGTACTTTTTGAGTGTAATTCTCAAGAGTTTTTGTTTATGTTTGTTTGAACTAGAATTTTGTTTTTTGCTTGAAAATGACCAAAAACCATATGATCGAAACGTCGTATATCTGTTATCATCTTGAACTATAGTCATTTATTCCAATCATTTTGGATTCAATATTTCTCCTTTTCAAAATCTACAATTGACTAAAGAAAATCTACAATAAAATAATAAAAAATCATCTTTATGATTAAGTTTTGAAACGAACAGTTCACATTACCTTGAACTAACCATTTTGGATTCAATATTTTTCCTTCTCTTTTATTATTTTACAAATACATACATAATTTTGTTGATTTAGGTACCTTGAATAAAAGCTGTTTCTCAAAATATCTGAGTGAGAGCAGAACCCCGAAAATGTAAACACCCCTATAGAGTGAACAGGCTTGGCCGGAATTAGTTCACTAAATCGCGACTCTACTGTATATATAAAATATCTATTAAACTTGTGATCAATTTATTCATAACATAAGATTATCAAAGGTCAAGCATTCCTGTATTACTTTTAATTAAGGTTCAATAAAAAATATAGATACAATTCAACATTTCCGTAATAATAAATGTAGAACAAAATTAAGATCTGTGGAATTTATAATTTTTGTCTAGAATCTAATTATCTTTTGCTACAATTGCGTAAAATTTAATCGGTTAAAAACGAGCACAAGTTTAGAAAAAAATATTTGGATTGAAAACTCAAAGTTCGCTGTATCCAATTTTGCAGCAATAGTTTTGTTTATTATTTTTGTGTATGAATTGAATTATGGAAAATATAGTTATTTATACATTTTATTGTTTAATTGATAATACTTGCTATTAATATGCAATGTTAAAACAATGGCTAAGAAAAATAATTTAAAGACACGTTATATTCCAACATGGACGCCTGCAGCATAAGGTAAGGGGCTCCTGCACCCCCCCCCCCCCCGGATCATCACTTTCAAGTTTTTTTATGTTAAGACCTTATGCTCTCCATGAAAACCCATCCATGAAAAAAATTCTGCGGGCGCCCATTTATCCCAGTTACTGAGGGTAGCATAATAAAGCATTTATTCGGGAATAAAATATTGCAACATATTACGGTAATACCCCGCACAGTACGGTTAATCGGTTCCGCTAATAAGCGGTACTATTTGAATCCGCACTAATCGGGGTATACTATATGTACTAAAAATAATTAGTTATAATGACACCTTGATCCATTGGATGAATCAAGGAAGTTGTATTTTGTAGAAGAAATGTAATTTTTACGTTTTGATTAAGGTCACAGAGAATACTTGGATGACCTGGAGCATTAACAAAAATAAAAATTTTGAGTTTTTAAAAACCGTACTATAGCGAATCCGTACTGTACGAAGCCGCACTGTGCGGGGTATTGTTACATGTTCATGCTAACTTAATCGGATGTGATTGTTTTTTCCGAGTTTATTTATGTTTGCTTTCAACTGGACTAATATATTATTTGCACCTTAGCTTAGTTTCTGGTTTTATCAATGATTTATAACATGGTTGCATTTTACAGTGTGTCTCAGCAACAACGAGACATAGTGTAATTAACATTGAGAAATTATGTAAGGATCCACTATTGCCTTGAGCTATACAGTAGTTTAAATGAAAGAAGTCCCATGAAGGTTATCTGTATCATATACGAATTAACGTATAGTTATATATCTATCTCTCTCATTTCAATTGTCAAACAGCACGTGCGACAAGGATGGATATAACGCGTTTGTCTTTAGATTGTCCGAACAATACTACGACAAGCAAAACAAAATGAGGCTCGTTGTACTCGATACTATTGCAATAACGTACGTTGATTTCTTATTCCCTACACTACTAGCTGTCGCATAGGCGTGTAGCGTCATTTTGCTGCATTTTCTGTCAATTTGTCTTATTTACCACTAATTAACACCAGTATTATGCACTAACACAAACACAGTTATAATAAATCACTTTTATTGCAACCACTGGTATTATATCATTATCTAAATCGTTGTTGTAATTCAAAATGTGAGACACAAATAATTAACGTAATGAACTGTCAAAACATCATATTTCTGTTGTTACCGGTGCTAAGCCGACTATTCACCGAAAACTTTATATCTGGTATATACTAATGCATGCATTGTTCTTCTTTTGTTTATATCTCCCCGTCATCTGCTAACCCCTCACCATCGGAAATGACAGTATCTTATATGCCCCATTAAAAATTAGATAAACGACGCTACTGAATATGAGAAAATGGGCGTGGTTAAAATCTAAACTCGTACTGTCCTTCAATGACCTTCAAGGGACTTCTTTCATTTAAACTACTGTATGTATATTCTTTCTGAATGGCCAAAGAAAAATATTGAAAACATACAGAAATTTACTTCTGTCAAATAATTTTCATATTATTTGAAGGAAATGTATTTAAAATAAGAAATTGGGTGCGTCAATAGCCTTTGCAAAAGTAATAGAAACGGAAACTAGAATGTTAACAACGAAGTAGATATTTTGGCAGCTGTCCAAGTGTGAGGGAAATTACAAATAATCTCGGTGTATCACCGCACTCGTAAAAAATACAAATATTTTGCTTACAAATATTCCACGCAGCAGATACAGAATAACGAATCACCTTTTGTGAATTAATGTTTAATAAATGTCATGCTGATTTTTTAGAAAATATTTATTTCACCGACAAGTACACATTTATATTAAATGGAGAACCAAATCGTCAAAATTATCGGTATTGGAACCAAACTAATCAACATAATCAATTTTATGACAGATTAAGCCACTGTCTACTAGTCAATGGCAATACGTTCGAACATTTAATTAATTAGTACCTGCTAGTGTTATTGAATTAAGTGTTTATCTGTTGTGTTTCTCTTCGTTCTTAAGATTTCTGTTGTATGTATTACTGAAAATCATCCAAATTTGTTTGTACAAAAACTTTATAAAATTATAAATATAACCATATTATTTATTCCTAAATACTATTTATTTGCAACAATATTGATAATGAAATAGTGATAGTTGTATTGTGTCAGCAAATTCTAAAAATAACAGCAATCTGACAACTCTAAATTTGATTAATTCAACTACCTACTGTTTCATTTGTGACAATCACATTTTGAAATACAGCCACAGCAATAGTTGATTCTTATATAATTGCCCAATGTTAAATTTGCTGTCTCTTAGTCACTGAGACACACTGTATATAAAAACGTGTGATATATGTAAAGTAAATATTTTTTTTTACTTCTTTAGATTTTAATGTTTCATTGATAATATCTATTGTTAATACCATTAGACACAAGGCCAAAAAAAAAGTTTAAAAATATTTAAGCTACATATACCGTATTAACTTGGGTAGCACAGTTAAGCGTTTGTTGTTGAATACAATATGAATGCTTAACGTAATCAGATGTGGTTTGATATGATGTTAAAAGTAAAAATGTATTATTAGTATTTACAGATTGATTCTATATATTTGTAAGCTGGATCAAAGTAGTCGCTATTATTGCAATATTGTGTAGAATAATGAAGCAGTAACTTAGTAAATTGATCATAGTACCTTGTAAAAAAAAATTCACGCACTACATACAAACACAACTGAAACTAATTAGCAGTTTACTTAAACTAAGATTTCGGTACAATTGTGGGTGATTTTATGTGTGAACAATGACGTATGTTTGCGTATTAGGAACGGATATTGTGACTAACAAGTACTTTACATAACAAAGTTTAAATATTGCGTACAGCCCTCTGCGTATTACAATTATCATTACCTATTATCTGTATTTAACTCGTTCCAATACTAGTAAAAAATGCAGATTACTTATGTACACAGAACTCTGTCGGAAAATCCGAATTGGTTATCTATTAACAAACTATTTCATATTTGATGAGCTCATTTTCAAGACCTTAGATTTTAGCTTAAAATTTAATTACTAAATAACGAAAATTCACATGACAATTGCACGTTCTTTATTAATTGGAATACCGGATGTGTGTTGTTTGAAACTGGGTCATTATTTAAGTAACCGTGATCACCGCAATTTCTTAAACCGCGGCCTTGATTATAATTTCTATAAGGACAATTAACAAATATCAATGATTCACACCGGCATCCAGAAAAATGTAGTAATTAATGTAACGATTAATGTAAATTTAGGGCCGCGCCGCTCCTGGGTGCAAATATATGTATTGAGCTAGCTGTAACAGTTGACATACAATATTGTTATGACGCGACAAAAATTTAAACTGGTACACCGGCGACAAATATCCACGGTGCGCCCCTGTGTATATTTGTTTCACTAAAATAAAATGTTCCATCTTGAATCTGTTACAATATTCACATAATATCTTGCATTTTGTTTTTCATTTTTCTTACAATATTGTTCTTTTCAGACGCACCTGACAAGGATACAAGTACTGATTTTTTACAAAACCAACATATAGATCCTGGGCTATTTATTTCGGCACCACCAACTGACCTGCAAACAGTGACGTCAACATACCAGCAGCAACAAGTAAACAATCCACAGCCTCCAACGTCAGTGTATAACGCACATCTATTTGACAACCTGCCTATCGCAAATGCGTCTCTTGATTTTTCTTTCAATTATTCGACTTACAATAACCAACAACAACAACCAGCACCCTTTTACGATAACCTCTTCCAGCAACCAGACGTAACTATCCCGCCGTATACTGGCCAGACTGGTTACGATTATGTTACTCCGTCAGTAACCGGAGGTGAAAATAATCTTAATAATAACGTGGGCTCTTCTTCTATAACGTCGACAGTATTATCATCGTTTTCGCATATTCTAAGTTTCGGAGGTCCAAATAAACAGGATACTGTTGAGACTAGTGTTGGACCTGTGACAAATGCTAATGAACAATGGATTAGCCAGCCTGACGCGCCAGTGAATCCGGTGCCATTGTTTCCTACCATTCAACAAGATACTAGTTTCGTAAATCCAAACTTGACAGCTATACCACCTGCACTTGCAACACCTCCAGTACAAGGTAACCATAATATATAATTAAATTGTATAAAATCTTGTGATTTCAATAACAGATTTTAATTTAAAAAATCATGTGATTTCAATAATACACACCCTGTTGTTAATGAAGATGAAAATCAATGCAATTAAATTCAAAATCGTAACTTACATTATTAACGCATATACCTACATGAATAATTTCTGAATCGTATGTAATTAATACTTAGTGATGTGCAATATTGATGCAAATGACTTGTAAATTAGTTCATTCACATCAGTGATTGATTATTAGGTCCAGCTATCAGCTATCGCCGGCAGACACAAAAAAGGTTAGCGTATGCACCCATCCCTGGACTGTCAGCGACTCCATTACAATCAGCGCCGTTACCAACGCAAGTACCATTGCCTGTGCCAACATATGATCAACCCATTGCCAGTCCACTAGCTGCTTCTGACTGCAATCCAGGCGTGCAAAGCACTACGCAGTTTAAACCCATACATTCATTCTCACCTATTCCTCAACCTAAACAGCCTGAATTCACTGCACCACCTAGTTTCTTAATACCTGCAGCGGAATTAAATGAAGTACAGAGTTTAGACAGTTCGCCATCTGAATTCCTGTCGTCTGTTATGCATAATGTATCTGCTAGTGAGGTGCCATCATCCACAAATCCAGCGACATTGAATTCAAGTACCATCTCGCATATCGTTCGATCACCGATGGGTGCTACAGAAACGCCACAACCGGAACCTGCACCAAAACCGGTAGAAATATTTATTAATTTTGCTAAATATAGTCGCATTTCGAACTTATTTTGACAGTCTTTTTTAATGATTTAATGGGGTGATCATCTTGTTTTATAAATTCGTTAATTTATTTAATTTCATTTGAATTAGTATCAAGATATCTATATCACATTATTTTATATTTGGCAGGATATGGACGAGCTCTATTAATTTTTGTGAAGTATCAGATTTTGTTACAGTACAGTACACAATAATAAAATAACTGATTAATATCTCCTACGTCCTCGATGAGTTTGCCAAGCTATGATGTTTTAATGTTTATTTCAATATTTTTTTTTTTAACCGGGAGAGATGTCAAATGCTTTTAAATTACAAATGTAGGTTTTAAAAGCATAAAATGCACAGTTAAGTTATTAAAAACATACATCAAATAGCTTAAAATGTTTAAATTCGGGTTCTTAAAAAAATATCATCATCTAGAAGTTCAGCATATTGAAATAATTAAGAATGTATATATAAATGTGGGATTGGTAATATAACGCAAGTACATACGTATGTATATACATTTTCATTCATTTTATTACTGTTTGTTACAGAACAACAATGCTCCGTATAGGCCAGTATATCATCATTGGTTTTACAGTCGAGAAATCGAAGAAAAAATAATATGGCAGCCTTTTTCTATGATGGACTCGTTAGCTCTCGAAGCTGCGTTTGTCTCAAGTAAGTCACAACATGTAATTAAATATTACCTTCTTGTATTTTTGTTCCCAGTAACAATAATTTATTTGATAATTTCTCAACAAATACGAAATTAAATTTATTTATTGGAATAATTAAACCATATTTTTTGTTTCTACTGTTTGTAATTCATATTTTTGTGTGTGTGTGTGTTTCTGTTTTAGCTGATGTTTCGCCTGAGCAGATGGTAGCCACTGATGGCGGCCGTTATGACGTGAATATTCTCCGACGCCAAAGAACTGCGGTATTTTGGACTAGTAAGCCTTCCGAAGTCCGCAGATGTTCGTGGTTTCATAAATTAAGCGCTAACGGTCGATATATACCGTATGAAGAAAATATAGCCAGTGTAATAGAGGTATGCATGTGATTTTAATGTTAATAATAAATAAACATTTAGTTTAACTATCGCAAATATACTATCGGTCAGTCTGAATATTGTTCAGCTGCTACTTACTTTACTATATATGGATAAGGTGTTTATCACTTAATATATATATATATATATATATATATATATATATATATATATATATATATATATATATATTGTGTTGTGGTAGGAGCAATATAAAGCAACGTACGAAGCGAATAAATGGCATAGAAAAGTGGAATTGCCAAATGGCGAGACAGTTATATTCCATTCAGCTGATACATTTATCCTATTTCCAGCACAAACTGTTGTTCCCGAAGTTTGGAATAATTCTGTGAACGTAAGTTTTGTTTTCACCTTTACCATTCTACTTATAGATAAACATTTGGCAGCAAGTAAAGTAAACTTCGTTGCCATACTGAATGCTAATGTTTTATATTTCATAACAACTAGTTAATTATTTACCCTTAATTATAAGTATGCTTTCATGTGATGAGCTGATATACAATAATCGGAAATATCAGTTTTGAGTTTTTCGAATTTGTTAATTGTAACAAATATGAATTTACATTATAGCAAACTACAATCCGACCTCGTATTATCAAACGTGGCATGGACGAATTCGATATAGACGAAGGTGAACCCAGCAAAGTGGATCACTTATTGTTCTTAGTACACGGAATCGGTTCCGCTTGCGACCTTAAATTTCGATCAGTTGAAGAAGTTGGTTAGTATTTATTTATTCGTTGTACTTGGCAATAGTATTAAGTTATCTCTCTTTGAATTTTAGTCGACGACTTCCGAACTATTTCTCTACAACTGATCCAATCGCACTATAAAACTTCATGTGAACGAGGAATTGCAAATAGAATTGAAGTTTTACCAGTCAGTTGGCATAATCAATTACACTCTGAGGAAACCGGTATAGACAAGAAACTGAAAAGTATAACGCTTGAAAGTATTCCTCGATTGAGAGACTTTACGAATGACACACTGTTAGATATCTTGTTTTATACTAGTCCGATATACAGTCAGGTATGTGTCATCTTTTTAAATAAATGAAATGTTTGAGATATAGGGAGTCAGTATAGAGTCAGTTCACTGTATTTCATAGTGTACAAATGTTGAATTCTTTTACAGACCATTATATCTACGGTTGGAAATGAAATGAATCGTATATATGAGTTATTTAAAGAAAGAAATCCAGGATTTAACGGAACTGTGTCTTTGGGTGGACACAGTTTAGGCTCATTAATCCTGTTTGACATTCTGTGTCATCAGAAGCCTATTGAAAAGGAAGAAAATGGTAATGGAGGTCAGTTTAATTATTTTTTTGAATTTCTTTGTTTTTTGTGTTATTTCCCAGTTTCTAGTATGTTCTTTCTATTTTCATTTTATTTATGTTTGATAATTGTTATTTCTGTTGCACATAGATTTATTTTGATTATTTGCTGTTCATTTTGATTATATTATTAGACAGTATTTTTTCGTTCTGTATTTAATAGTCCTACATTTTTAATGCAATAGAAATGAATAAAATGTTGTTTCTAATAATTACAGTCTCTTGTCAGCTCTAGTGTAGAAAAATATTTTATTTGTTCTTAGTAATTTCGAGACCTATTATTCGGATTTTTTCTATTAGAAAATACAAACTTTTGTATTGTATGTAATACGAATTGTAACATGTTTAGATTCGGATGAAGACGTCTTGCCACCAATGAAACACATTAATAAAATTGCACCAGCACAAAGGCGATTGAGCCGTCGAATTAGCTACATGATGGGAGCTGTTGGAACTGGCCAACCACAGTTGACATACCCCCACCTTAACTTCCATCCAATATCATTTTTCGCCTTGGGTTCTCCTATAGGTACGTTGCAAAATCGAAGATGAATCTTTTATTGTACGTGAATATGACTGGAAATATATTATTTATAGGAATGTTCGTGACGGTTCGCGGTCTAGAATCTCTTGGAGAACATTTTGCGCTTCCAACTTGTCCTGGATTTTTCAACATCTTCCATCCGTACGACCCGGTGGCTTATAGAATCGAGTCGTTAATTAACACAGAGTTGTCGAATGCTCGTCCAGTTTTAATTCCGCACCACAAGGGCAGGAAGAGGATGCATCTAGGTAGATGAATGCGACTATGCGAGTTTATTATTATTTTAATTTAATACCATATCGTATTGCAGAACTGAAAGAGACTATGGCACGAGTTGGTGCTGATTTAAAGCAGCGTCTTATGGATTCTATGAAGAGCACGTGGAATTCAGTGTATCAATTGGCTATGTTCCATCGTCAGGATAGTAGATCATTGGAAGCACAAGTAGATCAAGTTAGTTTGATTATTATTTTTTCAATAAACTATATGTATAAACTTGTACATTTTGTTCATTAGGTAATTGAAGAACGTATCATTGAAGAAGAAAGTGAACGAATGAGTGCAGATTTAATTGGCACTTTAATAGGCGAGGAGGACACAGAAACTGACTTACCCGTAGGAATTTTAAACAACGGCCGAAGAATCGACTATGTCCTTCAAGAAGCTCCATTTGAGTTCATAAATGAATACATCTTTGCTTTAACGAGTCATGTGTGCTATTGGTAAGTTGTAAACGAATCAAGAACAACATTGAATACAGTAAATACACGGTGTGTTTGCAGGGAATCTGAGGATACAATGTTACTGATCCTGAAGGAAATCTACAGTTCAATGGGAATATCAACGGACAATAAAATTCCACAGCAAACTATGTCAGTGGAACGTTCAACATCATCACATACACCTGGTAGCTCGCGCGGTATGGACATGACACCGCCTCTACCATCGATGCCTTTGATTGGGACACCTGGAACGTCAGCAAATGCGGGTGGTTTTATGCGTCGTACATAATATATGTTTTATGAGTGGTTCTACAGACCACTAGTAAACAGATATGCGCCCTATCTGACGCAAAATCGTCACTGTTCTTATAAAACATGAAAAAAGATATCATATATATAATTTATAATTGGGCTGTGAGTTAATAATTGTACTAGATTAGAACAGGTATTATAAATAAATATATGTGTGTATAAAAACTTCGGTATAAACAATACAAGAGTGAATGGATGTTTATTGAAATCCAATAATAACATGTCATTAATGGATAACCATATACAATGTAATTTTAATGATAATTAATAAATTATTTTTGATAATATCTGTGTTATTCGTGTGTTCCTAATTATTATTATGTTTATCAAACACTTTTATGAAAATAGTAAATCTAAAAAATGATCCAACTGATATTATTGACATGTTTAATGTAGAATTGCATTGCGAACAATTAATGATACTAATCCATACAATATTCGTTATAGTTTATTATAGAAGTACTCGGTTAAACAAAATATTGTAACAATGTGATATGAACATATGAAAATATGCATGATAATATACTAAACAATAATTGATTATCATGCATAATAATTGAATTCAATTCAGTTGTCAGTGTCTTCTATAAAAATAAAGGTTTAATAAAGTTACATATGAATATTAACAATTTTGAAATTTGTTGAATATTTATAAAGAAAAATGTCTGTTCGTTTTAAAGTAAGTTAGAAAAAAAATATTTGTGGTAAACTAAGTACGTTATTTCCTGTTTCATATTGCATTTTCAATCACACATATTTGGTTCGAATATATATTTGTTTTCTTGTTCAAATAATGTTTACACTTTAAGTACAATAACTCTCCGATGGGTAGCAGCACCATACTAGTATAATAATTATATATAATTCAGTTAGTTCATCAAAGATGTCGGCTGTTATTAGTTGCGAATTTGTCTAGTTCTTTTACTTATGAATCGTAATACATCTTTTATTTTGAATACCTCCCGCTAAACTTCAGTGAATCGGATAGTAAATAAAGTTAGGAGTATAAATAAGATTGAATTTTTTATTTCCAATTGGTTTGGCAGAACATGAATCAAATGTAATCTTTAATAAAATTCAACAGCATTAAATAGAAATTGAACTGAAATAACATTAATACTAACTTAGATAATGTTCATTTTGTCTAAGAAAGCCAGAAAGAATCGCTATTAGTGATAAATTATTTTCAATTGAATAAATTATCTGGTTGTTTTTCAGTACTGCAGTAGCGTAACAATTTTTTCTGCGTGTCAATCAGTTTTATATGAACTGTTCCACAGATTTGCATGGCATGCCACTCAAATTTGTATGGTTCGCCATTGCGTTACACGCATGTTGTTGGTTTGCCATCTCTGATCTACGAGTGACAGATGACACGCAATGTGAAATTGGATATATTTACGCATTAAATAAATGTATCCGTACAGTACAATATTAAATATGGTTTCTATTTAAAAAATTGAACTTGCATGCTGTATCTCCAAAATAAAAAAGTAAAAAACAATTTCATCAAATTCTTCAAAAAGCCCGTTGTCTATGCTAAAATATTTATTTGAAACATTTTTCAATATTTTCTGTACCTTCCGAGTTATAATGGAAAATTAAAATTCGAAAAAATCACATTTTTGTCATTATCTAGTGAGCCATGCAACATTTTCAAAATATAAAATCACCATTAACATTGTCCCATAAATGCGCAACTTTTGTCTAATTTAACCGACCTTGTAACTCTTATAGTTTCCGAGATCCCTATAGTGGCCCGTTTAAATAGGACATATATATATATATATATATATATATATATATATATATATATATATATATATATATATATAAATGTATACAGAATTAATGTTTAATTCTATGAACAGACTTTTGTTTCAATGTAAAAATATTTTCTATATATATATATATATATATATATATATATATATATATATATATATATATATATATATATATATATATATATATATATATATATATAGAAAATATTTTTACATTGAAACAAAAGTCTGTTCATAGAATTAAACATTAATTCTGTATACATTTGCTCAAGTGCTGTTTAATTAGAGCAATTCAAATTAAAAAGAAGCTCACTTACTTTTACGTATAAAATAGATAAAACAAAATCAGTGAATATAATATTCATGCTTTTGAAAAGTGCAGTGAACATTTCAGCTGTTGACTCGTTTAAAAATTGAAGAAAAGTACGAAACAACTTCAAAGCAAATTTTTAATTAACTGTCCTAAGACAAATTAAAAACACTGTTGAAGCATAAATGTTAAGATGAAGAGCACTGTATTAATATTTATTATACGTGTATAAAGAGATTAAAGAATAATACAAAAATAAAAAATAGGTAAAGTATTTGAGATAAATATCATTTCATGAGGAATATTATTGAACTTAACTTTCGCATTTGATGGAACGAACAAAAATGTAATTGTCTACATCCTTAACTATTTCTTGGGCTAACATGTATATGGTAAAATTAATTCAACATTAGTATACTGTTGTAATGATCTCATACTACAGTAAATTTTACGTTAATCAAGATCTTAGTCTGTTCCTTCCAGGTTGGCAATGTAAATCATTGCACGTCGAAGACATTCACAGGTGCGTCACAATCTGAACTGGGCCAGCATAAAGATGCCGATTCGCTGTATGTACCATTCATAATATAGGTGAAACAGTCGTCGGAACTCACAGCAGTGCTAGCAGGCAACTTATGGCTGTGTTTTGTACTTGTACTGCTTGCTAGAATACATAAACACAGTGAGCCGCGGCCACAGACACGGGTCATCTGTGACCAAGGCGAATTGTTTATGTACTAGTTGCAAGTTTCGCACCTGTGTTATATTTGCGATAACAGGATAATTTACGATATTACAAGTTGCGTGGTGAGCTGTCGCGGAACGTGTATCGTATATACGTACATATATATATATATATATATATATATATATATATATATATATATATATATATATATATATATATATATATATATATATATGTATATATATATATATATATATATATATATATATATATATATATATATATATATATATATATATACACAGTAGATCCCCGGTTAACCGAGTCTGAATTAACCGAGTTCCGGGTTATCCGAGCCCAACTTTATCCAAATTATCCGAGGTTGCTTCAAAAGCAATCCGGATTATCCGATTTTGCGTGATTCTTGTGTCCGGGGAATCCTCAATTTACGTGCGAGTTCCCATCACCCGAAGCGAAATAGACGCGTGCTTTCTTATGTGTGGTCCTGCACTAAATTCGAGAGTGTCGTGTATTATTAATGTCCGTTTCATCATGGCGCAAAACAAGAAGAAAAGAGTTGTCATATCCCTTTTATTAGAAATAAACTGTTATGAAGCATTTCCTTTATATGACTATAAAATTTAATCCAAAGTACGCCTGTATGTGATGCATTTTACCAAAATCCGTATTATCCGAGTTTTCAGTTATCCGAGGTGGGTACCCCCCCACATTACCTCGGATAATCGAGGTTCTACTGTATATATATATATATATATATATATATATATATATATATATATATATAAAAAAAAAAAAGAATGTAAGATCCCTACCTCTCTTCCTGGTGGTAATGTTCATGTTGTTAAATTTTCTTTTGTCCAAAATAAGCGTGAATCTTGATGTTGATACGGACTTTAATCATCCGGTGATGGTTGGAATAAGGACAATAAGTTGTTACGAGATGATCAGAAACAAAATATATTAGCAATACATGCTGACGTTTCGGCCATGGGTTGTAGCCATTATCAAAGCGAAATTATTACATGTTATATTGAAAACAACATCTTAAACCTAAGTGTTTACACTAACACAAAAAAAAAAATATATATATATATATATATATATATATATATATATATATATATATATATATATATATATATATATTGTTATTTGCATTCACTATTACGCCAACTATGTGTGGGGCCAGCCCGTCGCATTGCGGTTGCATACCATTATTAAATTTATTTTGTATCACACGTGGAGTCCTATAATGTAGTACTAATTCTTTTACAGAAATCATATTCACGATTTAACAAGCTACTACAAGAGAACAAGTAGGTTTGGTTCACTTTGTTTAATAAGAAACATGAAGTATACCGTTTCAGAAACTACCTGTGGCAACTTTTAATTCACTTTGAAATCATTCAATCTTCTGAGATCATTAGAATATGAGCCGGAATATAAAAATTGAAAAAGCCATTATCGAAGTATCCGGTTTAATTTTTTATGAAGATTGGCGTCGCTGGTAAGTCGAATTTTGATGGATCAAATAAAAAAGTGATACTTCACGCTATTCAGAGACGCGATGCTGTTGACTGTGTGTTTATGTACGTAATATCACTTTGAGAATCATATGAAGGCAACGTAATTGGCCAAGTCACACCTGCGTAACATGATGAAGGAGAGAGTCTGTTGTTATTTGTAATTGTTTCGTTTCTGACTATTTCTCACCATGAATGTGTTCAAGTGAAAATAAACTGTGTGAGTCTCTGTGAGTGTAAATGCATTTCTTACCAGTTTTGTGTAATTTCATGTAGTAAATTGTGCGGCAAGGTTATGTTTGGTGTGGTTATGAATTTTGAGTTATGCAAGGAAGCATAACGTATGCACATGTGTAATGGAGGCAGCTGTAGTGCGCAGTGCAGTGCAGTGTAGTCTAACACAGTGAGCTCTCCGCACTATGGTAGCTGCGATTTTTATTGGACATTAATAACATAGTGAATGGCGAATAAACATAAAATATTTATACACCCTTTGTAGTAGTGTTTTCGTTGTATGTTTGCCCTGATTTCGTGACAGTAGCAACGTGTAACTAATGGCAATTTTCTCGTTTCATGAAACTGCGGAACCAAATGGTTTTCTTTAAATTAAATGTTAATGCGCGTTAAAAAAAATACAGAGACGAATTATGTAAATTCAAAGGTTTACCAATTAAAAATCCCGTTATCTTTCCAAACACGAAAGCTAACAAAAACAAAACGATGACAGTGCAGACAGAGACCAACAAGCGACTAGGATAAACTGAGCAATGGTGCTACAAGTACAACAACGATGCAGTACTACATAAAAACAGTATTGCAAACCATGTTTGGCAACGAAAAATAAAATGTTCATTAGTATGCTCAAACATGTTTGAACTCAGTAAAAACTACAAGCTGAAACAACATTCTCTCTTAATTAGAAATAATAAACATTATCTTGAATTTGTTGTGTTTACAAGAAAAAAAGTCTAAAAAGCATCATGTTGAAAATGAACCTTTTTTTAATGAACCGTTTTGAACACTATTGTGTCGGATGCCCGGGTGTTGCTTCAGTTCTGTGCATCTGTCTTCTTGTAAACAATTGGTAGCTATTTAAATGTGACATGTATCTGAAGTTCATTTGTATCTTATACGCAGTATACAAATCAATATGACAGTCATTCCCAATTGTTATATATTAGTGTCAACATCTTATCTTGCTTCATATATTTTTATTCTACACAAAGTATTGTATGAAAGATTCGATATCTTTCATACACAGCCAGACAATACTTACCGGTATGTGAGTTCCATCGTTTAAGTTACCTACGTATATCCCCGTACGAAAGATAAATAGGAATGTCTAAACTTTATCAGTAGCAAATTGAAGATGAGCAAAGTGTAAAAGTTAAAAGAGTGAAGAGCTGCAATTTATCGTTATCTGTTCAATACAATATACCGTATAAAGTCATATTAAATAGTTCTTAAGTAATTCACTGTAAATAATTAAACGTCACCTTACATATAACCTCTAAACGACGACAAATTAAGGATCTGCAGAAAACAATTAAAAAATCGTAAATACCTAATTAGAAAAGATAAAATTAATTCATTTACATAAAACGGGAATAATTTCATTATTTAAAATGTTGTAATGGTGGGTTTACGCATCGCCAAAATTTCTTTCTTCGCAATTAAAAAGAGACTTAAAAAAGCTTAGTTGTTTATGCATACATTACTCATAACGGTACTTCAGTCCATGAGTTAACATCGAGCCATAAAATTTATTCTGAATTGGGGTAGAACTCAGAACTGTGTTATGGACACAGTCGGCCTGGTGGTTCCTACTTGCCATAGACGAGAATTCACAAAGATCACACGGAAACTGAATTTGTTTAACGAAAATTAAAGAAGTAATATTATGCAGTTTTATTTATGTACAGTTTAAACATGCCTACATTTTAGTGATTACAGTTTGTTTGATAATAATCTGTCCAAGTTTACATGATTACACTTTTGTAACACAAGAGAAGTGATGCTAAACACTGCGCATATTACTGATTGCACTAATTTGAAAGAAAATGTTAATAGTTGATTTAAACAAAAAATTACAGATAACCATTTGAGAGCGAAACCTTCGCAGTAGTAGTTCAACTCACATGGGTAAAGGGCAACTTGCTGTCAAAGGTAGGCACAAGCCCGAAGCAATCTTCTAAAAAGACGCCACATCTGGAAACTTCAAACTCAAGCCTGAGGCCCATAAGCTAAAATCGGCTGGTCAACTAGCCGTTGAAGTTGATGCAAGAATTTAGCTCCAGATGGGACGCCTCCGGGCACTGGCTTCGAATATAACTGATTAATTTTAAATTTGTATATATATATATATATATATATATATATATATATATATATATATATATGTGTGTGTGTGTGTGTGTATAAATGCAATTCTAGATGTTTGTTCCTTATTGTTGGATATTTATAAAAAAAAATTATTTGTGATATACGACAAATTCAAGCTAATTTAATTCATAATTGTTTGATATGTATTGCGGTAATATTGTATTTGTTTCCTGGCACAATAGAAGTCTATTTCAATTAACACATAAAACCATTTATTTAATAGCAATAGATGTTATAATATTGCACAACTACAGAATGTTCCATCGCAATAACAAATGAATTTCATTGTTTTGTTCGGGATCATTTCAAAATTGAAGGTATATATATATATATATATATATATATATATATATATATATATATATATATATATATATACTATATATATTCCATTACAATACCTTGTTTCATATTATCATATAGGAGTTTAAAAAAATCTTAATACATTTAATTTATTAATATTATCATATTGATAGTGTGTTGATTATGGTGGATGAAGTAAAAAAATTTAAATAATCGTAGTAAAGTATACAATTATGTACTAGAAACTGGAAAGTTCGATTAATAATAAAATTTCCATTTTTAACATGTGTATTCCTTACAAATTATGAAACAATATCGCTAGTAAAACAATAATACAAAGAAATAACAAATTCGAATATATATTTGATTGAATCTGCGCGGAATATTGAAGAAAAATAAATACAAACAAAATATTGGAAAATATCAATATCAAAAGTAAATAACGATAAAAGTTATTGAAAATACAAATCTACTATGTATATCAAAATTACAGTATGTTGACATTAAATTTTTATTTCATTATCGGCAATACAGTGAATTATTAGTAAATTCAATGATTTTTTTTCATTTATTGCACATCGTTTCATACAAACCAATTTAAATAAATTTTAGACCTTAAAATATGATCAAAAAAAAAGTATCAAGATTTTTATCACTAAAACTAACCTGATTCTAGTGCAGATTAACACTTGGTAGATCAGACTCTCAGTGGTATCACTATCTTCTGTACACTGAATTAGCACAGATCTATGGAGTCTTTATTGATAGGGTAAGGTAGGAATTGCGTTATAAGCTCTACTATCACTGAATAATATTAGTAGACATATAAATTAATGTAACAGAAGAATAGAAGAGAAAAATTTAATACGAAATGATAATTTAATAGAACAAGGATGTACTTTTCTTTTGACGTAAAGATTGGTCATATATATTTTCATTTACTACAAGACAAATATAAATAATTTTCCATAATGCTACATTATTAAGAAAGAAAAATTAGCTGGATACAGCATAATCAAACTACCGGTAATAAGGTAGATCGTTTACCGGTTATATCGAAATTAAATTTTAAATAATTTATCGGTATTACCGTTACCGGTAATGCAATCCATACTCATAACATAACTAATTTTGTTTCTTGAAGCAGATACTGCTTTTATGCTCATAATATACAAAGCAAACACAAAAAAGTAATCAAGATATTGTATATTTTGCTTAATTGATCAAACATGAAGATGGTTTCTGTAAAATTTCGTGTAGAATGAATACCTACTGAAGTTGTTTCTGAACTAGATAGAGATAATATCCTGAAATATGAAGTTTAAAAGTATACCTATGCTTTTAGACGTAAGAGTGTACTATAATTTAATGAATTTAATTTAAAAATGGTAACGCCCATCGTTGTGAATTCGTATCCCCCTTTTGAAACGACGGATGGAAACATGAAATAATTGCTCTACGTTTATATTATCCACATATTAAAATTAAAATAATATTACTCGAAGCTACGCGTTGGAAAATGTGATTTTCAGATGATATTCAAAATGGTATCATTGTGTAAAAAATAATATCCCTACAAAAACAATTCTAGATTACAGTTGTACAGAGTATATCCTGTTGGATTTGGGGCAGGAGATGTTTACCTCATAATATAAAAAATGGAAGGGGATATACGTCAAATATGTGGAGATCAAAAAGAATGAAAAGTAATTTGAAATAAGCAGAGAATAACAATAAAACATGTGTGACATATGCCAGATTAAAGTAAGCCAATGTCTGGCTTTGTTTTCAATTTTCGCACGGATGTATATATTTAATTTTAAAATGTGCCGGCTGTAAGCGAGCACATCCGAATCTGGTGATGTGTAACATGTAATCATATTTAGCGTTCAACGAATGTCGAGAGGGACGAACAGTGGCGTACAGTGTTACATTACATCATGGGGGGATGGTAAAATAAATATGTATATTAGAATATTTTAAATCTTAAATAAAACTCCAATTAAAAGACTACTCATATCAGTGTCACACCAAGTTCTTTTTTATGAAAATAATATGCCAATAAGTATTTGAAGAAAAATACGAATGGAATTATAAATAAACTGACTAACTTCATTAATAATTATAGGATAAATATTAACAAATCGAAATGTTTACAGGAGCATAACAATTTAATTAAAGGATAACGAGAAATAAGCTGAAAGTAGTAAAATAAAGATGCTGAAGGTGTAAAATATCACTGACAGTCTTGAACGAAAGTCAATATTTAGAAAACGGAATTCACAATGCAGATATATAACTTTCTCGTTATTACTGTACTATATAAAGCAGACATTTACATTGAAACGTGTGATGTTTGTGAAAATAGCGTGCATACTATATTCATAATCAATGTTGTAAATAATAACGTGAGCAACGCTGGATATCAAGATGGGTAAAGTGTATTTAAATTCCGTTTAAGAATATTCGTGACAACCGGTCGTAGTAAAGTTGGCAATTTAATGTAAAATATTCACTTGGTGCTGCAAGTGATGGTATATAATATAAATTTGTTTTACTTGGCTGTTTTGTTCCTACATAAAATTTAATTTCATATTCATATTTCTTTCAGAAAATATCTGTTACTTATTGAAGCACAATAACAGTGTTTTTGTATTAAGAATATTAAATACTTGTTGGCTTTGGCATACAGGTGGAAATTTTTTATTTATCAGTCCTGTCAAAATCCGTTTAACATTGATTACGGGTTACGCGATACGAGAACATCAAAAGAAAATTCTATACACTGTATTTAGAATTGAATAATTATATTTATTTATTTTTCTCTTCATATCGAAACAGGCTAATATAAAATTAAACACAAAACTGAAAGTTTAAAATTGTTCCATGTTCTATAACGATAGAATTTTATTTAGATAAAGTGGTATGTAGATTTGTAAATACAAAATTAATATTTGCACATCGAGGTATTTCTGCTGGTGCGCGTTGTGTGTGTGTACAGTAGTGTACTGTCATATTTCAAGTTACATGTGTGACTACCAGGTACATACATGTGTAATAAACAACAAGCACTTTAAGCTTATTAATTACTGCTACTGTCTAAATGTAAACAGAAATATATTAATTATGAAATTAGTTGCATTTCTGACAAATAATTTTACCTGATGGCGGCTCATTATTAATGGAATATGCATAACATGATGAAACGTTATCAATTACGTGATTCATTATAAATATACATGTCTGCAAATGTATCGGTTATTAACGGCCAAGATATAGACTATACTATAAACGTGGGAGGATTCGGCTTCAAATTCGCCATAAGTGAAATGAATTTTATAACCCTTACTCGTGACCCTACTCAGCTTTATATATATATATATATATATATATATATATATATATATATATATATAGGGTAGGTACCTGAAATTTAATTTCAAGAGGGTTAAAGCTGTTACAGCGTAGTGCTAATCATATCGCATTGTCTCTGAAATCGTAACAATTCGAGAACCATATAACGCTATAGTGTGGTTATGGTGTAATAAGCCTTCCATAACCCTACATCCATACACACATACATATACATACTAGAGGTGGACAATTTTTTAGTACGGTCACCTCATGCTCACGACTGCAAATAATTAATCACATGTGTTCATGCGCGAAACAAAAACTACAAATCTAATGCACGCACGGTCACGTACGTTTGATAAATTAAAAAGCTCTCACGTATGATTTGATCAGATATAAAATTGAGCTACATTCATATATTCAACGAGTCAGTGGTGAAGTAATATTATTGGTAGGGTAGTTAAATACAATCATAATTATTATATGCCTGAAATTTGTTAGTATATACATCAGAGCTTTAGAATTCTAGAAATATTTTTTGATGATCATGTTGATATATTGAATTAATTGCACTTAAATGATCAAACAATGACTGTAAATTATCGTGTAATTTATAATGAAATTATCGTTATCTGAAGTGATGTATGTATTTGCAATGGAACACAGGAATTTTTGCGGGTCCTTCTGTTTTACATATTTCCACATATTGATCGATGCACAAGCAGCAGGTTAACTAGGAACGCTGCTCAAAACGTAAGTTTACAAGGAATAGATAGTTTTGCGAAACTGCATTCGTCTTTTGATTATTCTGTTAGATTTGAATGGACCGTAACGGGCAATATTTGTGTGCGTATGTGTGTATGTGTCCATACACATGTGTGACGTGTCACTTTGACACAGGTTTAATTAATAAACAGTGAACAAACAAGAAGTACTATTATTTCCTGACGTTGGGTTCGTTTAGTTAGTTCGGAACGGTCGCGTGAATGAAGTTGTCACCTTTCATGAGGTCTGACAAAGTACGCATGAATTCTGCATGCCTATAGTTATTTAGCTGGACTAACGGTTGGTCGGTTGGCTAGGGTTGGATAGGATAGGCTAGGGCACGATGTATGTACGAAATAGCTGACTGGACATGGCTGATATCCCCAGAACACTAGTATACCAACTTATTGGTATGCGGACATTGGACAAGGGTACGCTGCGTGACGTAATGATTCATTAGCTAAAATAGCTTTATGTGATCCCTGTCGACACCGGCCTGTCCTATCATTTAATAATATGTTAAACATTAATGGACAACACTGGGGAATAATACTGGCGACATGTACTTGTTATAAACGCAGTACTAATATTACATAGCCACACAACTACTGGTACTGGTAAACTTTGCACTGTGTACCTTTCATTCACTCCTGTCTTAATATATTATTACTGTTAGCTGTTTATAGACAACTATGTAGAACAGGAAGATGATATAAATTATTTATTACAAGATGGTCGTTACTCGTGGTGACTTGGCCTACTCTAGTTCCATGTATCCCAGTTGGTAAAGCAATGTGACCAACATTACATAAGTCTCGGGTTCAAGTCCTTGCGGCGATCGATCTATACTGGTAATTTATGTAGCAGCCGACACGAGTTATTCACCCATACTTCAGGCATGAGTAAGTGAAATATTATATACTGCATAATGTGCAAATTTCTGTTAGCGCACTACATTCGAACATTGTTTTGTCGTTTCATGTACACGAATCATATGTGCATATATGAAAGGATTCAGTTCCAACTAGCCTATTTCCAATTTAGTTTTCATCATTAAATTTCATGTAAATATACATAGGCAGTCAACGCACGACATATGAAAATCTAATTAATTCAAATGTTTGAAAAAGTTTCCTTAGTAGGTAAACTGAATTTTCATTTCATTTGAAAAGTCTTAAATAAACAGTTTAAGTACTTCAAGGTGTGCAGTAGAAACTGCTTATTGTGATTATAGATAATGTTATCAATCGAATTATAAGTTTATATATACGCGATGTCGCCTACTATAGCCAGTTATTATACTAAAATATTATCAGTATTATAAAATATAAAAAGAAATAATTTTTATTTCAAAGCGATGTCATAAGTCCATTAATTTTTTGCCGGATCTGTAGAAAATTTGAAGCTAGTATTTTAATTCAAATATCAAATCAAAAGTAAATACTACAAAAAGTACAAAAACAGTGCTACATTAAAAATTTTATGGAAAAATCTGCACTTATAAAAAAAATCGATGACAATTGAATAATTTAAAAGTATAGAAATCGGAAAAAATGTTATTATTAAATGAAATTTATTTCGAATTTTTAATCCTCTTCATGTATGTTATATCAAAATCTAACAATATTATCAATTATGCTCAAGCGATGACAAGAAGGTCAATGAAAAAAGTTTTTTAATCTGTGCGGAGCATTATGTGGGGATGCAGACGTGATAAAAATTAAATATTGATGTAATTGATGATGCTACTCATGGTTTAACTAGGTTTAGCGGATCCTGTATAGTACAGTGTCGAAATAATGTAGAATTTTATATGTTCACGTAAACTTTTGTTGCAATTATATATATATATATATATATATATATATATATATATATAATATATATATATATAATATATATATATATATATATATATATATATATATATATATTTATTTAAAGTAGACTATTCTTTTGTTATGTATAGAAAACCCATACAAATTTCGTGGAACAAGATATGGATATAAATTCACAGGTACACTATACTTATACATAATAAAATAATATTGGAAACTAGAGCGTTACCTTTGAAAAAAATATATGTATATATGACGTGTTTGAAATAATGCATTTGTAGTTCATTTCTTTGCAACTAATATATCGATTCGAGTTATCTTTCTATCGTCATACTGTGAATGCATTGCATGATACTTAACGCCGGTGTCACACCAACCTGTCGTGACACCCTTATTTCAGTATACAACCCTCATTTGCGTGATGCTACGCCACAACTAGCTGACTACTGCTGCTACTCACATTCAAATATTCAAACGTAGCGATTGATATAGCCAGCTATCTACTCGTTAGCAGTTCATGATACGCTAGGTATTGTAAGGCTTGTGTCCTGGATCCACAGAAGCATAACAATTCAATCCTGATGAAGAAATAATAACAGTTCATAATATTTGTTAGTACAGATGACATAAAATTGCTGTGTGTAATTTCCTATAAAATATTTGCAATAAAGTAGCTGGAAAATTTCCAAGCAATAACATTAAAATTATTTCTGTAGACTAACAAATATGACACTGAATTCTACAGCACAGTAAGATTCTACCAATATGAAAAAATCTATGATTTATTATTTTATTTTGGAATCTACTGAAATATTAATACATAGTTTATCAATAAAATGAAACAAAAAAACTATCGAGACCAAAAAAATATGTAGATAACGATTTTAATTTGTACATACTTGATTGTAACCATAATATTTTAAAATGGTTCACTAAATTACTTTAATATTCCAGTAAACCTTTTAGTTTTATTTTACGATAGCGGAAACGGAATTTTTGTACCACCCACTCGAATTTAAGTATTTCAATAAAGTAAGAAACTGTATGGTTGATATTTGGATATCGCCCAATAAAAATTTTCGTTTAAGCTTTATCTTTAAAGTTGCCTTGATGAATATCGTGAACATTGTGTAACTTATATGCTGTGCTGGTCATAAATGAAATATGCATGAATAGTAAACATTTTGCAGAAAGCATGTTCTCTAAATGGAAATGATAAAAACGGTTTTCGTCAAATGTATGTAAGATTTTATAAATATGCCACATTAATCTGAAGTTTTTCCGGGAAAGGAAATATGGAATGATTGGAAGGGTAAATTCAGCTCTATACAGAAACTCAGTATGGTACCTATGCGTCATTTCAACTAACCTACATAATTTAGAAATGGGTTAGGTTCATTTGCGTAAATGTAGAATTAAAACATCATGCCGGGCAGAGGAACGTAAGTAGTGCTATCATGTGAAATGTACATTTTTCTTTTTACTTTGTAGTTCTCTCATCATAATTTTGAATTCATTCATTAGAAAGTTTAGTCGTCTATGATGGTAGCTAGTATTTCACAGTAATGATCTGCGGAAATATCTCTTAATTAGGGAGTTGTGCGGTGCGTCAGTCAAAATTAGAACGCGTACCACTTGGTGACACGCGTCACGCATGTTTGGGGTTCGGCGTCAGGGTGCTGCTATTGCTACTGCTGGGTGCTGCCTGTATAAACATGTGCGTGCATGTGTGTCGATCTGCGTGTGTGTGTGTTTGTGCGGTAGGCAACCTAGTTAGATTCGTCGTACAGTCGATAGCACACCACATGCAACGGACATTCCACAGGAAATAGTCGACGATTTTTTAGAAACATTATAAATATTTTTACGGCTCACAATCACGAATGAAAGTTCGGTGCGTGCGAATGAAATAGGTACATGAATTCATATTAAATGTACCCGGCGTTTACAAAAACTTCGATAAAGTAAAATGTCATTAATTTTTGTTTTGATTTTTTTTTTCGAAATACAAATTGATTTCCATTCCCACAGATTGCCGCTAGCAGACAAATATAAACAAACTCTGGGGGAAAAAAATTATGCGAACGAAAAATAAACAAAGAGATGATGTAGGTAAATGTGTGGCAAGCTCCAGTATATATACATACATGGTTAAGGGTTTTCTCCAATATACATATACGATGTAAACAATAAATTCATACACAGATAGAGAGCAACTAACTATAAAGGCGAAAATACACACATGCGCAAGTACAGGTAACGTAACGTACTAGAACGTCAAGCCCCTGTACCAACCGCGCCGAAGTCAGATATTACACATGTACAGTGGTACACACACAAACATACACAAGCTGTTATCCAACGGGGTCAAACCTGTGGAACAAAAATTATTTATACGTAATTACTGACCAATGTATACACTCCTTTATACACGACAGTTACTAACTGATTTCAGTATTATATCGGGATGTGACTAACAAAAAAAATAATATCCAATAAAATAATATTTATTATAAAAAATAATACAGAAATAATAAAGCTTGTACTACTAGGTTAGTGTTTGTATGATGTATGAGGATCAGTGACCAAAGAGGCAAACTGACGTTTACAAAGCCCGCGATCTGAAGCAGGAATTTGTTCGCCGGTGACCTGAGATTCGAAGCTTGTACAAAATCTTGCAATACCGGTACCAACAATTTCCTCAAATATTTGCTCTATAATCCTCACATTGCCTCTGCCTCTACCTTAATCTGATATCATATAACTTATTTCACAAGGAGAGTAGTTAAACTTTGTTATAACAGTCGGTTTGTATTAGTAAATGTGTTCTTCGTTTTGTGTTGAAAGCATACATTGTATAAAAGAGTGCATTCAGCTATCTTTAATTTAATTAATGAATTGTACACCATTCGATTCCGTTCGTAATAACTGCATTAACTAATTAATATTACAACATCGCGTATCTATATGCTAGTAATATTTGCCGAGTAATTCTAACCTAAATTTTCTCTTCGGTAGGTACAGGTATTGTTACATTTGACCTTTAAATATAATAATGCATAGTTGCTGTTTTTATGTACTATATTTCTGCTACCTATGCTAGCAGGATTTAGTAATTAACGTTCTTTTTTGTTGGCAATTTTCATCTCACACCGGCACGACATCTACAGTTTATTGGTGAACATGAATACACACGTGCATGGTTGTGTTGGAGGCGAGAATGTTACCATGGTTACGTGAAGGGTGTACAGGCATACGCCATTATCGTTGAGACCAGATCATCATCATACATGATTTTGGCCAGTGGCTATTTTGGAAATATTGTGTATTCTCACGATGCGAGAGGTTAAGGGTGGAAATTAGACGCGGGGGGCGGCGGTTAATACTCGTTTGAAACGGTTATTTGCTTAATTTTCTTTCAGGTTAATGTTAACGCTTATTTCATTATCCTCGCTGTGTGCGGTCAGAAAATCTGTTTCGGGTGATATAAAATATTTAACGTTTGTTTAAGGTAAACATATAGCGTATATATGAAAAAATACTGAACTAATATATTCTGGACCGGGTGTAACCGGGGTTCTCAGAGTAGACATCGAGAAAGGTTGAAGTTTCATTCAAATAGAAGACTTAATTTGTGAACATAATGAAGGGGTGGAGCAGGCGGTTGGACGGGTACGTCGAAATGAAACACAGCGTCAATATTATCATTTACATTTTAAACATTTTAAATATTTTACAAGAATACATACATAATAAATATTAAATAACACAACAGAAAAGAAAGCTAGTAGGTATTACGTAGTAGGTGTTTGGTTTACCTTATAAATATGCAAAAAAAAGGTTTATGGAAACGACAGAACCTGCTCGCAAATATTTCATCACCGAAGAGAAGCCCAACAGTTCGAGAACAATTAATCCATGGCACGCAGTATTATAATCGTAGAAAAATCAGTTTCCAGATTCGAACGGAAATATGTACATTTTTGCAAATTCCCAAGATACATATTAACGAGTTTTGTAATTAAGCAAGCGTGTATTTGTGTAATAATTGTGCATTTGCAATGGAATTATGTGCCATGAATATCTAAAGAAGACCGAGTATGGAATTATGAAAATTCATAAAACTGTTTAATTTAAATTGCGTCAGTATATAAATAGTTTGTACTTTTTGAATAAGAGTTAGGTGCCTTAGAACAATGTAAATACCTAGATATTGTTGGTTATTTGTAGAAAATTTTCCTATGGCAAGTAAGTAGCATTGGTACATAATGCATTTATAGTTTTGTATTGGCTGCTAGGTAAATGTTCATATTTTGTTGTACTATTGTGTTTGTTTATGCCGGCTACATTTTGAATGAGCTTTCAGCACTGCGATTTGAACTAACTAGACGTGAAAGGCCTTCACTCCCAGGAGAACTGAGAATGAATTCAAAAGTTCAAACAAATTCGCAGCAACGTTCATTTTTACCAAACAATGTGAAAACGATACAGTGGAAACAATAACATTCGTTTAGATTTATTTAATATAATCGTGCGAGCGTAACTTTAATTTCTGAAATTAGTGTGTATCAGACAATAACCGAAGCACAATAAGCACTGTAACATTGTTTCACGTTGTAAGTAAAATGAATTCTCATTCATTCATTCGTTGAATGAATAGTTCTGATGTTTGCAGTCGGAATGTGTTTGTTCCTTTTCTGTAAACATTTTTTTACCTTGTGCACGATATTCTAATTGAATAATTAAAACTGTGTTCTTGTACGGTATCTGACTGAAACTCTGAAATTTAAAACTGCGATATTTAGAGATCTTCACTAGTATTTTATCTGTATAATTGTTTGAGTTAAAAGTTTTTTAAAACTGAAAGAACATCTAACTTATGACTGTAACTTCTCACCTGGTTCTGGTAATTATTCCCATTCTGAAAGCAGCGTGAACATACGCAAGTATAAACAGGCAGACGTGTGAGTCCAGCCGACATGCTCATGCATGCAATCGGTGTATTCGTGTTTACTCGTGTCTAGTTCGGGCACGGGTACCGACATCGGTCTTGCATACAGTCTTTGTCCCCATTGCTAACCCACCTCCACCCTATTCTCTTGGGTATAAAACAAATGAAATGAAATAACGTGTAATCTACAATGGGATAAAGCTCCCGTATCTATACTGCGCGTTGCGAAATAAGTCCAATTCATTTACGAGCTTCCAGAATATTTAAATTTGTCGTGCAGGGAAACAATCTTTGCGGAGCATAAGATTTACGACTACATCCCGTTTTGCGGAGTGTCTTCGACCCCGGCTGACATATTTTTACGAGTGCGAATTTATATTAATTTTCTTACACGCAAAAATGCAAACATAGCGTGCGATATTTTATTGCTTTCTCTTACAAATTTAAATTTGTCGTGAAATGTAAAGAATATGTTGTAGCGTTGTACTAAATCCAGATTGAATCGACTTTCAACGAAAGCATACAAATTATCTGCTTGTCTCCAATTTTATCGGATTCCAAGGATGGCTTTCATTTTCACTAACTAACTCTATATAAACATTTATTTTCAAGATTGAAAACTACTCGTTGACCTTGTCATTTCTGAACAACGATGTAATGTTTTGCAACATACAATATTTTGATTAATCTCTATAGTTCTATTAAAAATATCTCATAATTATAATTAAGAGTCACTTCTATTATAGGAGTATATAATTATGATTATAGACTGGTAATGCTGACATTACAAGTTAGTTATTTTAAGTGCTTTTCACTTATGGTTTATTAAAGTGAAGCAGTATTGTTTCAATCAATATACATACTCACATTGAGGCTAAATTACCCCGTACCGAATTACTAATTGAGTGTGAGTTTTGAACAAATAATGTGCTATCTGCTGTCGTAAGTATTCCGTTCATAAAGTACTTTTAATTTTCCAATTATTTCTTTACTTTATTAAATTACTTCTCATTTTGTGTATCGTGACAAATTTTCTTTATTTATGTATATGTGCATATGGATCGTTCACTGGCCAAATCGATTAACACCATAAATCGAAAAGTGGAGAAATATGATGAAATAATATGCAGTGGAATCTGCTTATAATGAACTTGAAGGAACCAGGAATTTAGTTCACTATAAGCGAGAGTACATTATAACGAGTATTTAGTACGTTATGTATTTAGTTGGTACTCAGAGATACATTCATTATAAGCGAGATCCCACTACATTCGAGTTCACTATAAGGGGATTCCACTGTACATTGATTTTTCAAATTCTCTTTAAAATATAAATTCAATTAAACATTGTAGAATGTATAAAACGACACGTAAAATGTATAAGATAGATTAGCCTTACAGTAATCGTTATTAATATTACAATTTTTGTGTGACTAATGGAGTTATTCGATTTGACAAGTAAAAAAAAGTAATAAAATCATCTTCGGTTTCCAAATTGTTTTTTATTAAAAAAAATTGTCAAGTATTTTTTATTAAACCATTCTGTTGCAATATATCTATTATTATTATTTGTTAGTGATTTATCAGCAAATAAATGATGTCTTCTTCGTTTGCTGTATTTGAGGACCTCAACCCGTTATCAGAGTTTTTAATTTAAAAATTTATTATGACTATAAAAAGTGAAGACCCAATCAAGTGATTTAACTCTAAAATAAAAAATTAAAAAAATTGACTTAGATTTGGCCAGCAAACGATCCATATATAGATTCATAAGGAATGCGCAAGTACGTTCCCATATAGAAATTTAACTGTAACTTATAGAACCACAGTCGGATTCTCTAATATTTTGTCGACGAATATGAACCACATAACGTTCGTTTGTTTAGTGGTTAATTTATGTAATAATATAAATTACAAACATATATTTTAATTAATATCAATAATGAGTTGGGACAGGAAATACTCTCATACGGCTAAAGCTAATGTTAATTAAAAACCCTATAGGTAATTACTGCTGTCCGGTATGAAATATTCGTAATAAAAACCGCATAAAATTAATGCGCTTATTATTTCTGATTTGCGTAAATATTTATTAATGATTTCTGTCGAATAAATAACCGAAAAATAAATCATTGGTTTTAAAAATTTGACAGTGAATTATTTTTAAATAAAATTGCTGTGTGTGTGTGTGATACTTTTATACGTGGACACATGGTTCGAACACAATAATTTGTACGCCTGTCCTATCGATGAGAAATCGTAATTTCATATTCGTTATTTCCAGTTAAGGTGTACCTATTGAAACATATACAATTCATTCTGCAAGCCTATATATTATAGAAACAGACACATTCTAACATTTGCGTTCTGGTGTTTCACACACAACTGATTACTAAACCAACTGAAAATTTTATTGGTATTCTCTGGTATGTGCGGAAATTTCAAACAAATAGTTAATGCATTGTTAATTGTTATAAATAATTAACATCATTGCACATATAATTAAGCCAGGGTATTAGTTTACAATATTTGATGCCATATATATATATATATATATATATATATATATATATATATATATATATATATATATATATATATATATATACACAGGGTGTTAATACTAAGTTGTAACACCCGAAAATGGCAGTTAGAACTCATTGAAAGAAACAACTTCTCTTAGTTAAAATTTTTTATTTGGAGCCCCAGTTCATAGTTATTGGCGTTTTTTTATTTTTCGAAAAATCGTCATTACTCCCTTATTTGAAGGAATATTCAAAAAACAAAAAAATCCCCAACATTTGCTTTCGGTTCTCTAAAATATTTGTATTTACAATTGTTTTCTATTTTATCAAATAACAAAATGGCGACCGATCAAAAATTTAACAACAAAATATTTTGAAAACCATTCGATCGATTTTTGAAAATAAAACATTTATAAAATCCTTAAACTATCTACATAACATTTTGTATGAAACATTTTTTTCGATCTGTCAAAAAAAAGCTTCTATTTGAATTGAATTACAGGATAGATTTTAACAAAGTGCAACAATCATTTAAAACAAAGTAGGCTTGCCATTTTGAAAATCAATTTTAGTACCTCCCTTGTTGTTTCATTGTTCATTATTGTTTTATTTTTCTTGTTTAATGGCAGCAAGCCTACTTTGTTTTAAATGATTGTTGCAGTTTGTTAAAATCTATCTTGTAATTCAATTCAAATAGAAGCTTTTTTTTTACAGATCGAAAAAAAATGTTTCATACAAAATGTTATGTAGATAGTTTAAGGATTTTATAAATGTTTTATTTTCAAAAATCGATCGAATGGTTTTCAAAATATTTTGTTGTTAAATTTTTGATCGGTCGCCATTTTGTTATTTGATAAAATAGAAAACAATTGTAAATACAAATATTTTAGAGAACCGAAAGCAAATGTTGGGGTTTTTTTGTTTTTTGAATATTCCTTCAAATAAGGGAGTAATGACGATTTTTCGAAAAATAAAAAAACGCCAATAACTATGAACTGGGGCTCTAAATAAAAAATTTTAACTAAGAGAAGTTGTTTCTTTCAATGAGTTCTAACTGCCATTTTCGGGTGTTACAACTTAGTATTAACACCCTGTATATCTATATATATATATATATATATATATATATATATATATATATATATATATATATATATATATATATATATATATATGTATATATATATATATATATATATATATATATATCAGGACCGTCTCGATTAAAAGTGTACTCTTACATCAATTGCACACAGGGAAGCATTTGAACAAAATACGATTTTGCCAGTTTAGTCAACAAACAGTATTCTTTCTGATATACGAATATTGACAATTTTGTGTACAGTTCATGCATAAATTGTGTCGATTTAATTAATTGTTCGTATAGTATTTCCTTCATTATTAACAGGTATTTCTAATCATTTTACTAATAATTATTAGGTATTTTTGCAGCATATAAATTGACATTTCATAGATTTGTGTTTAAATGTTCGTTTTTCTCAAATATTAAATCAAGAAATCAGATAATTTTCATCAACAATGACATTTGTACTTTTAACATTATAAAAGTAGTATGTTGCAATAATTGTATACCTATGTATATTAAATTTTTTTTTATAAAATCAAATTTCTTTTCATACATATATTTAGGAACTTTTGCATGTTACATGTTAAACGCCTAGGGCCAGGTTTTTAATGAACACTCTGTATATATATATATATATATATATATATATATATATATATATATATATATATATATATATATATATATATATAATACATTATCGTAGGAAATATCACAGTACTGAAAAAAAAAACAATAAAAAACAAAACATTCAATAAATGTCAATAATAAAACTTGTCAAAAAACTTCTATCCATTTGCGAAACGTAATGTATGAACATATCAATATTCCAAAAGTAGGTATTATTATTTTCCGATTCTTTGATCCAACCAATTTTGCTTGCAATAGCGGAAAGTTACTTGAATATTATAATAATTGTATTCAGAATGTGAAAAAAAATAATACATTTATGGACTTAGAAATCACATACAAACGTTTCGAACAAATTGTGTATTAGTATATTACATGATTATTTTATCAGCTATTTATTTGAGAGACTATGTGCAATACAGTAGTATCATGCAGTATGCAGTTATGTTACTAGTAGTGCTAACGAATGGCTCACTAACAATCTGTTGACGCATTGCAGTGCCATGTTGTGATTAATGCGCTTAGTAATACATTTATACTTGTCTCTGTTGTGAAATTCGGCGTAAAATACATATTTTTGTGTGTGATTTTATAAATCAAATACATGCGTATGATTTCGGTTAAACGAAATGAAAGATATAAATGCATCCCGAATGTCATTGACATGAATGTATCAACAGCGTTGTATTATTGCATGTTTCTCTTAAATCCTTATCGAATTTAAATGCATTTTATTTTTATTCTAAAAAAAAAATGTATGTGTATCAAACTGGTCGTAAATAAATCCACATTTTCTCTCCGGTAGTTTCATAAAAATGTTTATTCTGATTATTATTTGATACCTGTATTATGAATAAATGTACAATATGAAACAAATACAGACTTGATGTGCTTGTAAATGATTGTTTTTTTTTGCCTGTCCTGCATTAATGAGCTGTACTGTATTACACTAAACAATATTGTGCTATATTTACGAAACGTCGAAGGCGCTTTCGGCAATACGGTGATGTTGGCGGTAGCGAGTTGTTTTGCGGCGGTCTATCTACTACCGTACGTACTTATATATGTTATATAGTAAATGGGTGTGTGTGTGTATATATATATATATATATATATATATATATATATATATATATATATATATATATATATATACATATATATATATATATATATATATATATATATATATATATACACTGTCGTCATGAAATCCAGCAACGCAGCAGCAGCATCAGCAGCCGAGGGTATGTGTAATGTGGGAATATACCTTATGTCAGTGGATGTGGCTGCTGCCTCCAGCTATAATTACAGGTGGTAGTGAGTCCAGTGTTAACGTTGTTCTATTCACGAGTCTGTTGTCCAGTCCGGTAGACGTCCTGTTCAGTGTACATGCAGCACTGAAATGTGTTTCTCAACCGTTGGTCTCTCGGATCAATTTTATCCGTGTACATATTATAAAGCTTCCAGTTTATCACAAGATTGATTGTAAAGAACTATTACACTACCAATATATAATCACATATAAGAATCAAATACGTCAAACATAATTTGATAATAGTGCAAATTATCAGGGCGGTATATGTATATAGGTTTTGTTTAAATGTTCCATGCCGCTGTGGTTAAATATTTCATATTTTAGCGATACATAGTTAAGTTTTGGGTTGAGAATCTCTGGTATACAGAAACTCCCCAGGCTACAGTCTTTGCCAACCCATGAGTCTGAATTCTGTGAGTTTGTAGATTCCTGCCTTGTCTTATTTATTATTATTGATTTTACTATATACATGCGAAACAATATTGGGTTTTATTTACAGTATAACTTGTTTTCGAAAGAATGAAATAATAATATAAAAACTTTTGTATATGTGCCATGCATATAACATATTTTTTTGTGAAATATTCTATATACTAGTTTGAAGCACGATAATATTGAATGTAAAACTGTTTTAGATTTTTCTTGTGTATAATCAAACATTGTAGAAATTGTTTTCCTGTTGATTTACATATCATAAGTCGTTGTAACAAGCTGTTTGTTGTTTTGGGGGCGTGAAACAAACGTCAATGCATCTGAATAAATTAACATACAACATCAATTATTTAACTTGATATAACGACACAGGTATATGGATTTATTTATAGGTTAAATAAATTTGGTTTAGATCAATGTATTCTCCGGGAGAAGTAGGTGCAATGGGATATGACCATCTTATAGAGTAACCCATTGTTATTTCTGAAGATCTGCTGGCTGGCTGGATATGTGCACAGCGTGAACACGCTACTAGCTAACCTTGTTTTGGTTCAGCTCATGTGATAATGCATTCGATAATCATTATGGAACAACTAGTCTGCTGGTAAAGGGAAAATGTGTTCGATATTTGCAACAGTAAACACGTGCCATAGTACTTACAGCATTTCGACCAATTGCACTCCAGATCAAGATGAGAAATGATTATCGATTAAGTTCGACCGACATTAGAAGCTACATACGTAGGTACACAGAATTCTAGAGAATTGTTAATTTGGGTTTATTTGTTCAGGTAATTTCATTAATTGATTGTCTACATAATTGCACGCTCCTCCCTATTGAAATAAGCAATATCATTCCGCAATTACACGCCCCATATCTGTATTGAGGTAGTATTTTCCTAACTCCAGAGATTCCATACAGTTTAATTTTAAATTAGTATAGTACATAAATGAGGCCTCAGTTTTTTTTTGAAAACTGTAGGATCTTTTAGCTCATGTTTTCCTGATTTAGACATGCATGTATACATATTTTTATTGATTCTGAAAAAGTAATTTAATATGGGAAAATGAGAGTTGCATATTTGTTTAAAGTATACTCGTAGTCGTTTAATTTTATTTCATTTTAAAAACGTAAAGCTTCCATTATTTTAGTGAGAATAAACGATGATTTTATTATTTATGGGGAGTTACTGATGAGTTAACTGTTGACATGCAAATAGAACGTGATGTAGGACAAGGAACGAATGATCATTGTTCAGTTGTATCTTACATTCTAACTGGTTGACAGGTGGAATGTCTTGGCAGTCCACCAATCCGCTTTTATTAATTTAAACAGACGCTGTCTTACATATCATGATAGTAATGGTCAACACTTTAATGACAATATAAATTAAAAAAAAAATCATAATTAAAAAGTATATCCACAATAATAAGTTTACTATAGCGTGTGATGTTATTCGTGTTTGTAATACATAAAGAGATAAATTTATTTTCATTATTTACTGTGTCATATCTCTGTATGTACTCTGATTAATTAGAGAATTTCACATTTTTTAAGTACATATAGAAGTACCGATGGTTTTCGCTAATAATGATACATTTTTAAACAAATGTCGTAAATAAGAGTACGAGTTTTTTTTTTGTGATGCAACGACTATACTGGGAATTATGTTTAGTGCAATTTTCGATCAGTAACAGGCGGTAGAATGATCCAAGCTTGGTGGAGGATATAGAACACACGCGGCCTTTAGATAACAATGGTATTAGGGCGCTTACCAATTGATATTCATCGGCTATACATCACCCATGTGACTGGTATGCAGAATTGAGATATATTACGTTACATCAAAGCCGAAACACGATTCAGAGTCAGGAGTGTACGCCTCGCTAATCTCAAAAGGGCCAATGGTGCAATGCCAATTAATTATAGTGTATCTGACATTTGATGACCTATAAATTATACGTAACTAGTGTTTTATTACAGAGCAAAACTTTTATTCTTTATGTGTGCAGAAATGTAGAAAAAAAAAAACAAATTGCAAAAGCTCTGTACGTGCGAGCGTAATATACAATAAATGTATGTTTGTTTCATTTCGTTACACTACCTGTCCCATTTCGAATGAACGCCGTGAATCAATTACCAGCATAGCACGCGAAGTGACCTTGTTCCACGCAAGTTCAACCTCGATCCAAGACCCACACCCTTACAGGGCCAACTCTCGTTAACCTTCATTACAAATTTATAACTAGCTTGCTTGCTTTTCTAATACAAATTGAAAGATTACATGCTATACATATGTAAGCAGTTATATTGTGTACATATGTGTATGTATATATATATATATATATATATATATATATATATATATATATATGTATATATATATATATATATATATATATATATATATATATATATATATATATATATACATATATATACATATATTAAGGTTTGTTGAAAAATCAACTGCAAACTCTACATCATGGCGTATTGTCAATATAAGTACCAACAATGTTTAAAGTACGTGGCACGTGTGACATTAATGTAGATTGAATTAATTCTTACTGTTTTTGAATTGAAGTATTACGTAGTATTTTTCTCCAGTTTGTGATTAGAGATTTTAATATGTCTCCTCGGAAAGAAACTAATGGATATATTCATTTTTTTATAATGTAGTTTAATATATATTTAATACAAATCTGAGTCAAACAAGCGCCAGCTTTTTGTAATAAATCGAATGTGTGGTACTAGTAGTGTACATTTGCATGCCGATCTAGTTGACATGCGATACATTATTTTCTAGATATATAATTTTTATTTTAATGCATTTATACCTACCTGTTCATTTCATTGGCTATTATTAATATTATTTCATTCAACTGTATTGCACTTTTGACTAGAATATATATATATATATATATATATATATATATATATATATATATTACACTGCATTGCACTTTTGACTAGAATGATTAGGAGGTCATGTTGTTGTAATTAACAAAAAAACCTGCAATTTTTGTTTCATGACCTCCTGATCTGTCGTCGAAATGCATTATTTCAAAATTAATTTACTCGATATACAACAATATTTGAGCTCTGAATGGCATCATATTATGCAGTTTTTAATTATGAACAACTTTTTTATTTACATTTTTGCTCTAAAATGTATTGTTTAGAAGTACAGTAGAGTCGCAATTTAGTGAACTAATTTCGGCCATGCCTGTTCACTATTTAGGGGTGTTTACTTTTTCGGGGTTCTGGTGTCACTCAGATATTTTGGGAAACAACTTTTATTCTAGGTACCTAAATCAAGAAAATTATTAATGTATATGTAACATAATAAAAGAAAAGGAAAGATATTGAATCCAAAATGGTTGGAATAAATGACTATACTATAGTTCAAGATGTTGTGAACTGTTTATTTCAAAACTTAATCATAAAGATGATAACAGATATGCGACGTTTCGACCATATGGTTTTTGATCATTTTCAAGCAAAGAACAAAATTCTAGTTCAAACAAACATAAACAAAATCTCTTGAGAATTTCACTCAAAACGTACAAAAATATTTTGAAAAACATTAGAAAATATTTTTGTACGTTATTCTAATCATTTTGGATTCAATATCTTCTTAAGATCTAGATGATTATGTATTAGTACATTATACACCAAGGGAGAGAAACCACTTATTTTTCCTGAGGTGTAGTATCTGCAGCCCTCTGAATTCGCCCTCGGGCTTCAAATTACACCTCAGGACAAAATAAGAGGTTTCTCTCCCTTGGTGTATACACTATTTTTCCACGTTCAGGAGTAGAAACACTTAATTTCATAAATAATGAATTATAATAAATCGGAACGAAATTGCAATATTTAGAAGCCTTTGGAAATGTTTCCATGCAACGCGTACCATGACAACACACATTTATTTACAAAAACCTTTGTTATAATAAAAACTCCCTTATGAAAAGTGTTTTCGTCCCTAGGGAGTAAATGCTTCATTTCAGTCCCGCGTTTGACGCCATAGAAACCGACTTCTACTCCCGGACGTGTAAAAACGTATATTATGTAATGGAAAGGTAATATATAAAAGGTTATTTATGGCAGAGGCGTAAAAATTTGTAATAATTTTTGTCTCAAATCACGTAACACGAGCAAACTGCAATATTATACTAGCAACCACGGTCACACATTTTCCATTGCCCAGACATTTAACTATTTAATTTTTTTGTTTTAAATTAAAGCATTTTCGTTTACGTCTATATCAAAAAAATATTGTAAAACTGAAATTAGTACCTTCTGTGTCAAAATTTACCACTGATCTGAGATGCGAATATTTACATACTTAAGCAGCAAAATGAAATCCACATATTTAGAGGGAACCCCCAGAGAAGTATCGCAAATACCATAGTTTACTGTATCGGGGTTTACAGCTGTTCACTATGTCGGGACGCAATGATAAAATTTGAGTGTTTACTCTATCGGGTAGTTCACTCAATCGAGAATTCACTAAATCGCGACTTTACTGTAATCACAATATTTCTAAATTTACATATTAATTCCTTATGTCCCAGATTTGTTGGGACACCGGTATTTGTAATATATAGGTGAGTTACTTCATTTATGAAAGTGTAAGTGACTACAAATACCCATTAGTTTGCATGATATACGTGTAACCGTATCTAATTTATCGTACCTTTCTTGTGATATATTGAAAGAAATTTTATCCTGTAACTTTCAAAGTGACAGACCGTTTAAACACTTCCGTAAACCTAATAAGTTATTATGGTAATGAGCTGATAATAATTAACAAAAAAAAAACTAATTGGAACACATGAAACGACGCTGTCAAACAACTAATGAATTAAGCGTATATCATTTATAATCATTTCAAACTAGGGGTGTGAAAAATACAAATCAATATATGAACTGAAAAAAGAACACCAATATTACACGGTGCTCACTTAACTGACATTTCAAAATTTGTATACACAGATACATTGATCCATTTGCATTGTACAATGATGTTACGTGTTATGTGTGAATGACAGTTCAACTTGTATTTAATGATACAATAAAATCTATGCGACTGGTTAGGCTCACTACGCCTTAGCTCATATAGGACTACACAGTGCTAATCCTCAAATCCAGCGATATGCCCTCAACATTACTGGTCTATCACCTGCCTGACACGCTGTATAAGATCTTTACCAACATACTTAGTGCACGGGTTTTGAACTCCATTGCCTCTGTGACGTAGCAGATATTCGTACATCAGGGAACGAAAGGAAATTTACAGTTTGCCAAGACAATCACTTTGTAAATGTGTCCGTCATGACGCAACCTGTTGAGAACACGGGACGGGTAAATACGTATAAAAGCATAAGATATTGTGTTCCTAATGTGAAGGAGGGATGACTTCGAGTATGTCCATTACTAATACGATACAGTATACAACTAAATGCAATTAATTCTAATCTAGAAAATCAATGTTAGCGTTTTACAGTTGAGAAGCAAACGTATCAAACAGAGAGAATCTAGTTTACAGAAATGCTCTGAGTGTAAATGCAATGAGTTAATAAAAATATTGCATTAATTCTATACATATATTAAGAATACTCGATTTTCAGATAAAACAGACTCCAAAAATTTATTGGTTTGTTTCAATAAGATGTTATAGATTTGTTTTGACTATTATGAAATTTTAAAATTTCAGATAGGTATAAATATTATAGGTCACCTACCTTTTCTTGGAAGTTTCCACGCTCTGGGGTGCTGTTTCACTTTTAGTTCGCAATACACTTGAACAGAACACCGTGCAACATAGAACGTATCATATTATACAACGCTACCCGCAGGAAGCTGTATTAACAAGTTTGCTTTAGGGAAAGCAAGTTCTATTTTCTTTGAAATATTACTGTTTAATTAGCAGCGTTGATAAAAATACCGTCCGTATGAGCCAGGATCGTTTAACTTTGTCAAATAATAATTCATCTGATACAAAGTAATTTGATATGGTTTGGCTGAAACGGGGGATCCAGACTATCCAAACTTTCTTCAACGTACCTGACGGAACGAACCGTTTCATCAAGAGTTCGCTGAGGAGAAATAAAATATTGATAATAAGGATGATAACACAAACGGCTTCCATGTTCTAGACTTTAGTTATATGGTTGAATATTAGCAGAGACGTTTAAAACAGATATGTAACTGATAGTATCATTCGTTTGATTGCATGTCGATTTGACTTTGAACTTTGTTTTCTTGTATGAGTGTATAATATGGCACCGCACAAAATCGGTAACGAATAAAAGGTTAAAGTGTTAGCAGTTGAATACTTTTTGTTAAAATGCTGGACTGTGCAATATATGTTTAATAATACATATTAATTATATCAGACAACGTACATTTTTGTGAACTACTTGTTTCAAGTATCGTTGTGATGTTGTTGACACTGGTTGCTGCTGAAACGAGAATAGAACAACTACTGTTAAGAATACACTCAAATAAAAACTGTAATTATTATAACTGTCTTTATTTTCAATTCCATTTTTCTACTATATAATAATCTAGGGTTCTTGGTTTTCACTTTGTATATTGATTCAATATCTTCTTTTGCGTGTACTTTTACATGCACGCACCATGCTTGCTTGAGAACAACGCACCGCAATGCATTACGCGGAATAGCCTGTTTTATAAAACTTTTTTTTACAACTTTATCAATTATACGTATGTACGTGTTCATGTGTACGGAGAAGAGGACTTTGACATGTGTGTTTGTGTAGGGCAACGGTCTGCTGAAGACTCGTTGGGTTTTATATGGAATTTCAAACGAATGTACATATCCGCGCGACACAGACGGCAAATAAGAGATAAAGCGACACACTGTGATTTTTTCAATGAAATACGTAGCATTTGTTAATTAATTAAAGTAGGTTGCTTTTTTTGGTTCCATCGTACATGGGGCCCTTTGCTTTGATAAATGGGAGACGTGCCTGCTTGGTCTGCAATCAGTATTTGTTTAGTTAGCAGTTGTTATAATTCGCTCTACTCTATTGACTGGTGGCAAAAATGCTGGATCATCTACATAGGACGAGCTAATGAGAGTAACATTTGTAATTGCGGATTAATATAGTGTTCCGGTAGCGCAAGGAATATAATTCGGTGTTTGCAGATAGGCAGGCACATTGTCCACATTTTACAAAACTTTGCTGATTTAAACTATATTGAAGAACACAAAGTACAGAGAATGGAATTGAACAATTAATGAACTAGTTACCGGTTGTAGGCCAGGGACGGCATGGCTCGTTTCTGTGTACGTATACATACGCGTTCGTATCGTAACATATCAATACACAATATGCGAATAGACAGATGAATTAGTTACAAGAGAGTCTGGGGGACTGTTGTTTTTTGTTTGTTTGTTTGTGTGTATGTGTTACGTGCGTATGTGTACCGGTATCTGGATGGAGGAGCACTTGTTTGCCGTTCCACCGGTTACAATCATATGGTTGGTATTGTATTTGTATCTGTAGGTACGTGTGTATGTAATCTGTTGAAGGGACAGTGCGAACAAGCGCGTCACACAATATCATGTTCTTGCAATGATATCACATGGTTTAACAACTTGTTTTTTATTTATTTGATATCTCAGTTATTTGTACAACCACATGAAGGGCAGGGCAGGTGGTTTGTTTCCTGTTACACTTATGACACTAATACAGCCGTATATATGTGGGTGCTTCTACATTTTAGCGTGCAAGTATACATACTGTCTTTAACAAACATATAATCATAACTATATATAAATGATGCCCTTTTACAATGAACCTCCGTTCGCTTTGTAAATATTTTTTTCAAAATAATACTTGTCATTCTGTACTATTCTATATAATGTTATCTGCGGTATACTTGTTAAATCTTGTATCAAAACTTTCTTCCATTCACAAGAGTACCTATATTAATATAAAACGTTTTTTTTGTATTTCCACGACATCACGTTAGGCTAATAAATACGTATATATATATATACACACACATATGTATCTATATATACGTATGTATATATATTTATTTCATTTTATTTATTTATATCGTTCTGAATAATTAAGTTACGCATCACGGGTTGGTTCCGTGGCGGTTGTTGCAGGCATCGGGGTATTAACTAGGTACCAGTTAACAATACACTAGCGACTAGCGACTAGAGGCTTCTGATAGTATATATATATATATATATATATATATATATATATATATATATATATATATATATATATATATATATATATATATATATATAACCTGTCGATACCTGCGTACAACCGCCATCTCCCGAAAGTTAATACATTAATATACATGGTACCAGATTGTGTCTTCTACATGACATCACATCACTTGGAATGCATATAATTTTTATGTACAATAATATTACAACTTTACGCACCAACAAATGGGACAGGGCACCGCATCTGCTGTGTGTTAGTTACGTGATGGTTGTGTGAATGGTGGTGGTTGTAGTAGTAGTAGTAATAGATGGATGGGTTGGTTGGTACATAAAAGGGAGTACGGGTACATACATGCACAGCAGTACGGTGCTTGGAGGTGCTTTTACTTAATTGTACGTACGGCCTGTGACGCTGGTGCTGTCTTATAGTAAGGCAGCTTCAGCGACAGAGGCCGTGAACATGCGCGCTCTCTATAACAGTGAGGTGAGTGCATGGCGCGCCGTTAGGAGACTGTGTGATGGAGGGTTGGAGGTGCCGTTACCAATGTCCAGGTGGATGTCACACTACTATACTAATGTTGTTGTGTCACACGGAACACACAACTTGACAATGACTAGAATATATTTACGTGAACACCCGGATCTGGGCTCGGCTCCTCCTCACAATATGCCAAATAAACGCTACAAACTATCAATAACTCTAACTACACTTATAATTAAGTCTTTATCACCAACGGTCAAATATAGCGCCGAGAAATACACTCGCATATTTGACTCATATATGTATATATTTATATAATATATTTATATATATTTATAACTTTTACAACTTACAGTGTATAAGATTATCAGAATTTCTTTATTCTTCAATTTAGCTACATTTTTATATCTTAATACCTAATATTTTGTACAATGAAAGATGTCCAATCAAACAAAAAATGAAAAATATGTTTTGGTTCATAATAACAAACGTATGTGTTTATCAATATATGTATGTAGAACGTTGTCATATGATGAAAGTATTTTAACGTACATACTTAATGGAAACATACGAAAGAAACAGTTCACGCAAACTTGCCTGGACGTGCGAGAACGCAAGGATAGTAGAACAAACGTAAATACTAGTAGTCGTAGTAGTAGATAGTAGTACTAGTTGTGAGTGGGTGGAGTGGGTGGTTCGTAACTTAAGACAGGTCTGAATGAGATGAGTTGAGACAAAACGTGACGAGTTGCCAACTGTATATGTATGCATATCGCTGCTCGTACAACTTGTAAAATGATTGGTGCTCGAACTCGGCCTGAGCCATGGGCTCGGTCGGCACCGGGCGAGCAGGACGCAGCATAACGCAACGCAACATAACGCAGCACAGCAGCGGCTTTCGATGACTTCGCTTGAAGTACGGCAAAAGCAGCGCGAGAAGTTTTGTTGTAGGGTAGCAGCTTGCAATCGCCACACGCAATAGTATTACCATCAGACTAAGAGACTGGGCGCTAGCCAATCTTCGTCCGCGAGCTGCCGGCACACAGAGAACAAGGGTATGATATCAGTGTGTGTGTGAGCCCGGGATATGCCATCTCGCCACCAACCAGTAGTGAATCATCTAGTCAGTTAGTTAGTCTAAGGTGGAACAGGACAGTCGTGGTGGTGGTGGTGGTGGTAGCCGTAGTGGATTCATCTACATATATGTATTTGTATAGGGAAGAGGGATAGCGGGGACAGGAGATCTTGGTTACATATTTGTGTGATAGGATGAACAGTGGTGGTTGCAGATGCATGTGAACCATCATGGGACAGCGGGAAACGCAGCACATTCATTCACACACGTCTTCTTTCTCTCGCGCCACATGCAACTGCAACGGCGAAGCGACGTGTCGTCAGTCGTCATACGGTGAACGGACGTCCGACGTACAACATACGTATTGTGTATCTATGTAAATGTGGAAGTGTGCGTGTATGTAGGAAACATTTACAGACAATTGTTATAAATGGTGTTTGTATGTGAGTGTGTGTGTCTGTATGCCAGTTCCCGCTGTTTGTTTATAAATCAGAAAACACGCGCTTATGTGTATGTGTTTGGAATATGCGAAAGAAATGGTAGTGGGTGTAGGTAAGTATGCGACGGCGGCATCGGAAACATATCTTTACTAGAGTATATACACAATAACAGTATGAATTCATGTGGTTCGAGAATGTAAATGGATCCGGCGCCACTGTTAGTTAGTTAGTAATGGATGGATTTGAGAGTTCTTCGTGGACTGTGTGCAAGTGACTACGTGGTGGTGGTGGTGGCAGCGGTGGCCTGGTGGTGTTGGTGATTGTTGATGAAAGTGGTTGGTGGTTGCAGTGATGACGTGAGAATTTGGCACGAGCGATTGGATTTAGTATCCGCGATTATTTTTAATTATTTTTACATGACATCTGTTTCTTGATTAGACATGGATTATATATTTTTAGTGGGACGACGCTCTACGAATGGCTTTCTCACTGAGCCTGAAAGAAAGATACAACAGCCTTAGTTTTATAACTGGTGGATAACGACAGAGCGGGCAGTAGTTAGTTAGAGACCGATTAGTGACCGACGGTGGCGGTAACCGTGGCCACTGGACTGGCAGAACCATCAAAAACTACGTACATAATCACATCATAGTCAGTCACATGCCACGTGCTAGACCAACGTTTTCAAAAGTATTCTAAGAGTCAGATCGCACGCAAAAACACAATCCTAAAAGCCAGAGTCTTCAAAACAAAAACATCTGAAACACAAAACGTAAATGACGCCATGTTGAAGGTGTGTCTCACGGACGGTCAGACGCCGGGACGCTACGTTCACCGTAGTAGTCGATTTTAATTATTTTAATATTATTATTGTGCCACGCAACCCAATGTGTAGCAAACTGTCGAGCGTACCGGGGTGACCGAACCAAAACATCGCACATCACCGTCATCCATTCGCAAGACTCAATCACACGGTAGCAAGCAACAACAAGCTCAGTCCAATGCAACAAGAATAGCACTGCACTAGCAGGAGGAATGGTATATTATTTACATTTATCTGTTATAGTTACAGTATTTAATCCTGATGTCGGGCCATTTCTATTATACACTAATTCAATAAACAATTACAGTTTATACAAACAAATCAACATTGAACTAGAACAAGCACTAATGGGAGAAATAGGATTGATTGGACATTATTAAGAGCAGAGCCAGCGTAAGATATGTACAAATGGATTTCGCAATGAAGCAATCATTCAGGGATAAGGACAGTGTTCTATATGAATTGCAGAAAGCAATATGCATAATGAAGCAAATTTCAGAAGGAATCTACATGCTTAATTAGTGATTATATCCAAATGTTTTAAAATGTCGACGAAATGAATGATTACAATGTGAATATTACTGTACATATGTACAGGTATATATAGTGAAAAGTAAATGACGTTAAACGTATATATTTAATGTTTATAACAAGTTAGAGTTTGTTTTGTAGATTTCTGTCCAATATAAACTGTATCAATAAAGTTTAAATAAATATTAGTGTATATAATGGTTATGTTAACTATCACATTACTAAACATGGGATGATTCATCTGACAATAGTAATTTGTAATACAGATCTGTGAACGTTGCTGTAGATTGGTAGAATGAATATGTTGGCTGGTAGTGTTTTGCGTGCGACACGAACACACAGAATACAGCTAGAGACAATACAAAGCAATCGTTGCAAAGTACGGGTACACAGATTGCACTAGAGTGAGGAACAGAGAATAGATGTACTAGTAGTCAGTTCATACATATCAGTGCAAATGGAAGAAAGAAAACAATGATATTATAATCATATTACTTGGTACTGCTGAATCGGGAACATGAGTCCTGGCGCTTGTTGGAGGGCAGCTGCTCCTTGTGCGGCAATCTGTGGTGCAGCAGGCAACTGCGGCTGACCGGGAATACCCTGCCATGTGGCCGGCACCTGCATGCCCATCCTGTACAGAGGACAACAAGAACGATACACAGATCAGTACATGCAACGGGCGTGACACACAGATGTAGTGCATTGTTCTGTTTCTCAACGGGGGTGCCGGATATCTGTCTGGGGGCCCACAACTTGTGTTCAAGGCAGTGAGCACTTAATTGAACAAGTTATGTTCAGTAATTCGCCGTCAATTTATTTATGGTTTACTGCATTTGCTGAATCCGTACACATGCATCGTCATATTACTATGTTCCATAAATAATATAAATATATGGGCGCACATATCTTCATAATATCACATGAAATATTATGAATGGCGAACATACTACAATGGCAAATATACACATATGTGCGAGGAATTTTCAATTTCTATTGTACATTATTACTTTACACATTTGTAACTTTATCAAACATCCAATATGAACATTTTTTATATCTTAATTAAAAAAGAACGTGCATCTATATGTAGAAAACCCACTCAGGGTTGAATGGAACAGTTAACTTTTGTCAATAATGTTGTTATAGAAATATGAAGTAGAATGAGAACAGATATTAATACATTTACCAGCTTCCCAGGATATATTTTATGCTATTTTCATGTCAATGCTTGAACTTGCAGACTTACCCCATGTAGGACTGTTGGTATCCACCGAAGTTACCATAGGTAGTATAACCTTGCATTCCTTGAAGGAACTGGCCCTGCATCTGAGCCGCAGCGGCTGTTGGGTAGCTCTGCGGGTACCAGTAGCCCAATTGTTGACCATATGCCCCGTATGCACCGAACTGTGTACCAGCCAATGGTTGACCAGCGACGGGAGCGTTGTTTGGATCACCGGACTCCTTGCCCCATGAACACTTCACCACTTGTCCGTTGATGTCTGTATTGTGCACAGCTACGATAGCGTGTGTGGCCGATTCCTTGGTCGAAAATCTGGAAAAGAAAAATTATAAATTTGATCGGTAAGACATTTTTATGTGTTTATCATGTTAACGGTAAAATGTCTCGAACTGTTTCTGCACGCAAACATTGTTGGGAAACAAATCTGAATCGAAAACATATTTCTCTATTTCCGTTTCACTGGGAGTAGGGTATTTATTATTATTCAATATGTAAATATTATCTTCATTTCTTCTGGTACCGTTTCGGTTTCTGGTTCATGAAAAACTGAACACATTTCCCTCAGTCATCGTTATCAAGTTTTCCTTATTTTGTCAGATATCGGCCAGAAGCGAAACTGTAGAAATTCTCTTCGAATGAGCAGTGTTGAAATGGTGAGCAAGGTTCGTGTTACACCTGATTCACGTAGTAGACGTGTGCATGTCTATTTCCTTACTGAATGCCAGTTTGAAAGTTTTGATTGTGCGTGCAAAATAATGAAAAGTTATCAAGTTATTTACGTGTTCCCTATGGTATCCTCGCCTCGTGTAGCAATATTCGTTATCTGAAACGATTACCTGAAGACCCATTCCGAAGGCGAATGTACGTTATGGCTGGCGGAAATATGGCGATCGCACGTGCTTCGCTGTGAGCAGGCCACCACACTCATTAAATTTATTGTCACTGTAGATTATTACACATTTCATATAATAATAAAAAGTATAATAGTGAAACAAGTTGCAACTTGCGTGCACTATCAGCAAACTGTGTAGAAGGGCAATGGATTGGTTCCCGTCGCAGACTTTATCCGTAACGTTAAATATGGTGGATACAGACTGTCTCTTTCAGAGCTAATCAAAAGATGAAGTTATTGTTGTTACCGCACTCTGTATTAAATAAGATTAAAGTGAAAAAGCGATGAATTTATGACGCAAGGACAAAAGACGAATTCATTTAAATTTAAAGGAATTTACGATATTTTATAAACTTATAGAAAATGAAAGATTTGACACAACGTGAGGTCGGAGTAAAGAAGACAAAGCAGTGCGGTTGACGTAATATAATTGATAATAGCATTCATTGTAGTGTACTAGATTTTATACTTAGGAATAAGAGCAAGAGTGATGTGTTATGTTAGACTTATTTCAACCAAATAGTCGCATGCTAGCAAATAAACTTGAAAGCTTCTGTATGATGATACGATGAATTCTTTCGAATAAATTTATAATATGCACAAGCAAAACATTTACACTTGTTGATTATATGTTGTGTGTTGCTGTATAAACAACATAAACATGTCTTCTTCATTGTTTAACCGAACTGTTTTTATCCGAATGAAATGAATCCGAATAGAATTATGTTCAGGCATTTTGCAATTGGAGTTCATCAATGATTACCTTTTACATTTTAAATTTAGTAGATCGAAAAAAGTTATCAAAGGATTTGCAGAAGCGAATTATTTCAGTTTCCTTATTAAATGAAGCCATCTAGATTCTAAAATATTCTATACATATTCTCTGAAGCCTATTAAAGTGCTGATATTTGTTTCGTTTGCTCAGAAGTTTATTGGGAAACGAATAATACCAATGTATTTTTAACTTGAAATTTTTCATCACAAATTTAAGTGTCACTAGCATCATACTGTAAGACAGCAAGAGCAGTAAGCTCAATTACATGAGGGAGTCTTGACTGCGCGGCGGTCAGTTCGTTGTGCCAAGCACTACTCGACTGTGCAATTTTCCAGGTTTAATAATTTTCTCCTTTCTAGATGACATAGGGTGTAGATTCTTTGCACAGAAGACTTTGAACTTCAATAAATGTCGACATTCTTCACATCAAAAAGAAGAAAGAAACTATGGGACAAGAAGTTCATTCCTGGATTCCACTGATGATATCTGCATTTATAAAAGGAACACTGTATTCTCGCTGTAGGATATTTTCTTCACAAGATATATCTAGGAAGTCTTTCTCAGTGAAGTCAAAATGTGTAGAATACATTTCGGAATGAATGTGTGTGATTATGTTCCCATCAACCAGGTGTAACATTCAATTTAGATAAAAGATAATAAAACCTATATACCTAACATTTCCATAATGGCTATTTCAGGTATAATGTAGATGGAACACAGTTTATAGTTAAAAGTAAACGCGTGCGCAGAGCACATATGTATACTAGTTTCATCCTTGTCTGAATATTGCACAAGAGTCTGTATATAATACGAATGATACCCAAAATCCCAGTAAGACGTACTCCCATGCGAGTCATTTCATTATTCGTACATCAAAGTAATGTTCCTCCACTGTGAGGAATTAGATTCAGACCAAACGAGACATACACCCATTCATTCAATATATTTACCACACAGAATACGACTAGCGCCCGCAAGGCAATAGGCATTACTATTACTGCTACTATGCCCTATGTTCTAACTGATATTGCTTATGCCCTAATAAATAATCCAATACGCTGCATATTACCCCATTAATCGCGCAATATTCAACTCTATGTAATTGAGACATAGGTAAAATTATATTTTCCTGTTACATAAATCAAGTAACTTAACTACCGTTGTAGACCAATCTCTTTATTTTATGATAATAAATATAAAATTCAGGTATGTTTTCTATATTTTAATTATTGTTGAAATAATGTTTCGTCAATCCACTTTCCGAAATCTGTATAGAATACTAAATAAAGTACTTACCGTACGAATGCGTATCCCTTCTCCTTGAAGACGCGAATTTCTTGAATGGATCCAAAGGGAGCGAATGTTTTCTGCATTAAATCTTCAGTTAATCCGTTTGTAAGTCCTCCGCAGTATACAGTGCAGTTGGTCGGTGAGCTCTGGTTGTACACTTCATCGAACGTTAACGGCTTCGAGTTCACTGAAAATCATGTTAAAGAAACGTGATAGTTACAGGGTTAGACTAATGTACTCGGGTGAGTAAATAGCAGCTCGTGCACAGACAATATAATAATATAATAATAACCATCATACTCTAAAAGTGACTACGTTCATGTTGATGTAATCATTTATTTCTCAATGTTTTTTGTAACGTAATTGACCTAGAGACAGAGACAAAGAGAGAGAGAGAGAGAGAGAGAGAGAAAGAAAGAGAGTTTTGTGAAAGAAATTCAATAATACCACCGAGCTGCATTAAAGTACGTAATTCTGTGTCATATAATAGCTCTATTTTCTATTTATAAACGCTACCATTTGGATCAACACATGAGATATAGTGAGTGTACGAGCGAGACTTGCAAAAATCTAAGGCTGGTGCTAAAATTGATAAAAAGTGTTCTAGGAAGATAATGGTATACTCTGTCCATAGATATAAGAATTTGACATGATTCCTTAATAGGTAGGGGAGTACCCTTCACAGCAGGAGAGGCCATAAACTACTAGTAGTGGCGGTATTCAGGTAAATTTGTAATGCTCTTAACGGGAAAGACAAGAGACATTTTGTTTATAATTAAGACGTAATAATAATTTATTGAATATTCCATTTATTTATGTTAATTTGTATTGTTATTGTTAAGATGTATATCATATTCACATTTTTGTTGTTTTTATTTTTCAAAATGTATTTATAAATTTCTGAATACATCTCTGCTTTTTATTCATTTACTATGTCGTATAATCTGGGATAATCCTCTGTTAATAGCATGCTGCGTTTAGTCAAATTCTTATATCTATGGATGCACTATACTAGGAGTATAGATATTCGATTTTTATAATTATTGCCACACCTCTCCAATGATGGTTTTAAGCATTTATGCTAAGGTGTCCATCGAGAATTGTTAAACATGTTATTTTAGAAAAGTTTATTATTTCTTTTTAATTAAAAGTATTAATTATATTCAAACATTAAATGTTTGGGCACAGCATGAAGTGAAATATGATTAGTTTGTTCATCATTTTCATTTAAAATTCTTAACGAAAGTTCCTTTGTTACATGTTATTAAAATATTATGTTTTTATTGATTTTTTCGTTGCAGAGATTCATTCGGGTTTGTAGTTCGACTGTGGCGAGAAAATTTGGTATGCTTTTATGAAAGTTTATTGATGTGAATCTGTACCCCAGGTGTTATAGTTATATTTGGTATAATTTGTTTGTGAATTTGACAGTAAATTATTATGATTGACTTTGTTTAATAAGGACTGAGACCCCCTAAAGCCAGAGACCGTTTAGAGATTCCGCAGAATTTATGATTGCACTTGTGAAATTAAGTTTTATGATTTGGTCGCAGGCAGGTAGCTATCTAGAGGCAATGGAAAGTAATAAAGTATTCTAATCTGGTTCCGATCTAACGATGTTTCATTGGAACGTTTTAACGTTAACGTAGTCAACTCTGTGACCGGGGTTCTACGTATGTAAGGTTAGATAGGTGACCAACGTGAAGCGATGCAGTTTTCGAGTTTTATGTGCGAGGAAGTCGATAGTTCGCCAAGATCCTGAATTCTATGCATTGTGAATCGGATGTCGCGAGCTGAATCAAAAGTGGCTTCTATCAATGTGATATCTTAGTCGAGCACAGGTGAACTGATCAGTTGCTGTGATCATTTTTGTATGTGTGTGGATAACAGGTGGTCCTGAATCGACTAGTAAACAGCGTGGTCACGTTACTGAGACTCATCGAAAGCAAAAATACTATATCCGAAATGGTGTGGCGAACGTGATTTTGGTGTTATGTACGTTTGTTGGGCTATATTACATAAAATGAGAAAATGCATTTCACAATACGTAAAGATATAGATAATGAATAATATATATTTATAATAAATAACGCATGCAGTCTAAAGCTAATTGAATAATGATTGTAGTTGCCGATATTAAAGCCATACGTCACACAATAATTATAAATACATTAAAATTGTTTGGTAAAAAGTGGAATTATGTACACACCTAGTACTACAAATACAAAAGTAAAATATAATAGAAAATGTCTGTATATATAATATAATCATACAATAGAAATATTGTAAATCCATAACTCAAATAAAGCAAGTACGAGTACAGTGACTTAGTTAATGGTATTAGTAAATGAACTATGTTTTAAATAGTAATAATCATACTAACGTGTTTGTTTAGAACCAGCTCAAGTGAATTATCTCATTCGATTACTAAATCAAGTTTTGAATATGCAACGTGGCATATATACATGCCGAAATTACAATATGTGATACATAATAATTTTGAGCTAGCCTATTTGAACACAAAAATGTACATCTATTGTAATATGCCTACAGAAAATGTATTTGGAGTGCGAAGAAAATAGACTTACACGACCGTACGAGTCCAGTATTTTTTATTAATTCAATCTGAAATAAATATATCAATACAAATTTGGAATTCCGTTTGATAAATCATCATAGAGTGATGGATATGAATAGTGAAATTGGAAAATAATCTTATAAATGCATTTGTATAGGAGCACAGTTTGAATGGTACCTAGCACACACACACAGACACACTCACACACACACACAAAGTAAATACACACGCAATGTCCACAACACTTGCTTGTTCAAAACAAACACACCGAGAAGAACTTAGAAAAGCAACAAAAACCCCGAATGAATTCAATCGATTAACGTCACAGTTTTTCACCATGAACGTCACACGTTTATTCTCTCTGTGCCTGTGTGTGGACTGTCTGTTTTTTGTATAGAAATTTTGGGACTTGTTCCGTGAAGGCGTTTAAGCGAGCTAAGAACCAGTGACAACAGCCAATGGAAGACATGGTTGGTGGGCAACACCAAATATATTAGACAAGAAAACACACACACACACATCTCATTGGGTTTTCATCAAATAAAGTGGCGAACGTGTGGCATAAAAGCAGTGTAATCTTTTGTTAAATAAAATCAAAATTCGAAATCAGTTCTAACAGACTCAAATAAGCAGACACAAAATTAATAATTGCTTGAAAATATAAAGATGATAACGACATTGAAACTTATTTAGTCGTCAAATATGGATAGGTGACAACGACATGAAATAAAAATATACACGGGTTAAAACAAGCATTGCCAGATGAATTCATTCAATATTTGCTAGTGTAGCGAAGCTGTACTATTTAATGCAGAAATTATTACTGATCATGAAATTCGATTTGGATGATTTCAGTATACAACTCGGTTTATTAAAATAGTTACTTTGTCAGATGAAACTATAAGTTAAGGTTAGATAAAATTATACGGACACAAATAGAAAATTTATTAAGTGATAATCGTGGAAGAATAAAGCGAAGAGTTAAAATAAAACGATAAAATATGCATAGTTCTTATTGGAAGGACATCGTTAATCATTTTTATATAATTGTTTTTACTGGATATTAGCATATTTTTTTTTGTATAACTGATTCTTTAAGTAACTTTTAAGTAAAAGCAAAATAAAATACATAAGGTTCTGTATAGTTTCATCAGTTTTTTGATTCTGATGTGAAAGTGATAATAGGTTGATATACAAACACATTGTTTCTTTGATGGTACTACCAACATTAATTCTATCCGTCTAACATCGCATCTTGTCCTTTTATTATGAAGCCACGTGATTCACGATCGTGAAATGAACATCTATTCGCGTGACTAATGATCACGTGACGTTCTGCAAACGATAATCACGCAATCGTGCACCACGTATGGTGGCGACGCTGTCTCAACTCATTGGACTGAATTCACTCGAATGGACAACTCTAATGAGTGTATACTATCGCTAACACTCATGTCTTAATGAAAGTTATTTATATATAGAAACTATATTTATTTGGAAAGTACATTTAGCAAATTAATGTGGAAAAATCGATGTTGTTCATTTTATTAATAGTACGTACATTATTTAGGTTTTAAGTAGAAGCTGATCGAATCTATGTTTTAATTATTATTAATTATCGTTTATTTTAATGTTCTGTTCGGAATTAGATCTAGTGGGATGTATACCTAGGTCTTATACGATTAGTTGCGGCTCGACGTGTGTACGCAATGCAGATGAAGTACATCGGAGTGCAGGACACACGTGTGTGTCAGTTTCGTGCAAATCTCATCCATCTCCTATCCTGCACGCTACCTCTGTCAGAGAGTAACGTACAATTTTCGATGGTCCCCCACCACTCGCAGAGTGGTTATCATATTATAAAATGGTCTCTATTATACGCATGCCCGAAGAACCCACCACCAAAGTTTCGGTGTTTATTATTCACGACAGATTACGACACTTAGTAATCAAATATAGCTATAGTACTATAGAAAATATGCTCAATATAATTAAAAATTCTTAGAATTTAATTAGCATTTCATTAGAAACCCATTTCGTCAAAAATAAAGTCAATTTCTTTACATGTTATTATGAATTTTCCGAGAAACTATTATTTAAATTTTTTTTAATGTGTTCTCCGAAATTTAGATCTATTGATTAGGTGTTTCCTGTTAAATTAATATTATAGAACACAGTTAACTTTATAATTGTATACAAAGAAATGATTAAAATTGAATTAAACTGTCAAACATGTTACTATATCAGTTTAATATAAAATAATAATAATAAAAAAGAAACAAAACAAATGAGAATTCTTTACATATATACATATGGATTTACTATGTAACAATAAATTGACACAGTAATCTCAGGAAATATATTGCAAATATGTAAAGATAAAATTATTCCAGGAGAACATACACCTACTAATGCTTTAGCTGTCATATCTCATATTCATATATGTCATAACGAGGAAAAAATATATACGTATATTTCCACGGTTTCCGAACACAATATAATCGTAACAGAAGGAAGAGAAACGTTGTAAATAATAATATTATTTGCAAATATTTCAATGTAGGCGAATAGAAGCTATTGGTTGCAAATGATTTGGAGATCAATGAATATTCAACGGTGATAAAGGAATTCGTGGTACGCGTGTATTCACGTAGAATTGCGCAGTATTAACGCTACATCTGAGTAGTTGTATCACTCATGTGTGTATGTGTTTTTGTCTAAAAGGAAACTGGGGAATCTAATATCGTTTGTTGCGCACGCTGGAGAAAATCTCTTTGAAATGAAAACATGCGCAAAAGAAGGACTCTATGAAAGAAATTTGCAAGCCGTGATTGAAAAACCATGTGCACAACAACGCACAAGATTGGAATGCCATGGTGAGGGGGTGGGTTGTATTGGAACAGCTATGCAAGTGTGAACACACATGTCGGTCTTCTCATCTCTGTTTTTAAACATAACATATCGTTTCATAAAATAAGCGATTGAATCCGATACGCTATACTGTTGTGTCTTCAACTCAAAGGTAACATACAACATACTTTGTGGGGAATAATGGAATTTATAGAAATAGAAACAGCCATTGCATTCGTTGTTATAACATCTACCATAAATGCAAATATTATGTATAAATCTTTTAGATTATTGGTCTTCTATATCACGAAATTGAATTAACAATACATTTTAGAGCAAAAGTGTAAATAAAAAAGTTGTTCAGAATTAAAAAGATCTGCGTAATATGATGTTATGTTCAGTGCTCAAATATTTTTCTATGTCGAGTAAATCAAGTTTGAAATATTGCATTTTGATGACAGATCAGGACGTCATGGAACAAAAATAGCATATATTTTTATTAATTACAACAACAAATAATCGAAATAAAGTGTTTTTGCTTCATGACCTCCTAATCTGTCATTAAAATGCAGCATTTCAAAATGGAATTACTGGTTATAGAAACATATCTGAGCATTAAATATGGCATCATAGTATGCAGTTTTTTTATTTACACTTTTGCTTTAAAATGTACTGTTCAGAAGAAATCACAATTTTTCTATATTTACATGTTAATTCCATATGTCCCAGATTTCTGGGGAAACCCGGTATATATATATATATATATATATATATATATATATATATATATAATAATAATAATAATAGCAAATAATTTATTTATTTTCTATAAATATATAGTGTGACAAATAGAGAACACTTGCTCAACTGTGGTGTATAAAGTATCATTCTCAATGAAAGTCTGGTTTACGTTAGAAGGCAGCGCAGTGGTGTGGACGTGGACACCTGCATCAGCCCAACTCCAAATAAGAAATCTCTCATCGGTGCTACGGATTTCTACGTACGGCGAAAAAAATGTAAAAAGTTTATCGCATGCAACGTAGGTAGCCAATTACTAAGGTCACGGAGGCGGCGACGGTGGTGGTAGCGGATCGAAGACGCACTCATACACACACACAGGGGGTGCAAGGGGAACTGGGAGTTTTGTAAGACGCAATGCGTCAGTTTCCTGAGTTAAACTGAACAGAACTTGTCCCACTACTACATTATCGCATAATACGTTCCACAATATTAACCCGATTGTCATTCAAAATACTGTCAAATTGTGAGCACGTGAGCTCAACCTTTGCTTCAACTGATTTTGGTATTTATCTTGTTTGCACAACTACAACTTACTATTTGACTTTACTACATGGCATTCGTTGTTAACAAGTTCACAAAAATCTAACTTATTGATTCAGTTATCTAATTAATCTCATATTAGATATTCTTAATTGTAATGATTTTGCTTCAGATGTGTTCTATTTTGTTCCTTTCATTAAGTCTGTATGCATGTATATTAAATATTTTAAATGTGTGAAGTACATATGTATTACGTACGACACATATTCTACATTGTAGGAAAAATTAGTTCAAGTGTAATGAACAATTAAACATTAAAAACTGTATCGTTTTCTTTAAACTGCAGTTGTTGGACGAAGTAACTAAATTTAGTTTGAACACTTTTTCCGGTATTGAGACTATACGTACACATTGCAAAACAACGGAAATAAACAGAAAGTGTTCGTGTACAAAATGTCCCCTGTGAACTGGAGGATGCGATGTGTGGACAAGATAAGCAACAGGAAAAGTGAATAGTGGATATTTCGTTTCCATCTTGCTTAGATGAGAAAAGTTTCAAGATGATTTGAAAGAAAATGTTATGTAGAATAAATACGATGAATTTTGTTATCGTGTGCTCACAAAGGTAATGGTATAAAAGGATAAATATGTTTGTATATATATATATATATATATATATATATATATATATATATATATATATATATATATATATATATATATATATATATTCCGAATGTGAAAAAGTACATGTAAGTTCGTCGTTGAAAAATAATAATCGATATGTGTAGGTCTATTCTAGAATAGGATAAAAAAGCTAGGAATGACATTGATTGGAAAGGACGGCTGTGTGTGTATAAGAAAGGACAGGACATGTCAGCAGTGGATCGAGAGACAGGAAGTGTAAGAGAGAATGGGTAGCGTTAGTTGCAAGTAGCTGATGAACAGTAGTAGAAGTGTGGCAGATCTCGAGGGAGACTTTAGTTCCTGTATCTGCCTACAGTGCTGAACTCTGCGCATCTATGCATCCGTTGAATTAAGTAAAAATACAAGTTACGTGGTGCGGTGACGGTGCCAGGCGAGCTGTATAAAATGCATATATTCAAGTTGCGCTGGGTCGACAGAGCCAGTCGGGACTCAGTATGCCGGGTTCGAGAGAAAAGTAAAGTTGTTCTAGATGTCCCCTGAGGACACGGTTCGGGAACGCGGTTTGACCCTTCTCTATAACTTTCGTCTGGTTGACCCAATCAAGTACCGATTTCTGGAGACTGCCGACGGTCGGGATGCTTCACTTATATGTTTTGTTTTCAAAGCGATCCACCTTTGTTTTACCAGTGGCGTTTTCTTTCAGGTTACCAGCAACGATACGCAGTTATTTTATCTTTTTATATTACTGTTTTTATAACCTGTACAGTAGGTACTGGTAAAATAGTATTAACATGTTTGTAACCTAATTTTAGTTAGATTCTCTGAATCTTTTATCCTATCATCTTTGTTTTGCAGAATATCATTTTTATAGTTTCTTTTTTGTTATAACTCTATATACTTTGTTTTAACATTTCTGTGAACCCATGCATCACTTGTTTTAGACAGGTACCTACGTGGAAAACATAGTTCTATACACATGCGCCAACCTGACTACTTTCTAACACAATTTCTTTCTATATAAAATCCAAGCGTATATATCATTACACATCAAAATTGTAATGTGCACCCGTAAATTTTGTTTTTGCAGTTGGTTATAATTTATTTGAAATTGTTCAAAATAGAAATACTAATTTCTAGTGATACTTAGCTGTCTGAAAGTTAAAAAAAAGAAAAACTAAACGCCCCGCCACTGAACAAAAAAAAAGGTAGGGTTGTGTTGTTTTCGGCAAAATGATGTGAACACATATGATAGCCAATGTTGAAAATGAGGGAATTCGGAATAGGCTGACGTACCTCTTTCGTAGATTCAAGGAGGTGGAGGATTTGCCAACATTCAAGAATTTAATAGATATATTTAACATTCTATTTGAATGGAAGTTTGCTCCTGGCCAACTGGTGTTAATAGAATTTTATAAATACATTATTGTAGACGTTAACAGTGTACCAATGCCCAGTTCCGATGTAGCTATGTAAACTGAGGTCAATTTATAATTTTAATTTATTTATATTTATATTTTATACAACGGACGTTTGAAAATCAATAAATTAAACTACACCGAAAATTGTCCATATTCAGCACTCATGATAATAACATATATATTGTATTACATATACTCGTAAATGTACAACAGATCTACATTTATAATTTGAAATATATAACAAAAAAATAAAAATTGTTATTCATTCTGGATAAAATAATGTTTCACCGTAACGATATAATAGTGTGAATGTGTTTTATATTTATTGTAAGATACTCCATTGGGCTTGGCATCCCTGTATTATAGTCGATGTTGTTCTAAGGTGGCTCTGATTTGCATAGAACAGACATGTGGATGGTCAAAGAGAGAAGTATGAGTGAGTGTGGCGTTATGCAGTGCACAGGATGATGCACGGATACGATGATGGCGGAGCGTGGTGCATAATGACCACAATAGGGAATGGTGAATGTGCGACAGAGCGGCTTCTAAATGACCTTTTGCAATCGCGCTACGTGATGCGACTAATCGCGTTTGACTTGTCACATAAAATGCGCGTCGAAGGGTAAATTGTTGCAGGTGGTCACATGATGGGAAAGTGTCGGACATATTTCACTAAACGTTTTGGCAAGTTGCCGGTGCCCACCGTCGAATATATCTACCTGCCACTAACATTTCGGAGAAATTATTATCATTCGGTTTTAATTTCGGATAAATTTGAATTAAACGTTTTCCATACATTTCTAACAGATTTTGATAGAGTGATGCAATATGAAAAAAAAAAAAAAACCATGTCAGTTGAAAATGCATGGCGACACGATTACCAATTGCTACATGTGGTGATGTTGTGGGAAGTTCATATTATATATCACCCAATAATACAAACATGCAATTGTCATTATTCCTCATGATTTTACTATTCATTGTGGTGAAATACGTAACTTATCTGTAATATCCTAACCCTACTTTTCACATCCAAGACACAGGTTTATATAAAACGAAGCTAAAAATAAACTGATTCAAGTTTTTACATTAAGTAAACTTCATAGTTTAGTAATGTTCTCTGATAGGTGTGATTTTGTGTATAACCTGGTGTACCATGTTTATGGATTTGAGTGTGAATGTAATTTGAACTATGAACGAGAGTAGAGAGTTGAGAGAGATATGCAATTCAGCTACGGTAGGGTAAACTGTGGTTTTTGTTCTATATTTAGAGAGAGGCATTGGTTCATAATGTTCTTGCATGTGGGTATACGTGTGTAGTAATGTATTTATTAGTACATTTGTTGCCATTTTGAGTATTATATATATTATATGAAAAGTACGAGTAACTCCTGAGTTATATCGGTTGCACTACGTGGTCTCTAATTAAATAATAATTAGTTTGCAGTAGTCGAGGTCGACATCGCGCGAAACGTGCCATTATCGGCAGCACAAAATCTCAATTACACTCGTACTCCAGTTTTTCTATCCAAATTAACCTCTAATTCTCTTTTTTCGCTGGTGGTTCTTAATGGCAGGTTGGTTCTAATTACGAACATAAAAATACACGCAGTGTGAATATGTGCCGACACCGATTTCGATAATGAACCTGATACATAAATTCCACAAAACCATCTGTACTGTTACGTAAGCCTGATAAAACATACTACGCGATTTGCATTACTAAACAGTCATTTGTCTGTTTGTGTCGTCTCAAATTTTCAACACACCAGTCCTACTCTGTGACTGCGCTCCATACGTTACCCTACAACTCTTACCGGATTAACCTATGGTGTTACGTAACTTTCTATGTACATACACATGAAACATTGTGTGACAGCACACAGTTTCGCGACAGAGTTGTTTAGCGAGATTTCGTATCCAGGTGCGGACTACAGTGACCTGTAGTCTACCGTAGCCTGAACCTTAACGTTCACCTAGGTGCATGTCAATAACGAACACTGTATTATGTATGAATAGTTGTAATATTCACGCTGTGAAATCATTCATTATGCACCATATACTGGTTAAAAACATATCTGATTATACAGTCCAGTTAACGTTTTCATACTAAAAGAGCCTTTACCTACATTTCATAGTTGAATAAACAAAACTTGTACTGGAAACAAGACGGCCTTGCTTATGCATGATCGCATAAGTTTTTTCAAAACAAAAATCTAGTTATTCATTTTCAGCTGTCGTTATACGTGCATATTTTACACTACAGTAAGTAACACAATTGGCACAGTAAATGAATGATTTCACATATCAGATTACTACCTAAGTGCATGGAATGAAATAGCGAACAAGAAGAGGACAAATTTACCATCATTTTTGGGTGCGGGTGGCTTCCTGGTGGCCCAGTTGGTGCGAATGCTGCGACTGCCGAGCCACTGGCCATTCATGGCGGCAATAGCGCTTTCCGCTTCCTGAAAAAAAAGAACGCATTGGAATATAGAACTGATTGGTATAATGCATACATGTCCAATTTAATGACAATAAAAAAAAAAACTGGGATAACGGAAATCCGCCAACTCAGCAGTTCTGCTCCCATTCATACAAATATTCTTTTTCATCCAACTAATGATTCCTGAATATTTTGTATTTGTACGCACATACATCGCTAGATGTAATTACCCCAGAATATAGGCCAATGCAAATGATTATGAATTATGTACCAGACCTAGGTTATCGTTCGCAAATAATTACTCACGATTATATTAAATGAAATAAATATTTGCAAAAAACAAAAGTGTTTTTGCGTTTGCTGGCAAATAATATAGATGATGTAATTAGCTTAGAAGGTGTGTGAAAAACGTTACACACAACAGACACGATGGTAAATGTCATTCGGGTTGTCAGGACCATTTCTGTGAATTAGATCAGTTAGTAGAATTCGTATATAAGGGGGGGGGGGGGGTGTCGTAGACAATCCTATTTTTCATGTAGTAACGTCATGCGATACCACATACATACACACATCTACATATATATATATATATATATATATATATATATATATATATATATATATATATATATATATATATATATATATATATATATATATATACTTACATGTATGTATGTGTGTACGTGTTGTGTAAAAATAAACTATGCATATATGTATACACACACACACACACAAATACGTATTCCAAAACACAAACATACTAACACACATATACTCGCTCATATACACGAGCGCGAGCACACGCAGATATGCATACAAACATTTCAAACGGGCAGGCAACGCTGAAGGCTTTTATCATATTATGTAATTAAATGGTCTATATCATTACCGTAATTGCTTGTCCCGGTATACATTAGCGGGAATATTATCTTTTATTCATGTTCATTTGCCTCAAATAATATTCAACACTGTTTTATCTAGAATCTATCTGTTACAAACGCACACTCGCACACACACACACACACACACACACACACAGAGAGAGAACAACTGACGTTAGATTATATCAAACAAGTGTGGATGGTCCCATTATAATATCGATATAAAAAGTAAAAAAACCAATAATAATCGAATAAACGGAAATGTTCCGGCGTCTGAAATGTGTGACTTTTGATTGTATTTATTTTTATTGGTCAGTTACAAGCAAACGATTAGTTATACGAGTATATACAAGTAGATGTGAAGAGAAAGGTTATATTGACTGGTTTCATGCAAATTAGTTATATTATATCGTAAATGTCGCTAGATTTCAATAGTAGAATATTACCGTATTGAAGATAATTCTCTTAGTTATGTTCTATGGATATAGCCGTTGCCTTTGCATAAAGCAACGATAAAAACGACATACAACAGAAACATGTAATTTTCTTCCTCCAAGATATATTCATGTATATAGTGTATTTCATAATCAGATTCTTGACTTCTTGATTTGTAATAATTAGTTTATTGGGGGTGCTATATCCTAACAATACAAATTCTGTGAAATATTTCAATAGATAATAAGACCCAAACAAAATTGTAACTACTGTTCACTACTGTTTTCAAGAATGAATCCCAATGGCCGTACCGAGCGTGCAGTATTCTATACGATATAATAGTTTGTGTCCGAATGTTTAATCTAGATTAACAACCATTTGACATTAATACGTTATCACCTTTTAACATTTTTAGTAGTTTTCCCACAAAATTCCAAATGATTTATTACAGAAAAGTCAAATTGCGCAGCCAGAGTAAATCTGGATTGAAGAACAAAAATAAACAAAAATCATTTCACAGTAACTCCCGTACAGAATTTTCTCGAGAAAACAATTTCAACTAAAGCTACCCACGTAAGTTGAAACTATAATGTTCTTAGTTCGTTGAAGAAGAGCCATAGTATTTCAGAACTAGGTCTGTAAAATCTTCAAAATGAGCAACAAAAAAATTCGTAGAAATTTCAAATTGACCCCTTGGATTACGTAAATTAGAAGTTATAAACTATATCCACAGTATTTATATATCGGTTAGCCACTAGCTCGTTCATTTATTGTTTTGCTACATCATCTTCTGCAGTTTACAGTTGGTAAATAAAAAAAAAATATAAGCTTTGTTGATATTACAATGTGATAGAGTACGGTGTGTTTACCATTGTTTTACACCTATATCAAATAGTAACCAGGGTAACAGAATTTACTTTGTACCGACACTGTTGACTATCCACAATGGATTAGGTATAGTAAGGTACGGTACGATTGTTATATACGTACGTCATTCCCTGCATTGTTTTTGTACGTAATTGTAACATCGCTAATTACGTAACATTCCTTGGAATGTACATTGAAACTCGTCCAATCTGTCCTGTTCCCGTGCAGGGCTCTTGAGTACGATGTTTAATTACGGAGAGCATTGCACAATTATTAATAGCAATACAAAGAATATTATTAACGCCTTGAACAATACGAACAAGCTATCCGAGTGAAATTACCTTCTGAACGGACGAGCCAGTGCACATTTCGGATTTCATGGTAGGAAAGTTTTTATTTGAAAATTACTCGCGCCCTATGAACAAGATGTTAAAAGAAAAGATAAATATAACTACAAGATAGATGGGTACGGGCATTCAGTGTCGTAGAAAATACGAGCTTCCGTCTTAAAATATTAGAGCATCCCCTTTAAATCGACTCCGTACCTTTTACTATAGCTGGCTCACTCCCTGTACGGCCGGATGGGCTGGTCGCTCGTTACGAGTCGGTGAGAGAGTTCTAGTGGGGTGAGCGGCGGTGGTCGTGCGGACACAGAGCAACGGGAAACAGGAAAGGGCATGGCGAGGGGGTGTAGTAGGGGACAAGAGCAAGTAAGCTAACGGCTATCAGCGACCCAGTACGTATACATGGTGTTATACTAGCAAGCTAGCCAGCCAGCCAGTTTGCTTATAGTAGTTACCCATCTACCTACCCTTATTTACTACCTATGTATATATATATATATATATATATATATATATATATATATATATATATATATACCATTCAATACTAATACGTAGTGCAATCATTTGTAATTAGTGCCCGCGGTCACTGTTCTACAATTCGTGGCCAATGATGATAGTCACACGGCTGTACATTAGGTATGAACGTTAACGGATCGGCCGATATGCCGATGATCGTAATGGCAAGTATAGTGTCCCGTGTCTGTTCATACAACACTACCCGTTATACTGGCGCGTGCTACTTGAAACTCCATCGCTTGGGCACACGTCGCTGCGAACAATATCAAAATTGATGTCTTATGGAAAAAATATAAAAGCTTCCTCGGGAGATTCCCAACGGACCATGCTCACTGAAACACTCTGTATATAGCACATAAGTAACGCACCACATGACGAACTTTTTATTATTGATCTGTCTGTTTTTTCCTCTACCAAATTTGAATGATGTGTCTGTTTAGTGGAACAGTTCAAGAATACAAGAGGACTGTACACATTACGGACCGATACATCAATTACGTCTGTAATTAAAATATTGTCAGCGGAAGAACGGAACACAACACATGCAGAAAGAAAAAAAGTTATATTCATCGGGGTGTCATCGAGTTCTATGTTGCACGAATGCGTAGCCGATCCCTTTACGATCTACCTATGTAGCATATATACATACATGTGTGTCTCTGAATGGGGGGTATATATAGCAGCTAGTAAATTAGATGAGCAGGAGGCAATGGGAATGTTTTCTACGCTGCTCACAACGACGAGGTGTTGTGTCCCTATAATCCGGCTTTCCAACCAACACCGAATAGCGCGGTAGCATGGAACACATGGACCAAAAAGGGAATGTCATCTTATATCGTTCAAGACAAAAGCTTTACGCTTTGGGAAACGCTGGCAAACGACGGGGTTTACATTTCTCCGGGTATCTTCTTGTTATGGATCTCATTTCAGTGAAATTGCCAGACTTGTCGTTTCGGGAGTTTGCTCTGCGAGACACTGCTGTGTGTTCGTCGCTCGCCTGTTCGGACGACACTCAACGCCCAACGCTCGCTAGCTCGCTCAAACACTTTGCATCAAACAAACATACGAAATACATTACACATATAGTATGTCACACCTACGTGCTTCCGAAGGACCCAGTGCAACTACGTGGATTAATGGGGGAATCATTTTTTTCATTTCATATCATAGCATGGCTTGTACAGAAACACATACACAACCAGGAAAACTCTGGTGCTATTTTAATAAACTGTACCAAGTTTATTGCTAACAGACTCCGATGCACGAACCATGCATGTAGTTCACTGGCGGAAGATAAAAACACGCTAAACTCTAATAAAAACTTTGTCAAACTTTTTGTTCGTCTACAAGTATTAGAGAGAAACATATAAGAACAGTAACTCAAAACCATAACTGCTGCTTACAAACATTTGTTTATTCGTTTTATTAAACTAGAAATATGAAAACGTGAACTAAATAACAAGGTTTTCAGTGTACTTGGGTTTGCACCGTAACGACATCGTAGGGTAATCACCAGACACATATATGCGCACATTATGTGCAACATTACCATGTGGCAAACAATATAAATACTGCCACATTTCTCCGTTCGGGAAATAAAATCATTGAAGAAATGAATTTAAATTCATTTTCGTTTAAACACCTTATTTATAAGCGTTCAGCAAAAACAACTAACGAATCACCGTATTGCGGTTCACATTTTTTCTTCTTCTGAATTTGCCTTTTTATCCGATCTTTCAACCAGTCTCAATACTTTAATTTTGTATCCTAGTTATTTTTAATTACATATTTTAAATAATAATGGTATTTCTTCCATTCATAATTCAATATGAGGAGATAATGGAACCGTTATCGTTTCAACTTCTGCTTTCAGTCCCTCGTGCTTTGATCTATACTGTCGCATTCCTCACCAAAATCGGTTCAAGATGAATTCGTTTGTTCGTTTTCTATTCAGTTTAACTCCCAAAGCAATATAAAACGGTGAAATGATTTACTTCACATTGATTTATGAGAATGCTATATAAAAATTACTGAAAAGTATAAACTCTTGATTGTATTCATTTTAGTATTGGATTATTGTAAAACTATAATGAAAGAAAAAGAAAATGACTTGAAGAAACATGTATGAAGGAATTATTAGATGTGCCTCGTTATATGATCAAATTACTTAAATGTTTAACTAGGTACATTTATGCTCTACACGAATTTCCAAACATACACGGTAATGTACACGAAACAAACAAACAAACATACAGTTTTATTAACCCAATTTTCTTTAGCTTAGTTCGACTTTTTTGTATTATCCGCAACAGCAGCAAGTGTGCTGTCGTAATGACAAACAACGTCGACAAATCAAACAGTGATTGCTCATCCGTCGGTTCCGCTGTCGAGCGCGCAGCCCGTAGAGTTGAAACAGGCCAGTACCCTGTCTACATCATTACGTGTGTTGTAAGTAGATTCTGGTGGATGTAAACCGCAGGCACGTAGCTGATTTAAGTTCGTCACGGTAAGAAAACTCAGTATCTATTCCAGGTACATAACGGTACAATCCACCTAACTCACTTCAACCCCTCAATGCATTGTATCCTGTATCAAAGTACACCCCGCCTCCCCATACACCTACAGATCTTCCGAGCTCCAGATACTGCAGAAACAACCATCCTAATTTCACGCCGCACCGTCGCGCCGTTCACCTGGTCTGCCCGTAACTCCACTTTACGTCCCACTGCTGATACACTATGTACATGCAACATGATAGGTATGTATGTACAGGTTTATATAGTATCTACGCCGCCAGCCATAATCGCATACAGCCAGTCAACCTACTATATCCAACTTCACTGTTGTTTTCTTTACATCCAATTACTAGGGCAAAGTCTCTTCATAACATAGAAATAAATCTTCAGAATAAAAACAATGAATCGAAGTATATCATTCAGTCAGATTGTGTCGCAAAATATTTAATTAGAGAATTAACTTGATTCTTCAAGTAAAATACAAAACAGAAAAAGTTTCAATGGAAAGGTACATTTCTCTGCTACCAGTAAAATTACCCAAGCTGGATACAAACAATATCAATTCAGGTTATAAATGATTTTAATTTAGAAATTACGTGCTCAGACGGTTAATGTGTTCACAGTTTTTCAAAGTTGGAATGATAAGTACAGCTGTCGTGGGTAAGAGTAATTTCGTAACATTTTGCTGGCTGCCGCTAAATTCAAGACGCGTTTGACTATGTTTTTATGGATTGTAACATATTTGACATGTAATCATTGAGTATTTGATTTTCGCTCATCTATAATTTGTTTGGTTTATATTTGTTCGTTTATTTTTATTACATTTTATAATGGCGAAAACAAGAAAGAAACAATTCTGTCTTAAATAAATAAATAGTTTAACGATTCAGGATTCTAAAGCCCAATATGTCGTCGAGTAGAAAATTAAAATATGAAAAAACAACAATTACGAGAAGGTGTTATGATTTCCCCGTGGAGTACAAAGTGTGGCTTGGCAGGGTATGATTATATCTACTATGTCCGCACAACGTAAGGTAAGACAACGCAACGTAGCGCATCGTCCGATTCACGGTTCCCAATGGACCCCGAAACCCAAACACTTTAAACATCTCTCGTACCGAAGTAAAACTTCACAGATCCTCGCATTCTATAGTACCGTAACATCGGTAACCAATTCGTAAAATCCGAATTGATTAATACTGGCCGAATTTACATTAACTCACTCAAATTCAAGTTAACTGCTTTTTCCGAATAAACATTTTCATTTGTGGTTTGAGAGTGTATTCTGTTAGAAAAGATGGTTGGTATGCTACAAAAATGTAAATTTTGCGTTGGTTTATTGATCAGTTAAAAATTATAAAAAAACACATTCAATATTGTGCATGTTCGGTGCAAAAGAAGAGCCCCAAGAGATAATCTTGATAGCTACATTCACCAAAACAGAATTTCTATTACACGAAATGAGCGTTACAAGCCTTAAGGATGAATATGAATATACAAGGGTTAATTACAATAATCCATGTCTAAACTTTCTTATATGAATTCAAGGTATCGACAAACACAATTATAAATATTTATTAGCACAGTATAGTTATCTAAAATTTAAAAAAGACAAATTTTGTTTTTGCTTTTACGGAACACACTCATTATTTCGTGCAAATATAGGGGTGGATTTACAAATGTTCCAACGTAAACTGAGTATGTATTCCAGGGAAACTGTGATCAACTGACACGCTTCGTAAGGGTTGTGTTTCGAACATGTTTACCAAAGTACAAAAAGTCTAATAAATACCATTCACGAATGTTTAAAACCACGAAAAAAAAAAACCTCGCCATTACATCCATGTTTACATCCAACTCTGCATAACACATGAACATGAGAACATAAGAGCCCAATGTTAAAGGATAAAGTATACTAATGAAATCCAAACAAACATTTTTCCAAATACATATATTTTTTTTTAGAAATGGAATATTTATATGGACGTTCACTCGCGTTTTTAATCATAATAATAACATTTATATAGCATAAAGCTAGTAAATACACAACGTTTTACAATCAACAAAAAAAATTTGTCACGTGAATATTAGCAGATTTATGTTTTGGTCTAATTATCTACGTAATTTATGATTATATATAAGTACTAGCTAAAAGTACACGGCGTCATTCGGGGTTCTTCCAATAGCTATTATTCTAAAGCTTTTTGATAAACAATGTTTCTTGTTTTTCTATCCAGTGCGAATATGAATAAATTTCTTGGCGTATAATGTATTAATTTTGCACTGAGATTATTAACATTACTTACATTTATTAAATTCAGATTTAATTGCTTTGTCAACAATGAACAATACAAAAAACAATAAAGGTTGCCATTGAAATAAATATATCTGAACAAAAGCCTTACAGTATACTATGTCAGTGGTATAGTTGATTTTGCATATGTCAACAAAAGGATAATATTCTACTGATGACATTTAATTATGTACATACGTCAAATTTAATTTTATGCCCTTCTTTCTACATTATACACATATATATCGCCGTTCCCAAGTACCCAATGTCACCCGCAAGGTCCTAAAGTGTATCTATGCAAAATTATATCTCGATCGGTCAACGAGTGTAGGATTGTATAAGGAACAGACATCAAGACATTGACTTTTATATAGGTATATAGATAGTAGTATTCTATATAACACGATGCAATATTTTCTAATCAAATGGTATGGAAAATAGTACGTTTATTTTAACTATAATGTTAGACAATAAAATAAAAGGGTAGATTGATGTTTTGGACTATCAGATTAGACTACGATTGCTATTTCATTGCTTTGTATAGTACAAGTTCCGAACTAGAGATGTCGCATAAAGTACTTAAAGTTTGTATAATTATATTTATGGTATCCGCAAGTTAACAATGCTTAAGTTATAATTGAATGTATGTCTAATTAGTTAGCTGTGAAATGATTTAGTTCTCACATTATTGAGTAGCTTCTCCGTTGTTTTACTAGTACAACAGAATAATGTTCAGTTGATGTGATAATTTGGTGTTCATGGGGGTGCGTTACTGAATAAGAAATGGGGATAAACTTCTTGTTTTAAGTTTGTGAATTTAATAAGATTTTAATCATAATTACGGCAATCATTATGACATTAATTCCTACAGCTAAGCACGGAGTTTGCTAAGCTAGGGTATAAAAACGAAACGAGAATTTGTGATTTAGAGGCGAAATGTGGCGCGGTTAAATTGTTCTTTAATGAGCATGCGTAGATACTCAAAGATAATCTTGGCCAAAGATGAATGTTTGCTTACCGCTTTCTTTATGAAAGATACAAATCCATAGCCTTTGGATTTCAGCGTCTGTGGATCACGTACAACTCTGCAGTCTCTGAAACACAATGAAATCAATATTAATACATCTGTTCGTATAAGCATGCGTAATACAGATTAATAATTTATCTGCATTTCAGTTTATGAAGATAAAATTGTTATGACAGTTTAGTGTGACAATTAGTTTACTTAGAATATTTTACTAACGTGCTGATAGCTATATTCGTTGAATTATTTAAATTTATTTAAAAAGTTTCTCTTGTACCAACAGTAACGAGCCGGCAGTTGCTCACAATGACCTGAGCATATTTTTATGAGAAAAGTATATTATTTAAATATGAGTCTGGTTGCATGACGGTCCTTTTAATGTTTTTTGTACACACATCCGGTATTTACATGTTAACTAGCATCTAACATTCATAAATATTCATTACACACCTAATTTCTAACGGACACAAGTAACGAAAAAGTAACAAATTCATCTGTGATCTGAATTCACGTCGGTGCCAATAAATAAATCAGTTAGTTTTGTCGTTGCTCTTCTGACACGTGTGGCACGACGGAATATTATTCACCGCTGTGCTACTAAAGCTACAGGTACACATTAAGCACCATTACGATGCTTTTCGCTCACTACCGGTACAATATGTCACTTGATATTACCCACATAGCGTTACCATACGTACGTTATTTCGCACTACATTACGTAACATGGAAATATATGCACGTTGAACGTGTAAGAACATTTTCTGTTGCCGTGCGTTACTACAGTAAATTTACTTGTTTAAAGTCACACTCCATGTTACCGTTGTTGGAGTTATACTTGTTTTGTTGAATATAACTAAAATAACAAAATTATTAGCTGAGAATAATGTCAGGCTAGTGTACAATAAGTTTCTACATTTAGTTACATGTGATGGATCTGGCATTACTAATCATATCGTCTTATTTACGACATTGTGAATGAGATGTTATATTTATAACTATGTACTTACGAACGAAGAGACAATGTCACACACTACATTGTGTTTCATGGTGAGTTACGTAACGTTCTGTTTAGTGGTGTCGAAGTAGCAGAATAATTCGCAGTGTGCTGACCACAAAATGCTGTCGGTTTCTGAGATCATATAACACGAAATAGGTGGAACCCCTGAATATAAATCCACACAAATTTTCCGCAACGAAACTTGGATGGTTTACCGGTTCGGAGCAGTTTGTCCAGTGTGATCATTGCACGGGACAGGCTGAGGATAAAAGGGGACACCGGTGAATGAATTGAGTCTAGAAGCATGAATGCAATTCACTACATACACACACACATATATAGGCATACATGTGTTTGTAATGCAGAGTTAAAGAAAGAGAGACCGAAAAGAAAACAGGACAAAAAGTAGTAGTGCAAGCGGCATCATCTTTTTGAACCTGCTGACATATTCATGGAGTTTAAACATCGTTTACTTCACTGATCCCTACATATGTACGCATGTTTGCGGTATCCACATGAAATAGTAGATCTCTGATTTCACCTGTTCATGTCAGAAGATATATGAAATGACGATGATGCAAATGGAAATAAAAGACACTGGAAACCAGTTTGAAATGCAGCTCTATGCGAAACACAAAAGATCCAACGGATATATTTCGTTTTGCAAGATGAATTTATCGTAATTTAATATTCGCTGGCGAACTCGACATTTACATATATTTGCAGTTTGAAGATATTTCAGTGACAATTTCATGTACATAAATAGATCTCTTGGTAAAATCATTTCTTCAATGTAATTTATTTATAGATAATGTAGATTTTTTTTCTATTTAAATGTTTTATAGTTGAAAGCTGAATTTCGATGAAACTTGCTATTATTTTGCCATTATATATAATGGCAAAGGAAACTGTGCCTGTTTATCCTGCTTACGAAGAGCCACACATGCGCGTGATGCATTTTACTAAGAAAATGCGTTGAAAAGAACTAACAAATCCTTAATACTCCATTACGCTAGAAACTTGAACGGAATATGTGGAACAGCGATTTGTTATAACGCAGCGCGGGCTCGATTTATCAATACACGCTTGAGAAAATCTACTGCATCCATTGAATGTTAGACTCCGCTTTTGTGTATCCGTATATTGGGCCAGATGACACGCATAAATTATTATACCCCCTATATGATTTATTTAATGCGATCTGTAGTTCATGCGTAAAGTCGTATATGCCTTAAACAAACATCTTTACCTCCATCCAAAGCTTCAAAGCGTAACTTCCATGGCCATTGTGCAGACTGCAGAGCACTTATTTCAAATGAAATACAAAAAAACCTTTGCTTTTTCTCCGTAATGATTTTTATTAAAATAGATGCGTATTTTTTTTCTCAAATAAAAGTATATTTTTGCTTACAAAACAAAATATGAATTGCATTTTTTTAGTGTATAGCTGAGGCATTTAATGTGCCCGATTCGCTTAATTGTTTTTTTGTCTAATTATCTAAATGTCATATCTCTTCCGGGCCATATATGCCACAATTGACGTGACATGAAAATAGCCACAACCTTTTGATACTGCTGTATATTTACGAATATATATATATGAAAGTGAGAGAAAATATATAAAAATGTAAACGTTTAACGTGGTGCTATATTAACATCCTATATTTTCGGTAGATTTTCTACATATTATAGACGCTTTGTGTTTGTCATTATAAATCAAAATTCAATGTCAATATTATTATGTTAATATGTATTACTGTAATTGGAATATCAATTCAGTTTGTACTATAATTTGTGTAATTTTTTTATTCTCATTAACCCTAATATTTTCAATACAAAACCAAGGATGTAGCTTAGGTGAGTAGTTCAGAATTGTAGTTCAAGTCCTGATTTCCTTATAATAAAAATTTAGTGTTCCTCTTTTACGTCAGTGAAAAAGAATCACATTATTAATACTATATGTCAAGTATAATTCAGTTACGTAGCTCAAGTCAACTCAAGTCAACCTGTCCATTTACCTATTTTTTAAATTGAGCCGTCCGCTTTATAAGATAAAATTCAAGAGTATAGAGTAAGATGCATCCTATTTTCGTTGGTTTTTGAAATAACATAATACAGTTATAAATAAATAAAATATTAGTTGCAGTTCAGCTGTAAACATTCGTTATCGTTTAATTAATTCTTTTAATTTGATTCGATTCAAGGTGGGTTAAAACACCAATAATAATATGACACATGTATGTTAAATAATCACATTTTAATGAATCAAAAGCATTTCAAGTTTACTTTACCTTGTTGGTATGTTTATATTTATTTTTCAACAAAGAAAGTCCCAACAGGTATTTCGAATTCATTGTTTATTTTCCATTCACATTGTAATTAAGATAATGGCTGGTTATAAATAAAGAATTATATAAGTGAGAAATACTTTGATGCAAGTAATGTAATGGAATTTGCCAACAATTATTTATCTTGTATTAATTAGTTAGTTATCTCGAATTACAATATTACATTAATAATAATTACGTATATACTTTAAGTTATATTCTGCATAAGCGGGAAACGAAATAAGTAGTTTTGCTCTATACGATAATGACACAAGAGTAAACAAGATTCGTTGCTAATTTGTACAGTTACAGTGTGGCCTTAGCGTCAGATATTAAATTATATAGCATATCGAGCGGAACGTTGCTTGGTGGAACCAGCAGAGTCCTTTAGTAAAATATAATGTCTACTGGTTAATGCACAAGACATTATTCTACATACGTATGTACAGTACATGTATGTTGTAATTATTTTCAAAATAGTTTATTTTAAACAGTAAATTTTTCACGTGACAGTTAATTATTTAGTAAAGTAATTTTTTTTTATATGCAACTAAATGGAGACTTCAAATACTTGTACATACACACTTACTCATAAGGTACATAAATATTTCCATCGCGTATATATATATATATATATATATATATATATATATATATATATATATATATATAATATATAATATATATATATATATTTTCGAAGAAAAACTAAAAAGTAAGATAAAATGAATGATTTTTGTAGTGTGCCATGAAAATTTGGTATAAAACAACTGCAACTAAATATGTTATAAACCTGCAAAACAATTGAAATTCAATAATATTTGGCAAACAAAAGATTAGAGACAAAAAATAATTTATGTAGGTATGGGTTTCATATGAGTATCTGTCTACTAGCTTTCAGTTTATGCAACGACTTTTGTTTCGTTTATCAAATGTTGTTGAATTTCAATTGTTTTGCACGTACATAACATATTTAGTTGCAGTTGTTTTATACCAAATTTTCATGGCACACTACAAAAATCATTCATTTTATCTTACTTTTTAGTTTTTCTTCGAAACTAAAAAAGATATTTAGGTAAACAAATACATCATTGTAAAGAGAAAAAATAGCACTTTTGAACTGGATTAAAATTAACTATGGTTCCCATTTAAAAAATTAAAGTTGCAGGCTGTAACTTCGGCAATATCTAGTAAAAAAAAATTTCATATGATTCTTCAAATGGCTTATTAGTTATACTAAAATATTTATTTGAAACTTTTTTCAATATTTCCAATACCTTCTGACTTATAAAGTAAAATAAAAATTCGAGAAAATCACACTTTTGTCATTATCTAGTGAGCCATGCAATATTTTCAAAATACAAAATCGCCATCAAGATCGGCCCATAAATACGCAACTTTTGTCTAATTTAACCGACCTTGTATCTCTTATAGTTTCGGAGATTCCAATGGTGAGCACACAAAGATGGGTGATATATATATATATATATATATATATATATATATATATATATATATATATATATATATATATATATATATATATATATATATATATATATATATATACCGTGTGTCTCACGACGATCTACACATAGGAACGTTGCGCGCTCATTTGATTTTGAAATCAAAATATTAATCTAGTTGTTTTTGTTCTTTTTTTTGCAATTGAAATGTCAATTTGACGTTTAAATTCGTTGAAAATGTACTATTACATCGAATATGTTACAAAATTATACTAGAATATCAAAGGAAATAAAATAGTAAGTATAAAATTAACAATTATACTGTCTAAATTGTAAAAAACTAAAACGATCAAATTAATATTTCACGATCAAGAGCGTATGCAACGTTCCTATGTGTAGATCGTCATGAGACACACGGTATATATATATATATATATATATATATATATATATATATATATATATATATATATATATATATATATATATATATTTATATATATACAGGGTTAGTCAAAATTACCGGAACACCTAAATAATTCTCCTACCGTAAAGAATTTTAAAAAATGTTTCGTACAAAAGTTTTTTGGTTGTAAACAAGCTACCGTTTAAGTATTTTTTTAATATACAGGATGTTCAGTTTATTGCGGAAATTAGGTAAACTTTCATTTTTCAAATGGAACACCCTATATTTTTTTACTTTTTTCAATTCTAAGATTAATTCTTGGTATTTTTTGTAGGACTCATTTTTTTATAAAATGCATCATTTTTTAGATATAAGCAATTAATCTGTCGTTTAAATGTCAATTGATTGACTATTTGTCAATTGTTTCATGAAGTTGTGGAGCATTATCAAGCAGGCAGATGTACTTTAATTTACATTTACTTTAATTTTATTTATTTAATTTGTTATTTTTTTTATTTTGCAATTTTTTTTTATTCCTTTGGTTAAAATAAACGATATGTATGTATGAAAATACTCTTAATTCGAAGTTCAGGAGTTTGGATTAATTGCTTATAACTCAAAAATTATGCATTTTATAAAAAAAAATTTCCTACAAAAAATACTTAGAATTAATCTCGGAACTAAAAAATGTAAAAATATACAGGGTGTTCCATTTGAAAAAAGAAAGTTGACCTAATTTCCACAATAAAATGAACACCCTGTATGTTAAAAAAATAAGTAAACGATAGCTTGTTTATAACCAAAGAACTTTTGTACGAAACATTTTTTTAAATTCTTTACGGTAGGACAATTATTTAGGTGTTCCGGTAATTTTGACTAACCCTGTATATATATATATATATATATATATTTATATATATATATATATATATATATATATATATATATATGTATGTATGTGTGTGTGTGTGTGAATTTTAAAATACAGCATACATTTAATCCGCTGAGCGACCTCCATTAACTCCATCAGAACATTTTAATAAATTTATCTCTGGGCTATTAACACAACTGTAACGTGCATGTGAAACGCCTGACCAAAAGGTGAAAAAAGTTTAAAACACTTGCGTATGCAATGAATATATATATATATATATATATATATATATATATATATATATATATATAATATATATATTACAATTTAATACAACTATGGTTTTAATAGAACAAATTTATCTGCAATGTTAATGAAGCCACAATGATATATCTCCCAGCAGACAATGCGGGACCAATTTCTAGTCAATACAAAGTGTTGTGGTGTTAGCAATTTGTAGTAGTGGAGAGCATAGACTATTATGTACAGCTAGGGTATATAGTGATGCAAGAACCAATGGTACGATGATTACAATGTAAAGTTGGGTAGGTATATATATATATATATATATATATATATATATATTTATATATATATATATATATATATATATATATATATATATATATATATACATATATATACTTGAGAGTTAAAGATTTCACCATTAGAGAGTAAATGGAAAAATTCGAATCCTATGGGATTTAAGGGGAGTTCAGAGAGAGAGAGACAGAAAGATATAGACACACGGTGGTAAGATTAAAGATTGAAACATAATCAAGTCATGAATACTGATTTGTATTGTAACCGTATTGAATTATTAAGGCGCGTGGGCACACCGTTGGTTTGACTAGTGCCTACTAGCTGGCGACGCTGCTGTTACTCCCTACCGTTTGTTTGTTCTCTCCGTACTCTTCTGTATCGTTGCTCGCCGTTATACCAGCGTGTAAGTTTGTGTGAGTGCATGTGGCTGCGTACGTACGAATATATGTGTTGGCTGTGGGTACGTCCGTCCGTCCGTGTATGTGTATATATATATATATATATATATATATATATATATATATATATATATATATATATATATATGCGTGTGTGTTAGGCTCGACACTCGCTTCACCACCACTAGTACCGACGCCATTCTCCTCAGGGAAATAATGTACTCATCCACGCCACGCGGCGGTAACCCGTTCTTCTGCTCACAGAATTCTACTAACCTTCTACCTTACTAATTAATTTAAAATGTATCCTACAGTTTCTACGTAATTATCCGCCTTATATACATGGAAGTATGGCAGAGAGAGAGAGGGCGAGAAAGAGAATAGCCCAGGGTCGGGCGCAGCTAATTTTCATTTGCGGGATTAGAGAGCACACACACACACACACACACACAATGTCGATTGCGTCTGCTCTGTTCTACTTTGCTCTATTCACTTTACTCTCTCTGTGTGTCTCTATCTTTTGTCGTTATATATATATATATATATATATATATATATATATATATATATATATATATATATATATATGAAGCATAGAGATACATACATGTGTGTATGTGTCTATGTATACGGAGTTGGCAATGAGTGCCAGTTCCAGTTCCGTTCCGTCTATGTAACGTAACGTACCATAAAGGGTTCACCGAACTTCCATCGCGGGGTACTTTTCTATATGCGCGACGCCATGGGATTCGGGAGTCAGGAGGAGTGGGAGGAATGAGCTTGATGACACCGAGTTAGGTCGGTCCGCTCTTAGAAGTGAGATGAGCAGCACAACATAGCGCAGAGAAGCGCAACGGGACGATAAGACAGAAAAGGACAATGGAACGTAGTGCTACACAGAACCAAGAGAGAAACTGATGATGGAAGTACTGGTGCACAACGCTATAGTAGAGGGTGACGGGTTGGGATAGAGTACTGCGACAAGAAAACGTCACACTGAACTATACGGCGCATTGGTGAACGAACGTGTAAGGAAATGGAACGGGAACTGGCATCAGAAGAGAATAGGTAGCAAGCAGAAGTGTAGCTGGCCTTGTGAGAGGGATGGTTGGTAGTAGTAAACAGTAAAACCGACCATAAGTAGTGTGTGCCTGTCTGAACTTGCCCCGGACCCATTCTCAAATCCCGAGTCCAGACCCTAAATACTGCTCCGCCTCATTCCTAGCCCTTAGAACCACAAAGAAGAAACTCCTGGCTGGCATTCATCAATTCAAATATGCTTTGTAGAACTCGAAAGGGTAAATTGCGCGTACGGTTGATACAGTCGTCCTCAGAACGCGTTATTGTTCAGTAAACGCGAATTGTTCTTAAAGAAATAGAATTTTAACCCTAAATAAGAATTATGAATGCACGCACAATTTAACTCGACACTTTAGGGGCAATTTAGTGAGTCTTAGGCAAACGAAATTTAGAAAATGACGATCCCAATAAACTTGAACATCATGAATACACCATTTGCACATTCAACTCAGACGGCAACGTGAACTTTATAACAAGTAGACTTATGCTAACAATTAATCACTTTATGAAGCATTCTGCATAATTGAATAAGGAAAAATCAAATATATAATTTTCTTTTATTGATCTTTAGGCACTTTGAAATAGTAATTAAAATTGATGTGTATCGAGGCGTTATTATGATGAATTGTTAGTTTGATAATTATAAATTGAAATCAAAGAAGAAACTTTGTATTCTTTTCGTCAACTATTTATGTTGCAACTGGGATACTATTCAACTATTATCTCTGAGGACACGTGAAGTCTCTAGTGTATGCAGAAACTCGCACACTTGGGCTGAACTTTTTGATAAGATTATGGTTCGCGCTGCAACCATTCCAGACGACTGCCGTGCTCTTCAGGGAATTAACTCCTCAATTTTTCAGAGCGTTAGAATATGTATACGGACTCCAGATGGTCATATCGAACTATTATTGTAGTTATCTTTTGTATTAATAAACCAAAAACCAATCTCTTGTGTATCAGAAAATTCGGAAAGTGTAGAGAATGGGAATGAGGACGTAAATTAGTAAACTTTTATTTTTATAGTCAATTTAGAATTGTCACGATTGGATTTACAAATATTTTCTAAATTGAAATCATAATCCAAATTTTCTACTCCCTGGATCCATAAAGATTTATAGTATATCACATTTTTGTATGTATTAAAATACGCGTACATTTTAGTATACTAGTAGTGATCATCATACATAAGAAATCCATTATTTACAAGTTTATATGAACACATTAGCAATTATAATAATTATGTGATAATAACTATAACAATTGTAATAATAAGTAAATATTTTCATCACTCAGTATATTGAAAATACATTTCGAGAAATGACAATATATTCACGTGTTGACGTATGTAGCAAATTAAAAACGAATAAGGATAGTTTGAAAATTGCGGGGGAAGTGAGAGAGAGAGTTTCTTTCCTTTTCGGAATTCCAAAGTTGAAGTAATTTGTGTAATGACGCGCTACGACACTTTTATAGTCGAGTGCACGCTAGACATTGCTTAATTATCATGACACACACACACACACATACATATATACACACTTTATGTTTAAGTACAGTCGTTGAGATATATGTTGAATTCCGGAAGTAGTGAGTGCTGGGACTGGTGATGCTGGCGATGCGGGAATGAGAGGGAGGTCAATGGATAGAGACAAGTAACAATGTACAGATGAATGTTAAATAGTGTGGCGTTGGTTAGTAATAGTCGCGCAATGGATACTTATATTGGTGACATTTAGATTACGATTTTATGACAATTAGTACGAAATTCGAGGTACTTTGTTTAGAAAAATAACATGAACAGCGGATACTGTTATGAAAGAAGTGATTTTCTCGTGTCATATATGTAATGTCATATGTGTTTGCGAAATGGCTAATATTAATAATTCATTGTGAGTGTCACATTTATTTAAATATTTATTTCATCAATCAATGACTTTGCATACAAAGAAATTTAATGTACTATAAATTTACGTTGTAAGGTGAAGTTTATAAATTTTTAATATTAAACGATTTTCTTTAAAATACAAAATAAAAAAATTTAAATGCTTGATATCTTATAGGAACTTATAGATATATACACGTAGAGACGATATTCTGGAATACGGAGAGTAATAGCATTATCAATTGCGTTATTATACCGTAGACATGAATTTTTAATACTGTACGTATAATTTTTATGTAATTTTCTAGCAGGCTTATTGAATATTGTATGAAAATTATTCCCAGACAATATAACTATGGAAACGATACTGATCTCCTCTATTGAATTGGGTTTCAGTGCAAATGCGTAATCATCTATGGGGGGGGGGGGGGGGGGGGATCGATGCTTAACTAATAATAACAGTAATTTCGTGCAATAAAAATGCAGTGAACATAAAAGTCAGTTCAAGTTTCAAGGAAAATTACACTTCTGATACATGAATAAATAAACAAGCGGCGAGTGGATTTCTTTTGTGAAAATGAAAATACTAACAGACGCCATTGGGTTCTGTTCAACACTACCGATAATTCTATTATTCCTGTAACCAAACGGGATCGGTTTCAGTGGACAAGTTTAGCCAAAATAGAGTACAGTTCCATTATGCTACGAGATAATATTACATCTATACCAATCCAGATGAGAAGACGATTAAATTTCAGGTATTTGGTTAACAATTCGCTTCTAGTGATATATTAAGCTTGTGAAATCGTTACCATGGTATATGATGTATCATCCTGTACAGGTATACATATATACTTAGAGTAATAAGTAGCAGCTACTACACTGACAATGAGTTTGTGTTGGTTGCGTATTTCTCCTTCAGTGCTTGGTAGTGTAGTACTGCACTTAGCGCTCATATCGGAGGTCCCCGAATACTCGAAACGTTCTACAGCAATGCCGCGGTGGTACCAGGATGTTAACCGGAAACCATTCGTGAAACGTTATTGTAAATACAGTGGATGAAATGTGCGTGCAGCCTCATTTTGATTGTAATACTTTGCGTCGGTTTTTTGCTATTCGTATAACAATGTTCGACCGCACAGCCCAATAGTTTCGGATTCAAATTCTAATTGACATTGCTTGTGAAGTGAAAAGCTATTACTCTCTTGGTAGTCTGATGCTGTGTAGATTTTCCCTAGATGTATGCGAATGTCCTTCGCTGTCTGATAAATCAGAAACGTCGCAAATACACATTGCTGCGAACTGGCACTCGACCAAAATCCATAAATGTTCAAGAATAAAAAAACTACATTGGTTTTAAATCCACAGAAACTTTCTGGATAACAAAACTATAATTAAATTAATTGAATAGTCTAAATGAATTATTGTCTATGGAAACCATGTACGATACTATAATCAGTGTCAGCACTAATTGCTTTTTGGTGATGAATACATAACAGGTTTTTAAACACCGTAATCTATGTTCCAATTTTTTTAATTCATCTACAATGTACTAATGACAGCTTAGAAATATCCAGGATTAAATATATTTTATATTCCATTTATGTAAATAAGTTTAACCGATATATTTGGAATAATATAGCGTAGTTGTTTTGTATGAGAATATTATGAAAACATTTAGTAAATGTACGAGTTTGAATGAGATAATTCATGTGAAAGGACGACTAGCACTTACAAGCATGAATGTTATATTATGGTAGAGCAGCAACGACTGCATTCACGGAATGGGTCGAGTCGATTCGCTAAGTTGAATCAGATTGACAGATATGCGGGTTCGGAGAAGAAAGTATCAAAAGATTTATTTGTTTTTCTCGCACACGTCTGTTTTTCGTGTTGATTTGCAAATAGAAAAATATTTGTATAAGAGAAAATATCTGAAAAGCGTCAGAGTAGATCGATGGGAATGTAGTCGAAGAAATTTCCATCTTCACGTGAGAAAAATATTACAAAGAAATTAAATTCAAAATCTCAATAATGATATATAGAAAAGTCATTGTCTGTCTGTCCGTCACACATGAAGTTAGTTGCAATTGCGTAGCCTAGGTAACATTAATGACAGCGCATAAATAATAATAACAACACTTTGACATCCCACACATGCGCAGAAGTAGTGTTTGCGAATGTATGTTTAAAATATCTAAAAGACGTTATTTGTACTTCCACGTAGTCTATTAAAGCTTTTTTAATTTTTTTAAGGCCCCGAAAATAGTAAATATTTTGTTTTTTGTTGCAATATAATAGCCGACTGCAATAAGAACAAGAGTCTAGCCATCAGACCGTTTCATTTTCGAAGATACACGATGTGTGTTTACGAAATAATACGACGTGATACGAACATGCCTGTTCTTAGTTCGTAACGTTGTGCTAAAGTTGTGTGCAATACATTTGCTGTTAGTGCAATTTATAGATTTGGCTATTTTACCCTACCCTACTTAATAATACACGCCTATCCTACCCGTCGGCTAACCTACCCTAGCCTACCCTAGCCTACCCAACTCCAAATGTAATATTAATTAATGTGGTTCCACGACTTCCCGATTACGCACATTTCGGACCTACTTGTTCGTGCGAGTTCGGAAATATAAATTGGTCTGACGACTAGACACTTGTGCAATAAGGACGGTTAGATGGAGAAAGTCAGGAAAGATGGATAAACAGACAAGATGAAGATATTTGAGAGAGTTTGAGACTAGGAGACGCAAAGGTACATGCAACGCAGAAACAGAAATTTTCAAAAATATTTTATAGAAATTACGAATGTGGGCACATCGTGCTCACGGGTATAGCCTAGAACATTAATAATAATAATACCTCAAAACTGATCACGATAGAAAAAGAATTTTTTCGAAATTCGGAAATTTAATATCGTTGTTTTTTAAACGAACAGTTTTGGGCCACTGGTATGAATAGTTTTTAATATTGTATTTAATTTTTAATTAACAAGTAATAGTACAAGTTATACAATATCTAATTTTATCTAATTATCAGATGTCGTTGACTTGTACTATTCGTTCACTTTCAGATGTTGGGTCAAAGTGATATTATTATTGCGATTATTATCAAGATCAAATTTCAATTTTGCTATCATTTCTATTGTTTTATTGTGATATTCAGCAAAAAATGAATGAATACAGTGACAGTGAGTTAGTGGACGATTTATTAGTGTATGGTGAAGCAGGACAAAACGCAGCATTAGCCGCACGTTACTATGCAGAACGTTATCCTAACAGAAGACATCCGAATCCTCACATGTTTCTAAGTGTTACTCGGCCGCTTCGTGACACTGGTGCCATACGACCAATGTATGGGAGAGGTGGTGGAGGTCGTATGAGACGTAACAATGTTGACGATGCTGTCTTGAATTCCGTGGATGCTGATTCTACAACTAGCACCAGAAGAATATCCCGGCAATTGCAAGGACTACCACAGTCAACAGTGTGGAGAATTTTAAGAGATAATCATTACTATCCATATCATTTTCAACGAGTTCACGGCTTAATAAAGCGTGACCATTCTCTGCGAGTAAGATTTTGCGAATGGGTTCTACAACAACATGCCATAGATCCCGACTTCACATCAGATGAAGCAATTTTCACTCGAGATGGCATTCACAATTTTCATAATTCTCATTATTGGGCTGAAGAAAATCCACATATTGTCATCAGAAGTCATTTACAGCATCGTTTTTCGTTAAATGTTTGAGCCGGGATTGTACTTGGGCCAAAAATACTTCTCATCGTATGAATGGTAATAATTATTTGTTATTTGTCCAGAACAATTTGGTGGAATTATTGGATATTCCTCTGAATGTGCGTCAGCGTGCCTGGTTTTTACATAATGGTGCACCACCTCATTTCAGAAGGAATGTAAGACAACATTTGAACGAGGTATTTGGGGACCGATGGATTAGTCGCGGTGGTCCTGTAGCTTGGCCACCTAGATCTCCAGATTTGAATCCTTTGGACTTTTATTTTTGGGGACATTTCAAGTCACTCGTGTACGACAACCAAAATGCACCTGAATCTATCGAAGAACTCAGACAACGAATAGAAAATTGTGCTGAAATAATCAGACAGGAAAATTCATTTAGTAGGGCTTGCACCATATATTTCATTCAGCGTGCAGCAATATGTGTAGCTGTGAATGGTGATAATTTTGAACAATTTCTGTAAATGAGGTATTGTTTTTATGACCAATTTATTTCTTCTAAAAATACACTAAACATATTATATCGAAATGTAATACATATTTTTAAAAAAATATCATCTGCATTCAAAATATTGCATACTATCTTTAATTAATTTGATTTACGAATATTTTGTTGTGTAATTGCATAACTAATTAACTTCGTTAATTCATTCTTAAGAAATTATAGATCCAGTGGTACTTAAAAATGTAGTCTTTGGAAAACTATACTTAATTTTGAGAATTTTGAAAAAATCTTTCTCTACTATGATCAGTAAGTTAAGTGCTATGTACCGTTAAAGTAAGTACCTGAGATTCTGAATCACTCTGTATAAAGACGAAAGTTAACTTAAGATACAAAATGGTGCAACAGGCTAGTATCGCGGACCTGTATATTCACACTGAAAAGACATTTAAAAGATGAAAAGGATTGTATAGATAATTATATTTAATAATAGTTCACTAATACGGATTGTATTAAACATCGTACGGATTTCCGCCAGTTTTACTTTAGCCAGTACATATAGTGAAAGATAGTCAAAATGAGTATGAGTGATAGTGATACAAAAAAATAAATGTTAGTGTTTTGCAAAGGAGTATGGAGAATATCATATATGGTTCCCTGATCTCATAGAATATGATTTTTTAAATACTTTCGTATGACGTCAACTGTACCAGGACTATTAAAAAAGAAAATTAAAATGACGGTGCACATGTAATGAACGTAAGCAAAAGAGCTTTGAACAATGAAGGGGCGAATTCATAAATACGCAAATGATATTTTCAACAAGCCGACTGTAAATATATAAAAAAAAGCGTCGTTCATTTTTTCACGCACATTAACAAATAGCATGCGGACAGTTTTCAATATTCAGATCACGTAAACAGAAGAAAAATGAACAATATATGGGAGCTAAACAAAAGAGGGTAGTAGTGGATTTATTTGTGCTGGTCGCTTCAGTGCGTTTAAGCAACCATAAGCAATTTGTATTGTGTAAAATTTCATTTCAGACCTTATGTAGGTTAATTACCTCACTAAAGAATATACGACACAGTTTAAAGGCAGAAACTCCTACGGAATAAAATAAATTCCCTAAACACAAGGGGGTTGTTACAATTGACTAACCGTGTTAGTGTTAATAAATAAGGTTTTTACTGGAAATGTTACGGCAGTACTTCGTGCTTAGCTAGACGGTCTTGCACTACCATTTCATCGTCGGCTCTGCATATGTACGTACCATAAACTGACTACCAACCATTACAGGTACCATCACCATGAGATAACAGACATGTACGAAATTAGAAAATATACGAACGTCCATGTCTACTGCGACATATTTAATGAAACTAATGAATATACAGGCACTCTCACTGACAACGTTTGGATATAAATAATAAATATATAACTTATGTAATTTCTGCATCGTCACTAAAAGCTGATACTGTCAAGTAAATTCATGTGATTATATTAGTTGCGTGATATACAATGTTCCCGGAATGAAACTGACACAGAATTGGAATAACATAGGCCAATTAATATCACACGAAACATAATTTTTCTCTGATTAACTTTTTTCTTTAATTAGTAGGTATGTTGTAAGAGTTTGACAGTTTGATTGTGTAATTTATCACATGTTTTGGAACAATTTTATGAATTCATATCTTCATTCATAGTTATAGCGAACTAAGGTTGGAGTTTGATTAATATATTAAGTCCGTGAAATACTGAGTGATGGATACATTAAACTTGTCTAAAATGTCAGGATGTGCCGAGTTTTGCGCGGGATCCGTATAAAGTTCGTTTAGATTAGTTTATAGTCCACAGTAGGTATATATCGTACTTATATACATTCATTACCATTCAAATTTCGACAAGTACGTACTTGATATGTAAGTGAAAGAGCCGAGTCGGGAACGGAAATGTTTCTTCGGCAAGTACAGACCGGTTTTACTGATCAGTGTTGAATGAAGAGAAGACGAGTGAGTTGAATAATCATGTGATGAATATAAAGAAACCCGTTACATTACTTCATCCCAAATTGGAAGAATGCAACGAGGTCATCGGAATTACAGAAGTACCACAACGTCCGATTTTCACTACCACCTCCGTTACCCGATGTAAACGCCACCAATACAGAGTCCATCACAGGAATTCAAATCTCGTACATCGACCGGAAAAACTATGGCTTCCTTATTCTGGGACACGAATAGGATACTTTATGATGATTTTCTAACACAGTGTTCTGTGCTGAATACACCGTCAGATTAATATTTAACAATGAAAAATTGAGATTTGCGGATTCTCAATAATATTGACACATGGTCGTATCGCAAGATTTAACAATAAAGGAAAATATTTTTATAAATTCTTTATCAGTAATTTATATATTGTACAATAGTTTTTTTTAAGAATTAATGAATTAATATGGTCTTTTAGTATGGATATATTCATTGAACAGAATACGCATTATCATTATATTTATTATGATAATACAGGTATCAATAATGTAATAGTATGTAATGATATGAATATTACAATACAATAACACTCATATGTCCCACAATAGTAACATCGAAATCGTGTTAATTATTCCAATATAAATTATTGACCACTATAATAAACCCGTGATGGAAGTATTATTACAAAACTATAAATGAACACGCACAATTGATAGTCATTCCACATCTACTCTAATTAATATAGAAATTTTCGATTTCCGTCCAGTCTGGTTGAAAGCATTTTATTCGTGTTCAACTTATTGAATTGGACGTTCAAATATTGGGGTGAAAATTATTTGTGACAAACTAGTCTACAATGTATGTTCAATTTATCCGAAATCTTTTCAGTCTATGTTGGAGATCACTTAACTTGAATACTTGTACTCTACATTGTGTTACAAGTATGGTATTATTTTGTAAAGCGTATTTGTTCTGAAAAAAATAAATGAAATTGAAAAATCAATTGTGAATTTTAGTCAATGTAAATAAATAAAATTACTTCTCTATATTTACATTTATAATTTATTTTGACGTAGTGAGTGAGTATTAAGTTAGTGCTTCTAGTGTTCTAGTGCCTCTACCACAAAATAATGGTTGATTAGTTGAGTAATTTAAAGATACAAAATGTGTATGTGTGTGAGTGTGCAGTTGTGTTTTTTATCTTTCCGTTTCCGTGCGTGACGTCTTAGTAAATTTGAGTCACGAACTCTGTAAATTTTTTTATGTACCGAAAAGATTTTCTAAATATTGTGTATGAAGTGAACTACCCATTCTTTATTCAATATTGAACCTGTTCTATAACGCTGGCTGGAGTTATTAAAACAAATGTTTTTAATTACTGGCAGATTGGCGTTTGTTCGAGCAGGCGAGCGAGCGAATGAACTCCGTCCGAGCGTGCATGGGGGTAGATTCAGGAGGAGAGTCAACAGACCGCGCAGTCAACAAAGCGCTTTGCAGCACTGCGTAGCGGCTGCTACATTTTCTTATTGATATTAGGGAAGAATGTGAACGAATCGTTTTTCCTCGCGCGCACATTTCCCTTTCCTCCTTTAATAATTCAATTCGGTGACAGTTTCAATAAAATGCGACGCCTATACCGCTTCGAGCAATGTATGAAATATATCCATCGGTTCCTACAGGTGTCGGGCGAAACAATGCCATTGCCTGAAAACAATTCTACTAGATAATAAAATATGGTCCCTATCATACAAAGCAGCCGCCACGCAGGCCGGATACGCAGTCTACCTGCCTTGTTTTATGTTACATCAGACAAGATGTATGCTGCCAAGTGGGTCATTCATTAGCCCGTTATTGTTTTCACCCTAAAATCATGTAAGTAATTTCCACTGTAAATTACAAAAATACATGCAAGTTCGCCTTCAGTTCTATTCACAACACACGCCTCAGGTAGGCACTTACTGCTATATTCATACATTATACTTGGACGACATAATAACTACCATCTTGTGCCTCGATTATATATGAATAGATTACAAATATGTGAAACATTAGTAGATGTAGAGCAGATACAGTACAGACATTTTATTTACAGGAAAATGTTTTTATGAAGGCTTCACTTTAATCCTTTTGCCTTCAAGCTGAAGTACCGTCTGTTATATTATTAGAATGAAAGAGACAATGTCCAACGTACTGGAACGTGAAACGCTCTCCACTATGTCGGTTATTTTGCCACGTAATTATATATTGTTTTACATCGTATTCGTATAGGTACCATTCTAACTTGTATTTACATGCGTTAAAATTTATAATATAATCCATTAGCACTTTTTAGGCGGGGCAACCGTCTACTGAAAAGTTACTACATTAGTGGTTTATTTTTCTTTTCACACACAACATAGGTCTGGTGCGTTTCGTCCTATCTCCTACAAAAGCTCCTTTAAAAGCTGCTATTACACGTGCACGTACTTGTTTTATCAGAGACAGTTACTTACTTCTTATTCAAACTAATTACCAATTTCCTGTACTTTCAATCCGATACAGAAACTTATCATTCTAGTTTGACAAATTGAAATGATATTTTCAATATATAAATTATTGTCGAAGAAGAAAATGTTCTATCTGTCCAAGATAACAATAAATTTGTTTCAAGTGGGATCCTAGAAAGGAGGAATTCTTGCACGGTTAGATATGCTGCGGTTTTGTTAATAAACAAATTTTTAAAGCAAGACACCTCAAATGAAACTTCGATAAATAATCGAGCGCTGTGTGCTGCAAAAAACGCAAAAGCAACGGGAAAAAGCGTTCTTTAAGAATCTGCGAGTGCTTGCCGAATACGCATGATTGCTGCTTGACATTTTTACAACGTCGTAAAGGTACGCAAACAACTAGCGAAACCACGAAAAAAGTTATTTCAAACTTTGTTGTTCTTCCACCTGTATTACCTTACTCTAAAATCTTCATTTATTCATGAAGTGTCGACTACTTTTCATGTAATATGAAATTATGGTAAAATTTTAACTGGAACTCGGGAATTTCATTTGTTTCTGGTGTTCATTAGTTCGTCGTCCACAGTCTATACCATAACGTTGTTGCTATATAGAGTTGTTGCTATATAGAGTTTAAATTTCAACATATTCTATGTAAGTAAGCGAGCATACAGGTGTTGTCAAAGAAACAGTATGAAACATTGGTTGCAACAATACTTTGAGTTTGAGGTTGGTTGGCCGTCGATGAAAATTAAGTATGTAATTGGTTGATATAGACACACAGAGAGAGAGAGAGAGAAAGAAGAGGGAAAAAGAGAGCAAGATTGCTTGTTATTATGCATTGCACTTTCCATGCACTGTAGAAGTTTAGACAATGCAATGTTGTTATATGACAGTACAACGTGTACATATTAATTTGTTTTGAAAAATCGTGTAATTACTCTGAATATATTATGTTTTAATCGGTGAATTCGTAATTAATTCGTTAAAATTATATTTATTATAGTAAAATACGTCGATTAATAAACAGAATATATGAATTTATTATGACGTACTGTTTTAATTATATTTTAAATCAATATACATAATTATGTTGTTAAAAGAGTATTTTGATATCACCAATTTTCTCATTATTTGTGATAATAATGCGAGCGCGAAAACAGATATATATTGCCGTATTTGTAATGCGAAGCTAATGTTATAGAACATGCGCAATGTTATTCAATTATACTGCGAACTGAACTAATTACTTAAGCATGACTCGTAACGTATTTTAATTGTGACGAGAAGCAGCTGTAACCATGTTGCTGTTGAAGGAAAAGTTGTGTCAAGAAGCAAATTAAGTTACGGTTTGTGTTTCGAACACATGTGCACACTTTCTTTCGATCAGTCTTACCATCTTGACTCGAAACTTTCATTTCCATTGAAATTAACCTCAAATTTAAACTATGTCATTATTGCGAATAAATAAACGTATTGGTACTTACGAATATGCAGAGGTTTTATGATTTACTTCTGTATTCTCTGAAAATTTAGGTATGTACCTTCAAGGTGTAATATTACTCGTATGAAACAAGTAGTGTAAGAAACTTCTAGGAATTGGCAATGAATGAGGATATGTAGAAGGTAGATAAATATGCTGTAGTTTGTTTCACATTCATGCATTCATATAGTATTAGATAGGTGGATGGGTGTATGTGAGAGGAAACTATGTTTGCAGTGCAATTGTACTTTAGGAATAACAAGCAGCAAGGAAGATAGTAGACGGAGAATATGGTATAATTATCTCCGACATACACTTTGATGAAATATTCAGCAGTTTCTTGTAGAAGTGCAGAAGGCCCACGTATACGGGGTGAACTCTGATGATGTGCAAATGATATTTTGACATATTGTATATAACGTATAAACAAAGTTACATGTACGCACATGGTTTCGCATACATATGTTAAACTTGTGTAAACGTGAGTACGTGTCCAGGCACATGTAAATGCGGTATACGAGCGATTATAAGTTGTGATAGTCACACATTTACCTGCAATGTTTGCCATATATCAACCATTATCAATTATGTAGCATTTACGTCTGGTCCAGTGGTGACCGGCGACCTACATTAGCTAACGTTATACCCTCGGTTATACCCTATTCCGGTAATTCGCATGTCACGTTGAAATTATGAACACCTTGTTCTGTCAAAATTTGATCATCAAAAAACCGCAATATACATTCGTGCATTGCCGTAATCATCCCGAAACACTGATACATGTACTGTCCATATGCACTTCATCAGCATCATCGGATTTCTTATACTGACACAAATCCGCTCACCAAGGTGTCTATTATCATCTTAGATACACTTGTCTTACACACAGTTACCATTCGGGGATTTAAAATAAATACACGATATATATATATATATATATATATATATATATATATATATATATATATATATATATATATATATATATATATATCTAGGGATAATTCTTTTTCCAGCAAGCATCCAAGCAAGATATATCGGAAGGTAAAGCATAGCAACGGAATGTTTGTTATCGAGCTATCCTATCCGACAAAGATAATCATCTTTCATAAAGAGAAAGAAAAGAGAAACAAATACTAGAAGCTATTATCCGAACTTCGAAAATAATACTTACGAGTCACTGTGAAACTTTTTTACTCCTAATTGGTGTGCTAGGCGGCATGAAGAATTCATACAAAAGGGAAATTGAGATCATTTCCGTTTACAGAATCCCTGCTAGCGTAAGAGACTGTTGGATTTAGATTACAATATTGTTGGAATTCTGTTTACTATAGCTTACATATCATCAATAATATCACATACAGATTAACGTACTGCTAATATTTTATTCCGTTAACATTTGATGTGCAAATTATTTCACTTATAAGTTATTTACTAATTTCCGAAATATTCCCAGAATATCTGAATAAATAACAATGGTAGCATGCCGCTTATCCAGAACTAGTAAAACGTAAACTGTAGGTCCCTTTTCTGAGATATTTCAGTTCAGGAGCCCACAGAGACACATCTTCGCCGCATCGCTTCGCCGCCGAAACAGCAGTTTCGCTAGATATGGAACAGAAAAGCGAGCTCTCGATAAAAGTTCAACTACTGTAGCACTGTGTAATTCAGCAGTGCCCTCTTAACCATTAGGACGAAAAGGGCCAGGTCCAATAGCGTTTAGCGTTAATAGGATTTCGGCTTCGATGTTTATTTAGTACACTTACATTGCTAATTTTTAATGTCATTCACTTATCGCATTTCCTTCTGGAAAGGACACTGTGTTTCTTATTTCCTTATTTACATCATATTGCCTATAATATTTGCAAAAACAACCATTATATTCATGGAAATATTACATGGGCAGAATATTTATTGTTATGAATTTAAAAATACATCTGCTGCAAATGAAACATTGTGTAAAATGTTATTTGCGTAAACGATAAAACAATTTTATAATTTTTTTATAAAAGTGTATTCCATGTTTAAAATACGTGATCAAATTATCAATGAAACGTATGGCAGTACAATACAACAATTACAAAATTAAATGTGCACAGTTTTGTTTCATTCCGGGTACAACGTAACGAACAGTGGTCTATGGTAACTACGTTCATGCGAGCAGGTGGTGAAGCGAAGGGTTGCGGCAGCAGCGTAGGTGAACTGAAAGTGAAGTGGGGACGGATGAGGGTTAGGGTTTGGCGGGTTGGGGGTGGACCGGTTGAAGTGTAACGGGAATGTGAGTGAGCGAGTTTCTATTTGCGGCGGTTGTAGAGGCGGAGTACGGGTAACGTATCCCCTGAATAAGGCATCACGGTGCCAAGCAATTCAGGTAGCTAGGGAACTTTGTCTACACATCAACATTGTCACGTGACCGGGATACCAAGTGTCGACCAGATATGAAATAAACATGCGCACGACGTTCACCGCAGCGGCTACCGGAATATCTATAGACGCGGCAAAAGAGAACTAACTTCCTCTTGGCTCACGAACCTGAATGCCGAGCTAGATGTTACTCCGCCAATGCTGAGCCCAGTGACGATGTCGACGCCGACGCCGCTATCGTCGCGGGAGCAAACGTTCCACTCGATTCAGATTTGGAAAACCAAACCGCTGGTTTGGTTGCGGTTAATATCGATTTATCGTTTAACACGTACCATTTAGCGGACTAAAATGACTGCATCGTTACACAATAAGAACACGCTGCTTTTTCCTATACGAATCTAAGGATTTCGCTTTGTTAATTTAGAATATACTTATCAACTACGTTAAGTACCTAGGTATATATTCTTATTGTAGGAATGTAGTTTATTTTCAAATTATTAAAAATCTCAAGTAGAGTAGTAGAATAGTAACTAATATAAGACAGATTAATATCATAATATATATGCAGAGATTAAACATGATAATATATAGTGAACAGGTTCTAATTGAATATTGTGCACGTGCCACACATATATCATGGTTTTGCATACACATATATGTACTTTTGTAATTGTGTATGTACGAATGTATGTCTATGTGTATTTTGAATATGTTTCGCTAGCTTCTGTCATATTAGGAAAGTGACGTAATTATGTTTGATATTGAGACGGGAGAATCTTTGTCCAATAGGTTGGAATAATAGACTGCAGTCTATTATTCCAACCTATTGGACAAAGATTCTCCCGTCTCATCATTCAAGTTTTTTAGACTAAATAAACTTTCAACTATGAATATGTTTGATATTGTAATTTTCCATTTTCAGTGGAACAGACAGAAGACAACGGAAATTGGATAAAACATAAAATTTACCAAAACAATGTCAACACGTAAGCACGGACAAAAATATCTTTGGCGATAATGAAATGAAATAAGAAGTAAGAACTCCTATTTGTTTCGCAACCAAAAACTCTTTCTGTTTAAAGAATAAGATAACTTGTTGGCCATCCGATATCAATTTATTGAAGAGCGATATATTGTACAGAAAATTAAAATGTGTCAAAAAAATATGTGAAGTGTTCATGAAAAGAGTACAGATACCCATGCTTAAATACATTTTTAAAATCCTAAACACGAGCTCGCAAATAAATTTAAAATAGGAGCCAAAACATTATCTTTTGTTGACAAAAGCAAAATAGAGTAAGCTGATTAAAAAGGCATTGATCTTCTTTTCTTCAGAGTAACGTCAAAATTCATTTAAAAATATTTGTTTCTTCAATGGTCTAAATAAAAAATGTGGAAATAATTTCCCGCATATGTAATTAAATTGAATGGTAAATAGACGAAAGAAAAATATAGAAATGAAAAGAAAATAAAAAAAATTTTTCTTAGGGCCCAAAATATTTTTCGAAAAACCAAAAGCATAACTAGACCATAACACGTATTTGCAAAAATCGGTTGGACAGTCTAGGAGATCCGAATGGAACAAAAAATTTCGTACGAGCGAGCGTGCAAGTGGACGATCGACATACGAGTACATGTTGAATAGTACATATGTTGTAATGGTCATTTTGTGATACAGGGGGTCTTTTGGGGATTACAGCGTAAAAATTTTTGAAATCTGCAGATGTTACAGACCTATTACCGAACACTATAACTCTTCTACAGGAGGTCGATGAGCTAATGATAAAATAATTACCTAATTTCGTGGAGTGAAAATCAGAGAAATTTAGAGAATAAACTTATTTAAAAACAGTATATCAGGATAATTATTATCTAATAATAATTGAAAACGAATTAAAAATAAAATAAATTATTTTCCTTACAACCTATTGTCTGTTTGTCTGCTTACTAAATGAATGTTTTGCCCATGAATTAATGCGGGTATAGAATTATTGAAATTTTGGACCAGTACGGAAAGTTTTGAACGTGTTGACGTGTATTTATATATTTATTAATTTGCGTTGCTACATTAGCATTCATATATATTCTGAAATTTAACATAAATCGATGACATTCTCTCGAGGGTGTCTGCGTACATTTTAGTTCAATGTAAGCATTATACAGAGCCCTAAACACGAGACTAAACTTGTGCAGATGCCTCTGAAATCGGGATTAAGGTTGTATCTGTTATAATGACAGAAGAACCGGTCTGCAAATATGTTCCATATTTTTACTAACAACTTTATAGATGAATCATATGAGATTAAATATGCTTACAAGTAAAAACAACAAAGAAAATAGGTTCTTTTCAGAAGAAAAAAATAATTTAATATTAAAAATTACGAAACACAGAAGAACCAAAATAAAATTTAACCTATATAGTATCGAGAAGGAAAATATATAATCCGTGATGGTTGGAATAATTGACTATAATTCAAGGGATTGTGAACTGTTTATTTCATAAAAATATCATAAAGATGATCAACAATATGCGACGTTTCGACCATAAGGATTTTGGTCATTATCAAGCAATTACAACAATCTCATTCACTACAGTCAATGAAAATATCTCTTGACAATTGAGTCAATTATTCCAACCATCACGGATTATATATTTTCCTTTTCAATATTATATTTAACTAAAGAAAATCTACAATTAAATAGTATCGTTCATAAAATACAAAATAGTCCTACACAAGAAACACAAAACAATAAAAGAAGATACCAATTCATGGGGCTATCTCCGGACAGCAGGCGACATCAAGCCGCCATTATAAGACTCCGTACAGGGCACAACGTTTCCACCATATAAGATTATCTTACAAATATCTAACTCGACCAGTTAGTACAAGAATAAAGAATGGATCACCAGTGGTCTAGCAGAACATTGGCAACGGGTCAATTGCCAAGAGTGCCAATGTCAAATGGGCGCCAAATACCGCAAAATACAAATGTTAGTTACGAAAGATAGGACCAAAGCTTCTTTTGCAGTTGTCAAGGACATTCCAAAAGCAAGCTATATAAATATATTAATATTAATAGAAACATACAATTTGTTTGAATTTTCAGTTTGAGACATATACAAACTAGTGTGTGCATTAGTAAAAACATTGACAGAAGATGTAGGTCAGATAAAATGTGAATATGTATATTGCGAAGCAGTGTAATAACATGTTATGAAAATTCAAGCTGCCATAGAATAGAGTAAGGTCGAAGATTATTTCCCGCTGTGAACTGAGGAATATTACAAGTAACAGAGATATCAATAATATTATAATATACAAATATAATTAAAACTTGTAGACGTAGTTTGCGGTATGGTTAGTCCCACTAGTCTAATATTAACTTGCATTTCGCGTAGGTTGTTTCAATGAATACAGTGGATACAGTGTGGGACGGGAATCGTATATCTTCGTATGGCGTTTCAGCATTTATTGCAAATACGAAAGTATAAGATATATAGCGGAGACCGCGCACGACGTTTTGTAGCAATAAACTGTTAAATATCTTTTTTATACACCATGCCATTTGGGTGACAAAAAGCGAGAAAATGACTGGAAAGTTTAGTCGTTAGAAAATAATTTGTTCAATTCTAGCATTGGTGAAATTAAATCGTCGTATTCAGTACAAAACCGCGGCATAAAATTTGCATAAGTCTTCGTAAGATAACGGAATTTTCGATGAATATTCATAGAAATCGGGTCCACATGCACAATCCTTCTTACATTCGCATATATATATATATATATATATATATATATATATATGTATACAAATTACATGATGTAACATTATGAAAGTGTTGATTGTTCGAATATATGTCGAACAAAGTTTACTTTTTTCAAAAACAATATTACAAAAATAATAAAAACTTCATAGCCTGAACAGCGTTATTGGCCTGCATAAGCTTCCAACGCGGTGTAGAAATATATACATATTTTCTCATTCTCATCAAAAATAAAATTTCCCGGCGGGTCAATAATGGAAGGTTTTCCGCTGTTTCGAACTGCGGTTTTATGTGTATTTACGTATGAGACTGGCGAACCACTGCATTATGAGGTGATTGCCATGTTCCATAAATAAGATAAATAATACAGCATCCACTTACATTCTAATTTCCCGAAAAACCAATAGGGACTGAGAAATCTGATATGAGCAGTCCCGACAGGAAACGTGCGTGAAGAGATATCGCATCGGAAGTGCGGAACCAGCCTCGACTCTCTCCCTCTCTCTCTCTCTCTCTCCCTTTCACACACGCGCTTTATATATATATATATATATATATATATATATATATGTCTATATATATATATATATATATATATATATATATATATATATATATATATATGTCTATATATATATATATATATATATATATATATATATATATATATATATATATATATGTCTATGTATGTATATAACCTACTGCCAGTGGGTCATGGTTGTAGTGGTAGGGAGTGTTGTGGGTGAGAAAGCCTGAGAGTTAAACTCCCATTGCCCCACACCAGTACGTCCCCGGCCACTAGAGATTCCTGCCGCCGCTGTAACTCCGCCATAATATTAATGTTTTTATCGGTACAGGCTGCTTGGTTAACAGGTTAAGTGAGAGAGCCTGGCGCACTCGGATACGATGGTCCGGTATTAATTTTATACTGGGCGTATGTGTTTCATTTACGGTAATGCGATGTCAGTGTCACGGGTTGCGATGTCGTACTGTCACGACAGCGATTTCGTCCTAGGAACAGGGAACGGGTAATGGTTACAAGGGCGCATCACTAAGAAGGTACAGACTCTCTATCACCGTAGTAGATTGTACTAATTACCGGCGCAATAATCTGATTCGGTTTTGACTTCATCTTCATTTAACCGTAACGACTGTTTAAATACGCGAAAGTACATGTGGCTGCCCGGCGCATCAATGTTAACGAAAATAAAACATGTAATTTAAATTCGTTGAGGTTACTTTGTTCGTTGTGTTGTGTGTTGAACGATAAAAATACATGTATCGTATAGCGACGTTCTTCTAACTTCAAACAAACTTATACCATAAAGGAAGTCGAAAGATTAAGAAGACGTCTTGTATACAACAAACTCGTCAACATGACATGAGATTCGGGCTAGGGAATTTTGACGTAAAGTTTTACTTACCTCCACGTTAGCAATGTTAAAATTAAAATATCCATTAAGTTACTGACTAGAGTGGCTGTGCAGAGTGTCGTATGGTGTTTAAGGGAGATTCTCTAATAGAACATGCATGTATGTAAACATGTTTACTCACATAGAGTGAGCGTGGCGACGGAGCCAGAGACAGAGAGACGGTGTAAGTACACAGTGGTGTCTGCCGTTCTGTACTGTACATGTACATTTAACAAACGAAGAGAAAGCGTAGCAAAAGCACAATAGTAGGAGATGGGAATAAAACTAGGGCAGTGGCCGGACGATTTATTTATTAGCGTCCGTTTGACCATCTCATTGTTCATGTTTCAAAGATGAACTGTACGCTCTGGTCAGTTGGCGCAGAGCAGTGTGCCCAGACGTGATCTGGATATTGGTATCAGACTACGTGCGGAACTGATCTGCAGCAAACCGATCAAGCAAGCCGCACACACCACACACAGCACTGGCACTGGACTTGCTTAGCTAATTTCAAGCTGGCAAACTGAAACTGTCTAACTGTGAACACATTTATCTATTTCAATTTAACTGAATATCTACTATTATTTCATTACTGGAAAGTACATATGAAGTTTAATAATTCGAATGATGTATTCGTAAGCCACTAAATTACAGATCTAAATTACTTCCAAATCTTAACCATTTCAAGATGTAATTTCACTTTTAATACACAAATAACTATAAGATAGATGGGTTACTTAACGTTCAGATACAATAATGAAACCCCCTTACGATCGAAAACACTTGAGACTTGCATCTCTGAGTTCTCACACACGGTCGTTCCATCACCGAAATAAATTGCTAGCAATGCATGAAATATCGGAGAAGTTATATGGCTCAAGTTTGTTCGGTGCAGTGTCAAAAAAGCACCAGTATTTGAGCAACAAAATCTACGTGACCAAATAACCTTCAGGATATAAGATGAGACAGTCAGCAAAAGCGATGCACGAAAGTTGTTTCATTTATGAACACCTACACCAGTATTGGCTGGTTTCAGAATTCTGCGTACTGAAATAGAATATTTTTTGATGATATCAGATTCTATATCAGAACCTAATATGTTGATTTGGTGATACGATCCTGGTTGAATAATTATTACATCTTAAATATAATGTCAGGCAAAATCATTTCCAGTATCTAGTAAAACGTTATCGTTTATTTTTTCTAAACATATTTTTAACATGATAAGAATAATCTTGAATGTGCCTAGTGTCTTATCGAAACAAAATCTACCGCAAGCGCAACCTGTTGAAAACGAATGAATACAAAAGCATATGATACTACACCACATTTAATATTATTTAAAGTTTATAGCGAATGTTTCGCATTCACCTCTTAATGGCGACTCCGTTCAACTATACAACAGAGAGCCCCTGAGTTTGTGTATTTTCTAAAAAATACATGACCCTTGTTGAACAACCATAAAAGCAGATTTTTAGATTCTCCATATTATTTTATGTAGATGATCTGAAGCTTTAAACTAGATTTATGTACCGTTGCCATAGTAGGAACAAAAATCTAATGCAATTGCTCGCATTGGGATACATCTGGCAATGATTAATTATTAAATTTCAATATAATTAAAGAGGAAGTTTGAGAGAAAAATGAGCTTTCATAGTTTACATGTTACCCAGTTTTGTGACTATTTCGTAAATATCTCTGCTATCTATTCGCATATTTGCGTAGACTGGAAAGTAAAATGTCGTTTTCCGAGACGAAAATATAAATACAGTAACAGCCCCTTTAAGAAACTTCGCTTGATATTTGCAATGAGATGTTTCTTTAGCTTCTGGTGTAGCAGCAAATATTTACAAAACATTAGTTTCCATATCTTCTGTCGATGTTAAAAATAGAAAATATTTTTATTTTTATTGCAATTCAGTGGAATATTTTACGTTTATAAAGTAGTGTATTGCATTTTATTTCAATAATAGCTGTACACATACAATGGCTTTGTGAGCCGCGAAGAGTATAAAACTCCGAGAGAAATATTTCTACACGCACGTTACTAGAAAGATATTTATATAATACATAGAGCAACAATGCAACGTAGGGGTAACAATATTAAATTTACCAATTTGAGTTCCTCAAAAGAACAGTTCATTTTTTTTTCATACGATATACCTCCTCACAATTCATCATTCATATATTCGTACACATTTTCACGAGGCAACCAGTTCTCCTTTATTTAATATCAATGGTAAAACATCTCATATTCGCTCATAGCTACTTGAGAATTTCAGGTTTGTTTAAATTGTGAAATGAGGCGCTAATGTTTGCAAATTACAAACGTCATCTCACTGATGCAAATGACAGGTGAACGTGTGTGTCTTATGGCCGAATCAACGTTAAGTATACTTGGTAAAATCACGAACATATGTGTACTAATGGTACATAGAAACATAGTTTGTCTGACGTCACGTGTACCAATAGGATTAAAGTTAATCTAGTCTCTGGTTCTATTTTAAATAATGTAAGAATTCCTTTATCGGAGTTCGGAGATGCGTCATTTACCATAAATATAAAACTTTCCATAAATACCAGTATACTAATTTAAATCTTAATATTGAAAACAAATTAAAAAAACCTTGAGACGTCATTTATACTTGAAGCATATTAATTATAATATTAATAACAAATTATAGCGGTCGTTTTGTTCTTTACTCGCTCTTTGATGTTATGTTAAATTAGATACAGTAAATTGCAAAGTGTTTAATAAAATTTGAATCTATTCAGCAAGATTTTATATGAACATATATTTGCGTAGTGAAAATGAGTTGGTGCTCTAGTTGTGACAGTTGGCGACTCGCCACTGGCATATACATATATTCGTTTTAAGAAAACTCAGTATGTATATGTTCGGTCACGATCACATTTGAAAGCAGTGTAGCCAGCGTAGATTCTGCGCAATTTTGCAGGATGATAAATATATTTCATATTAGTTATTTCAAAGAATTTTCACAGTTTACACCACATAATTAATGTGTACTATTAAAGCTGAAAACATTTTCAGATAATTTTTGCTTTTGCGTTCAGAGTCGGGTCAACGTATTGTCTATTTAGTATTCATTAGTGTTGAAATATTGTTTCATAAATGACCATAATGAAATTGCAATTTGCTCTATGAACTAAATTGAGGTAAATTATGATTTCATCGTTACATTAACCATTGCATGATTCCATAATTATACTTAGTTGCTACATTTCTTTCAAGTTTCAGTTTTTTTAACAACTATGTATACAAATATGTATAGAGTAATTTTTTTACAAAAGTAGGTATGCATACACAGACGAAAACGTGATACATGTGAATAATGATAACATATAAAATTTTATGTAAATAATAGACATTTCTACTGAGAAATAATTTAATTTTACATGTGTTTATTTTACGTAGAATTGATGATTCAATATTAATAATAAAATATGAATGTACCAAAGTTGATTATAATAAATTTACTATCATTACTTGAGAATGTTTATTAATATTACGTCATGCTTCAACAACGAATGAATAAAAGCTCAACATGTAAATATTGCGAAAGATAAACGAGCAACATTACTTACAAGAATTATGGCCTGTTTAATCTTAATAAATCAGGCGAAGCAATACAATGGATGTACTAAGTTGAAAAAAAAAATTAGCAAGAAAGAGAACAGGTAGAGAATATTTGTGTACTGGTGCAGTCTTCTAATATCAAAAGAATGAAGTACTGCCCTACGAGGAGGTCTGTCGTGACGAAAAAAATATCTACTGTGTCGGGAAAAAAGACGTTTACGTGGCTGTGCCTGCCTGTTACCTACTACGATCACTTAACAAGCCTACTTGTCGACACGGACCGGAAACAAAACATGCGAACCGATCGATTACGCAGTAACTTATTAATTCGTTAGTTACACGGATCACGACAGACTGAAAAAAAAGTCCAGTCTGCGGCGTCTACAAAATAATGCTTTACTGGGATACGAGATACTTTAATTAGCTAATAAATAACAAATATATAATAGCATCTTCGCATACTTTGTGATAGTTCATAGTTCATTATAAAATATATAAATATATTTATTTACTTATGTTTTTGTTCGATGCCTGATGTCACAATTTGTAAACGAAATATATAGCTTTTAATAAATTTTGTGATATTAAAACAAAGTAAATAAATATATTTTATATTAAATAAATAACAAATTAATAGTAATAGTTATGGAAATATAATTGATGTTTGTGTAATAATAAAATTGTGTAAAATAAATAAGTTTCTTGAAATATAGGTAATTAAGGAACATCCCAAATGTTAAGATATTCTGATCCCCGACCCAAACACGGACGACAGTGTAATGTAACAAAATAATTGAGAAAAAAAGTTTGTAATTTAAACATTTCCCATTGAACATACATTATTCCATTAAGAACTTAATTAGGTCCAAAGCAACACAACTGATTACGTTGGGGAATAATGAATTGACTTAGAAATTCAGCTGGAAACTCATTAAACTTACTAAATCATTTATTGTTCGAAAATCATATCACCTGAACCCGCTCAGGTCAGATATTTTTTTCCAGCAGACAATTAAAGCAGCACAACTTTGATTGTGTCCGAAGTTGAAGTCGCGATGTACTTGTAGTATACGTGGCATGTTAGTTTTAATAGCTGTGGCAGATCATTGGATTACTATTGGATCGCTGGGCATGGATCAATAATACGAAAGGCTATTATCTGTACCTAAACGAAGCCCACGACATGAACTATTTTGGCTTCTGCTTCATAGTTCCGTGTCATACAATTATGCTTACCTTTGAAAATAGAAATTTATTGAACGGTAGGGTGTTATTTTCGTTAATGATAGATATTTATTCTTATTTTGAAACGCATACACATATGCATTTTATATGTGACTCGTTATCGTTTTTCGTTATGGTCAAAATATTGTACAATAACTCAAATAAATTTGACAACGTAATATCTATAAAGATTTAATGGAACACTATTTCAATGTGCATGGGTTGCGTAAATTGATGAGGCAAGAGGGCCTAATACGTTTCGTTCAGTACAGCCGGCGGCTTGTTCGATAAATTTCTTTTCTAGTTATAAAAAAAGTAGATCTCACAAGAAACACAGGCACCGAATGCGTCACGGTTTCAGGTTAGCCAACGTAACGGAAGGAAAATATCCACGAAACAGGAAAACTGCATCGCACCAGAAAGTCATTATGCGAACACTGATTTCCATAATAGCGAATTCGGAACGTAACGTTACGTATTCTACGTTGATCCCACCGGCATCAGAGCGAAAGGGATGAACGTATTTTCGTTGATCATTTACACGGTCAACTCATTTTAACCAACCACCTTCCTAAATCAACAAATTGCTTTTGCAAATAATGAATTTGAACGCGAATATTAAATTCGTGAGGTAAATTACTTTGATTATACATGTATTTTCAAAAATAGACCGTTGAAAATAACTTTTACATGTTACTTTACGTCTCAAAGTAAATATGCAATATCAATATATGGCAACGTCTACTAGAAATATAATATTAATTTATTTTCGAAATACATCATTCACGAAAAAAGCTATTTTTATATGCATCGTGTAGTGCTGCATGTACATAATAACATGCACTACGATGTTCTTGTATTTGTAGTACACATTTTTATTCTGGACTTAGATATGAGTACATTTTCAAAATACGTGTGATTCATGTCACAGAAGATGAAATGAAAAATGTTTGGTATCCCTCAATTTCCTGCTACTTGCAATAACGAAAAATATTAAATATTATAAAAAATATTAGATTTAGAATGTAAGAAATTCGGTGACGAATGAACGATAATAACTGTCACTTTTCAGATTTATGAGTGCGTTGAAATGAATAAAATACGCGTATATACCATTAGCTCTGACTTCTCCCCTTCCAGTATAATTGTGGAATATCCAATTACATGATCCCGAGTAAGTTACTCACCGTAATAATTGTATATCGTTAATTAATATTGAAAATATATTTCATTAAAAATCAGTATGCTTTTATTGTGTATATTCATTGACAATGAACAGATTTTTCGGAATAATGAAAAATATTTATATTAATTTTAGGCAAGATCATATTACTCGAAGAGTTGTTCTACTGTTTGATTGTTATGTTACTGTTAATTTTTGTGTGTTCAGTCGGTTGTTAGGCTTCCTACGTGTCTTGTGTATTATACACTATGCATTGCTTTTGTTTTCAAAGATTTAATCTAGTAACAACCGACGTAGAGATGTCATCGTTGGTACCATGTTTTATAGATAGTCTCTATTGAGAGGTTTAAATGTTTCATTTAAAGAGTCATTTAACGAGCTGCGTGGATTTTCGTCATGGACTCCGACGAAGCTCGTTTACACCCCGCAGTTTCGGTTATGCTATGCACTATACAACGTCGTAAGAGACTCGGAAAATAAACTCAACTGTAATAAAAAAAAACCCCGTTTCATCACTAATGAAAATCTTGCACAATTCGTGAACCAAAATACCGGACCAACTGTACTGCATATCGATGTACTGGTAATGATCCATTGAATGAACAACATGTGTGAAATTTTATTTCCTTTTCAACAGAAAGCGTATTTCCGAATTGTACTCAAATACAATGAAATACACATTATAAACTATGCATACTAATGCATTGTATTCCATTCGGAATCATTATTTAGATTATTTATAAATTATGGTAGATAAATAGACACTATATTATCTAGAAATCCATTTTGACATATGGAATGATACAATGCTATGACTTCCAGTTTCTGCTATATACGTTCTAGTTGTATAATAAAAAAAAAGAACAAAAAAGTAATCTTTAGGCAGTAGAGATAACGAAGTTTTGATGGACTACGCGCTGAAATTCCATTTCTGTAACATGAGTCAACATAAACTAGTTTTCAGTGTACAAATTCTTAATCAATAACATGTTGTCACGAACGGCGTAAAACAATGGAATACAATAACCAAGGGTGAAATTGGTAGTAGCGCGTAACCGATTAATCATTCCGTTGTGCAAATACAAATATGTAATTCCTGTTATCAGACGATGTAGGTTAGATAGATGCTATCATTAAGTGTTTCTTGTCTGTACGTATGTGCATATAACATCGTTATTCTCCCCCTAGTATATTTGAGCTTTTGGCATTAGGGGTTGCACTTATTTCCGGAGATATGGTATACTCGTATGTACGTGTATGTTGTCGCGTATAGAACATCAACAAAGTCACGGTTACGTGGCGCGACTAACGTTTAAATGTTTATTTTAACGAGCTAAAGATATACACCTTCCGTTAAGTGAAGTTTTACCTGTTGTGATGACAACTGTTGCTGCTGAACTTTTATTTATTTTCAATTAGAGAGCGACCGGCCCGGACGTCTCGGTGTCTGCTGACTGATACCGGTACGGATACGGGTACGGTGTGCGGGTACTAACAGGTGTGGGAAATAGGGAGAAAGAAAGTGGAAGCTGGTGTCGACACGGCTGTTTGCTCATAGCTCATTGCTCGGCGGAAGCTCGGGAATGCAGCCGGCATGAAATTAGATGAATACAAAGAGGAACACGTCGAAGATTCTGCATTTAAAGTGTGCACCGCCGTTAGTTTAAGGTTACGGACATCGGCTAATTAAACCGACTCGAAACGATGCACGTGATTCAACATTTCTACAACTCCTGGCTACCGGTGAGACGAGCATTGTGAATGACTCTTTAATCCAACTTATTCACCTCCATCTGTACTTCTCCTAACATCGCTGTCCATTACTCATTATACAGGAATGAATGAGACTAGCGGAGGTATTAATAGGTTCCATATTTTTTTCGCAATAAAACTCGAAAATTATTTTAAAAACATCATGAATGCGAAAACTAATTACCGAATACATTAGGCAAGCCAAAGAATCGTAGTTTTTATTAAAGATGTTTAGAATATTTAAGAAGTTTAAAATTGAATACAACGTTCGAGATTATCCGGTATTACAGGAGTACAGTTTTAACGAAGAATGTTTATCAGTTTCAATTTAACTCTCTCGGTTCATTACTGTTATGAAATCGACAGTCCAGAACAGGAAGAAAACTATTTCACTGGTATGAGATACACGACAGAATGACAAGTAATGAATGTATAACGGCAACCGCCACGGCCACACCTTCGTTTTCTATACCTATAGCCGAAACCCGTGACAAACATTTGTCAGATTTGATATTGGACGAGCGGCGACGATAGACAGTCGAAGCCGAGATAGCAGTTTCCATGGTATTCTCTAGGGTGACACCACTGAGCTGGACTCCGATATTTCACATCCTCAGCTAAACGATATTTCACGCATTTATATTTTGGCCAAATGGAAAATCATTGAAAGTACTTTCAAATAATGCTGCTTCTTAGTTGGAATTCTTAGTCAAACAATACGTAATTTCACAAGCATGTGAGTATGTATTGTAGTATTACAATGATATATAGATATATTACTAACAAATATGTACTTACGATATTTCACCAAACGCAGCAAAAGCCTCTCGTAACGTTTGGGTCTCGATCTCTGGACTCAAATCGCCAACGAATATGTGATAGTGTTCTGTAACAAAAAGAAGCGAAACATTTAATCAAACAAATTAACTCCTGCTCATAAGACACATAATACCCCCATTCCCCAACCCTGGACGATTGTACATAAACAAATGCGTGTGCGCTCGCGCTCGCGCACTTGCACACGCAAACACTTGCCGCAGTGTCGCGTGGGTAGTTGCCGACGTAAAACGCAAGGACGAGGAATGTAGAACTCCGGCGACAACGGAAATGTCCGAATTCTAAGTTAACGTACGTCGTCGGCCGTTCACGCACAAAGGATCAGCTGACTGGATTCGGGTGGCCGTGGAGCATAGAGAGCTTCGAGTGAACGTGTCGTGTCATATATCTCAAATATTGACTACTAGCGTTCCTTCACAGCCTCGAACACACAGAGAGAACATAACCCAGTTTCTATTTCGCATCCCCCGCATTAGTTCATTGTGTAAATCGTATTTTATTATAGCCATCTCACGACGGTAAATAAAAGAATCTAGAACCAATGCTGCCGTGTTATTTATATATAATACATACGTATATGAAAGTTTTTATGTATTTATTAGAAATAAAGTTATATTTAGTTTAGGACTGTAGTATATTAACTACTAACTACGAGTAGTATGAAACAAATGGATTATATTCCATTGGAATGCCTGGGGAAAATATTTGTTCAGGTAGCAGTGCGACGTGGCGCTGTGTGTGCGGGCGATCGAATTCTACTGTTATCCGATGCAAGGAAAAGATCATTAATTTCAACGTTAAATGCACAACCTGCCTCCCGCTCTAATCATTAAAAATAACAGCAGGAAACCTGAAGTGTTTGAAACAGAAAGACACAGGTTGCAGGTGTTCTCTGCTTGTGTCTGAGTGTGTGTGGAAAAGTAAACTACGCTATACGGTACAGTAGCAGTAGCAGCAGTAGAATCGTTCTGTCACAATGAACGAGAGTGAGTGTAGTAGAGAGGAGAGCGAATAAGAAAGACATATAGAGGGAGTGCGAGAACTGGCTGTCGCGTCAGCACGATTTGTAATGATCACTTTGGGCGCTGATAATGAGCCCGGAACTAGGGATAAGCGATAGAGGTTCGGTGCGCACGTCGCCATCTACAGGCCGCAGACATATTGATATGTTACCTCAGGGTTGTACAAAACTTGCGCGAGCACTTCTAATGACGCTGCCGTGGAAATTGGCGTGCAACATTCGTGATTCATCGGTCTGTCGGGCAACATTGAATGTGCCGGACAACCGATAACATAGAATACTCAGTACACTTATTTCTATACACAGTTTAATACACATATTAGATATCATTCATCGCAAAACAAGTTTCTTTTCGAATAATATCGTCAAAATTTCCGATACTTTGGGTACGGTGTAAAGTTTCACACTACTGTCAAAATCCCTTAATTAAATGTATAATTATTATCACATTCATATTACTTGACCAATAATTTAATCCATCTACGTAATAACCAGTATAGAATTCTAATGAACCATATAAATTAATGATGACTTTTGATTTTATTAATCATAATATGAATGAATTCATACATATACTTTATGTATAATTTTAAACCACCCACAATAAAATCAATATCTACCAGGAAATCGATACGTATCGTAGCTAAATGATGCAAGTTTCTAAAAATTTCAACTAGCTAACAAGGAAACTCGACAAAAATTCCTTCTGAAATTGCTTCCCATTCTGACATAGTTCAAATTAAACGCACGCGTAGCCGGGAAGGCCGTTTGAGTTATGTGTGAGGTGTATGCGTTCCGTCAACAACAAGGCAAGCTGGTGAGCCCGTGCAGGTGGAGATGGTCGTGGAGGCAAAAGTAATGGCAGGCAACCTAGCATTTGTGATTTGGGCAGGGGTGAGCGAAGCATAGGCAGACAAGCTGAGACGTGTGCGCAACACGAACCCAGCCTGTCATGTGAAATGTATGAAATTATTTCAGGTATTCAGTTACTAAATATACTATTGGTAATCAAAAGTGTGTAGCAATAAAATATAATTCATCCGAATTCTCTTTTCTCAGCAGTAAGTCACACATGGTGAAGATATTAAATACGTTATCGAATATCAGGTTAGCGCCGGTCGAAGAAGAACATTTCTGGCCAACCCTGATTTTTCGATCAATTCTGTTTCGCACCGGAGATATCTCAAACTCTTTGCAGACAGTTTCTTTATTCGGTTACATATGATTGTGTAATATCGTTGACAGTGTAAAATGACTACTAGTAATTTATTAGTCATTTGGAACGTAGTCTACAATGTATCTGCCACAGGACAAAAGACAAGCAGTACTTATAAGAGCCACTTTATGCACAAGTGTGTGTGTGTATGTGTATGTGTGTGCGTGTGTTGTCAAAACATGTCACATTCAGAATCCTAATTCCACATAAAGTTGTAAAGTGAAATTGTTTTAGTAAATACTGCACAGAAAATACCAAGAAAGCTTATTTTGTTCATTTGTTTCCATTGCTCCATTATTCTTACAGAAATGAAAGATGAAATTCTAGATTCTGGAGGATTGAATTTCGTGTAAGTAAAATAACAGAAGCATGGTATCCAAGTGTTTTACATATTTGCGATTGGCGACTTGTTCCATTTTTGTGACCCGATTTACATTCATTTTGTTCAGCAACGAGGATCGCAATTATTGATTATGGCTTCTTGCCTAGGCCTACTAATGTTTTCCAGTAAGCCAGATTCATGGCATGTCCGCATTTCGTGCTGGGACCGGCGGCTGATTGGTCGCCGCCGGAGTTATTGACTGAGTCCGGGTCGGGTGTGCGCCCGGACCGTCGATCTTGACGACCGGAACACTTAATACATAATTCGTGATTTATATCTTCGAAATCTTTCGATAGACGAAAACAAGTACATAAGGTGACGCGACTTTGACAGCTCAGGACATTTAACGTCCTACTATCCAAGGTCTGCCGCCGGCTCTACAGTCCGTCAACATCACCACTTAAGGCCCCGGGATCGCCCGTTTCATTTGTTTCTGGCCTGTTAGATGTCGTCGTGATCGTCGTGGTCACAAGAAAACTTGCTTCGCTAAGTGTACTTATGATTTACAACATCCCAGTTAGGGGTAATAACTAGGACAATAGAACTATGGGTATGAATTCGTGTATGCCGAAGTACAGTGAATAGAAGTATTTCTGTTTACTGAAGCGAGTTTTAAATCTGAATTAGACATGGAAAAATATGAAATCTATATCTATTTTTCAATATATTGAGTTTCATTCTGTAAGCTTTTTTCAGTATATATTTATTTAATAAAGTAAATAAAGAGATTTTTCGAATTTATTCTTAAAAATACGAATTGTTTCTAAATTTCTGTAATTATAAGGTATTATCTATTTCAAATAAAGTAGAGTAAAGCAATGGTCATGGATTTTTTGCATTTATAATAATTGTTAATTCTAAGAAATAAATATATATACATATATACCGGGTGGTGACCGTGACACCGAAACATAGGAATTTAACATGTAAAATCATATTTTTATAATTTCCTGCTTCTCTTATAATTTTAGAGAAGAAAGCTTCAAATAAATGTTGTAGGGCATAAAATTCTACATTAAAAGCAATAAACAGAATTAATTTTGCATGTTTTATAACGGCAGAAATTAAATTAAAAATGCTATATTTAGTAATATTACAACCTCTAAATTCTAAATTTCTAAAACTCCTTAATTTTAAATTAGCTATCTTATAATCTGACATTAAAACAATAATCTGCATTACAGTAGACTCGATTATCCGCGATAATGGTGGCGAGACTCGGCGCAGATAATCAAAAACAACGGATAAATAAAGTACACATATGCAAGCCAGATATACTGGTATAAACTGTATAACTGTACAGTGTACACTAAATAGAAGATATATAAATGAACAACAAAAACTACAAATGTTTAGGAAAAATAGTCTTTTATTGACTTCTGTTTCAATGACATGGCTTCTTTCTTCCTTCTGGTTTCTCTTAATTTGCATAACACCAATTTATCGTAAAGCAGAGAATCGCTTTGTTGCTCCAGAATTGCGGTTCAACCGTGCACGGATAATCGAAAGTCTACTGTACATTCTCAAAACTAATTTCGTAAAACACAAACTTTTTGAGTTACAATGTGTTACAGTTTGTATATTTGTTTCAATTCAATAGCTGTTCTTATAAAACATGTAATTACATTACAAAATATTAATTCATTCTATTACTTTCATTGAAATAAATATTCCATTACAACATGTTTCGTCTTATTTAGATATAATCAGATTTTTTTTAAATATGTAACAAAAACATATTTGAGTTAAAAATAAAAAATATGGACTAATATCAAGTCAATAAAATGACTATTTTATGTAAAGTATATTTTCAAGAAATTAAAACTTTTTTTTTAGTTATGTATTATCAAAAAATTAAATCTCATTACTGTCTTAGATGCAGAAATTAATTCTCTACATTCTGCAATATTTTTATTTAGTTATCTCCTATTTTTCCTCGGTTAGCCTAGAATGAAATATCTTCACAGCCACGTTAGTATACATACAAATTTGTAAAGTATTCTATACGAAAGGCTAGAGCCATTGATGAAAACATTGTCAATAGAATAATCCGATAAATTGCCTGTCATAAAAGTACATTCCCAAAACTCTGACAAGTAAAAGGTCACTACGCCACGTGGTGCATTTTTCTGGAACTAAATTTAACATAGGGCAGTATAGGACAGTTTCGCGTTTTGGATAAGACGCCGATACTAGCACGAATATTGTTTCAAAAAAAATATATTGTTTGTAGAAAGTGAACCACTACAGCAATGGATAATTTTTAAAGCGATATTGTCATTAGTAAACGAGGAAAAAATTATTTTGTGTTCGTCCGTTCCTCGATTTGTAACAAAAATTGACTTTTCTTCAATTAATTGATGGTTGATCAAAAAATAAAATATCCACTATTGTAGAGGACAGTGTTTGCTATATGTGTGCTGCAAAAAATATTCGATATTTATCCTGTGAAGAGAGTCTTATCCGAAACGGAATTGACAAATTACTAATATTCAAACATTTATTTCTTAATATAGACAAATGGTATGAAATAAATAAATTGCGGGATAGTACGTTCATAATCCTTTTTAATGATGTAGAAAAAATCAGATCTCTTAATAGCTGCATTAAAGAGATATTTGATTTTAAAACTGTCGTTTTTAAGCAGCATACAGCGATCCCGGGGCCTTAACGATTACCCGTCAATATGAACGGTAGCCGTATTTCAAACACGATTCGACACTCTTCTACATTATTCAATTACTCATCATCTTTCTCCGTATGATTAATTTGCATCTTTTAACTTTGGCTACAGGTGTTCTTCATTACCATTCAAAATACATCATATTTAGAATGAAATATAGCACAATAAATAAATACATCACGTTATATTCCAGTTATCAGGGGGTAATACAACCACCACTTTTGGGGAGTGGCCAGCTTACACTAGGAAAGGCACTTACAGATACTGTGAAATGCGAACCACACACATATATGACAGTGTCCTAGGTGGAGATCGAACTTAGTATATTAGTACAATTATGCTGTCGTGGTTCATTACTACACGAATTTTGTCGTGAAGTGACTAATACAGTCAGAGTTGAATACCGAATGTTGTATTAGGTTGCAGTTCCAAATAAGTTCGTTAGGTTAAACGGATAATATTTTTTTCTGGTGCTGTGGCAGAAGCAACAAGATAAGAATAAAACATTTTCATACATTAGATAAACTAGGACACACATGTAATATATCGTCCATCTGAAGGCTGCGAAGTAGAGATAAATAAACTGTTTCAATGTTGCAAGTACGGACGTAATTCGCATTTACTTTACCGTCCACGTGCTAATAAGTTTTAAATGCAACGTTCCACACAGTGCTTTATCTCTAAGCGTTACTATCAAAATAAACGACTGAGACATGTAGAAATAAAGTTTTGTAATCCTGATCCATTCTAATATTTCGCAGTAGTGTAATGTTGATTATACTATGTACCTACCTATAATTAATATATAATAATACTATAAATACGTTTTTTATTTTCGCCGATACAATTGAATGGTTTGGGAATGGAGGTAAGCAACTACGTGTAAATACTCATACAATCAGCCAGATTTCCGGGTGAATGCTACGCGACATTGTAACTATGTAGCAAGTGGAACGTAACCTATATAGAAGATTGCAGAAATCGAGACAATTACATCTACGGAAATTACGTAATAAAGGGTCAGAACAAGCGGACTCAATCTGATATTATTTCCAAATTGAAGACTACCACCCAGCTTTAAACAGATTGCGGAGTGGACACTGAATCGATACCGGTAGCGGGAAACAGAAGCGGAACCAGAGCCTGACTGTTCCAACGACGACGAAGACAATTGTCCATGGTCATTGGTCTGTTTTATTCTGTTTTCGGTCTGACTACTACTGTGTAGATCCGCACCACTAATCTTAGTGGTATAGCTTTAACATTCGTTACACATCGATTATATCTTCCCCTAACGATAACATTTAACACAATTTTATACTACCCTCTGCAACTTTTTAAAACTTGCCACAATGGGCTTTACAAAATCTCTTCCATTATAAACTCTAGTTGGATACAAACTATTAGCTTCGCTTCTAACTTTAACTGGATGCTATCTTACGGTACCGTAGTTACTTTATTAATTACTCATGAAATTATCACGAACTCAAAAGGTACTTAACTAATTATATTATAAAGAAAAATATATAATTCGTGATGGTTGGAATAATTGACTATAGTTCAAGGTGTTGTAAACTGTTTATTTCAAAAAGATATCATAAAGATGATCACAGATGATCAACAATATGCGACGTTTTGACCATCAGGATTTTGATCATTATCAAGCAAATATAACATTCTAAATCACAACAGCCAATGAAAATATATCTTGAGAATTTCACTCAAAACGTAAAACATGGTTAAAATAAACTTTCCGACATCATGTGCACAAAGATGATGGGAGAAGAATAATTATATTATAGATGATTGTAAATCCCAATGATAAATAACAATGAAAATAAACCATTAATAATATAACATCAATAAATTGTTGCTCAATTTTTAGTTATAAACCTGGCAGATCTTCCTTTGTTATAATTTTTGTATGAAATCGGGTTTACTAATACAGAAAACTCTGAAAGTCGATATTTTCAATTATGGAATTACTCGGAAGAAGGAAAAACCGGAGTTAAGATGGCAACTATCATTTAATATCCGTTTAATAAATATGTAGATAAATGGGAGAGTATTCCTTACCCTGTTAAGGATGCCTGGAATACGATCGTCCGTGTCTGTTTCAGTAAAGAGCAATCTAGTGAAGCAAATTATTTTTCATTTCATTCTGAGCATACGAGCAACTAATTTATCAGGAATTCAAAACAAGTTAAGAGAAGAATCATATGACATCGAATCTCAGAATCGGTTTCACAGAAAATTAAAGGCCGTTGGGCGTCACACACTTTATTTTTCTTTGTTTCTGACGAAATTATGTGGAACATTTTTTCTTCCATATCTAATACTGACTAGAGTAGATCAATCAAGATGATGTAATCTATTTTCTTTTACCCGAAAGCGACATAGATTCGATGTAATTAATTAGTAGCATAATAGAAAGACTTAAAAAATGATACAATAATGAAGTGAGCGAGAAAATAAGAAACGCTAAACCGCAGCGGAAAAAGGTGAAAACGAAAATCATCAGCACGGTTTTACAAATATTTCAAAGCACATATATTTGTTTTATTTATTTTCGAATAATATGAGGAAATTTGTTGTTGTATGGCTCGTAGCCAAAAAGGAAACAAAGTATTTGCTAGAGCGTATTTCAGTTCCGACTTAAATGGCTAGACACAAATTTCTGTAGACATTTTATCAATGGAATTGTCTCAAGTTGACAGATAGTGAAATCGAAATGAATGATCGGCGGTTCTAACTGGAGCAGTGTTTAACGCCGCGACTCATTTCATCAAGTTGATTAACGGCCGTGCGAAATGTACCCTGACGTACGTACATACATCCATCGTCCGACTACTAAATCCCGTAAGCTGGCTTAGTTGGTTGGTTCTCGACTCAACGGCTTGTAATCACACATTTTTTGGGAGCGCTCACTTTATGCAACCGAAATCATTTCATATATGTCTAGTATCCTTTAGTTCTGTATTTTGAAATATATGTATAACTCATTAACATTAATTTTCTTTACATAATAATCAAGTACTGGTTCGCTGAAGTTTTCAAATATTTTGTAATGCTATCTAGGTACAATGAATTTTGTCTAAATAAGGATTGGATGGGCTCATGCTTCAATACCTTGTTATACGAGATACGTAGTTGTACTGAATCCGACACGGATGAAGAACTTCATACACAATCACAAGTTTCTGAAGAAGGAAGCTTACATCGGCTCCCTTAGCTATTCTGTTCGTATGTAATCAGATATGTTGTTGTATGTTACGCACTTCATTCTCCATAAGAATCACAGACTGATATCATGACAATCTTTTGAACCATGCGTTGTCAGTTTATTATATAATAATCAAATGACTGGTTGGACTCTTAACTTTGTATACAATTCATATAATATCATATCGTTAGAACATGTTTTCTAAACTATCAAATATACTTGCTATTTCACCTCACTAATTCGAATTCTTGATGTTTTATTCTTTTACTGAATATGCACAATTATTCATTAGTTTCAGACGACAGAAAAATTATCTATTTATTAGAGACAAAATGTACGTAAGTGGAAGTTGGAATACCTAGGAAAATGAAATATTGAACAGGATTAGACATTATTGATTGTGTTGGACTGAACACAGCATGACAGTTCCCATTGATAATTCTACCCATTACGTTTCACTGATTCTGCGACCTCCCTTCAGTTAATTAGCATAACGACTACGTGCATGTACACCAAAATGTGGACCAAACGTATATTTAGTATCAATTTCAAAAATATCTGTCATCCAACAAGTTTGACAAACGTATTTTCAGTATTAGTTACATTATTAAGCCGTTTGTAGATACGTAAGTCATTCTTTCTTCTGATTGAAATTCGAATGGTAAAAACTACAATGAATATGAATATGAATATGTGGTTTACGGACTTTAAATTCGACAACCATGAAACTGATTTCCGACTGACCGAAATGCAATTGCATATTAAATTTTATTATTGATTTAAATGAATATTACATAATCATATACATTTTAATCAATGATCTCTGCAACTGCGAACATAACATTAAACTAAATATTTCTGAAATCCAATGAGTTAAAAATTGATCAAGTGTAATTTAAGAAGTACTTCTTGCGTAATCATCAGATATATATTTATCTTCATTTACAAGAAGGAATGCCTTTCACCAGATAAAATATTGATTTTGCATAACATCAATGTACTGTAATTTGGAAAATAATTAAGTAATAGAAATCCACAGATTCATGCTGCTCAACGGCGACAATAGGGTGCGTTCTATATCGTGTCAATAAAACGAACTTAGTTCCAAGTATAATAAATGTCCAAAGAGGTACTTATTAGTCGATTCAATCGACTGTTACGTGCGTTCGCAGTAATCCTATAGAACAGATACTCGTCCACTCACTTGCAACCCTTGTCGCTTACTAAAGTATCTCATTAAACTCCTTCAGCAATCATCCTTGTTACACCAGGAAACGTTAGTACACAAGGTAGAAAGCTCCACATAAGAGTTTCATGATTATTCCTTTGCCAGCTTCGCTTTTTCAAAATATTACTTTTATAAACAATATAAAGTAAAAGTTCATTGTAATAGAACCGTGATGGAAAAAGTATGTTCTGTAAATGTAATCCATGTTCTTGAGGAAAAACAAATAAATTCTAATCGGTCGGAATATTGGTTATAGTCTCCACGGTAGAATCGGTATTGAAAATGTAGGAATCAACATTGTTCGACCCAAACTTACTCTAAAAGTGAATTGACCCATTTCATCAAAAACTGAATATGAATTGAATTTTAAAATGTTATGAACAGCAAGCGGGCTGGCTTATGACGTAATCAAAAACCGAGAGCTGATGACAAAAATTTTAAACGTACTCGGTGCTTATTTGGAGTAAATTGAAATCGACAACAAATTATTTAGCAAACCGGTTATTAAATTAACTGTAATCAATTAGTCGTTTCAACCATATGAGTTATATAATTGAAACAGAGTAGAACACTATTTGTTAGATTCGAATTAGGTATGATAGAAATATTTGACGGTGCATTAAAAAATTCTTTTATAAATATTAACTCGATTTTGTTGGCGAGCGAAGCGTAGGCGTCCGATAGGAACAAGTGCCCGTTATGAGCGTAGGTTGGCACGATTCTGCTAGGGAATAATATCGATATCGGAAAGTTTTTTTTTTACATTAAAACATCAAACGAATATCAATAATTACGTATCATTTGACATGGACATTAATTAATGATGAAACGTTATTTTTGAAGCACTATTACCTGTTACATTTTAATTAAAGTTTTGCAACAATGTAAATTAATTTTATTGTGTTTGAAAATGAGCATTGGATTTGACAGCCGGATTAAGGAGAAGAGAATATTATTATGCAAATTAATTTCGCGTGAAATAGTTCAGTTCCATCAGCGTCCACTCAGCAATTCTTTTTGTTATTATTCTTTACAGTAGACCATCCTGTGCAGAAAATTACATGTTGCGTTCCATTTACATATTGTTACCTCATTGAACAATTAGTTATAGTGTTGTGTCAACAATAACATAACAGACCACTGTTTTTAATTTTATTTACTTATTAAGTAATATATATATATGTATATATATATATATATATATATATATATATATATATATATATATATATATATATATATTCACGTGACTATTTGCCAATGTCATATCATACAAAAATCTAGAACATTAATTTGAATCAGGGAAATGAGGTCGGTTTGTATGTAGAATTTCCAGATATTACATAATTCATAATACCATATAATCGGCTCTATTTCTTTCAAAGTCTGTGGACTTGAATTCTGCCTCGTGATATTTCCAAGTAAACGAGTTTTCGGAAAACGGAACACATTAGCAGAGCATTGAAAGTAAATTTGAAAAATTAAATACGGAAAGTAAATTTATGTTGGTATCAAACTGTCAAAGTAGGTAAGATGAAACACCGCGATTCATTGCAGAAGTAAAACCTCTACATCGACCTGTGTTAGACTTCATTATCATTTCTCTGTTCTTTTCTGTCTTACAATTTCGATTTACCGTTCTGTGTTCCCGTGTACCGTCATGGAATTCTCTGAACTCTGTAAGCTGAATGAAATCTTGGTGCTTGTAACGTATTCCTAATGATTCCGTCGCCGTGTCTGATAATAATTAATTAGGTTAGCTTGCTAACTTCGGGAACAGTTATAAGTACGTAGATAATGAAATCGTGTATTGTACAGGCCGTGCAATTCTGCCTCACTTCCTTCCTAAATTTATACTAATTCCCTTATTTATACACCGTGTTTGTATGCAAAACATATTATACATTCCTTTGAGCGCTTTCAATGCACTATTGTCCCTTTCTCACGCGAAACAAGTTCGAACATTATTTGAACAGAAATCTAATTTGATCCTAACATAGCTTGAAGTGTTTCTATTTTTTTTTAGATAAACAAAGAATCAAAAAAATTAATGTTACCGAATTTGATGGGATGTAAAAGGGTTGATGAATCGAAATAGAAGGGAAAGGCGTGATTTTTTTTTAATACATGGGTCATTCAAATATCGATATCTTGCTGGGATTAGTATTGACGCTTGTGATCGGATCGCTTTGACAACTGACCTGAACTTAATGCCAAAGTTAGTTTCAGTTGAAAAATTTTCTCGCTTTATTTCACAGTATAAAATAGCTAGTAATTTTACACAATTCAATTAAGAGAATACCAGGGTGGCTGTGCACGCATTGTAGCAAGTTCCAACAGTCAATGCTTTTTATTGTTTTATGTTTTAATTAATCATTACGTGGAAATATTTTAAGGCTATTGGAAATTCGAGCCGAAAGTTGCCGTTTTGTTTGAACTGGCCTCGATTAAATGATCATAAATGGTGCAATGATCTATGTTGGTATAATTTTATTTGCTTTAAAAGTTTTCATAACTGGATTAATCATTATTGTTTACACAATTAATATTCAGTTCAATAAATCAGTTTTAACATGCATATTATACAAATTACCCGTGTTTCGTTGCTGGTAATTTCAAATTCAAACTGACGAGTTTAATTTCATTATAACAGAAATCGTATAAACTAATCCGTAAGACTGACGATCATACTTTATGTCATTTATGTTTAACACAAATATTTCACAACATAATGTTTTGTGAATTCTATGTAAATTGTTCACGATTAGTATACATTATAATTTATAATATATCTATATAAAATAGTTCTAACATTCTTGAATACATAGGAACTATTTACTAGTAAGCCGGGCATGTAGTATTTACTAAATTGATGTGAAAAAAAAGAAATTACAATGCAGTAATATTTGCGCAATACTAACAGTAATTGTGTACTCTTTCTGCACCATATATTTGATGGATATACATAATTTCCCTGAAAACAAAAGATTATTAATTCAGTTTTTATGGATATACTTCAGTTTATTACACTTGACTCCTATATTAAATTTAAGGGCCTTATCTAGCTAGGTTCGCAGGAAATTGCGACCATAATATTTTATAAGAAAAGTAAATTACGAACATAAAGTTTGTTTCGAATATGTAAAAAGTATTAAGTAAAACGATTTTTACTTCTATAAATTTCATATTCCATATTGCTGTTTCCTTGTTTATCGTATATGACATTATTTTATGTCAAATTAAGAGTGAAAAATATTCGTTCTATTTGCGAAATTGCATTTCCGATGACATTTCATTAACTTGTCATTAACCTTTTCTTTTTTATCGTCATAGCTTACGAATGACTGATGTACTAAAAATAAATAAAATCAACATTGTTTTAATAGCGTGCTGTTATTAAACGGTTAGTTATTGATTGATTTTACATTCTAAATATAAATCCAGAATAAACTAGATCAAAAACAAGGCTGGATGAACCAATAAGTGCATATTAACGGATTGCAAACAAAGACAAGGATTTGCTGCTAACTACAAAAAGCAACTCAAACAGCCAACAAAACTGAAAAATAAACCCAAATAAAAAAAAACACACGTTGGAATTTCAATCAATCACCAAAGCAAGCTTTTTACACATCTCTTTTTGAATTACAATCTGTACTTGTTTTATAATTGAAATGAAATAAATTTTAGCAAAAGTAGTTGTTTTATGTTCACTTCAAATAATTACAACAACGAAAACTCATTCTGTAAAAAATAAATGCGTATATCGTACATAAAATATGAACACGTACTTTATGTGAGTTTGTAATATTAACTTTAATTTTACAATTTAGTAGAAAATCATAATGCGCAATGTTAAGAACACAAAATAGAACAATATAACAAAAGCACAGCAAAAACAGATATACAAAGAGATAGTGAGAATGAATACATAAACATGAAGAACGTATAGTTGACAGTGCCGGCGTCGCATGCGTGCGCACAACTAATGGGCCAGTACCACGGATTATATGTATGTTTGTATGTAAGTACATTGGACATTCCACAGTTAATAGTCTGACCTAACCCAAGCAGACCTCGCTATGTTTGGAATGTCATATTTCCCAGTAGTAAGATTAATTAGAGACGCGAAACTGCAGTCTGCGAGAGAAAGAACAAAATAAACTGCATTTTTATTTGTAATTTTTGTCTTCGATTATCAGCACTTGGCTGGATATATTTCACATGGGTTTTGTTGACAGCAATTACTTGTTTTTATACCTTTTGTTTGATCAGTTTTAATTCTCTAACATTGAGAAGTTTTACAGCTTTCTAGCACAGTTTGCAGCACGTCTTCCAGTCATAATTATACCCGTATATATTGCATTGCAAAACATTCCTACTTGCGCTAAAGAATTGCTGTTGTTCAGTAGTGTTCTACTGAAAGATCTTACCATGCTATATTTGCCGAAACACTGTGACCAGACAAATGGAGATAATTACAAAATATTAATAAATATTTTACAATTGTAATACACAAATCACACTGGGTATGTTTCAAGTTTCAAAGCGGTGTTGCCAACAAGGACAGCTAATTGAAAATCGTTACTTTTCCGAGTTTCTATAATGTTCTAGTACATGCAACTTACCAGGACATCTTCACACAAAGGAAAATAAATGATGAACTAAAATGCTAAATAGGATAGTTCAAAATTTATTTTATAAACACAAATTTACAGTAATTTGCTGGCTCTTTTTTTTAGTATAACTATTAAACTTGGTGAAAAAATTAGAACTACACACCGATTCCAAACCAATCATATATAATCTTCATTTGAGAACGACGCAGATATAAACCAGTTTATGACTATTTGTTAATGAAAATGATTCTTAGCCTGATGCATATAATATCTGAGCCATTAAATTTGAATCCTACATACTTACATATATATATATATATATATATATATATATATATATATATATATATATATATATATATATATATATATATATATAGCATGCATTGGGAGCGTGCAGGTGGATTTGGTTGATTGGCCGTTGCTGAATTGAAATTTTCATCTTCGAATATATGTAGATAGTAAGTTCTGGGAGAGAATTCGGTGCTGAGTAGGTTATTTGAACAAATTCAGGAATAAAATCCACGATGCTTAATAGAATGCTTTAAGTACTGTCCCATAAACCTAAACGAGTTATCAATAATGCGCAGAACATCAAATCAGTTGGCGAGGTGATATTGCGCGTCGTTCTAAGGCGGAAAGAGGTGATGTTTGTAATGGCGTTATTTGACAAGAGGTACTTATTCAAGAAAATCGATAGGCTAACGGTAGACGTGGTTAACAGACGGACGTATTCGCCGGAGTTCCGGTCAAGTTGCGGTAGCCGCTCAACGATGTTTCGAAGTGTCATCGACAGGTTTCGACTTGACGCACCGTCCGTATCTGCGTGGTTAACACTGGATGCCAGATTGTGACATATATACAGGAAAACAATTGTAGATACAACGCGTTCTATTCTAGCCAGTGTTACCATTGCAGAACTGATTTTATATAGGATTGCGACTACCAAAATAACAAATAAGAATCTACTAACGTAATATAGTTTTGAAATGATAGACCACTTATTAGTACAGATTCAAATATTCCATAGTTTGAATGAATGAAGTAACTACCATGCTATAGCTATAGAATAGACTATTTCTCCTTATTATCATCCAGGAACATTTTCATCTTCCCGGTTACGTCAAACTGAACATGTTCATATGCAATATTACATCTTTAGTGCGTTTACTTGACGTTGTGAAACATTTGAATGTTTTCCGTTAGGCGGTACCATCATACTCGATCTTTGAAGTAACGTAAAGAATATTTTTGAATAATTTTTGGTAATGATAATGTAAATGTGCATGAAAATTAAAAAAAAGAAAACGTTTATTAGCACTCATTCTTTCATGAATGATCTTGAATACGATTTCGGGCGTGTATGGAGAAACTGCATCTCGTACGAAGTTGGGAATGAGGACAGTTAAGTTGGACAGTAATAAACTAAAATTCGGATAGAAGAGAGAGTTGCACGTGTTGGAATGAGAGAACGCGCGTTGCGTCCCCGTATCTGACCATTTAATCCGATGTCTGTGGGGAAATATAATATCTGATGTGAATGAGATGCCGTTAACCACACTAATGTCTTGTGCCGTGCCGCAGAATACGGATCAAGAAGCAAGCACGCGGCACGGCGAGTGGTCGTCGCCGGCGAGTCGAACGGCGATGCCGGAAGCGCGGCCCAGTTTTCTCCGGCTTGTAGTGACGCGGTGCGGCGTGGTGTGGCGTGGTGCGGCCGCCAATCTGGCGTCAGCGTCACACAGCACCCTGCCGTGCCGCCGTCACCGGAAATGGACAATAAACCCTCAAGTATAATTTGCACGCGCTTCGGTTTGAATGCGACAGCACACACCGGGACGGTAGATACGCTACGCATTGCTAAATACATGCACACGTATGCTCTATAACTAAAACGTACATTGACAACTGACAATCATGCGACCAGCGTCAATGATGTTGTTATACCAATGAACATGAACGAATAGATGTCCATTCTACTTTCAGCTACACAGACATAGTAGGAAACAGAAACAGTTGTGACAGTGGCAACGGTAATGTCAGATGACCAACAACCAGCTCAATCTGTGCCTAACGTGAATACAACCGTGAACTTGCTGCTAGCGCTTTGCATTTACCCAATGAGCCATCTCCGACGCAAAGATAGGGATTAGTGCATATTTAATGAAACAAAATTAATCTTTCCTTCAGAGATTATTTATAAACCAAAAGCACATTTCATCTACTACGTTCTCATCAACAGTGACGTATTTATCTAATCAGAAATAAACGCATACATAAATGGTTTGTACTGTAGTGATATGGATGCTTTTAGTATTAGATAGTTATCCGATAGTTTCTGCAAATGTCAAAGTTTCTTAATTTCATCTGATAATGATGCGCAATATAGAATTTTTAATATCTGATAAAGTTTTCTGTTTACAGAGACGATTATACTCAACTAAAATAGCATGATATTCCCCGCTTCATACTAATCAAACAACATACTATTCTGTATGCAAATTGTAAAATACGAATATATGTATGAATACATACGAACGTAGTTATCATTGAGTTGTAAAAGGAAGTTTTAAATGACTCCGTTCATTGATGAATAGAAAACTCCCGTCTATGTGGAAAGGAATATAAATGAGATGTCGATATTGCCGGACCGCTGTAGTAAATATGTTGACGGGAAAGTAGATGAATTAAGATACCAGATCAATTTACGTAATACGAATCTGTAAATGGGATTTTCAGTTGCGCAGAATTGCTGAGATGAAAGAAGCTGTTTTATGCAGGGCAAAATAACTAAATCCTGACTAGCGTAGTTGTCAAAATCGTCAGGCACCGGAATCTACATTCTAAATCTTAGTGAAATCGTAAAAATATCTCAAAATAATTATTGCGATACGTGAGATGATTTCAGCTATTCGTCGAGTTATTTATGGACGGGACCCTTGCGTCCAATATAATGGTGGTGAGGAAGTGCCTGGCAGTATAGCGTGGTAGTAGAGGTTAGTGAATGCAGTATATACCAGTAACTGGCCTACTGTAATTTATCTAAGAATTCTACAGCATGTTGTAGATAGGTTTATAGTGGATAGGGTAGAGAAGTTAGCAATGCAGACATGATCCAATGCTTATGAAATACAATGGCATGAAGTCATATCATCAAAAGAAAACGTGGTCTGTTGAACGTGGCGACTAGCAGTTTGCCTACTCGGAAGTACGTGAGTCCGGTCTGTCTTCATACAATTAACTTTGCGACACTCACGCTAATTTAAAGCAGTCACAAATCAAAAAGAATTTCTTTTTTCGCGGCTGCCTGACAGAGCACGCTCCCGCTTGTAACAAAACTACCGTCACAGGCGCAGTTACCGGCCAGCGGTGACAAAAGTTGAAAGATTGGTTTCACTTGCGGATCCGTTACAAATAGACTACGATACGTTTGTCTACTATGAATCACATTATATTTCTCTACAACTAATATATTTTAAAAACTTAGCAAATAGCATTTCACTAATTTTCGTCTTATCTTTGTAATATTAATTAAAGAGTATATTTGTTTATTCAAATCAATTGCAAAATTGATTTGTTTTGACCAAACACTATTAAAAAATGAACAAAACAAATAAATTTGATGACAAACATTTATCCAGATTAATTACAGCAAACCAATTTTCAAAAGGTAAAATTTTAAGAACTTAAATGTACCGAATGCTGTAGTTAATTAATATTGACTAAGAATTTGTTATCTAATCTTGCTCTTTTAGTTTGCAAATAGAAACAAATATAAATGTTATATTTCAATAAATTTCTGATTCTGCTCGAGCGAATACTCTAATTCACTCTATTGATTGCAGAATTGAGAAAGGCAAACATTACTTGATAACCAGGATAACGATACTGGGCAATGACAGCTTACCAGTTCTTTCTGGTCAAGGAAAGATGGTTTACTGTAACTGGCAGAATGCACTTATTCTGTGTTATAGATAGATACTTGTAACACGTGCAACTCCGTCACTGACTGTTGTTTCGGAATAAAATAGATCTATCTCACGTATACACTAGGGAATGGTACAGTCATACAAATACCCGTTGTTTATTGTGGATTCAATTGGATCACGTTTTAACTCCGTAGCACATCTGAATTCCAGTAATCAATTAAAGAAGATGAATAATTAGATTAAAGAACTTTGGCCGCTTTAAAATTAAGCTTCGACCGGAATACTTACAAATAACAATGAATCAGCATAAACAGAAAGAAAAATGGGAAAAAGACTGCGGGAGAAATGAGGCAGTTGGATGCAGGAATCGGGCAATACCAAAGCGTTTGTTTATCGACACCGGATGATTTACCGTTGTTCTTTGTTCCTGATGGGGTTCCATCAGTGTGCTACGTAATTATATGATTGTAACAATACCACGTGATATTCCTATATACTATGAATCATATTCCAGACGTACAATATGGATACTACAGAATGAACAATAATCAAATGAGAAGAGAGAAAGAATACGAAGATGTTATGGGGCAACTCCCGAAAGCAGTACGTCTCAGGATACTTGTCTGTCGCACTGCGGTTCAAAGGGTGCCCCTTACTTGTGTTCATAGTACAAATACATAAATGTTTGTATGCATTCATACCACCAGTAACCAAACAGTAGTTACTTATCAGGTAACAGTAAGCCAAATATCAGCACTATCAAATATCTCGCCTACCCCTGGCCCGGCAACGTAACTGCTGCCGTCCGCCGTCGGAAGTAATTAAATCGAATGCGGTAAAGACACCGCATTGCCATGCAAATGTAATTCATACTCATTGGTAACTAATCATTCTGTTTAAAACACGGAATTTGTTCTGGTTTGTGTTGGAGAACTTTGTTGTTTTCATCTCAGTCTGGCGAGATGTTGAAATGTGTATGTGTGTGTATGTAATATATTTCAAAGAACGGGCACGGTGGGAACGAGAGTAGAATCGAAGAGATTCAATGAATGTGAAGTGAGTAGTATAGGAAACGTTGGCTGGGCAAGCGGGCAAGACAAGGCACGAGATAATTAACTTTCGAGTCTTGTGACAAAGGTTGGACGTACCTGACTTGTTGATGGTAGTGTTGTGGTTGTTGAGCGTGATCTTGCCGTTCGGTTCGAGCTTTGTCTGGCTCACGGGTATCGGACCCGGGTTTGTCATGGTAGTCATCGTGGCCGCGGGCATCATCAAAGTCGACATGGTCAACATCTTCAGGTAGTTAGTATCAAGGTACTTATATATTTATTTACGTAGGTAACATGTAATCTATATAGGTGAATATATACATACATACATATGTACCTATATATAAATATTCTCTTGTTTTTTCTCTCTCTCTGTATATATGTATGAATGTTTACGTGAAATGTTTCTATAGTAGTAAAATATATGGATGCTATGTTGTATAATGCAGGTACGAAATTTCACTATGTAAAGTTCCGTACGTCATAGGTGACACAGCACCGGGACGCGGCGCATACAGCGTCAACAAGCACACGCACGTGTGAGTCCAGGCGCCCTGGCCACGCGGACCGCTACGAAGAACAACAGAAGTATAACGCGCACCCACGGACCATGGCCAAACAACACTGATTCTTTAAACAACTAGCAGATAGTCTTCAACGGTATCTGAAGAATGCCAGAGAAGTTGTGACAATACTATGGATAGCTGCTGATGAATGAAACACACGCAACACGGTTTCTCAGCCCCTTGTGGTGAAGTGAATTGAGTGTCAAGTAGCTAAGTGTACAAATAGTAGAATTGTCGACTTCTTAGTTGAAGCGCAGCTACGAGGTGGGCGCACTAGAACACCACCACAAACACACTGGCACACAGGACTCGCGCGTTGACCAGGATCAGCCACCGATCCGGACTCCAGTAACGAACAACTCTGACTGATACACGCTCCCTTGTGTGGCGCGCCGCTTGTCGGTCGACGCCACCCCCACCAGGTCCGGAGTGTGCTGTGTCGCGTCGAGTCGCGGCGCGCCGGCTCAGAATAACGTGCCGTGCACCCTCCATACCGACCCCTCCGATCCCATGCGCTCATATCGCAGTGGTGTTCTGTATCATACACTGTTCATATAGCCACACGGTACATATAAAGCACGCGCGCTACCTACCGGAGCCTAGGTGCTGCCCATAATCCACACGCACACCTACAGAGATAAACAACTGGCCCGAGTAGGGGAGTAGGTCTAATGAGTAGATCAGCAGTTACTTGCTAGCCTTAGTTACCTCTGTACATGTTCTGTTGTCTTTCTTAGCAAAGCCACCGGGTTTCTCGGCGTAAGACGCATATGTGTGCGTGTACGAGGGTGAATGTGGAAGTAAGCAGGTACCACCAGTTGAGTTCGACGCGCCGGTAGACTAACAGTAGCGCAAGCAACAGCTCCGCGATGTATCAGAACGCTGAAGGCGACACGTGTGTATATGTGAAACGAAAGGGAGCATGGTGGAACGCATGCCATTGATTTCGATGGGCTTTTGGGAATCCAGGGTCGCGCATGTCGAACCAAGCCTGTATGAGCCGGAGAGGAAGCAGTCAATAATTCATACATTAATCTCGGTTATTATACTCCTACCCCTATCCTATTCTATCCTACCGTACCTATATTTACGGGACGAGGGTGGACTATGGCCAGCGGCGGGGACTTTGCTGGGTTGGACATGAATCTGTACGCGGCACTAACTAGCTACCTACCTACCTAACTTGCGATGCGACCAAACACATTCGATTAACGAACTATGCTTTCTCTCCGATGCGTCTCACTAGGTATCTCACTGCTTGCTACTGCTATTAACATGCCGAGTTCATGTCCAACTGTAGAACTGTACATCTACGCTATTAGATACCGACCTACGAATACACCGAGCACTGCTTCAGTACGAGCATAACTCTTTTATATCTGGTTTTCTAGTGTTTGGAGTGAGCCACCGTTGAAAAGAACGAATGTTTTTTCGTGCAAAAATTTGAACTGACACATGACACAATTTTTATTCACGGGATTCAGCACACATATGATTTCCCGTCATGTATGTCGTATGAAAGCTGTTGCAGGTTGGTTGCTTTTTAACTTGAAAGCCTAAATCACTTATTCATTATATGTAGAAGAATAACAGCGGGAATACGGACTAACTGGTTTCATTAATCTTATATTAGAAACGTGTAATAGTTCTGGGGGGGGGGTACGATAGGTGCAGCGAGAGTAGGTGAGGACGAGTGAATAACAAACGTTCGACAACTGAAGAAGCCGAATGAAGTGTGCACACGGACACCTCGCAACACTTACCAGCGCCAATGTAAAGCGCCGGCTACTTGTGTGTAGAACGGCATAGCGAGGCACCGTGCAAGTGCACGTGTGCGTTATTAGGTGACACACAATAAGGCCACGGCAACGCTTCATCTCAAGTACCCTTACTTAACAATTATTGTCGAGGAGCGTTCGCACATTCGATAGCGTTACGTATGATAGCGTGCGAGTATACTCTGTACAAGTACTCCACGTTGTCTGCCGTCGTCGCTACTCTCAACTCGGAGTGTCCTATTCCGTTACATCCCATCACAGTTCTGGTTACGGCACTGGTCTAATTTCACACGGACCAAGACATACCGTGTTGTGTTGCTCGAGGAGAAAATAAAATATTTCCAAGCTTCTAATACAGTTCATCCGAATATCCGAACGACAAACTCCGAAGGCACAAGCGCTTCCTTCTTCTTACACTTGCCTTTGTCAACAACTCTTACAACTCGTTTTAATTAAATGTCTATGTTGGAGTAAGGCGCATTACTTCTAAATTATTTACAGATTTACAACATTCCGTATGGTACAGCACAGCTGAGAGATGTACGTTCCACAGTGCCGGGTATTTATTTATAATTCATTGCACATTGCCCATAATAATAATAATAATAACAATATTCAGCTGCATGTGTATCTACTGTAAAGAAGTGCCACGTCCAGTGATACTCTGGCATCCAGTGAAACGACGAATCTGACCCATAATAAAACGGAACGCCTTCACGTCCGCATCTCGTATAAATATTTAAACGTTGCCGTACTTCAAGAACATTAGACAAAATGCCTTTATTATGTAAATTCTGAGCAACTCTCGTCTTTCACGTGAAATATGTAAGAGCTATGCTTTTCGAAATATACTAGCGTCTATAATATATTCCTTAATATGTATAGCGAATGAAAATAATTTAGATTTGAAGCTAAGAATGTAGTCGTTCGTCGCGTGCAATGTAAAAATACACTTGATTTTCATCTTTGACGCCATGTCAGAGAGTGTTCCTTTGGCGGATGTTTAACATTCTCTTGCTTAACCAGGAACATCCCTGCGACAAAGAAAAGTACGTTCGAGTGTAAACGGCTATGGGAGGCACAAGGCAGAGGTACAGATCTAGAGACAGCCGGGGTCCCCTGTAAGAGTCTCGTCTCGTTCAAACAGAATACACAATAAGGCTTTCCGCTCGATGCCGCAGCAATGTCAATTTCAAATGTCTACGTTGGTGGCGTTTGTCGCCATACAAATACGACTCGCCGCGTTTCCTTTTCATTCTACTACTAGTCCTACACTACAACTATCCTCCTTAGTTGCCGTACTGTTTTTACTTAGTCACAAAGCTGCTGTTATACCAGGGCACAGAATCACAGTGCAACGTATACCATTTGCAAATACAACCATTTGCATTTACACCATACACTGAAATTCAGAATAACAGTCTGTTCTACCAAAACATCACATGTTAATACGGTAGTCAGAAGTTATTGTAAGAAATATTTTTTTTAAAGATATGGTGCCTTTGTAATTAAGTAATCCTTATATTTTTCAAGACATCAGTATCTTAGGGAGATTCCGTGAGAAAATTCCATTGGTATAACAATAATTTTCATGTCTAATATTTTGTTTGAAACATCCGCACGACAGTATTACAGAGACGCCTTCGTCCAAGAGCAATATTTACGTGTTCTGTTAGTAGGAATGTTGTAAGCCTGAAAGTATTGTCTCGTGAGCAAATTAGTTTGGGAAACGCAGCCATCGCATATCCATATAGTGATAAAAATATTTCAAATGTGAGGCATGGCAGGATTTAAGGAGCACTGCCACCATACCACGGTCTATGAACGAAAACTAAGCTTATTTTATTAGGACAAGCGAGACTGCCTCTCACCCCTAGACACTTAATTCAAGTCGTATTTCATTGTGGAATACAATAGGAAACCTTTTCCTGAACTGAATTCGGTATAGAAAATGTATCTTCAACCAACTATTGTACGTAATAATAGCACAATTGAAACTTGGACGTTGCTCCGTTTTGCTGTAATGGTCACTGTATATTTCCAAAGATTTACTTGGACAAGACGAAGTATAACCATTTCGTTGCAAAGGCTTCAGTCTCCAGTCAATTCATTCCTATCCAACCTATTACCTTTCTGCATATGTATACCTAATTGTTGAAATATATACATATTTATGTTCTAATACTCATAGTTTCCATAAAGTTTCAATGGTAGATATATTTTAAATTACACATAATTGGTGAGTTGGAGTTGGAATATGGTTCACATATCACGTACATGTTGAAATTATATTCCAATTTATATCGCAGCTACATTGGCCAATAAAATGTAAAAGTGTAATCGATAACGCGATATTCTGGGGACTTTGTAAAATGGATCTGATCAAAAATATAATTATTAGGCAAGCCTCGAATAGTGACCTTGAACCGCGATCAACGGAATGATACAGAATTACTGTGAGCCGTGGTTTCTCTGTACGCATACATTGGCTTATATTGATTAAATTTCTAAACGAGCTAAAGAAGGGGGTTCAGTGTAAACTTTCATATAAAAATAATAACTGTCAGCGATTGTGAGCGAGGGTGAGGCGAGGGACAGGGGCAAAAGAGATAGAGATATGAAATAAAATGTTAAGCATGCACAAGTCACAGGAATGTATTCCAGGTATTTTCATAATCGCAAAATATCGATACGATTATTAGGTGACCACCATTTAGTTTATTTTAATGAATTAAATTTTGTAATGGTATTTTGCAGATCAACTAATTTGAATTTCTTAAAAAAAAAACTAGACTTATATTAAGCACAGTACAGTTTTGTATTATACATAAATTTAACAATTTCAGAACATGTTTTGTAATTACATATATGAATAATTGATATATGTGTTTGAGAATAAAGCAAACATGTTTTATTTGATATTTTCTAATTCGCAAAGAATGAGGTCAATGAATACAGTACATTTAAGTGCTGTTAATCAATTAAAATGGAAATATTTTTGCTGGTATATTGTTATGCATATGAAATTCAGAAAATCATTTCGTAATATAAAAACAAATAGAATGTAACCGTTTAATTAATATTGGAAAAAATTAAACAAATATTTTAGTGAATTTTGTTTCCTGATAATATTATTGCAAAATTAAACTTTCATACTAAAATAATTTCAATGCGCATGTTTCACATCAGCAAACAATGGTGCCAAATTTAACTAATTACATTTCGTACTTCATTACTTAGTAAAATTATTACAGTTTTATTAGTTTTTTAGTTAAATTAACATGATTTTAATTACACTGGCTTGTGAAACACCTATCTTCTGTTTTAGTTTACTACAGCCTATTTTATGGAAAGTCTGTTGCCGACATGATAATTATCGCTTTCAGTTAAGTCTATTCGGTATATAAGAATTGTCCATAAGACGATGTCGTAATGTTTCTGAAGTAGATTATATTAGTGTATTCAGTACCTACCGTAGTTCATTGTCCTTACCCTGTAAACTGAGACTAACCCTTACGAAATCGAGGGATTGGCAAGTCTCTATTAGCAATTCGCGTACCGAATACACGGACAAGTAAGCATTGAAGGTATTCAGTAACACTCGACAATAGAGAACGCTAGTGGTTCAACAACGAAATGTCTCTTTTTTTCGGTGCGCACGGCGGCGTCGTTGAATAAGCATTAAAAAAGAGCATCAGTACTCGGTTGGTATTAGATAAAATGCTGGCGAGCAGACGAATGGGTGAGCCGGCGCATTGGTGAACAAGAGCGTTCACAAACAAGCCAAGCCGGCCACGAACACGTACAGGTTCTGCATTTGTATTAATCAGTGAACATGTTTGCATGCTGGCAACTGCCAACGAAAGACCGGAGGTGGCGGCGCGATAATGCGTGGGTAATAAGGCTGTGCATGAATTTGAGGGGTGCACAGAGTGTAGGGCTGGCTGTCTCGTATGTTCTCATTGCCTTGATTTCATGTACGCATTCATCCTCATTGCTCGGCTCTCATGAAAAAATACTAATTGCATTTATCCATTTGGGTTTGTTAGTTTTAAATGGGGTGTTGTGCATGCATGTGTGGTGCGTGTGTACGGTTTGTGGTAGTGGTGTTAGGTGCTAGTGTTGTTGTTACTAGGCCTCTGTGTATGCCTGCAAACTGAATTAATATTATAACGTAACGTATCATGTGCTGGCCCGCGAGTCTGGGGATGAGCCTTGAGGCAACAGAGCTATCTCGCTCACTTGCACGCTATCCAACAACCAAGGTTCGCACGTCCATCACTGTTAGATCGATTTGCATGTTTGATAACGTAGGCTTGCGAAGGGCGCCGCAAACGACACAAGCAGTTTGTCCACTCGGATATTGTATGGTACCAAACAGGCCGGCCATCTACAAATAACTTCATTAAAGCCTCTTTATGATCAATTTCTGAACTCGACGCTATCTCGCCATTGCATCACTGCCCCATTTCATATTAATGCTTCATACATAGTGCACATATTACATATTCTCTATCATCTACATACGAACATTTCACATTATTCGGGAAAACAACATCAACAATATCAGTATCATTACAATTATATTCTGACACACTATTGTGATTGATGTTTCAATTACATTCGAAATTCTTTGTTACATCCGGCATATCATGCGAACAAAACACATGGATATGCCAATTATATGAAATGCTTTCTCCAAAGTGATTGAAATAGGTACTTGTTATAAAATCGATAACAGGTCTTTATACATGCATCAACAAGTACGCGTTACAAATTAGATATCGTAATCCATACTAGATGGAATTATAATGTATATCGAGAAATAGGCATATCTACATACGTATACAATATATATATATATATATATATATATATATATATATATATATATATATATATATATTTATTTATTTTTTAAAACATTATATATAGATGTTTTACTATAGGTTACAGTTACGCCACTGGTGTTCACGTGGTCTGTCAAACAGGAAATGATGGGCAAATAGCGGGGGAATTAATGGCACTCGGATAAAAAGTGTGCTGTAAGAGAAGAGAGATCGCAGGTGCGACGGTGTCCGCAGTGGAACTAGCGTTAGCTGTGGCAAGTTGACATACGGCCGCTAGTGGGCGAAGGATGTGGACAGTGGTGGCGATAGCGGGGCAGTGTGTGTGGAACATGTACGAGAACTGCAGGACAGAACGGTGTGTTTGGCCGGTCATCGGGCAGGGAATCATATGATGCTCGCGTGCAGTACAGTCCGTATGGTATGGTAACGTAACGGGTGTACAGGCGCGTGTGCAGCCGTTACGGATTACATTAAGCCTGACAAGTGGCAAGTGGCAGCATACGCGCCACCGTCATTTCAACATTAGTTATTACCCGCGGCTCGAAACATTTTTCCGCAGTGCAGGTAAACTGACACAACGCTCGGAACGAACACTCGGCCCAGTGCATGCATTATTCTAACCGCTGATAAACTCGTTTGTTCGGGCCGGCTGGACCGAGCGAAGCCGGCTTGGGCCGAAGTAAACAATGCTTATGAGCGAAACGGAAGGAACGCGAATGACTGTACCTACCACCTACCAACGACGTTTACAGATACATACACATATGTGGATAGAGTATGGTGTGGAGTGCGGGTTAGCAATGAAACCATGTCATCAAATGGCGGGGTCGAAGTTGTTACTGCTCGCAGGGCTGTAAATGCGTACGGAACGTCAGTGATAACTTGTGAACGCATGAATTCTGTGTAAGCAGCGATATACCATTCGTAATGGGCTGAGGCGATATAAATGGCAGTACACGCAACATACGAGGCAAATTATTAATTAGCATAGAAGAGTAGGCAGCGGTTATCTGCGACCAGAGCTGAGACCCGCATGCCGTTTGTGGTTGTGGCACAAGAACACCACCGCCAGAGTACCACTGGCTGGCCGCTACTGTAGCATCGTCCGACCTACACACTCGCCGACACCTGGACCCATGAATATGCGATGAGAGATCTTGGCACTTGCGTCGTGTTCTGCAGTATTTACCTCGCAATTCCACCTTCACTCATGAACTCGCTACGAAAAGAATAGTGCATGCTTCGTCCATTGCTTCTATCTAGCACTCTCATGTGTTAACGAGGACTCCAGTGAAAAAAGAGTTTGATGTCACGTTACCATGTCGTGTTCTCTCTTTAGCAAGAATTCATCATCACAGTTTTGCTTGCGTCTCACAACGCTTCATTCAAATCAGAAGCAACACGTAACCGCGATTATAATTGAATATTTAAACATTTAGAGGCCTAATTTGGAGTTCCTTTCTTCTGTGAAAGTAGAAATGAAATAAATATCATTCATTATCCTTCTTTGTTAACATTGATTTTTTTACCAGCATTAATGTAACTGTATGCTACATACTTCGTGTCGTGACTTGTGCAATGGTTTCTGTTTTAAACACGGATAGGTATATGTACTATGCAAACAACATATGTGAATAAACATTGATTATGATATAGACTATAGAGTATAGAGCACCTGGTATGTTTTACTGGATGGATAAGCAGCAATCGCTGCAATATAGTTATATCTGACACTAAGAATGTTTTGGAATGCACATTTGTCAATGACGCATTATTAGAGAATCCATCTAACAAAAACCATACACCAGTGTTTCTTAATATCATTAATTCACGGAACCCTTTTGAAACCCAATAATTTTGGTATAATCTCGAGTCGTTAATCCTTTGTAGAATTTTTTTCACTTACGTGATATACACAGTTACAATACAATGCTACACTTCAAATTTAAATCACCTACATATGTTTATTGTATTTTTATATTTATCTGTAAAAATGATATGTAATAGTATTGAGGACAATCTTTCTCAGCAGGATAATGGTAATTAGTATTACGTTTGTCGTAGGTAGTACATACCTTGCGCTATAAACATCCTATATTCGTATTTCTTTTGTAGAATTTTTGAGTTGTGAGAGAAGCATGCATTTGACAAGACGAGGAAGAGAGTTTTGAACGGTAGGATAAGATTGGCATGGCAGGTAAAGGGGGGATGAGTGCAGTATAGAGCTTTGGGCTACTGTGTTCTACTGTGTACCCATCCCTTGCTGAGCCGTTTGATCTACGTGTGGTACGTCGTGTGTGGTACATATAGGCAGAACTGTAATTAAAATGATCAGAACCCCCTCGTGTAAAGCAAACAGCTGAATTTGTTTAGTATTATATTATTTGACGGTTGCCGTTTGTTTTCGATGCACCCGTATCGTATTTCATAGACAGCTGCGGGCGCAAAATAAATGTGAAATGCAGCAAATTGTTATTTTCCACAAAATTCGATCATAATATTGGGACAACATGTTTCATCACGGCCAATATAATCAAACACTGTGTTGTTTTAACGATATCCCTTTCGGCCACAGGCCATGCGCTTGTTGAACGATAGTTTATGAAATACCTGGGGTACGTGATACTGTGTCGGTCGGTCCTGTATATGCACCACCGGTAATGGATACCGCTGATTTGGCTAATATAGTTCAGTGTTTCCCAAACGATGGTGCATTACCTACGTATATACTATTCCATATTCACTATTTAATAGTGCATTGAAATAAATAAACTTCTGCATTGATTCATACGTGACATAATTCGCAATTCCAGTTCAAACTTGCCCATTCATATAACATAACTGTTGGGTTAACTATAAATCTAAAATAACTTGATTTTGTTTTACTAAAGTTGAAGTGCATAATTGGAAAAGCGTCCGTTTACAAATGTTACCAAGGTACTGAAATTAAATTTAAGCAATGATTCTCATTAATTCTTGTTGTCGCAATGTACTACACACATTAGACCACAAACACGGTAGCAAGTTTAAAAATGCAGCGCATTATACTACCACAAAATCGGTATGAACACTCTCATTCATTTACATAGGTCTGGATTCCGGTTTTTTAACCACATGACATTTACATAGTTTAACAGGCTTGGTACTTTCTTTCCTCAAAATCCGTAACACGCTATAGTGTGGAAGAACCAACACAATCATATGACAAAGATAAAAGTGAAATAAGTAAGTTGACTACGAAAATAGGTAGAAAACATTATGATGTGAACTTCATGTAGTACTTGAAAAATATTGAATTATGCAAATAATATTAACGAAATAATGTAATTATAGGCTATACCGTTAAAACAAGTTTGACACTAGAATGCCAGGATAATGGATATATGTTATTTTACAGTTTATATAAACAAATGTCACCCATCAATCAGTGTAGTATATTTAGTTTTAAAGGATAGCTGGTTTAATTATTAAAAAAAATTCATTAGTTTAACACAAGCCATTCGCTTGACGTAAGCTTTTGGGTACAAACAAAAGAATAAATTCCAATCTTCTTAATTGGGATTTATATGAAAATAAACATTATAATCGCAATTATTGAGATAATCTAGATCGTCAATAAATAATGGTGCAACTGTGATTGTTGAACTTTATGCATCAGGCGAAAAGCACCTTTATGTAACATGTTTATTGGTGAATTATAAATAAATTCACTGGCTATACAGATATTTTTTTCGTACTGGCTAAACATTATTTTCTTTATGTAAATCGATAGCTTAGTTTGCGTGATAAAAGTGCGACAGACAACCGATCACGAAATAAATTGTTTGTTACCAGCTAACTAGTATATAATAGTCGAAAATATAGGTTGCCATAAGCCTGTTATATCACAAATGAAATGAAATATATACCTTGTCAATAACATCTAAATTTATTACCTATGTAATGACTTCAACTGTTAAGAGTTCACTAGACCATGTGCGCAAACAGGGATGCGCTGTGGATATTTTTAATTATGGTTCTTGACAATTTCAAATAATATTTTATTGAATAGTTTCAATCAACGAGATTTGTCAGAATAAAGATAAAAATAATTATGAATAGATATTAATTTGAAAGTGCAAGAGCAATTGTACAACCATAAAATACATTATGAGAAATATTCATAAGCATAGTTCTTTAGTTGCTATTATAGACTGTTACTTGAAGTTTTTTTTTTTTAATAAGATAAATAAAAAAAAAACTTTTGTCTGTTATATTTGAGACAATGAAGCATTGATATAAATGGAGTCAATATTGTGACTTGTTCAATGCTTAAATTAGACTACTTAAAATATAATACCCTATTGATTGATAACAAATATTAGTTGAACAAATTTTGAAATGTCAGAACATTAGATCGTGCGGAAGTGAAACAATCTAGAGCAGTGGTTCCCAAACTTTCGACATCTGTGTACCCCTTGTATAATATTCGTAATACTGAGTACTACCGTAAAAAATGCATATATAGCGGAATCCGCTTTAAGTGAACCTGAGGGGAGCAAGGAATTTGGTTCCCTATAAGTGAGTGTTCACTATAACAAAGGTACAAATTTTTTATAAATTCTTAGTTTTTATTAGAATATATTCTACTCATACATGCATGTTGGTGTATACGAGTAAATAAACTCAAGTTATTAATTTTTTTCAAATAAAAGATTATCTAAATTTTTATATAAAAAAATCCGATAATTATATAAATTTTTTTATTTTAACATTTAATTCTTGACCACAAAAGTTTGCCATTTAAAATACATATAGTTTTGTGATCTTTGCCATTAATATCTTATTGCCGGATTATTTATGGCCTAAAAATTTGAATTCATCAGGAATAAGTCTGCAAGGAGGCTTTATGAAAAAAAATTGCCGCCCTTATCGTTAACATTTTGTATGGATTATCTCATGCCAATATAATATTATTTATTTATTAGGAGTATATTATTATGTTGTTGCTCAGAAACATTGAAAATATATTTATCAATGTTAAAGTTTAACATCATGAGGAATTATCTCGTGTGTTGTGCCTAAAGTTGCCAACATACATTAAATTCATTCATTGACAACCTACTCGAGTTCGCATATAGTGAACTTGAAGAGCAAATTTTGTCCATTATATCAGAAAATTCACTATATGCATGCGAGTTCACTTTATGAAAATTGATTAACATTAGATGGCATATGCTTTTAGTCGGGATTCAGAGATACGGTCATTATAAGCGAGTTTCCACTATATGCGTGTTCACTATAAGTGGATTCCACTGTATTTTAATAATATATATATATATATATAATATTTATTTTTTCCTTTTTTAGTAAAATAAACAAAATAATAATAAACGCTTGTTGCACCAGGCTTTGGCTGCGCCTGGTGCGTACCTTCGCCAAACTTTTTCCGTCCCCCAAGGGGTACGCGTACCACACTTTGGGGAACACTGATCTAGAGTATAGCAACTGCCAGAACCAACATATACATATTTACCACATGAGACACTTACAAAGCAAACTATAAGTTCAAGTTCCAGACAGGAAATTCTAGCGACATTGCAAAATCACCAGGTCAACATGGAAACACGTTGTACTTGCGGCAGTAAGACACGAAAGTTATATGATGGTGTTATGCAAAAACGGCATGTGCCAGTCGGGAAACAGTAATGCTCTTACCATCAGTAGATACAGTGTTAATCAGTAGTACCAATTCATATGTAACTATGCACATGGTAACTACTACATAGGTATGTACGTGAAAACGGTTCGCGTTTCAAGTGAAAGCTTGAAGTATTATACTGTACAGGCTTGACTTTATCATACATATCAAATTTCAATTGTTGAAATAAACATAAAAATAGATAACAACGTATAGTAACATTATATTTACATATATTTGTTTTTATATACATCGCTAATTGAATATATATATATATATATATATATATATATATATATATATATATATATATATCATATACGATGAAGATTATAGTCTGTGAAACAAGCACAGCGGGCGTATGAAACAGAACACAAGTCTCACGAGACACTTTGACTAGTGCGCTGTAGTGCAGTGTCTTAAATACTCACTGGAGCATGCGCGTTGAATGAGACTCGTATACACAAGTGTGCCGTCGTGTTTGTACACGTTTCTTCCTCTTAGCTACCTTATTCTAAAATTCAACAAATATAAATAACAACTCATACTATTATACATAGTGTTTCACAAGAATGTTCATACGCTGCTAGCTTATAATATTCTGCCGTCAATGCGTTATATTTAGTTATGCAACGGGAGCTAACATGTATTTTAAGGATAGGTTCGTTACTGAAGATTTTCTTGCTTGGTCTCTATAATATTCCAAGTAAAGGTACTATATTTCCTTTGGAGTTTTTAATGAGATTATCGAGAATGATGAAAGCGGAAAAGAGCTACAATGATATGATATAAGAATTTGAATGTGTTTTTCGACTGGTGGTTGCTGTAGATTCGTGATGTCTCCGTGGCCTATCACACACGAAGCGGGAATTCACCAGCGGAGCCGCAGAACGCGCTGTTTTCAGTTCGTCGTTAAACGAAACCAATTTTCTTAACGTTCAGTCACTGGTTGTCTGTGTACTACATTATATGGTATCTTCAGAGCGAATTCAAACAAGCCTAGTCGCCGTGCAAGCACGGATATAGCCGAGCTCAATTAGTTTATCTATATAACTAGTATATACACTAACTATATACCAATATATATATATATATATATATATATATATATATATATATATATATATATATATATATGAAATTGTAATGGTATGGATCAAGTACAAGGAATATAATGTAACATTATGGAATATGAAGCAACGCAGTAATTTATTCTAGATCGGAGTTTACTATAGTCTGGGGCGTAAGGATTCATTTCGTCGTAATATATGTATAAACATGTATACATTACAGAATACTTTTGTTTGAGATATATCTGATGACGTGTAAAGAAATTTTAAGCGTTAAGAGCCTTTTACTTAACTGCTGAGATAGATGCTGAATTTTGAGTGAGACGTTTTATCAAAACATTAAATACACATGCATATTTAATGTAAATGGATATCGAACTTAGGAACCCATCTACATAACTTGCTTGATGTTGATTTTATAAGAAATATAAATTCAAAAATCAACATGCAGCTCTTCTTGCTTTTTAAATTATAAATAAGACAGAGAGATATAGTCTTAAGGGTTCGAGGGGATACGTAACCTTCGACCCATGCATCCACTTCTGTTCGCGTAAATATTATATTCTACTCGTGTTTGCTCTACATAAATCAGCTCTTTTAATATTACTTTATTACTTGTCATAACGAATTGGTGCTAAGAATTGTTTTATTTATTATACACACACAAGATAATATTTGAAAATGCTTAAGTTTCGCCCTTCTAATTGCGACCTGTTTTCTAATGTATACACAATAAGAAATAATTAACTCTATGGCAAGACGTTGCTGCATGGCATGAGTTCCAAGTAGGTACTGTAAAAGGTCGTTTACACGCTCCGTCTTTTTACCCCGTCATGGTTCACGCGTTCTTACCTGCGCTGAGACGGTGCTTTCAAGTACATTTACACAGTACAGTTTCAACACCGTCATTGCAAGGCATCACAATTAATTTTGCGATTAAAATATAACATGTTTTAGCTTTCACGTATATGTTCTCATGTAAGCAGACATGTTATTTACCTACACTATGCAAAATTTTCAACAACAAAAATCTTCACTAACATCGACTTATAAATGCGCAACTTTTGTCTAATTTAACCACCTTCATATCGTTTATAGTTTCTAAGATTTCTTAATGGTAATATGCAGAACTTATTAGTACACTCAACAAACTTCGATCTCTTGTAGTTACTTAACTAAATATAATAAGACCCATGTTCATATTACATTTTTTACTCAAAATGACCTCCCCAATATCGTGTTACACTCTTCGTGAATCACCCTGTATATTAGTATTAATGTAATATATAATAATAATAAAACATATATTGGTGGGATGGGGCAAAGTAAAAGTAATTTAGATTTTAACGTAATACACCTCCTATATTTAAAGGTTTTCAGAAGTTTATAGTCGTTTCCTCAAACATGCGCGGTTACTTATATATACCATGTTAAAAATGGGTCAACTGGAGGGAAATGCATTTACATCTACCGTGTGTATCACAGTTTTTTCATAAGCTTTATTTGAATTAGCTCAAGTACCATTTACACGCACCTCTTTTCCTAAGATGTTATAAAAGGGGTAACGTGTAAAGAGCCATTTACACGACAGATAATACACACAAGTTAAGGTTGAATGTCATATTTAGTATAAAAATAGAGTGTTGCATAATAAATATGCTACATATTATATTATAGGGATGCATGGAATAAATGTTGGTAAACTTATAGAAATACGCAAATATACGACTCAAATTTATGATTCACTCAATCTGAGGAGGCGATATGCTGTTTGTTGTTTTTGTCTAGGATAAAACGATGTATTGCATCATTGGCAGAACAAAATCATTGAAGGAAAAACGATTCAGTTACAAAATAACTCAACTGAAGGAAAATTAATTACAAAAAATATTTTTTTGATATACAAAGAGCTTTTGAACTTTTATTTTAAACATAAAAAATTCTGTTTGTGATGATTTTCGCAGAATTTAAATTAAAACGGAAATTTTTATCGTTGAATTTCGTAACAAAGAAAAAAAGACTGAAGTTTAAGTTAAAGATTTCTTTATAGATAAGTTACTCCCGCCTACAAGCAAATTGATCATGCAAAACAGAGCATCACGAAGAAATTTTGTTTTATGGACAGCCAAGTTGTTAACTACCATCAAGATTAATTCTAATTTCGGGAAGAGTGGAATTGAGGTTAAGTTCGACCGACATCACAGAGAAACATACCAAGTTTTAATAATAAACTTTACAGCCAGCCATGATGATGCGTTAAAACTTGTGAAGAAATTAACCACATTACGGAAGTTTAAAATATTCCGCGTAAAACAACCGGATACTAATGCACAAAGGGAAGATGTATTAAAACAGAAGCAGTAGACATCGCTGCCTGCAGGTACATACTGGTGCTTGCTTACTTACTTGCTGCACACATTCTATTGTACGATGGCACACTACCAAACCGTACACCAACTCTGCTGCCAGCTATACCGTACCGCTTTGCACATTTACTATGTACAATATTACAAGCATACGGAAAATAAACACTTCATAATTATTATTTCCAGTCTGTCTATGCAGAAGCATGTATTTATTTAAATTAGTGAAAACTGTTTTACGCTACTGTGCAAATTACAAACAAATAAATAAAATATAAATAATATTCGATTGGAACAATTTCGTTTAGAAATATATAATGTACACTTGAATAGATTTTAGACAGCATGTATATTATGACTATCATTGTTAATAGGGGATTTCGATAATGCCCAAATATTTACAAGGAATATCTAGCATAAAAATTCTGTTTATCCAGAGTTGTTTATTTCGTAATTAAATGATATTAGAACTATAAATGTTAATTTTCGTTTCATATCAAAGATTCAAACGAACGCAAACATCTTAATATCTTCTTATTACAAATGCAAACATCAATTTTAAAAAGAGCAGCTTTTAAAAGCCTGTTGAGAGTTTGTTCTAGATGAAATGTAAATTTCGGCATCGCTTTACAAATGATATCATTGATAGGCTCGATATTAAAATACTCGAGTTATTAGAAAAAGTAATAGAGGCTTAATAATTTGCTGTGGGTAAGATTAGATATAACCTAGCTTTTTGCACTGCACCAGAAATTACTGTGACCGATTACCGGTTAGACCGAACGGAACTAGATCACGAACTTGGGTTCACAGCGTTGTTAGTAATCTGCAGTTTATATGCAGGAATTATATGACTGAATAATAACAACCCCTGAAATGAAAGAGCTATAAAAATCATTATCTGAATAATATTAATATGTGTATATTGGAAATAGATGGAATTTGACCTTGTTAATAAATTTGATAATAATAATTTCATCCGTGTTATTAAATAAATAATATCAATAAAGGAAATATTTATATATATATATATATATATATATAATAAATTATTTAAATTACCAAATAAGCATCTTACCGTTGTGCTAGCAACGCCATAAACAATTTTTTTGCAAAAATGGTATTTAAGCTACATCTGTTAATTATTACTTGTTTAAAGCATTTTTATTAGAAATGTGAGCATTAATTTCATTTTAATTAATACTAACCAATGCGAATAACCTATCCCTACACCTGTACCAAATTGTATAAATGTATAATACAGAAGTAATCGCAACTTTTTCAATTTTACATGATAATTCCCTATGTCTCAGATTTCTTGGGACACCCGGTATATATATATATATATATATATATGTATATATATATATATATATATATATATATATATATATATATATATATATATATATATTCGTTGGGTTATAACTGGAGAAGAAGATGCACGTATGACTGAAATCTAATAAACTTTTGGCAAGAGTACATTGTAAATTGACTTGTAGTAAGGAAGTTTGAAGAAAAAGAACTTTGTTCTTGGTTACGTTGTCAGTCGGTGAACTCCTGCTTCGTGTTTTGGCTTGCTTTGTGTGAACTGTATTATATGTGTATTCCTGTGTGCGTGTGTGGCGTAGTGTGGAACTATGGGTTAGCGTTAACTCTTGCAAAACTTGGGACAGATCTCATTTGGACTTGATAGATGAAAACTACATTTGGGCTTGTATAATGGTATCAGTAAACGGTAAGCGGCAGTAGATTTGGGTAGACAGTTTATTTGCTTAAATAACGATGCAATTATAGAGTTAAAAATTAACAACTATCAAATTGCAATTTGGTTCATTAATCAAATAATATAATAATAATAATTTCTTTATTTTAGCAAATTTGCTAGTTTACATTCTTTATACTTATGTTTATTCTACAAATAATTACTCCACACGTTTCGACCTTGCTGACAGTACATCCTTCGGTCAGTAACCATGCATATGTCAGCATATTTCGAACATAGTGTGATTAATTATGAAGTGTTAGCTTAAGTTTATTTTTAAATATTTTGCTATTGCTTGCACTTTTTATTTCTTCATCCAGGTCATTGAACATTACCATACCTTTATCGAATATCGTGTTTTTAGCAAATTCTGAATGTTTCTTATGTATGTGTATATCATTTCTATTTCTAGTAAAATGTGAATGTACATTAATATTTTTAATTATTTTCGCGCTTAAGTATTCCGGTGTTAAATTATTCAAAATTTTGTATATAAACGTCATCGTATTGAGGATAATAAAATCTCGAATACAAAGCCAATTCAAATCATCCAACATGTTCTCAATCTTACTATATCTATTCGCTTTTAAGATTACACGCATTGCTCTATTTTGCATTTTTTGTAACTTACTCATACATTCATTATTCACCAGAAATAGAATTGTATTGCAATATGTAAAATGAGGTAAAACTACTGTATTAAAAATTAAGATCTTAGTCTCTATACTTAAATAGTCACTAATCCTAGCCATAAAACTTATTTTCTTAGCAATTTTCTTAATAATATAATGCACATGATTTTTAAATGTTAATTTTGAATCTATTACTACTCCCAAATATTTGATTTCATCAACATAATCTATTCTATAATTTCCTATTCTAACAAATAGTGATTCCAATTGAATTTTATTATACATTCCTTGCTTACCAATAATCATACATTTTGTCTTATCATAATTTAGCTTCAATTTGTTTGCAGCTAACCAGTTATCAATTATTTTTAGATCAGAGTTCAGCATTTCGATTAGTAAATCGTGATTTTTATTTTCATAGTAAATTAAGGTATCATCTGCAAATAATTGAACACTACAGTGCTGTAATATATTAGGTAATTCATTTATATATATAACAAAAAGTATTGGACCTAGCACACTACCTTGAGGAACACCAACGTTGCAATCCAACATTGATGATATATTACTACCAAATTTTGTTTTTTGTTTTCTATTCATGAGATAATTGGTAAACCATTGTAGTACATTTCCCGAAATTCCGTATCCTTCTAATTTTTGTAACAATTTAGCTCTGTCTATAGTTTCAAATGCTCTTTTTAAATCTAAGAAAACTGCTATCAACATTTCATTATTATCTAACAACTCTTTCCAGCTAGTAATTACGCATTGAATTGCTGTTTCACAACTATGTTTATCTCTAAATCCTGATTGTTCCTTAGCCAGTATTTTATTTGTATTTAAATAGTTTACCAACTGATTTTTAACAACAATTTCAATACTTTTTCCACTGCTGGTAGCATATTTATTGGTCGATATTCGTTGGCTTTTTTGGTACCGATAATTTTCGGAATAGGAGAAACTGTAGATATTTTTAATTTATCCGGTATTATACCCTTCTCTAACGACGTGTTGATTAGATTTAATAATGGATATCCCACTATATCGAAGGTGTTTCGTATGAGACACCAATTTATCTCATCTGCACATGCTTTTTGTTCATTTTGATTGAATACTATGTTACGGAGTTCTTTTATTGTTATTTTTGAAAATTCTGTAAAGCTTATTTTATTGCAAATATGTACTGAAGCATTAAAATTTGTGTCCGGAATTGTTGCAACGATTTCATTAATAAATACGTCAAATGTAAAAATAAATTTATATAATAATAAAATATTACGATATCTAATGCAACAGAAATTATTATTGGCTTGGCAACTGTTGAAAATATTGGAGTAACATATTCTGGAGCGAGAAGATAGTCAAGTTGTTTTAGAGAGTAGAATAGTAAGTATATGTACACATGCATACATTCTGTATAATTTGGTCAAGATGGTGTTCGAAGGATGAATAGTTCCTTTTGATCTATGGCATTGTTAATATATACGTCTTCAGTTTTCGAACATCCAATTATTAGATAGCGATATTCGGAGAGCGAGTCGCTATATAAATTTTACATCTTAGATCGGGTGTGCTCAGAGGTACCAGTGCCAGATACCTGTTTCAGATCTTATTTCTTATTTATGACTATCTCCTAATGTACTTGCTATTCTCTTTGATTCGTACTTGATATTGTAACGGGAACACCGGCAGCTATTCGGCAACCATGTGTTAAACATCGTATTTCCTTCTGTTATAACCTAACTGAACCTACCCTATAATGTACTGTAGGGTAAGTACTTCAGCCGATTGAAGCTACATGATATTAAGCTGCTTGACACAAATTTAGTGGAGAAGTAGCAAGCTACCTATCTACTACACATCTCAACATGCGATCTTTGTTCCATGTGAAATGTATCTGAAATGCTTATTCTACTACAAAATTTAAATGCGCGACCAGCACTCAACTCTCATTACATTCCTGTTGCCAACTAACAAAGTCCTTGTCAGCACTATTTTCTAATTATCGCGAGTTATGCAAATCAACTAATAAAATGATGTATAAACATATACCTACCTATATTCATTCACCTGTTTATTTCTGCGCATTCAAACTAATTCTATACCGCGCAATGAATAAAAACAACATTCATGACAAAAATAAACTTCTGTGTTTAGTGCATTTCCATTTATAAAATGTTACCGATTAATTTCCATATTAAGAAAAGGTATTTTAAATATGTTAAACGTTATATACATAATTCAGCTGGTGTTTATTATATTCATTATTTGAAATATCTAAATATACTAATAAGCAATGCTGCCGGAAAATATAATTTTGTCATAGGCATTGATCGATAAGATACAGCGAGTGGCTGAGGGGCCATATATAAATATAAGTACATGTTCTCGATTTCTCAACGAAGTTTTGCAACAAGAGAATCTTATTCAAATCATATTTATACTTCGTCACAGCATGACCCAAACTTCATATAACTCTGCTGACATTTCCGCTAGTTTTTGCCAATTTTCAACTCATGCCGTTTCGGAAAGTTAACATTCATATTGTGTGTTGTATATAAAAAGATTATATTAACATTATTTAGGAATAACACTTAGTTCATAACAAAGTTTAATAAGATCAAAGTTTCTTATTTAATTACAAACTAACTTTATTTGTTACCGAATTTCTAAATTCCAATGTTGTGAAACGATAAAATACGCAAGAATTAAATGGTTCAGTTTTAAGCAGATTTTCTGTATATTGCATCAATAATAAAAACCAAAACTATTTTCATCAAATATAGTATTCTGTGGATACTTGGTAACTTGACATATATTTTGTATTCAAGTAATTTCTTAGTAATCTATTCAATATCACGATCACATGCAAAGGTGTTTAGTTACAGTCGTACTGTAGTAGTTCACATAAAACAACACTTGCTATAACAACACTTGCTTCTCACATATCATGTTAGCAAAATGTTTGCATGTTTTTAATAAATCATTAACTGCAGAAAATACAAGTAGCTATTGAATAAACGGCGGGACTGCTTAAGGGGAACGGGGAAAAGATATAATAAGAGAAGAACACGGTACATATTTAGTATTCAACTGTAGAGTTGTCGTAAATGAATATGTCAACTGAGATAATTTCTTTACATCACGGAACATGTCTAGACACTAAGTATATAGGTATTTATTCAAAAATAATTTCCCCAGGTATGTAATTACGTTGCTAATTTACGTTGGAGTTGGAGCACTGGAAAACGTGGCATTTGCAATTTGCAAAATGGCAATTCTTGTAATAAAATAAAACAATAGAGGTACGTCCAGAAGCAAGGAGAATACCGGTTGTATTTGCTGTTATATGAAAATAAAAGGCTGGAAGCATAATTAACAATTTATGAAAACTTTAGTACAAATAAGTTGCGGCTAATGTTCACAGACAACAGTATATACAGGATACAGTATATGAGTCCCCCTAGTCGTTTGAGACGAGAACCTGGCCGCACCGACAACACCCCATACTCATCCCTTACAAAAGCCTCCCATCAGTTCCATGTTTTACCTTTCGCAGTCATACGTAATATAGCTTTTTATCTCTGATAATATAAATCTGTAACAAACAAACATTTCTACTCGTGCGGAGAATAACTTTTGCTAATTTCGTAATTTACGTGAAAATATACTTTTGCATTTTAACAGTCACACAAAGTTACAGCATAAAAAAAACGTTTCTAATCTCTCTTCAGCTATATTAAACCAGCAATTGCAAAGGTAACTAATAAACGTACCTATAGTCATATATTTTATTATTTAAACTATTTTCTTTTATCACTTACTGATGGTAACAATGTTATTCGTCTGAAATTCAATTGCAAATCTATTTAAACGAAGTGAAACGCAATGTGTCTAGGAGTGGGTTCGATGTGTGTGAGAGAGAGAGAGGGTGAGGGAGAGATCTTGACTGTTTGACGAGGGGTTGTTTACAGATACAGAGCAAAGAGCGCATAGGAATAGGGCTATTAGCTTGGTAGCGCATTAGCATTAATTATTAACGAGACCGGAAGAGTTCGGGAAATACACGGCGAGAGTCGGAGGCGGCCGTAGGGATTAGCACCGAACAACACATATTCCCTTATAAACGTTTTCCCACATCTGTCCCCGCTGCCGTCCTTGTTAATTCTGTGCGCGCCACTGTACGATCCCGGCAAATAGCGTCGCATGTTCACCCCTACCCCTGGACAGATCGACTAGGCTAGACACAAAAGCAGGCAACCCGCTACTCTAACTGCCCCATTACTTAACAACACTAGAGCTTCTTCTTCGTCTTCTACTACTACTACTACTACTTCGACCCACTCTCCCGGCCTCTTCATAGCAGCATTCACGGACATTCTTCTCTTCACTCAGATTATCTGCACATACGTACTGACATTTATAAAAAGACCTCTCGCCTCATAGGAACGCTATGACCGATAGAAAACGCCTTTATCAATCCTCTTCCATTTATCTTATCCGCGGATGCGGCACAGTCAGTCAATCACAGTGTTCATTGTTCAACAAATTAGATTTCAACCGGCGACCGTAAACGCAACGTATAAGGAACACGTTCACAAACAAAAGCCGCATGTTTCAGTCTAATTTCTCATTTAACTACCACGTGTCTTTATAACGTAATGTAATTACAAACAAAGATACGTTTGTTTCAAATATTCCCCCTTGCAATTTTATGCTCCTTTACGCATTGCCATAGCGCAATGAGTTTTCGACTAACATTAAAATGCGCATATTATTGTTTGCGAACATCTTACGATATTCAGAATGTTAATATTTGTGCTAATGTGATAAAAATTCGTATTACAGGACTCTCTGTAAGTAGCCATTTATTTCTGCGTGTTTTGGTAGAACAGTGTAGACGATGTTGTGTCAAGTATAGTGAATAATCCGGTATATTAAGTAAATAGGGTACACGAATGCACACGCTGATATGTGGAAAGTAAAGGGACAAGTACGTAACTAACATATCTTGACAAATCATTTCTTTCGTACGCGTAGATGAAGTTACTCGGCTGGCTGTCCGCCCGAGGCGACGGCTCGTTCCTCGTCTCCGCAATGTTTTACGCTTCTGTTTCAAGACGAGATAAGCTTGTCAAGCCGGGACATTTGAGCGAACCTTATCTTAAGGCGCAAGTAGATTCAAAGCGGAGTAGCTTCAGTGTTGTGTTGTGTTGGTCGCCTGTGATGTGCATTAGATCTACGTGAGTTCGACACTGCAGGCCATAATCAATCTACTCCTCATTCCATGCTCGATTATAGATACCTCTATGATAAAATAGAGTACACCACCAGGCAGCGACAAATCTGTTTGTGTTTCATCGGTGCTGCTACATGATTTATTCTAATCAGTTAACAACTACATACTCGTATTGATGGGTCTAGAATGTTGTGTTCGAACATGCAAAGCTCCAGGATTTATGTTGTTTTAATCCGAGTAATCAGGCAAGTACCGCACATAGGATGACCTACTAATAGAGACATATATCTATATGTGATAACAGTAACAGTGTAGAAAACTAAGAAAGTGAAGAAGATGAAGACGCATGTCACAGACATTGAATGTAAAAAATATATCGGATTGTGAGTTGTTAATGCTCCCTGTCGGCGGGATTTATATTTGCAGCCACCTCAAAACTGTCAGTTGAGTCTTCCGTTGAGCTGAGCTTGAAGTGTTCGACGTGGGCAAGATTCCAAAGGCGACACGTACTAAATTCGAACGGAAATGTGAAAATAGGTGAACGAACACAGACACACATGTGCAAACGTTGACACTGTGTACGCATGTGCACCACATTCACGTGTACAAAAGCAATTAAACATTGGTAACGCCTATATATCACTAGGGTGAAAAGTATTAATATGGACACCCGTAATTCAGCGACAGAGAGGAATGTTTTCTAGAACAGTGAAAATCCCGCGTCCGAATGCAAGATTACCGAACACACGGGGGCATGGACATGTAGTTACAAACACCGCACTGGTATAAACGTAATTAATCGTTATTTATATTGTTGTTCTTATTATTTTCTGGATTATCTCGTAACACAAATACTCGTATGTACTGGCGGGTGATGTTTTATTAATTACCATTGTATTTTGTCACGGATACTAGCAGAATATGACTATAGGAATATGACTTTCATTCATCATATGCTATATAACCACATACACACACTAGCATGGGAGAGATGGCGAATCGAAGCAATTAATAACTGGTGACTTCAATTATAAAATAGTTCCAAAGTTTAGAACGAGTGCTTTTAAGGTGAAACCGAGTTGCACAGTCCATTTGCCCGATGCCACAGTTGACTGAGGTCGCTTGTGTCGTTTTGTACTGGACAAGCGGTCGGACGCGGTAACCACGTCAAATTAACGAGCAATACAACTGCAATAACGATCAGCATGAACTATACTCAGCGACAGAAATAAAAAAAAAACCCACGCAAAAAAAAACAGCAAGCATCTAAGCTTCCGTATGTACATCATAGTTATTATCCATCGCGTAGCGAGGATGTGTGAATCGGTGCAATGACAACATTGGCTAACTGACTATGAATTTATCGCCAGTTAGGGTACCATGTAAATAAATAACGAAGTATGCCGGTACCTTGTCGTACTGGCTTTTATCACACTTGCTCAGTGAAGCAACCTGCGGGTGTTGGACAGTATTTTTACTATCATCTACTGTTTAGGCATAGCATACAACTTTGCTCCTGTGACCAGAAAACACAGCACTGCCTGCAGGCAATACCTAGTAGTACTACTGCTTTCCTTTCTTCTCTGTCCACATGCAGCATCATCATTATTACGTGCAGTGCGATGTATTTGGGCTCTCTGTCCCTCCCGGGTGCGTATAGTTGCTCTTTGACTTGATTATTGGGAATAGGGTCTTGTAAACATTAATCAAATTGTGCACACATCGTTATCTGTTGCATGGTTGCTATTCTGTCACAGTTATGTCCTACACGTTACCAGTATGGTATGGATTTATTATTGAATCTATATATATATATATATATATATATATATATATATATATATATATATATATATATATATATATAATCATTTATTGTTATCGGTAACAATCCACACTTCGGATTAGAACGGTAGTTAATTGAACATCATCACATTGCCAAGGAATTTAAATTGAACAAGGGATATATGTCCAGTCGCTGAAAAATTAACTAGTTTTGAGGACTGAGATTTAGACAAGTTGAGACGCCGTTACCGCAACTGGTAGTGTTGTTGGTTTCACTATATCCGATTGCTGTCAAAGTCTGTGTCGTCGATGCTGGCAGTATCCTTGAACCACGTTATACGTTTTCATTAACGATCCATTCGATGTCAGTTGACAATGTATTTAATTAAAGTGATTGTTCCCTTAGTTGTTCGACATACCGCGTAAACAGTCCTTTATTGTTAACGACCACAATACATATCATTTCTTGCCGCGGGTTTGTTAGCAAGTTTACAATTATTACTGGCAAATTGCACTCAAGGCATTGTGTACATATTAATAACCTATACGGCATACTTGCTTATCAAATTCATTCTCTACATGCGCTTCTTACCAGATAATTATTCATAAATATAGGACAGATATTCCACTAGAATCAAGTACTGCTTCCATTAATAATCCGATATGTATGCGTCTTGTACAAACCTGTCAGTAAATAGAATAGTATAACAGATATCACGATTCTTACTATCATCTGTCCATTCCTAATGATTTCCACACGAATTAAACATTCGATGAATAAAAAAATAATGTTAAAGCACTCACTCTGCTATTATTTCAGTGTAGTAGATACGTGATTTCAACATATACTGGTTTTATATATTTATTTTGTAGATTTTTACGTCAAACGAATGTTTCAAATTAAAATTCTCGTATTACGGAATGGTCAAATATTTGAACGGTGTGGAATAACACAGAAGACTGTGATGGTACTACAGCATGTGGTAATAGGACGAAGCGGGCACCTGCCTGTATCTTGTCTATGTACGTTTATGCTATGTAAATGTCACTCATTAGGATCAGTTTTCAAAAGCTGTCATGAAAGGAAAGAATGTTCGCTTTGCGTAGTTTTGCTGCAGTCAGTAACGTGGAACGACCGCTCTCTAGCGACCCCAACTCTTTCCCAAGATCAATAGAAACCCTTTCAACGTGCGTGGAATGTATTTTTTATTGATGACACTTTCATATGTTATTCATGGATAACATGTGACAGACAGTTGCTTAACCTTATAACCATAAAATTTTTTTCACTGTCGTTTGTGTGAACTAACAATTGTCTTATCTTTTTTTCCACTTTAAAAAACATTATGTGTACTAACTGCTTACTAGAATTTCCTCTATATACAGATTTCATCAAAATAACACACTACTCTCTATACATACATATATACATATATATATATATATATATATATATATATATATATATATATATATATATATATATATATGTGAACGTTATTGTTTCATATCTCGATAACACGCACAGCAAGGAGCAAGTAGGTTAGCTTTTCCGGAGAAATATTATATATTCTAATACTCTCTTCTTGCACTTCTTCTCTAGTTACATCCTACTTAATTATAAAGTTACGCGAATATTTCAAATTCGATTATATTTATCTTAATTAAAAACAAACGCTTTATTCATATAGACTTATAATCAATTTCATAATACTTAGGGCTATCAGTTTACAATTATATAAATGTCATTTGAAGCGCTTTTGTATATTTGAGTATATTCATGATTGTGAGATGTATTACATTTTTATTTTGCTGTTAGGCTGTCACAGAAATACTATTATACTTACAGACATCCATTATGAATTCTACAATTTATTTTACTTAACAATCATTCCATTCAAATTTTCCTTTTACCTACAATTTCTACAAGCAGATTTTTTAATTTCACATTTTTCGCATGACATCTCCGAATTTAATAGCAACTTCTGTTCTTACTGGAGTAACATCAACTTTTCTTGCAGACATAATTATTATGCCTTGACTTTTAACGTACTTTCAGCTAATATGCCTTGAAGATAACTCGGAGGGATTTATTTCCAACTGTGCCTTTCTTTTAGTGTCCGTACATTGTTGCCAAATTTCTTGTTATATTTTAATAGCGGAATAAAATGTCGCGTCAACATATAACAACTGATTTGTAAAAATCATAATTAAAATATCTTTAAAATCAAAATCGATAAAATTTCAAATTACAATATTTGTCCTAGTGAAAAATATCATCATTGTAACAAATGAAAAATATAACATAGTTCTCTTCATTTAAATGATTTATTATGTCTCTTAAATTTGGATGCAGCCTGTCGATGTAAGTGTATATATAGCGTCAGAGGTTAGAATGTGCTAGCTTCAGAACTGTAACAGCTCTTGATTTAGATAGTTGAGTTAAAATCAGCGTTAGACTTAGCGAATGTTTTATTAATGAAGTGATGAGACTTGGAAGGAGCGACTAACTTGCTCATACGCCTGGTCAATTCCTTGAACTGATGTGTAAAAGGCGAATCCCCACCTAAGTTATATGTGACAACCCTTAGCGCATTACTGAATCCGTACCGTTATTAACTAAACTCGGGTAATCCACAACGTCCGAACTTCTAACTGCTGAAATTCAAATCAAACAAACAAACTTTATCTTTGGTCAATCTAACATTTATATTTCAGCGCAATGTGTTGTACGAAATAGGACATTAAAATTAATAAAGTTCGTTTCATGCGTTCAGGTTTTATTTGGTCGCGATTCTAAATTCACGAGGACAAAAGGGGGTGAACCAACAAAGATAAATATTTAATAGTTCCACTGTTACGTTGGGGTGTATGTGTATACAGTGTTGAATTTTAATGGGATTTTTAGTAAGTAAAACAGTTGAATTTCGTTAGTGCGGTAGGTAAGTATGAACGGGAATAGGGGATGGGTGTTTGTTGGTGGATCGATGACTTGAAGTGGTTCAAGCTAGCATTTGTTTACGTAGCAGGTTGTATGCAGAGTGTGAACGAGTGAACGCGCGGGGGATGGTGGGGGGAGATATTGTACGATGTTTCCGTGGGAGGGTGCACGTGACAAACTTCCGGCAATCTTTCTCTTGTTTTAGATACGCACTGCCCTTCACTTTGTTGGCCGTTTGCAGTCACGTGATAAAACGAACAGTGATTCTAAGATACTACTACCCTACCTGGCTGACATGACTAATTGCCCTATTTTACACACTACATATGCTGCTTTTAACTACACATACTGTTTATATATGCATGTAAGCTGGACTGGCGTAAAATCTACGTCACTAACTGAATTACTTATTCATTTTCTACCCGCTTTGACATGGACGTATATTTGCTAGAATATAGAAGATTCTCGGAAACCTTAATATCAATATTACGTCTTACATTGCCGTACAAGGATTAATTTAGATATATACTTATTACTTACACACGGTAACGGAACACAGAATCAGTGAAACTTAAACTTAAATAATTGCAACAAATTAACATCACAAATTTACTTTGGATTTCAAGAGTACAACTTAACTAATATCTACACCTAATGTGTAGAACTGTTATTATCATGTGTGTATGATGATATAGCAGAATATATTATTAGTATCGTGATATAAACAATATTCTATTAGGAATACTAGTAAAAGCTGAATGTTTCAAGTTTCGTTAAGGTTTACAAAAAACAAATGTAAAATAAGATATTTGTAATATCTAAATTAGAGGAGTACAGATGCGTCTGCAATTAACAAATGATAATTTACAAATTGGAATACATTCAGTGTTATTATCACGAGTTAGAATAGTACTTAATTTATCATTACACTGATTCACGATAACAGCTCATATATCTTCATTCGCATTCTCCACAACATCGTAAATACGTAACTTATTGTATTTGGCCGTCTACTCAGGTGAATAAATTTGCGAAGAGACTACGTTTGCCAGCTGTTGAACATTCTGCCGTTCTTCCAAATTAATAATTTGTGTCAGAATCTTGTTATATTCTAATCTGCAGAACCCGGTATCCTTGGTAATATTAAGCATACTTGACACAAGTATCTATAGAATTTTAATTTGAAAATGCAACAAAAGTACCAGTTGCATTGATTTTCATATTCATTTTTAATTACGTTGCAATATAGTAGCACCAAATTATCTGTAAATTAACAGACATTTCCGAAACTTCATTTCAGCGGCAGTTATTCGTTGCACAGTTATGAACACTCCATTATAACATATAATTCAACGGCTGCGTTAACATTTCATTACGAACAGATGTTACAAACAGCAGTTGTGAACGCGCCATTAAAGGAAACTAATCGAATATTATACTCTTGAATCTCCTAGTTCAAATTCTAGTTAGGTCAAGGAGAAACGAATAATATTACAGATAGTTGACAATCATTTTCCATAACATCGCAGACAAATAATATTTGAAGTTATTTATCGAATATCTAGCTATTAAAACCAAACAATGATTATTTATTAGTAGTAAATTCAATCGTCATTTATAAAACATTCATTCGAAGATCAAGTGAAAACGGTAAATATATTTTACTGTTCACTATGATATAAGTATAATAGCTTTATACAAATTCCAACAAAGAGAAAATCATTTACAAGATTCTACGGAAATTCCAATATTACGCAGTGAAATTAAGTAGACATCCTTCCATTACCCTCATTGAGTAACATTGCTTTGATGTCAAACTGATGACGACATATCCGTCTTTTAGAAATCTTAATAAAATCCGAAGAAGAAATCTTCATAGAATATTCCTAGTAATATTTTATTCGCAAACATTTAGTAACATTAAAGCTCTTTGCTGTGCGTTTACTTTTAAGAGCCATCACTTTTATCTGCGCAGATAATTTCACATTACGTTAGTTGACGTTATAATTTGTAAATTAGTTAAGAAATAATAAATGAACTGCGAACCGTATTTAAGATATTCAAGCTTCATAAATTTTAACTCGCCATAGTCTCTGGCATACATGAACATTTTCAGATCTTTCAATTAATGCGTAAAATGAATTCGTACTGAAGCAAGACTATGAATATTGAGTTATGTTATTAGTATCATATCGTGAGATGGAGTATATGTATTTTTCCATATACTCTGTAATGCTAGGTAGAATGCGATTACTGACGTAGGTAACTTTACGAGGCGAATAACAACACACAATGAGTGTGTATGTGTGAGTGCGCGCGCGGTTAGAATGATAAATGATTCAAACACTAATAACCAAGTTTGTGCAATTCCACTATGATTATCCGATCAGATTTGCAGAGAAGAAGTAAGCAATTAATGGTGAGTCGGTGGTTACACTGGGGATGATCTCACCGACAACCTGTAGAAAATACGACTTCCGTCTCATGAATAATTGCACTTGTCGATGCAAATAATGAAAGCGAACAAAGTTCATTTGCATAATGTTATTTCGAATCTATCCTACTATTATTTTCGAATGAAATGCAGAAAAAAGTGTATTTGTTATTTTCAAACACAATCCACTCGGCACTCTTTTCACGACATTTCAAAATATATACAACAATCTCTAAAATATTGCGAACATTTTTAAAACGTTGCACGGGTTTGTTGTGCCGTTGCCGTGGCATACAATTCATCTTAATATTAATTCCAGAATTACGGAAACAACTATAAGCCGGGTTGCTTCACTTGTCTTAGTTAAAGATAAAAGCGTTCGTAACATTGGCAAGAAGAAGTTTGTCGTATTCAATAAAGTGGAATTATAAATATGAACGTAGCAAACTTAAGCAATGCTGAGCACAAGCAGCAAAGAAATAACGGTAGTTGAAACGACAGCTGGATCGAAGTTAACTAACGTTGTTTAACCGGTGTATATATTTATTTACATAATATATTTATAATTTCCCTTAATTCTATTTATATACTGAATATAAAAACAGTTTGCAGTACAAGAATCCAAGTACAAATGTAAATTATTTATATTCATTTCAATATGAAAATGTAAGTAATTTATACGTATTATATATATATATATATATATATATATATATATATATATATATATATATATATATATATGTATATACCCATAATAGGTATATCCTGAAATTTGCATATTTATTTATAAATAAAGCAAATATAAAAGCTTTTTTTTTATTTGAATATTGAAGCATCCGGAGCTTTGAAACATTGCAGAATTAAGTTGTTGAAGGTAACTCGGATAACGATGCATATATTTACGTACTATACACACAACTGGAGGAATTTATAGAATTCAAGCTGGCATGTGCCCGTATCCCACACCCGTAAATACTTGATTTTGAATAGGTGGAATATCGTATATATATATGTATATATATATATATATATATATATATATATATATATATATATATATATATAATATATAAAGGTCGGTATATTTTTAAAATGGGATATCGGAAAGCGTCTGACAAGAGAAATGTGCCACAGGTAGTTATAACAGGAGATTATAAGCAATCGTCAGTGTTATTTTATTTTCGTATATGTGTGCTCGCACGCATACATTTGTGCTTACTGAGAATTTATAAAACTTTCAGCTGTTTACATTTACATGAATCATGAATAAAATAATAGTACATGTATAGACAGGTATATGTGGAGGCCATTGCAGCTGGTGATAATAGTTAACCGGAGTTAATCGACGTATCTCAATCCGTAGGGCAATGGAAAATTGCTGAATGGAAAATCTAATGCGGTTATTCTGTTATTGCTAACAAATCTAGAACAGCGAATACACAATCAGTGTATGTATGTAGCCACTGCTGTAAATTCCGTACCATTTAACACTGTAAATAAATATACGTGGGTGCTGCATATCCTGCAGCAACATGTCCTCTGCTGCAGCATATAAATTATAATATTTGCATTATCAATATGCAATTTATCCACTACGAATAGTACTGACGTTTTGGTGAACTTTAGTTTTTTTTTTCTTTCTAAATGTACTACTGAATCATTGTTACAAATCGAAACGTATTTGTTGTAGTTATACATGAAAAGTGAAATAAGTATACATGTAGATCATTTTGTGGTAGAATTGAACAATATAAATAAAATTTACTAAAATTGTAATAGTCTCAAATAGATTGATGAATAAAATCACACTCAAGAGGCAGAATATTCCGGAGGTAAATACAATCAGATTCCATTTCCTTATTCTTGTGCACAGTATTGCCGGTACAAGCGACTGAAAAACAACGAACATGAGAGACACGGAAAATTGAGGATTCAGGAATTTCCCCCTATATTGTCTGAACAGAATATCTGCCCGAACATATTTAGAATATAAACTGTGAATAAGCATGAGTGATATGTATACTAGACGGAATATTGATGCTCTTTTATATACTTTACATAGAAATGAAAAGGTCTCTGAATTGCATGCGTATGGAAGCAAGGCTGATCTATATATGGATTTTTTTTATAGCTACATATCGTTTTTCTCTTATTTATCAGCAACATTATAACAATATGGAATATCGTTTAGCCTTTACTTGAATATCCTCTATATATCATTTGAATAATGCTAATTAAAATCGCAAAAATTCGAAAACCAATTATCGTGATTAAGAATTCGTACCGAGGCAATCATATATAGATTTTTTATGTGGTTTGTTTATTGGTACTGGCGGTACCCACAGAGAGTAAACAGGAAAACGTGCAGGAATGACTTCCAACAACGCAAGCGTGCGTTAATATTCAAACCAATTGGTATTTCCGTCAAATCAGCTCACACTCGGTGGCGGATGATTAATCGATGACGGACCGGCATTTCGAGTTGAAATCGGTGTGGCGTGGTGTGGCTTGGAATAGTATGAGGTTCACTGTGCACGCAAAACAAAGAGCAATGGTTCGTCCGTCCAACCATCCGTCTCTCTAGCTGATCATCCGTCTGTTTGATCATCACAGACTGTCTATTCATCTATCTGTTTGTATTTCAGTTTGTCTGTCTGTATATTCGACTGACTATTCATCTATCTGTCTGTCTGTCTGTCTGTCTGTCTGTATTTCGTATTTCTATTTGACTGACTATTCAACCATCTACCTGTCCATCTGTTTCTCTATTGTCTGCGTCTTCAATTGTCTATGTAACACCTTTAGTAATTTTGTATAAAATAAGGCATATATCTAATACCATTTCTATCAGTCCCTGGAGTGTTTGTTCAAAAGGCTAAAGGAAAGGGAAGCATCATTATGCAATACTGGGTAACGTACCGGAATGCAACTGGACGTGACGTGTGGTCGAACTTAAATGTTAGTGTTGTTAACCTGCAAAATCCAAAGTCAAGTTTCTAGTGTTCATGGATGCAGTAGCAGTTCGGACTACATTCTCTTTCTTTCAGCGTTCCGGGGCAAATCCCTCGACAGGTTCGCACGTGATCCCTAGTACTTCTTCTTAGCTATCGTTTATTTGAGAATCACGCGATTACCGCAGTCTCTTGGCGACGAATGTTCCTCGTTTCAGTACTCTGTTATCATGCCAGTAATTAGCGTTCTGATGATGTTTCACGAATCACCGGTGTATTAGATCGATCTGAGGAGAATTCTAAATGAGAAGACCCACAACGATTCACTAAGCAGCAACACACTGAAATTGATTTGCTAGAATTTTGTTCCGACATTTTACTAACAGTAATAATTTCCACCAAGCACGCAATCGTTTTGTTCAAATGGGTTAATTGTTTCGAAATATTTCGTGTTCTAGTATAAACAAAAAATCAGTGAAACATAATAGGACTTTCGTTATTCGGTGTTAATAACTGTTTTTATAAACTGCACTTCACGAAGTGTAGGTCATTAGTGGATGCATAATTTGTACCACTATTCATGTTTATGCTTTAAAGTCACACCTTAAAATATTGCATCGATAAACAACAAAAGTAGTGTGGTACCGAAATGGATTATATTACGAATGACAATGTTGATTCATTAGCTAATTATTGAGACTATAATACTTATATGAAACAAATATATTTTTTATAACTAGTTCGTTTATCCACGCAAAATATATTCGATTCCCTACCATATACATATTATAAACATAGATATCACAGTGAGACAGTGTCGGTGTAATCTTGAAAGCTACAAGTTGTCACGAGTTAAATCTCGTATTTATGAGTGAGCAGCAGTAAGGGAAATGTAAACTACGAAATATTGTTTGTTTACAGTTTCTCGGAAGTTTCATGATAACTTAAATTGTATGAACAAGCAACCTTAGTTGTTCGCAAAGGGGTCAAATTTAAATGTTTCAAATTTCATAGCCACCTTCGCTGTGTAACCATCTAAATTGCAGATTTAAATTCAAGAGATTTCTTCAATTGTCGAGTATTCCGATCTCAATCAATCTGCAGGTACAGGCAACATCTATGTATATTAAATGTAAATAAATATGCCTAACTTTTATATTACCCAATTATGTTGCAGAAACTCTTAACCTCTGGGAGTTGAAATACGTTTCGCACTGTACAAAGGCTGAGTTGTTTTACATTTTAATATGCGGAATAATAAGGGTAATAAAAAATGTGTTGAGAATTATTGATTAGACAGAGGTGAAATATAATAACAACTCGGGCGTGATGTATGGACATGTGAAAATAGACGGAATCGATCACCTTATAGGCCAGTGCGTGCCGTGCCGTACATATATGTAGGTAGTATATACAGGAACAAGAAGGAAAGCTTTGTGTGTGCACGAAATTAGAACAATAACATCGGTCATATGGAATGTGCGTGTCGAATCATCCCGGAAGCTATCCATCAATGCATTGACGTTACACATTCACGCAATGAAATGTGAAATTCCACAAATTAATTATCATCCATAGCCTAAGCAATGAACACACTCGTTCCAATACAAGTCCGCATACAGCATATATGTATGTGCTTGTGTATCGTTTGTACATGTTTCTTTTTCACTACCGAACTGGTTATTTCTTTGTTCTTGTCAAATACACATTTTTATTTTGTTCTACTGAATGAACTAATTCTTTTTTTATTCTAGATAACATGAAAGGATTTATCCCCAAAGGGTTGGAATGATGACTTCAACTTCAGATGTAAAGAAGTTTATTCAAAGTTCATGTAAAAACTTATGCCGACGTTTCGACCTTGAGGTATGAGGTCATTATCAAGGCTTATAGGAAGAAGCGAAGAACAATATTACCACGTGGATTTTACATGGAAGTAAACACACAAAATTGTGAACAAAACATGTTCAATACAATTGAACAGTGTAAGAAAAACGTATGAATGTAAATTTAAAGTAATAATAACAATAAAAACCTGACCATGGCCGTCAGAGAAAAAACGCAGAAAACAAGACAGACCACATGGTTGTCTTGTCAAGTCAAAACTTAAAATGACTTAAGTTTTGACTTGACAAGACAACCATGTGGTCTGTCTTGTTTTCTGCGTTTTTTCTCTGACGGCCATGGTCAGGTTTTTATTGTTATTATTACTTTAAATTTACATTCATACGTTTTTCTTACACTGTTCAATTGTATTGAACATGTTTTGTTCACAATTTTGTGTGTTTACTTCCATGTAAAATCCACGTGGTAATATTGTTCTTCGCTTCTTCCTATAAGCCTTGATAATGACCTCATACCTCAAGGTCGAAACGTCGGCATAAGTTTTTACATGAACTTTGAATAAACTTCTTTACATCTGAAGTTGAAGTCATCATTCCAACCCTTTGGGGATAAATCCTTTCATATTATATTTCGACTTAAATAAATCTATTATGAATATTCTAGATAACAGCATTGATGTGTAATTAGTAGTGTAGTAAAGATTTTTTTGTCAGTAGTTTCATGTACAAACTAGGAATGGATACAGACATCCATGCCTGTAGCTCATCGACGTATGTCCAATTCTGAATAAAATAAAAATAAAATTAAATTTAATTTTTTTTTTTCATGTACTAAAGGAAATTTTGAAAATCAAAGTCAGATGCACAACTAGACCATAATACGCATTAGTAAAAAAATTTCATCAAGATCGGTTGGATAGTCTAAGGGGAGTTAATTCAACAAAAAGCGTACGAGCGAGTGGACGAACGACATACATACGGTCATATGTTGTAATAGTCATTTCGTGATCTGTCCGGGATTTCTGCGCAAAATTGTTTGAAATCGGAGAATGATACAGACGTCGTACCGAATACTATAGCTCTTCGACAGATGGTCGCTGAGCTAAACAGGCGTCAATAAATATAGCGGATTTCAGCTATGCTGAAATACACATTTTAATTTCATTATAAATGCATTTTACTATATATTTTATATACCTTAATTTTAAAATCTCAGAGATGGCGAATATTTACAAAGGCATCGCTTTACAAAAAAACCCTTTCTACGATACTGCATATAATGTAAAATATTAAATAATAATAATTTGATATAGTCATCGCCCGACATTTTAAGAAACATTTTCGTTTTTTATTATTGTGTAGGTATGTCAGTTTTGACCCACTTTATATCAATATACGTATATTTTTTTTAAATATAAATTGATTTTTTTAATTTAAAAGTAGAAAGTACGCATTTACAATTCGTTCATCTGTCAAATACATCATTACATGAATGTAAATAAATATTTTATTAATATTTCTTTTTTGAAATATCGGAATAAATTCTATTTTCAAATGTACTCGTATTTGTATTTTAAACACATGTATATATACTTTGATTTTATAACATGGAAATCTAAAAACATAATTGTCTGATATTTGTGAGTAGAATTTACTGTATATGTATTGAAGAATTTTCAATTCATACGTAAAAATATGTGATTTTATTACGGAATATAGGACCAGTAACTTTGGATTAGCCGTGCAAAATTTGTTTCGCTATAAAAGCTAGAGCACCTGCAATATTAGCGAACGTTCATGCTCTAAACCTTTTATAATAAAGTAATGCATAGGTTATCAAAGCATATACACGCGTTTATGTAAAGGAAAAAAAAAGAAATTTCAACAACAAAAGCATTTCATGTCAAGTCAACTTTTAAGGTAATTTAACCGAAGTGGGATGGTTCTGTTGCCGCTAGGATTAAACAGAGCGAAGATAACATGACCATATATTTTAATTTCATACCTGAACGAATAAGCTTCGTGAACACTGCCGTGAGAAGGTGCACAGGATCAGAGCGGCGCGGTGCGGTGCGGTGCGGTACCGGTACGTTTATAGCCTGCGGCGCTAACACCGTTGGACATAGTATTTTTGCGCAAATACACTGCCTCCATTTTTACTTAATATACTCACGTATGATAATAGTTTATATCATATTAGCGAATTTGTTTGTTAACGGTATATTTCATTTCACTGTAATAAAACATATTCAACAGGGACAGTGAATAATAAAAAAAAAAAAATAAACCCATTCTCCAACGAGAACAACTTTCTACTATTATTTTACTATTCTCATCTGATTATTTATAATTATTGTAATAACGATTTGTCGTCATTTTTCACACATAGTAAACATTTTGAAAGGAAATTCCGTAAGGATTACTCAATTATTGCTCGGACAGTATTACATGCACATAGATACATACATATTAGGTTCAGTGTTCTATGTTGGGTTTATTGAATCATATTGTTAATATTGTGTAAAATAGGCGACAACCAGATGGGTAGTGAACAAGTAATATAGCTGTATTATTAGTTATTATATGTGCACGAGCCTGCACACACACACATATACACATGTACATGTGTGAGTAGACACATATATATGATCACGTATGCTATTTAAAGTTTGTGTTCTAGGGGTCGAGCATGAGAGCAAGTGAAAGGTCGACGGTTATATTGGCGTTGTGACTGGTGAATGTGTGTGCTTATCCAACAAGTATCGCACGTACCGCCGTCGGTTCAGGCGGTTCTTCGTCTCACAAATAAACTTGTCAATAATTCACTAGTGAACAGATTTGAAAATCCATCACCCACAGTTCAACAAAAGATGTGTCAGGTTGGCTTCGCTCTTTCGAGAATGAAACAAATGCAAACAGTTGCCTTGTCGGTCTCTGGTCAGATTATAAACGTTGGTAATTTTCAAAACAAAGTGAAAAATAAAAATACGAACAACTGCAGTTTCAGTTATTTCAGCTTAACAGATGCTTTCAGTTCCCACGTTCTGACCTGTCGATCTGGAGCCCGACGGCTACAGACGCTGGACCGCGGACACTAAATGAAATACAGAATACATACTGCAATATTTTTTTAAAGGAACAAAAGACCAACAAAAGATCTATCGTCATGTTGTGACACGAGCGTCACAGGAAAATGGTAGTAGAATAGTATTTTAGCAGATGTGACTCGATAGCTACATTCTAGATCCAAATAACCTAAAACAATCTTCTCTATTTGTACCGTGCTATTGACAACTACAACTTCGAATCCTATATAATGAATGACGTATTTAAATAAATAAACCAGAGCACATATTTCAGTCTATATATATATATATATATACATATATATATATATACATATATATATATGTACATATATATATATATATATATATATATATATATATATATATATATATATATATATATATATATATATATATATATATACAGGTTGTCCCTAAAATGCGTGGACATCGCTTAACCACAGATTCCTGGTTCGAAAATAAGACGATTTAACTAAACTTACCTATATGCTATTACGTTTCGTTTAGCTAGTATTTTGCTTCAAAGTTCTTTCAAGAAAAAGTTATTTTATCCATAACTACAGAACGCTTGGGTCGATTTTGATAATATTCGGTACTGTACTTCTTACGGATGTAGGTCATCTTTTAAGGTGATATTAGTTATTATCAGTGGACCATTAGTGTACGAGACACGGGTAACCCGGCATAAATCAGTCAAAAACTTTTTAATGTTAAGGCCAATAACTTTCAAAAAAATAGTTTCAGAAAGAGACATTTAATAGTAATTTTTTTGTTCTTGTTATCTGTACTGATATCTGTTAAGGTTTAGACACAAAAAAATAAAATCTGAGGGACCGCGCACTGCATTTCATAAAAAAATGTAATCTAGCAGTCTGGTTTTCTAAGAAATAAATGACGATATGATATTTATTAGTGCAATTATTTAGATTTCCTTATAAAGAGGAATCGCAAATATTTAAATCTGATGAACGAGGTGCCCATTTTGCAAAAATTCAAAGGAAATCTAAATAATTGCACTAATAAATATCATATCATCATTTATTTCTTAGAAAACTGCCAGATTACATTTTTTTATGAAATGCAGTGCGCGGTCCCTCAGATTTTATTTTTTTGTGTCTAAACCTTAACAGATATCAGTACAGTCCACGCATTTTAGGGACACACTGTATATATATATATATATATATATATATATATATATATATATATATATATATATATACAGAGTAAACATTTATATATATATATATATATATATACAGAGTAAACATTTATATATATATATATATATATATATATATATATATATATATATATATATATATATACAGGGTGTCCTATTTAAACGGGCCACTACAGGGATCTCGGAAACTATAAGAGATACAAGGTCGGTTAAATTAGACAAAAGTTGCGCACTTATGGGCCGATGATAATGGCGATTTAGTTTTTTCAAAATATTGCATGGCTCACTAGATAATGACAAAAGTGTGATTTTCTCGAAATTTAATTTGCTGTTATAACTCACAAAGTATAAAAAATATTGAAAAAAGTTTCAAATAAATATTTTAGCATACATAAGAAAGTTCTCGATGAATTTGATGAAATTTTTTTTTAATAGATATTTCTGGAGATATACGATGCAAGTTTAATTTTTTAAATGGAAACTATAGTTAAATTTTCTCTAGCTAGAAAGCGCTATATTTTCTGTTTACAATAATGTATTCGTTTATATAAATATCTTTTTTAGATTTTAAGAAAAATTAAAAAGGATGGCAAATAGAATGATCTTCGTAGTGTGCCATGAAAATTTGGTATAAAACAATTGCATCTAAATGTATTATGTACATGCAAAACAATTGAAATTCAATAATATTTGGTAAACAAAAGATTATAGACAAAAAATAATTTATGTACAGAAATTTAAATGAAAGAAGTCCCATGAAGGTTATCTGAATCATATACCAATTAACGTATAGTTATATATCTATCTCTCTCATTTCAATTGTCAAACAGCACGCGCGACAAGGATGGGTATAACGCGTTTGTCTTTAGAATGTCCGAACAATACTACGACAAGCAAAACAAAATGAGGCTCGTTGTACTCGATACTATTGCAATAACGTACGTTGATTTTTTATTCCCTACACTACTATCTGTCGCATAGGCGTGTAGCGTCATTTTGCTGCATTTTCTGTCAATTTGTCTTATTTACCACTAATTAACACCAGTATTATGCACTAATACAAACACAGTTATAATAAATCAATTTTATTGCAACAACTGATATTATATCATTATCTAAATCGTTGTTGTAATTCAAAATGTGAGACACAAATGATTAACGTAATGAACTGTCAAAACATCGTATTTCTGTTGTTACCGGTGCTAAGCCGACTATTCACCGAAAACTTTATATCTGGTATATACTAATGCATGCATTGTTCTTCTTTTGTTTATAACTCCCCGTCATCTGCTAACCCCTCACCATCGGAAATTACAGTATCTTATATGCTCCATTAAAAATTAGATAAACGACGCTACTGAATATGAGAAAATGGGCGTGGTTAAAATCTAAACTCGTACTATCCTTCAATGACCTTCAAGAGACTTCTTTCATTGAAATTTCTGTAGGTATGGCTTCATACGAAAATCTGTGTAATAGTTTTCAGTTTACAAAACGAATTTTGTTTCGTTTATCAAATGTTATTGAATTTCATTTGTTTTGAATGTACTAAACATGTTTGGATGCAATTGTTTTATATCAAATTTTCATGGCATACTTCGAAAATCATTCTTTTTATCATACTTTTTAGTTTTTCTTCGAAAATAAAAAAGATATTTATATAAACAAATACATCATTATAAAGAGGAAAAATAGCTCTTTCTAACCAAACTAAAATTAAATATGGTTTCTATTTAAAAAATTGAACATGCATGCTGTATCTCCAAAATATAAAGGTAAAAAACAATTTTATCAACTTCCTCAAAAAGCCTGTTGTCTATGCTAAAATATTTATTTGAAACATTTTTCAATATTTTTAGTACCTTCCGAATTATAATGGAAAAATAAAATTCGAAAAAATCACATTTTTGACATTATCTAGTGAGCCATGAAAAATTTTCCAAATATGAAATCGCCATTAACATTGGCCCATAAATGCGCAACTTTTGCCTAATTTAACCGACCTTGTAACTCATATAGTTTCCGAGATCCCTGTAGTGGCCCGTTTAAATAGGACACCCTGTATATATATATATATATATATATATATATATATATATATATATATATATATATATATATATATATATATATACAGTATTGTGCAAAACATATGCAACTGGAAACGAAACTGCTATTTTGTAAGATTTTCTGACAACAAACTAGTTTTATTTAGTTATTTTTATATTCATTTCATTAATGTAGTATTTTTAAACACAAAGAGCACAAAAAATATGGTTATATTGAGAACATTTAGAGAAAAAATCTTTGATATTGAAGGAATGCTTATATTAAGCTGTGCAAAACATATGCAACTACCGTAACTATTCATCAGAAGAGTCTTGGTTTTAATATTTTGCCCAATAACTATGGCGTTTGATCACTTCGTCACATCTCTTAGGCATATAGCTTACTAGATTTTTAATTATTCTCATAGGAATGTTTTCCCATTCAAGTTTTAAAGTATTGAAAAGTGAGCTAGATGAAGAAAGTCTTTTTTCTTCTTACGCGCTGCTTAAGGATACCCCACAGGCTAACTATGGGGTTTAAACCAGGTGACTGTGCCTGCTAATCAAGTACTGCAATTTTTTTATCATTTAGCCACTTCTTTACGTACTTAGAATTGTTCTTTGGGTTGTTATCATGTTGAAAGACCTATGACGGAAGCATTTCTTCTTCGGCATACAGCAGCATTGTCGTTTCCAAAATGTCTTTCTATTTGAATCAATCGACAATTCCTTTAATTTGATAGAGAGGAATGTAGCCTTATCCAAATAAGCAAATTTGAGAAGCTTACAGAGCTTTAAAAAAGCCCCTATTGTCTTCCAAACGTCGCCAAAAAAGGTAAGAAAATTCAACTGCAGCCTCGAATCCGATTTTAAGGTTGAACTTTGCCCGTACATATGAAAATTGGTCTGTTGCGAAATGGAAAGCAGTTTTGTTTAGTGATGAGAGCAAATTTAATCATTTGGGTCGGATGGGATAACTCATGTTCGCCGCAAGTCTGGCTCTCAGTTGCATAAGCAAAATATGATGATCACTTTAAACAATAGGGGCTTTTTTAAAGCCCTGTAAGCCCTCAAATTTGCTTATTTGGACAAGACTGCAGTTCTCTCTATCAAATTAAAGGAATTGTCGATTGATTCAAATACATAGACATTTTGGAAACGACAATGCTGCTGTATGCCGAAGAAGAAATGTCTCTGTCACAGGTCTTTCAACCTGATAACAACCCAAAGCACAATTCTAAGTACGTAAAGAAGTGACTGAATGATAAAAAAATTGCAGTACTTGATTAGCAGGCACAGTCACCTGGTTTAAACCGCATAGTTAACCTGTGGGGTATCCTTAAGCAGCGCGGATGAAAAAAAACAACTTTCTTCATCTAGCTCACGTTTCAATACTTTAAAACTTGAATGGGAAAACATTCCTATGAGAATAATTAAAAATCTAGTAAGCTATATGCCTAAGAGATGTGTCGAAGTGATCAAACGCAATAGTTATTGGGCAAAATATTAAAACCACGACTCTTCTGATGAATAGTTACGGTAGTTGCATATGTTTTGCACAGCTTAATATAAGCATTCCTTCAATATCAAAGATTTTTTTTCTAAATGTTCTCAATATAACCATATTTTTTGTGCTCTTTGTGTTTAAAAATACTACATTAATGAAATGAATATAAAAATAACTAAATAAAACTGGTTTGTTGTCAGAAAATCTTACAAAATAGCAGTTTCGATTCCAGTTGCATATGTTTTGCACAATACTGTATATAGCCAAAATGAAATGGAAAATTAAATAGAAGACAACTTAATAAAAAGTTGTACAGTAGATTACAGTTTTTTTAGAAGTTCGGTAGAAAAGTTGACATTGTTAACAAGGTAAAAAGAAAAATATTTCAATTATACTTTTATATCTACTTTATAATAGGGGTTCATGTACATTGTATCATTAACTTCCAATTGCTGAGAGCAATAATCCTTAATTTTTTTCATGATAAAATAAATTCGTTAAAAATTGAATTTACTGCGTTTTTCGCGATGTTTCCATTTTGAACAGGGTAGTTATTTATTAATTTTACTTACTAGCATCAAGTACAATTTTGTCAATATTGACAGCACCAGTGAAATGAAATGTACACAAATAACTAAGCACTAAAAATGAAAATATGTACTCGGAAAACTATCTCTTTTCATTGAAAATTCTTTGACAGCATTTATAAGCACGACAGTTATTGATAAGAGCATTTCTAGCATTTGTCAAAATCTTAATATTCAAAACTGATAAATCTCAGTATTAGTCACATCATAATTCGTTTAATGTGGACGGGAAAATGACCACCGTATGGAATACGAAGAAAAAACTTTACAAAACCACTTTAAAACAAAGGACGTTGTAGATTTGTTTTGACGCAGGCTGCTTTGTATTCCGAACGATGAAGTGACATACGGGGTCAATTGTGCGTTCAATTGCAACCCAACGAGGGATAAACGGACAGAGACCAACACACAGTAGCACCATCAGCAAGTGAGTCCCGACCGGTGGATGCAACTACTCAATGTAGTCAGTGTGCACTGCATCATTACCTGTTATGTGGTCCCTCAGTGCCTCTGTGATTGAACCGTACTGGATGCGAACGGAATCGGGCACACTCTGTTTGAATCAATCTCATTCTTTAAACGCAAACATCCATTATGAGATGAAATACAGTTCGAGCGTGAATCCATAGCTTACAGTCATCTTCTTTCTATGTCATTCTGAATTTCCCGTTTGTATTTGGGATCGTGTGCCCTGATCCGTGTCGTCGTCCCATCATGATCCGATCCGATTTCATTCGGTCCGGTCGCCTGGCGTAGCCATGTCATCCCATACGAGAAACCAGATTTGGAGTCCGGTACAATCATACACTCACTCACTTATCTGCTTCGTATTACAAACACAAACGAAAACAGTTTTTACCAAATAATTGAGTAAACGTTTCAAGTGACATCGAGTCAAATCGTGTATCCAATGAAATTTCGAATACATGTTTTAAAAAAATCGACAATTACAAATGAGTAATACGTATTTTAGATTATTGGCAATAGATGTATTGTGTAACAAAGTGTAAATAAAATTTGAAATTGATATTTCAAACAATTACAAAATTTCTAAATGAGCAGACCATGAAAATGTTTTGAAAATATATGTATAAGTTAACAAATGTCGGAAATTGGTACAGGATTGCGGGGTGGGTTGTTTTAATTTTATTTCATATTCCCGAGTAAGACTCGTTAATCCCTAATGGGAAATTAGAATTTACAAGAGAGGAATGGATAGAGTATTATGTAACTATATTGTCTTCTCTAAAACAGACCCGAAAACAACGTCATCCATGTTTAAAGCTGTTGCGCAAGAAGCTTTCAAGTTACGGTCTTATTACAAAATGATCAGAAATACTTTTTGCTAAAATAACAACTTTTTTAAAAATGTCTCTAGGTTACAATTTTAATATTTCAGATAATTTCTCAATGCCTCATAATATAATACAGAAATGATTGGAATATAACATAAATATTTTCATGAAAGATTGAAATTGTAACATTCAATGGAACTGAAATAAACAAGCAAATATTTATCAACTTTTATAAAAAAAAAAACATGTAATTTTCGAAACCTTACTTGTTCTAGAAGTATATATTTACAAGTATAGTTCACTACAAAATCTTTTACATAAATAATGTTTATTCAATAGCAAAGATACAGAAAATTGAAAAGGAAGTTTTAAAAAGTAAAATAAAACACAGTCGAACTTCAGGAACAATATATTTGGATATTTATGAATATTACTTTGTAATAAAATAGTTCAATCGAAGACCGAAATAGCATTGTTCGACGTTCAAATGCGGTACATGTATAAAGCCGGTCATACATGTATTGTATTTCTTTAAGAAATCGAGAGCATGGCTTTGTCTTGTGAGTCAATATTTACATGTGTACAACAAGATCTTGGCGCTTGGACAACTATTGTATTGACTTACAATTTGGTTACAACTGAATTATACAGCTGAAAGATGTTTCCACTTTGCCGTAAGATATTATATACATTGGTATGCATATTAACTATTGTCAGGGTGACTGCGTTCCAGTGTAAAATAAATTAATAAAACTTTAATCTTGTATTATTAAACATAACTAAATGGAATAGTTTCTATGTCGTTATACCATTTTATTTTTCACTCAAAATAATCTCCCCCAACGTTAATTTTTTTTACATTAAAACTCAATTATCCTGATTAACAGTTTAAGAAATGGAGTTTACTTAAACTGAGTATGCAGATATCATTAAAATATTTGACAGCCTATATGTATGATTTTTTTAACTTTTGATTTGCGGACATACATTTATATTGACTTTTCTCTCAATATTTTTGAGTGTAGAGTTTGTTATCTTCGTTTGGCACACTTATTATATATTTTAAATATTACGAGTATTTATTATTAATATTGAAGACTAATATAGATTTATTTTCTGTTTTATTACAAAGAAGAAATTTTGAAATATCAACGTTAATAACGAGTAGAAAAATCAATTTTGATATACTTATTTAAAATTTTTAAGTAAAAATATTATCACTATGATAACATTTGATAAGATGTACATGAATCAAGAAGTAATATCCAATTAATATGTGAAAAATGAAAATAAAACGGGGTGAAACGAGTTAAAGGTCAAGATAGTGATGAAATCAGTGGGTTTGCTGACACAAATATTTCAGCGTCGTTTATTGTGGTTCTGTTCGCTGAGACAGGAATTCACAACAATTACGCCGTCGCTATTCCTGGGCTGCTCTAATGTCGTTTTGCCCGCGGTCATCATTAATGAAATACCTGGCCCAGTTACAGGTTAACTCTGGGTATTTTTTTCTAAGACATGAAAGCGGTGCCCTTTAGGCATGACATACAGCACAGAGAGTCAAAGAGGAAATACCTAAAACACAGGGGCGATGATCAGGAAAGCAGAGAATCTCTTTACTCCTCAACATAATTTTACGAGCATCTTCTCTACTCCCTTAATTAACTACACATCATCATAACGGAACAAGCAGTCAATCCAAATAAAAATATTTTATATTATAATATTAGAGAAAACATCCTGAAAGAACAATCAATCAAAAAAAAATCTTTCAAATCACGGGTACAGCCATTTATGAAACCAAATATACACGGTATAGTACAGATGCATACAATGATTTTACCGATAACATGCGTAACTAATGACCGTAACGGGTCGTATCAACAAAGAATCAGTAGCTCGATTGTAAAGGTATACCTCATAACCACAGTCCACCACATAGCAATTGTTAGTTTGAAAGTAATCGAGTTTAAAATAGACACCACGCCTTTATTGTGATTTTTAATAATTCTCAGATAGGAACGTTGTTATTCCATAATGTATAAAAGTGAAATATTAGTCGAACGTGCTTCCGCGACAGCAGACTGTTCGTGCATTCCCGCATTGCATGCCGACCTCTGGTTCGCACGCACAAAATAATGTAGAGTCAAGGAACGAGCAGTGTCTGGCAGCCTCTAGCATTCGAACGCTCGCCTGATATATAACATTCTATATTCATAAAACATGTGGCGATGCATTCAATTATTCACATTTTTAAATCATCATAATGTCACGTAACTGCTAAATATTTCATTCTGGCGCATCCATCCGACCGACGGGTTAAATCTTCGATTCGGGGTTCACGCCAACTTCTCTCGCTGTGAAACCTTAGTTTACGTGTAACACACATTACTGAGTTAATAGGATAACTGAAAGCAAGCAGCGTTAAATGGTGATGGGCGAGGGAGTGTAATACAAAATACATACAATTATTTTCTTTAGATAATGAATTTTACATCCACCCAATTATCTTATATATGAAGAGCAGAAGTTAAGATAAGATACCTTGTACCCTTCTAATGGTTTTTCAATACATGCTATTGTTATCGACAAGTAAGCTCATTATAATATTTAGATTCAAATTATCTAAAAAAAAGCTTCATGTGGATACATCTGACTAAATATTTGAAGCACCCCATGAACAACTTTCATTCATTTTCATTTTTGATCAAAAATGTAGATATATTTATGTTATTATCTGTATATGAGGCCCGTTTCAGTGCAACTGCACTGCACCTATTAACGTGCAGAGTGTAATGGAAGGAGTTAATGACAACAGTGTAAATGCGAGTCCACACGAGTCATCACGAACAATTCCACGGATGAGTATAAAAAATTGGGCGGCAGACATGAGTGGCATAACGCATTATAACATCCGTCGATATTCTTCCGCTTTACATTTATGCCGACCGACTGGTCATATCAAAATTTGATGGCCTGTCGAGGTGACCAACGCATTTTACGATGTAGGTACATAAAAATGAAACATGTGTATCACACAGAGCGTATCCATGCAGCCGGAGCCTGAAACCTACATTCATACATAAAGAGAAAAGTTAAAAAAAAAAACTCCAACCAATACGGGAACTGGGTTGTGGGTGATGGGATGTTTAGTGTTTGGGACGGCCATTCTCTATTTCCTCTCGCGTCCAATCCACAATCTATTTCTATCTCTGTCTGACAGTGGATCTGACGCTAGTATATGGATGGACTTGGAACTTGACTAACGCAGTGATTGGCCGTCCCTGGTGCGACGTGCGAAACGATAACTTACTTGATAAATGCTCGACGTTAACTACCGATAACTCTAAAAAGATGACAGTCACAAAGAATTAGAAAGCACGTCAATAATTCAGAAATCCTTTCTCTTGCCTTGCGTATCAGTATGTATGCATGTATGCCTATAAAGTTTCTCTCTCTCTCTCTCTCTCTCGTTCTCTCACACATACATACACTCAGAGAGTCCCATCGTGCATGCGTGTTTGGAACAAGACAACGGTGGTCGCGGCCGCCAACCATTGTGCATGAATTATCGATGCAACAGGCTCGTACGGTGCCATGTATTCCGCCCTGTGCTCCACTTAATAAAGTATATTTCACATGCATATGTATGGTATGCGTGTGGCCGGCGACTCTGCTGTTGGATAGATTAAAATGCAACATCCAACATATTCTGTACTGGTTGGCAAGTATACGTTCGTACAGTTGACATGGGTAAAAAGCTGAATGTTAGTTGTATATGAGAACCCAGAAGTTGGTTGATAAAGATAGTTCAGGTAAGAGTTAAGACATTCGTTGGTGTATGTACAGGTATGTAGTAAAGCACTCACTTGAGGTGTCTGGCTTAGGTGTCTGAGCCATGTTGGTAGTGGCGGCCGGTGCCGGCGGCGGCTGTCCTGGGATGGGCTGCAGGGTGAGTAGAGCGGCGGACTGAGCGGCAGCAGTAGTCCCCGGCGAAGCAGCCCAGCTAGCTTTCATGTCCTGCAAACAACAAACACACCGCACATTAATCAACTGCACTCTACAGGCCGAAAGGCAACTCGCCACAAAAGCAGGCAGGAGAGACGCCGAAGGCCTTCCCGTTTACTCAATGTGCACACACACACACACACATGCACACAAACATTTGTACATTCCTACATAAATACATATCGTTCATATGTATACGTAAACTCATGGACTATGGCTACACTTCCGTTGTACTTTGCATACACAAACATGTGTACATAGGTGTGCAAGCAAAAATTCAAATTAACGTGTTACAGTAAAATATAAGTTTTCAAAATGGAAATACCATTGCTTTTTTCTACAGAATGTTATATGATTAGATTGTGTACAAAAATACATGGCGGTTTGCTATTTCTAGTCTTGTAAAGAGATCGCTTAACACTTGCCAGTCTCTGGTTTGAATCCGTCTTCAAGAAGTAATTCTTGTGCAACGCTGTTACAGTAGTGTAGTGCAGAAAGTACCGGATATGTTTTAGCGTTATTTATCTTTGCGGACTGGCATTTAGTAAGATGGTTGCATGGCAAATATCGTAAACAATGATTTTAGAACGCTGATAGCACTTGGAATTTGGCATCCACAATATCTCGAGCAGCAGCAGTTGTAGAGAACGAACAACGGCCATGAATTGGGTCGGTTGCGATAGGATTTGATCATGTGGACGGATGCCTGCATATGAGTATATCATTACAGTTCGATGCTATGACTAGTGGTGATTTTACAGACACATAGTTTGTTTAGTGAAGGGAGACGGAACAAATACATTAGTTTACGGAACATTGCAGAACAATTATCCGAAACTAGTGATTATTAAATTAATATGTTTACGTATGGGGCGAGGCACGTTCACATTTACGTTAGCATTGCGTTGCGTTGCGTTGCGTTATCCCACGGAACCATGGTTGCTTATATATTCTGACCGCATTTCAAATTTATGTCGAGTTAATTAGCGTTCACTAATTAATCGAATTCAATTTGTCGCATACTATTTTAATCTGATGTATCCCAGATATCATCATTTCATACGACGATTAATTTAAATACATAAATGGTTAATTTGACCAAATTGAATGGTATAACGATGTCATTCGATATAAGCCATCATACAGACAAATTAGCCAGTATTTCTACCTGTGGCACATATACCAATAGTATCTCAACTAAGAAACCAGTATAGTTCACTGTTATAATTGGTGTGAACATAGGTATGGCTAACAATATATTTCATGTATGATTTATATATATATATATATATATATATATATATATATATATATATATATATATATATATATATATATATTCATTCGTAGTACATATTTTTAAACATCGTGTTCAGTATACTGGCTCCTGGTTAAGTGATACCGACTAGAAGTTATTTGCAACGAATATAACCTCAACCGGTACCTAGTATAGTCAGTGTGTGTAGTGAATATGTGAAAACTTCAACGAACTCTATACGCATTACACTTATTAATTACTTATGTATGCATGCATGCCTTTATATACATATTTCATTCGTTTAATTAATGAAAATGAAAAAAAAAAAACAGGAGAAAAATAGGTATAGGAGAAAAGAATAAAGGGTGTGCGAGTTGTATTTTATGTTGTCATACGGGGGGTCACGCAACATCGCATGACAGGCGGTTTATTACGATGAGATATAATCTGCAGCCGACTAAAGCCAGAGCCCCGCTAACACCGAGGACACGAAACACGCGTACTGGTGACGCTTGTGTTAACCAAGCCGTTCTTGTTTTCCAACACCAGGCCTGCATGGTAATGGTTGCAGTATTAGCGGCGCGGCAGTTACACTAGTCGTATCATGTCGAAGTAAATATATAAAATCTTGGAGGAACAGAATCTCAGTTGGTCGTTGACGGATAGATGATTGTTAAGATACTAAACCTTCTACCTATTTGGACCGGCAGGCGCGAGCTGCCGTCACTCAATTTCCAGTCAACTCAATTTGAGTGCTGACAATGAGTGTCGATGAGTTACGTCACTCAGCATCTCGGCTTGATGGTATTTAATGTTGCGGTATTGTTTCAGAATCTAATTAAACATTTGCATAATAAAGCTAACTTGGTGTTTACCAATATTTATCGTACTTCATTAAGGTTCACTGAAACATCGGTGGACGCATGCGCACCGGTATCGAATCGCCTACCCCACCCTCTTCTGTTTACTCATCTATATCCACGCACACACAGGTATGGTGAGCGCAAACAAACAAGTTGTTTGGTACGCGAGGTGTTAGATATTGTTAACGAGGAATTCATTGTTACCGAGATGTAAGACGTATACATAAATACCTGGTACGAATTCCTTCATCATTATCACGCGACCATGCGCGATATATAATTTGTAACAAATATCAACTTCCACAATTTAACTCTGAGAAATTCTACTCTTGAAACAAGTAGAACCCAAAACAAACCAAACAGTAGTAGCGTCTCCTCGCTCTTGGCATTAAATCTTTATTATTGTACATTTAGTTGCGCGCAGAAACGAGTAAACAAAATTATTTCTGGACTGTACATGAATTTTCCTACGCCCAAATTCCGCAGTTGACACAGTTAGCGATACTGATATGCAAATATCCGTTTCCTTCTCAGAAACACACATCAATCGTGTATTTACTGTATACATGCATGTGTTATGCATAGCACTTTAATGTAACATTTGTATTGTATTGTATTGTGTTATATAGTTGTACCAAGTGTGCATGTGCATATGCGCGTGTATGTACGTACGTACATATATGTTATGAGTTATAATGACACAGGTGAAAATGATTACAACGTTATTGTTTTAATACGAGCGGATAACATGAATGTGGTTATATACTACTAGTCCGACTATGTGATTACGGGGGTGTAGATTTTGTATTGAAAGAAACTAGTATTTACGAGGCGAATTTCGTCCTGGCTACATTATATTGTTATCGGCTATCAGTTGGAATTATCTCGGCAGAGGCATTGTTCAGAGAGAATCACAACAACCACCGGCAGCGCAAACAACAATGATATCGTGAGAGCCTGCCTGTCGGTCACAAAAAAATACAGGATAATTTATGATTTAATTATAGTTTGATTAGAAACACTCTCTTCCCCCCCATGATACCGGCAGTGGTGTCCTGTATTTGTTATTGTATAATAGGCACAATGCACATGTAGAAGCATATTAGCCAATATGTAAATAATTTCATATCCGATTATTATTAGTGCTAACTCTCAGCTAGACAAAATATAACGAATCATATTCTGAGTGATAATGTTTCACTTTATAGAATGTCAGCGATATTTTCATATTAATAAATACATATTTGACGTGACAGATACAGCATACAATATATGTGAATGACACCGCAGATAAAAATGAATATTCATCAGTTCATATTTTAACGTTTATCAAATTCAATACAAAATAAAATATACACATTGTTTCAATAAATTTTAATAATAAAACAAATTAAATATATATATATATATATATATATATATATATATATATATATATATATATATATATATATATTATACATGCACATTCCGGATGGATTCATTTCATTTTTATATTATACATGTGTACCAAAATGTAATAAAAAAAATCAATAGAGCGAGGAAAATAATGCAAATTATTATTTTAGTTTAGTCTCAGTACTTCAATGTAATTAAAACTGGATGAAATTAAATATTTTCATACTGTTATAAATATAAAATAATTACTTCTAGAACCAACATCATTAATGAACGAAATTTTCATTAAATTTATTAACTGACAAATAATTAAAAATTGTGGACTGAATAACCAAATGAATAATTACTCATCAATAATTATAACAAAATAATATTTTTCTATTCAAATATTTCGAATAATAACAATGAACTAACGTATCAATTACCTGCTCGAATTTAAATTATTTTATAATTTAGGAGTAATATTTATTTTACTATATTTCAACTGTTTAATGTGTATCTATATAGTACCAAAGGATTACATGTAGAAGATTTTATTACACTTCTATTTGCAATATAGTTCAACTAACTTGGATGGTGGATACCATTAAATTCATAACACATGTAAAACATTAGTGTTAACGATGAGAGTAACGTTGATAGTCAGTTCTGTCAGCGCAGTGTATGCATCACTCATCCAAAATTAACACAATGAAAAATAGCAATTATATGAATTTTAAATTAGGTATATAGTAGTGAAATTATTAAAATCCATGCGTAGACAACAACAAAAAAACATGCGTCAATATTCGCAAGTGTAGAATGAACATACAATATGAAATGCAAATTAGATCTGCGTGTTATACAATAACACGGCAATGTAGTTACCGCGTACAATACATCCGATTTAATAAATATTGTTTTCAATGATCACGATTAATAATGTAATAGGGGCCGTATACCGAGATAACGAGTTAACATGTCCATTTCCGATGTTTAAATAACTATTCCAGAATCGACTTGTAATAGAATCGACAAATAGGTTATAGTCATATGTAGATATATAACGTATATTCAGAGAAGGATGTTTTGCTGCCAGTATTCATAATGGGATCTCTCAACAGTGCCTGTGACAACGACAAACACTACATTACTTCATTACCGGGGAACAGATGTTTCACGTTGCGGCCAAATCCCTTTGTGCCAGTCATCCATCAATCAAAGAATAATGAAACAACAATCAACCGATTTGTCCGCTGCTACCGGACCAAAATAAAATATCGACCCTCTCCCCATCTCGAGGCAATTTACATTGTAAAAGATCGGTACTTATTTTAAAATTAGATCCTGTCCACATACGACTACCTGTCCATTTCTCTTTATTAACTGTAAAATGTAATACCTGTAGATTAAACACAACTAATGTAGAAACTTAAACATGGTTGTGTGTGTGTGTGTGTGTTGACATTGTTGGCAGAATTTGAAGACAGTCATTTTAAAAAGATGAACCATGAGCGCTGTCTTCTGAATAAGTTATGTGCTGAGAACCCAAGATGCTGCTACTGTTGTATTAAAATTAAGTTCAACTACAAGAACCAGATTATTTATTAATTACAATTTTCCTTCGACAAAACAGAATTAATTATTCAACAACAAAACATAGGATTGATACAGTTTCATGTTTGCATCCGTTTACAATGTTAATGTGATTAAAAAATTGTATTATATTAGAGTACTAACATACAAAATATCGACATAAATATTTAACTTGCTTATATGAAACAGGATAGTTTGGTTTAAATTATTAAATTCATATATAACATAGTATCTTATTATACCGACTAACTAACCTTCAGCACAGTTCTAAATTGTAGATAGGTAATTTATTTTTCATGATGATATATGGGCGGAATAGGTCTACAGACACAATAACTACACAATTAAGTAGGTACGTACATCAGATTACGATGCGAAGTTAACGCCACAATGAATAAGTCTCAAATGTAGCCATATCTGGATACCCTGGGAGCCATTTCCGAGTTTCTCCACTTGCGTAATCATATTAATTATGTTTATATGAAGATTATGGAATTAATATACTGAAAGGATAATCTCGTATGTTCGATGGTCACAAGAAATATACACACGAGTTGTAACTAGTAACAACACAAAACAACGTTGTTGCACAAATACAAGTTTTATTCTGTGCGAACAGTAAAACCATGTTGGAACTTGTATTAAACCAGACAGAATAGTGTCAAATAAAAGCGTTATACCATAAAGTTTCCTCATTATTAATCACATACAGTCTAATTAGCAGAATTTATTGGAAATGCTTAACAAGCAAATATATATCTAATGAAAATATACAAACATTTCCTATTTTAACAAATCACCATATAAATAAATGTATATGAATGTACTTCATATACCACAAATTACGATTTTCATTGAAATATATTCCGTTATAAAATCCGTACTCAAACAAACATGGATGTATAATATGTGATGAGATTAATTGATCATTTGTTAATTATAGGTACATACGTATCTACAATCCACAAAGTAATATACGTGCAGCACTGTTCTTCTTTTATTATAACATTATTTAAAACCTGTACATTTATTGTAACAAAACAGATTGCTTTGTGTACGTGTCTATGTATTATGTTTACCGCAGTTACATATTTTTTTGCGCCATGAATATAATATAAACAAATATTAACACGCGGTATGACATTTGTGTAACTAAAAATATGTGTTATCATGTTAATTTTGTATTGTGTACTGTAATCCAGTAATATCGATTTAATAGTTAATATATTCCGATACATTTTGGTTTATACGTGCATCGTTCTGCATTCATTGCAGTGCCTTGTGCACTACTGAAAGTATAAACAAATACAGACATACATATAAAGAACAGAATCAGAAATCTTAAAGGATATATTAAGAATAGTAACTTACAATATTTGAAAATACTCGTCAGTCACCGGGCAAATGAAAGGTCTAATGAATAAATTAAGTTGTAAATATAAAGCAAAATAGTAAATAATATCACTGTTCTTATTTTGTTTTGACAGAATTTAAATCACTTAATTGTAGACGATTGCTTCAGAAGATTGACTGTTTACGAGATGAAAATTAAAAATAATTAGAAAGAGTGAGTAAATTAGAGAGAGTAAAGTAAATTAACGCTGCAATAATTCATAACAAGTGGTTTGTCGCGAGAAGCGGAAATCGGGCCGAACGCGCCCGAACACTGAGCTAATCCGACCGGGACAAGCCGACACCCGGAACCACTTAAAAGTGAAACGTGAAAATAACACATACAGACGCTGAATATTACCCTTATTACACAGGAACGGATTCAGAAAAAAATACACACAAGTATCTATTGTGTATTGGCCTTACTTATCGTGCTAGGATAATAAAAATACTCATGTTCAATTAAATGATCCATTTGGTATTCATTTGTAAACTATAGTGGAATCCGCTTATAGTGAATTTGAAGGGACCAAGAATTTGGTTCACTATAAGCGAGTGTACACTATAATGAAAGTACACTAGTACACATTTTTTTTAGTTTTTATTGGCATATTTTCTACTTATACTTGTAAGTTTATAAATAAACAAAATAGAATGAGTCAATAAAGGATTATTTAAATTTTATAATTACAGGTATAGAATGATCGATGAATGAGGTTTGAAAAAAATATACAAAAATTAGTAGTTATTTCAATTTTTTATTTTAACATTTAACCCTTGACCATAAGACTTAAAGTTTTCCATTCAACATACAGGCTGCAGAGAAAGTAATGCAACATGGCTACATTTTTGTTATTATTGAATTTAGACAAAAATGTTTCAGACAAAAGTTACATGGTAAAAAGTACTTCATATTTTTGGGATCTTGAAATTCTCTTAAGTCGTTACGCGCATGTGTTACGCTGTGCAATTTTAATTTTTTGAATGGCAACATACCATTTTGTTTAAATTTTTGGAATCAGAAAGATACTTTATTTCCGGTAGTATAAAAATTTTGATGAGTTACATAATCAAATTTTTAAGAAAAAATAGGCATTAATTTATGGTATTTAAATAAAACACTAAAAGTGATGTGACAACTACGTAATTTAAAAAATTATGAAAATTGCATTGGTTGTCACTTATCACTTGTCAATCAAACAGAGGTACACTGATTATTCCTTAAATTTTATTTAAATACCATAAATTAATACCTATTTTTCTTAAAAATTTGGTTATATAACCCATCAAAATTTTTATACTACCGGAAGTTAAAAATCTTTCTGATTCCAGAAATTTAAAAAAATTCCTGTTGCCATTAAAAAAATTAAAGTTGCACAGCGTAACACATACACGTAACGACTTAAGAGAATTTAAAGGTCACATAAATATAAAGTCCTTTTTACCATGTAAGTTTTGTCTGAAACATTTTTATCTAAATTCAGTAATACCAAAAATATAGCCATGTTGCATTACTTTCTCTGCACCCTGTATATGGGGTTATGCGATCTTTGCAGTATTTTATTGCAGGATTATTTATGGGCCTACAAATTTGAATTGTTCAGAAATTAGTCTACAAGGCGATGCTTTATGAGAAAAAATTACTGCTCCCCTATCGTTCCAATTTTGTATGAATTATTTCATATCAATATGATGTTATATTATATACTAGGTTAAATGCCCGTGATACGACGGAAAAATGTTAATTACAGAGTAATAAAACTTGAGTAATCCATTTGAAATATTTATTAATTTTTGTTGCTGTTGATATTTTTCATCTTTATTCATAAATACTTTAAATATCAAATTTTTAACTTACATGCCTTTAAATATGTCGTTACACTTTTAATAAAATTCTATTAATTAAATGCCAATTTGTTTGACGACAATGACAGAAAACAGTGATTCGACAGATAAACAAAACATCGCCTCTTGCATTTATAGTCGGCTTAGTTTGTTTTGCTTTTGTCAACAAAACGCCCAATGAAAACGCTCCCAGGCGCGGAGCAGCAGCAGCAGGACCTTAGCGCTTTATATAATAAGATTGTGCTCAGAAACATTGAAAATATGTTTATCAATGATCGTGAGGAAGTACTTTCTGGGTCGAGCCTAATGTTGCCAACTAAAATTCACTCATTGACATCCTAGCAGTGTTCGCATATAGTGAACTTAAAAAGTAAATTTAGTCCATTAAATCCAAAAGTTTACTATATCCGGGTATATTTTAGGTGAATTGACTTATATTAGATGACATATGTATTTAGTTGGGTTCCCTATAAGTAGATTCCACAGTATTTAAAATATAAAATAAAATTCGTGCTTGAACTGAGTTAACTTCTACAAAGTTTCATTTTAGTTAGCTTTTATAATATTTAAGTTATTACCGAACATATAACAAACATTTTACTATTATAAATGATATTAACGCTTTGCACTTCAAACTTTTTCATTATCTCGCATATCAGCAACTCCGAATGATTTTCATAGTTTCCTTATTTCTCTGAAGTAATACTTCCACAATAAGCAAGGATGTTGTACATTTAACCTGTTTCTGCATCAGCCATTGGCTACGTTTACACCGTAGACCCAAATTCGACCTAAACACCAAATTCGACCTAACACCGCTTAGTCCAGTCGGTGTAAACACTACTGGACCAATTTAGGTCGGGCCTGATTTTTACTTGTCCCGACCTAAAATAGGTGAGCACTAAGCGATTCTTTCAACGGTGTAAACGGTCAAATACTTTGGTTATGAGAATTTTCACTAGATTTCACTATTTTCGAAATAGGTATAAGCTGGTTTGACAGTTTGCACTAAGATTAGTTTTAGGTTAAAAATTGGTAAAAGATTATGTGAGGAGATGAAAAAAATTAAGGGTTTGATTTTTAAAATTTTGTAATCACAAGAAAATAATAATGTAATAGACATTGGGATTTTTAAATCAAGAGAAAACGATATGAAAGAGGGCAGTTTTATTTTTCTTGCACTCCAATTAATATATATTTTTCTACATTCATAATTTTATTTTTCAATAATACATGCAAATACTGCCAAAATAATTTGCTCATATCGCTTTTACTGAAACCTTGCCATATTTTTCTATTTATAACATAGATGGCTCTCATATGTGTCTAGATGGGACCAAATTGCACCTAAATTTGGTCCGGCAAATTCTTAGTCCACTGCGGTGTAAACATGTTTCTTTTTGTATGAGGCCAAGCCTAGCTTGGTCCAGGACTAATTTAGGTCCTACGGTGTAAACGTAGCCATTGGCTACATATATTCTAATTTCGCACTTAGTTGACTTATTGAGGTTATAGTGATGAAACCAATTTTACTCATTAAAAAAAATGAACTCTATTATTTATGTTGTGATTATTGTATGGTATGGCGCTGTAGCAGTGCCAGTGGAGTGCAAAGGGTTAATGAATAATATCTAGAATTATAATGAAATCATTGTGAATTTATATATTTTATTGTAATCAGATGTTATTTTCAGTTATATGAATAATTAAGTGAGAAATAAGTGAAACAATAATGTAATACATTAAAGACCTACATGAATTTAATTAAAAATATTATTATATCTATATTTATACTGTCCATTTAATAAATTAATTTGAGTATATGAATTTACATAAGTCCCTAACGGGTCTAAATGGTGATGGGAAGGGCCAGAAATTAGAGCAACTGTCAAGTAGCCAGGCATATACGTATTACATACATACGAGTACATACGTACGTACGTATCTAACCTATCTACCATCCTTTGCTGCTGCTTTCATGCCTTGCCGTGTCTGTCTGTTTTGTTCTCCACATACGTATATTGGACTTTGGTTGCTTTGCCCGTTTCTACATGAACATGTTCGGTATATACAGGTGCATGCATGTATGCACCTGTGTATGTATGTATGTTCGCATACCACACACAACCAGGGATTTGCTAACGTTAAATGACTATATGAATGGAAACGCTGCGTAATATTATATTAGGGGTGTGCGGTCTTGGGCCGGCGTTACAAACTAAATTTAATTAACAGAAAATAAACATCACGGAACGTTAGCATACCAGTGGAACTTAAACATAAAAGTCTGCAGTACACGTACGCATAGGTGTGTGTGTGTGTATTTGTGAATATATCGCTGTAGGTAGGTATATGCAGAATAAACAAACATGTTATATTATTTTACCTCACCGGTGAAATGTTCAATGTTGCGTTTATATTTAAATGTAATGGAGCCCAACTTTACATTGTTCGCTAACTGTATTGTATTTTCCTTTATTATAATAATTGTTTTCGTTACTCAATAGCGCATATTACATTCAACACTGACTATTGTATGAAATATTTGTTTATAAATAATGTCATTTGTTTATTTTCGCAACGAAATTATTTGCAAATAATTATTATTACAATATTGTATCCAGACAGGTAGGTACCTATCTGGATCCTAATATGTAAACACATGTTCATATATTTCAATAGGGGAGGGGCGATAAATGGATACTTACAGAACAAAAACTTTACTAACGCTATAATACTTTAAGTCAGGGGATCCCAAAGTGCGGCCCGCAAACCCTAGAAATGATGTCAGATTATCCTCAATCTTGAGTTCATAGAAATAAATTACATTTTGACAAAAAAATTCTAATATTATAATTTAAAATGTTCAGTTAAAATAATACTAAATTTTATATGTGATATATTATTAGATATCTATGTATGGAAAATGTCAAAGCCAAGAATTTTTTTCGCAACGATTCCTTAATTGACTTTTCTAAAAAAATATTTGCACAGGATTTTCCAAAATTGTGCAAAAAATGCTTTCATTATTTGGAGCACGTATATATGCGAAAAAAACTAACTAAAAATTAACCCGATGAACATTTGCAAGCGGTGTTAAGAATACATTCAACCGACTTACAACTAAGGTTCAGTGATATTATTAAAAGAAAACAACTGCACAAGTCTCATATTTCAAATTAATTAATTTATTATTTTTTTTATTTAATTATTTTTGAAAATTGTTAGTAAACCGTTTGCAATAAAAAGTAATTATTGTTACAAATAAAGAACGATTATGTTATAAAATTAGTATAAATCTTTACTTTGTGTCTAACTTTTTATCGATTTAAACGTATTTTTCCATAATTTTTTTTTTTGCCCATTAAATATTTTGGAATTTACAATTTGGCCCATTTCGACAAAACTTTGGGAACCCCTGCTTTAAGTGAAGGTAATGTAAAATATAATCATAAGAAACAAAAGAATTTTATAAAAAATGTGAGTAGAATGTATCAGTTATTGTTTGAAGATTGTATAACGAGTACACTAACAAATGGAATTATACGTTCGTAACGAACACAAATTTAATATCAATTACAGTTCATTATACATTGTGAAATCACAATTCATTTACATAATTCCGGATAAAGGTTTATTTGAGCTAAATAATTTACAATGACAGGAATGTATTTTCTATGTTTAATAGAATTCCAAACTGTATAGCCAAAGAAGTTATATGTAATCAAAAGTATGGCCAATCAGTAAAATTTTATTATCATAGCACGTAAATAGTACAATACAATGTGTGAAAAATATTACATAGCACTCACATATTGTGTGAATATTATTAATTAAGTATGTACCTGCGCCCATGTTAAAACAGCGTCAAAAAATCAGGTTAATTGAAAAAATTAATAATGCAAAACGAAATTTTATGAAAAACGCCACAAAAGGTGAACACTAAATTAACACGGCTAGTGTTTCGCGGAAAAGTACAGGATCTGCCAACACACAAAAAAATAAAAATATAATTCCCCGGCACCGCTCACTCTGCCAGGATTAGTGATAGAGTTTGAATATTGTTGAATGAAGGCGTGAACTACGGCAAGAATTAATTTAAAGTTGATGACCAGCTCGTTCCGTTAGTTTTAGTAGGTACCTGGTATGTACAAAGTAATATTGTAAGATTTTTCACTTTTAATTAGAAAAGAGAGCTGGGCATGTAATCAGTGCTAAAGCAGGATATAATCACACTAGTTTAGTCATGTTAGCTAGATGAAAATAACTATGTATGTACGTTGGTAGGTACTCGGAAGTAGACACTGATTCCCGAATCTCCAGGTTCTCTTAGTGAAACTCACATACCTATATATTACTAGCTACTGTGTTTGGAATTAGTAGATATAATTTTAGATTATATATAAACACACAAACATATAGTCGTATGTGTATGTTTGTCAGAGATGAGCTTGAATTATCAAGCTGTTTGACAGAACTAGTTAGCACTGAACATGAATACGACAAGTACTGTGATATATTACGGATTGTTTTTGATGGTACCTATAGATATAACAAGCGCTAAACATTCCAGTGAGCATTAGAATTGCCTTTGATCACTATTACATTACGTGCTCCATCTGTACAGGAACATACTAGTTGTTAGTGTTACTACTGTCTCTCTCTCCGAATATACTTACAAATAGTAAACCGTTCCTTTGCCAACGATAACAGTTCGAATCAAACACGGTGGGAATGCAGTTCAACGTTATACCGCAACTGACTCACTGAAATTTGCCTAAAGGGCCTTTACAAACAGTCAGCCAAATCGATACTATTCTCAATACTTACTGACATGCTTTTTTACTAAGCATTAATACAAGATTTCATGGATCCCGTGCCTAGAATGAACTAAATCTAGATTTTACAAATTTCTATTTCCAATAATAGTAAAATGCTATAATAGTCAAATGTCCTAGTTGATTATCTTTAGCTTATGCCAAATATTCAAAATATCACAGGCATTTAAAATGTCAGATATGTGTCAATTTAAATTGAGTTTTGATATACACATGTAACAGAATGCCATGTGGTGACCACACCAGATTTTTTAACTATACGATACAATAAATTTGGTAGAAATTTTGTATTTGCACTTTTAGTCAAGAATTAATGGAGTACAAGAAAGAAAATTTGCATTACATTACCTATGTACATAAAGTTTACCGGTATAACTTTTCTGGTCTTGCAAATTTGCACATGTTGAGGTCATAAATTTTGGGAAATCAATTCATAAATATTACATTACAGTTTACCGGTCGATTTATTACATTTAGAATTTCCGATCAGATTTAAAAATATCGTTATATTTTATGCATGAAAATTTAATTTTAGAAATGGAGGCCAGTCGATGGTAAAATTTGTTAACATAACACAGCGCAACTTAAATGTTAAATAAAACGATACTATATATATATATATATATATATATATATATATATATATATATATATATATATATATATATATATATACATACATACATACATACATACATACATAACATCACGCCTTTCCCAGTACTGGGGTAGCAGGCCCTTTATTCCCTACAATCACTAAAAAAAATATATAGCTCGCCAAATACTCCTATCCATACATAACTGTCTCGCCTCGTTAATATCCATACACCTTGTCATACATGCTCTCCTATTATTTCTACTTATAATTTTACGGGTGTAACATATATATATATATATATATATATATATATATATATATATATATATATATATATATATACCGGGTGTCCCAAGAAATCTGGGACATAGGGAATTAACATGTACAATTGAAAAAGTTGCGTTTACTTCTGTATTATACATTTTACAGCTCTGAAATTTGGTACAGGTGTAGGGATAGGGTATTAGCATTGATTGGTATTAATTATAATGATATTAATGTTCACATTTCTAATAAAAATGCTTTTAAAAAGTAATAATTAAAAGATGTACCTTTAATATCCTTTTTGCAAAAAATTATTTATATCGTTGCTAGCACAACGGTAAAATGCTTATTTGGTAATTTAAATAATTTATAAATGTTATGGTTCGAATCTCCTATATACTTTTTTTTAAATTTTAAAATAATTTTATTTTATTATATTTATTATTTTATTTATACACATAAAAATGCCTAACCTAACCTACATTTGAAATCAGTTATTTATAGGTATACATTCCTAAATACAATTGATTTAAAAAAATGCTATAATGCAGGAATGTGTAAAATAAATATTAGGCAGTTTAAAAATGTAAGAATTAATTATTATGATAGATTAGGTTATTGTCTCGCAGAAAATGGGAGCTTATTGGAATATTTATTATAGGCATTTTTAAGTGTATAAATAATATAATTATTTTCTAAATAAATGAAATTCTATGCAAATTATTTTTAAATTAAAAAAAATCTCTGAAGTGTATTGGAGACTCGAACCATAACATTTATAAATTATAAATTATGTGTATGTATGTGTACGTTGAAATGTTGCACTATACTTTTTTAAATACACTGATTGAGAAGTGAAACACTATCATAAATGTTGATATAAAGAGAGCAATTAGAGTCATCCATATTTCACGAGCACCAAATACCGATGTTGGTAACACATTTGTAGCGGAACTGTCAGCTCTTTGATATCCCGCTCAACTTTGAAGATAATTAGCAGAAAGGTATTATTAACACACAGCTGGTTGCAATTAATTCCTTTTGTCAAATACAGTACCTCTTTGATATAATCATAACACTGAAAGCTACATGTTATTTATTAACAATCGATTATTATATTAGGCCAAATAGAATTTTTTTTCAAAACAATTCAAGAATTTAATTGCCTTTTTGTTTCATATGTTTTCAGGTTCGCTAAAATAACTAAAAACTGTTCATATAACCTACAAATATTCAACTTGTGTGAGCACATGTACGTACCTAAGTTAGATATTACATGCGGTTGTTCTAGTGCAGAATTAACTTAGCTCGCAATTTCCTCCTAGCCTAGGTAAGTAAATATCAGTAAGCTAGAATTTTGCGCAAGTATCCTTTGTTTATAAAATTCGTTGTGGACTAAGCCAGTTTATGAACCATAAATAATGTGTGTACAACATTTGTGGTAGTGTACTGTAAAAGTTATCGTAAGTTTTTGTACAATGCGCGCATGGTAACTCTTATCTTTATGAAAACTGTTTAGCAATTCTGTAAGTTTATCTGAATATATTTGTTCGAATGGCTATTGTTCGTTCATTTATTACCATACTAGTAACACAAGGGTGGTAGAAATTCTTTCTAGGATGTTTCGTCGTCGAAGTTACTTTGCATTGAATACACTTACTGGTCATGTACAATGTACATATGGATATGTACGTTTATAGATATATAGTGGAATCCACATATAGTGAACACCTGAGTAGGTTGTCAATGAATGAATTAAATGTATGTTGGGAACTTTAGGCGCGATACACGGAATACTTCCTATTAATGTTAAACTTTAACATCGATAAACATATTTTCAGTGTTTCTGAACAATATAATAAATAAATAATGATATGGGGGCTTCCTTGTAAATTATTTCCTGAAACATTCTAATTTTTAAGCTCATAAATAATCCTGCAATACAAAATACTAACGACAAATATCGGAAAACCCCATGTATTTTAAATGGAAATCTCTTCTGGTCAAGAGTTAAATATTAAAATAATAAATTTATCGAATTAAATAAAACTTCATTTCCATTCTCCATATAACACTGGTTACTGTAATAAATTTACACATTTCGATAATTGATAATCATGTTAATATTGTTAATGGAGTACATATGTTTAATAATTAAAGCAAGTTAAATGTGTACGAACACATAATAAGATTATATTTACTCAATCAATTTTGAAAGACACAGTGTTTTTGGAATATGCATAGAGCAGCATTGGCACTAATAGTCCTAAAATAAAAAGCAACGATGAAACAGAATGTTTTCTTACAAGTGACACGTTATATATGCAAAATGTATTTTCTTAAATTGTAATTATATTATAAGAAAAAAACAAAAAAATTCAGATGCATCGCGAGCCTCGCAAATAAAAGCTAGGCGAGCTACGGGTTGTGCATGCCTGTTCTAGTGTGAAATAAGCAAATTAATTAATTGTAGTAAGTACACATTTCACGTGTGGCGAGTATATGCCCGTGTGTGCATTTGTACAAGGGTACATTAGTACATCTCAAATTAAAGTTTATATAAAATTAATCCTTCCCCATTACGTATGCGGCTAACTACAAAGCTTTGTAGGTGTCCTGTAACTGTACAGACAGATATTATTATGAAAGCTGTAACGTTATATGAACTGGAAGAGGATTAATTGTATACAGTACAGTACAGAGCTTGCGTACATGGTACAGGTATGAACATGCGTGCGGCTTGGTGTACGTATGTGTGTTAGTTGTACTGTACTGACAGCAATAACAGTACATCGATGACGTAGCTACCTGCAGGCGTGTATCTACTTGTTCTGCATATATACTGCCAATATACATGTATATATGTATGTACGTGTGCCTGTGTGTGTGTTTGTATGTGAATGTACACAAATATGTGTGCCAGAATACATAGGCTATGCGTTAATGCAACCAACATTCCACATTCGACACTGGCTGTTGCAAAGTACCCAGATGCTGTACCGCAGTACGTGAGATGATGTGCAATGCATCAACATTTCATTTTGATTTGAAAAATAAATGGACTTTCGTGTACAACGATTCTAAATCGTCTCTGATTTAACATGATGATATTCTCTCTATATGTACTACGTGGATCTGAATTATTCATTAAATTAAAATCATTTATAAAATACAATACACAATTTCCAGGATTATTTTCCTTCCAAAAAATGATAATATTTATAGAAAATGGCGTGAATTAATGAATAAATTTTATTCATGATATCATTATCGTAGTGAACCTGGGGACGAAACAATTGAAATGAAATGAATTATACTGTTTACTTTGTTGAGCAAATATTATTATATAAACATAATTCTACGAGCATGGGTGACTAAACTCAGTCCGGTTTTAATTAGTCTCGGAGCGAGGATGGAACAATCAATAATAAAATGTCAAAACAAAAACTGTTATTTCATACCTGTGAAATGACATATGATTATTCGAATGAAACATAAAACATTTTCTCTGCATCTCGAGTATTTGCTGGTAGAATTTTTATTCTATAGTGTTAGTGGGTAATTGCGCCAGTTTGCTTTTTTAATCGATTATTTACGTATATATTCACAAGAGTGTTGCATTCAGCAGTTCGGCGTCCGGGACACAATGGATCGATTCATGTGCATCCCCTTAACCCACCCTTCCAGCTAGCAGGCTGTCTGCTTGCCTGCTGCATTGAGTCAAGTCGGTCGGTTAGGTTGGTGTGTTGTACATGTTTGCAGTGTTTATTTTATGTAAAGAGACTAGTCATGTGATGTGCTGTGCTTACGAACTAGTTTGTACCTGCCTTACAAATAACTGTACATTACCTAATAGCGCACGATTTATTAACGCAAATAGCAGAAGCATATAACGCCAACATACATAGCATTCGTGAACAACGCATACCAATGCAATATACAACAATGTTATTATTATTATACTTGGTGATTTCAAGAAATATGTTCCCTACCCGGCAATGTATATTCAAAGCATTTAGTCAAACATTGATTGTTCTGGAAATACTATCTATACTATAGTATAGTATAGTAAGTACAGTATGGTATTTATTTGGTTTATTTTGATCTTGATATTGAACAAGTCAAATGGTGAAGTATAAGAAATAATTTACATAACTTACACATAATTTATATACTTTATATTCTATTATTCATAATATATATATATATATATATATATATATATATATATATATATATATATATATATATATATATATATATGATACTAATGACGACAAATACAGTAAAATATTCATACACATCAAATAGAAAATTCTAGTATTTATCAATTTATATTATTTTGTAAAGTCCAAGAACACAAATTCTACAACAGAAAAATAAACGAAAACTTAAATTGAAAGTAGATATTGTATTTACTGGCAACAGGTTTAACTGCAATTGAAAGTCGTGTGCGCGCAACATTCTTATTATTTGTGGAATAAATGTTTTCAGAAACATTAACTATGATTTACGGTTAAACTAAATATGTATAGAAAAGAAACTTCGATATTTTCTATATGATTGTCGTGTGTTAAATCTGGTGGCGTGATAATGTAACGGATCGTGTTTCAATGCGGTTTTGTACTCAGTTCACAATATGCCGGTACTCGGGGCCTCACATATCCCATGAGACAGGACGAAAAAAAGAGCAATGATAACTATAAATCGATGCAAGGCTGTTGACGAAGCCTGTCATGGTAACTACCGGCTGCATTGCTGAATTCGCATTGGGAGTTCCGATATCCAGATCCGCACCAAGGCCGGATGTTACCAAATGCTTTTACAATTCCAAATTTGTAAATGCACAGCTATTTGACTTGTGTCCATTCGAATCAAAATTGTAGGGGCAAGGATTTACGATACATCAGAAGATTGCGTAGCTTTTATAGATCTTTTGTTTTCTTTGTATCTAATTCAACTACGCAAGATTGACGTCAAATATATGTTAAACATAATGTTAGTGGTAATATAATTAAACATATAGCACTTGTATGTACCTCAAACTAAATTTAAAAACAATCATGAATTACCTGTGACCGGCTATAATATAGAAAGTAATCAATTATTAGCATATCTTAATCATCTGTCATAGCCAGCAGTCTTTATTCATAAAATCCCAATCAATTCAATGGAGAATAAAATTCGGCACATTTTCCCCTGTAATTTACGATATTAGACATTTTTTTCTCAGAAAATATGAGTGGCAGTCAATCAGTTCAAAAACAACAAAAGACCACGTAAAAAGTATTGAAACATTCGTGGGGGGAGCTCACACCACCTGTTAAACGTCGATAAAGTATAAATGAATACCCAATCAACTCAAAACGAACACCGAAAATATCAATAACATGTGTAGCGTAGGATTATTACAATCGTTTACTTTTTTCTACTCGATTCGTAGTTCGGAATCGGACCGCACCGAGTCACACACACGCCGCAACCTGCCGCGCAACGTTGCGGCCTGTTGCCAGAACAAGCGTGTTCGTTGATAATTGAAACTTTATCGTAATCTGTTGGACGTGTTGGAAGCGTATAGAGCGAAGAGAGGAAGGACACCATGCAATTTTGTTCTAGTCGTCCGTTCAAAAATGTCGTAATCTTAATGAATGCTGTGCTGTTGTTCTTTTTTTATCATCGGAAACAAAATTACCCATACACGAAGAGCATAAAAGAACCGGTGGTAATATCGTTAGTGGAAACGAAACATTGATGTGTTGTGACACGCGTATTTTCACTTTAAAATACCGTACTCTAACGCGCCACCTTTCACCAATAGCCTATGAAAATAGCTTTCCAGATAACTGAATGTAAATGATCCATTATATTGAGATACAAATATGCATTCATTAATTTTGACACTACCAAAATCTACTTTGTTTTAAAGCGTATTTAGATCAAAGAAAATTGTCATGTCTTTCTCACTGTTACCGTAATAGAACACATTATTATTTAACAATAATTTACCACACACCGTTATGCTTATAAATCTTTATCGCCTGATGTTTTCTCTTTAAATTTCAGCATAAATAATTTGTGACAATTTTTTTTGTTAAATTGAAATATGTACTTTCAATGATTATTTCACTATTATCTTGATCATCAGATTCGCTCATTAAAACTATATCATCTGCAAACGCATTTTCACTACAAACATGATTGTGCCTATAGTACAGTATAGACGATATCATAATAGTTAATTTGAATATAATAATAATATACATATTACTGGAAACAAAATGTACCAAAATCGAATATACGAATGAGCAATAGGTCGAATTTGGATGGTTAACATTTAGGTAACCAACTGTCGATGATGCCAAATTTATATATTTATAGTTATGGGAAATGTTTCATCGTTTTATTGACGATGGATCCCTAGCTGATCAAATGGGTTGCACGGATCCACTCTATCGATATTAGTAAAACATCTCTGGTGACGCAAAAAAGAACTAATTTCCGTTAAGAACGGTGGATAAGGAAGTGGGGTTAGAGAAATGAAACACAGTCAGGGAGACATAGAGTATATGGGATGAGTAGCTACACATCCACCCCGTGCCATTACGCCCGAGTAAAGAGCAAAATCTGGCCACGCACACCGGATACCCAGAGATGCAGGGAATGAAAGAAATAAGGAAGAAAAAGACTATCTTTTCAGATTATTGCAGCATGCAGTAAGCGCCCCGTGAAGCCCATTTGGCCCCGAGCGGCGATGTTCCATTTCGATGGTGCGGTCAGCGAAGATCTTTTGCTCAAATTAAAAGATTCTGCGACAATCCTTGCAGTAAGTAAACACGTAATAAGATATTTAGTGTTTACGGCTGAACAATTCCGTGTAAACTGTTATAGATTAAGATCAGAGAAAGTTCCTACATTTGTTTTTCTAACGTTAGATTTACCTTAGATTTACTTCCTGTTTGGTTATTCAATTACGATGATTCTCCGTAACTTATAATCAACTCCGTGAAATAAACTACATATGTACATATATCAGTAAGTATAAATAATTTCAATATTAGGTATGTTACCACAAAAGAAATATGTGCCTGAGGTGAGATTTCAGATTTATTTTCGTTGCCACACAACAATATATGCATTTATCTTTCATATACACATGAGGAATAATTTTCTATACGTCGTGTAAATGTTTATAGTGAATGATACACGTTATATTTCACATTTACTGCTTGGCGTGCTCATGACAGTGCCAATTTAGAAATGAATATCACAGCAAAACGGAACTTACATTAATCAAATTTATTTATACGACAGAGGAAAGAAACGATTTATGTCCATCTGACTTGTGGCTGTTTGGACACCTGAAAGATAATCTGCGTGAAACTTATCATCAATCACGGATTGGAAGTAACGACTTATCAGTGGACGAAATACATTTCCCCTTCTCTTGGACTGTTCGCCTTATAATACCAGAGTAGTCGACCGTATTTGTCGTACTGGTTCGATTGTAAAGGCTGGCTTGAATTCAAGAAAAGCAACTTCAAACTGGCACTGGTAGATTTAGTTGACGATCAAATATAGGAACCAGTGTTCCATATATTGTCGGATTTATAATAAATGACTGATTATAATTATAAAATGCAATATTCACGTTATTGTTCAAATGAATACTTACTCTTTCCTATATTTATATGAAGTGTATTTTATTGAAAAAACAAATATGTAATATGCAAAATCAATAATAAATTATTAATTAAATATAAATTTAATTGAAACTGACAACTAGTTGTATATAGTAAACACAATTTTTCTGATAAAAACCGTGGTTTTCGCATGTTACAACGGACATATCTTATTTGGTTGTTCCAAATAAGATATGTCATATCTAAATTTCTTCATTAAATCTTTAGAGAACTTTGGATTTTACACAAGTATATCAGTCTAAAATTTTTGATATTTGTCGGTATGGAAAAATGTAAATGGGAAACTTTTTTTGACAGGAAATTTAATTACTGATAAGTCTCTTTTCTTCAATAAACGATTTAATACTTATAGATCTAAGACAGAAAGCTCGATAAATTATTTCAACGGTTGCTTTAACGTTCATTAATACAAATTCACATTCGATGAGAACAAATTCTCTATTATCTCTGATACGTGTGAAACAAATATATTTATGAAAAGATGTAGCGGAGAATTCGTAAATTAAGAATGGGCGCTAATGTCATGATAATATGTAAGTTAGTGGAGGAATTATGCATGTAGGTATTGGGTAGAGAAGCGATATGTTGGCAAGTGAAGTAAAGCACAGCAATGATAATTCTGTAGTACAGCAAAGGTAATGGGCAGGTTGACATCAGTAGCACAGAGAGCATCATAGTAGGATAACTATTGCTGGCAATGGTGGTGGAAGTGATAGTGGTGCTGGTGGTGGTGGTGGTGGTAGTGGTACCGTGTGAACATCACGATGTTACCCGTCCCCAATGTACGATAATTGTACTGGTTCAAACAGTGATCCAACACTGCAGTAAATTGCATCACGACATCTTCATTAAACAGAGGAGACTAGAACAGCAATTAGGTGGCCAACCATAACTACAGAATTATCTAATGGACTAGCTATGTTGAATTCTGCTATAATTACAGGTGATCTATCATTTATAGTGAGTAACCGGCAAAGCGAATTATCCGCGACGATGTTCATTCGTTTGCTCGATATGTGACAGACCCGTACTCGAAATTTATTCTCACCGCACTTTCCCAAGTAATTTACGACCGGCGTAAAATAAAACCGCGCGGAAAATAAAAAAAAAACACGACCTCACAACAACGAGAATGCCACTGTATTGTTTGTTACGTTTACATAACATATAACATACACAAAAGTTTAAAATGAACTGGTTTTGGGCGTTTTATAACCCGATTTAACGGTTATTTCATTAGGGAAACGTACAACGCCGACGTTCCAAACGTGATTACACTCGTAAATATACGTGGAATTTTATTAAGATAATATAGAGAATTCATTAAACTTGGTAGAGCTGTTTACGTCACGAATCACAGATTAATCGACATGCGATGTTGCGGTATCATAAAATACCTTCGCGCAGATGTGAACATAAAACCTCTATACACCAGTTTATTCTTTCAATTCACGTACCTGTATTCGTCAATTATTAAACATATAAGTATCTAGTTAAAAAAATATATAACATACCGAACAAATATTCACAATCACCAGTTACTTACGTATGTACACCGCAACACTAGCTGCACACTACTAAACTAATTAGCTACATAGTTGTAACCCGTTGCATTCGATCTTCTTAGATAATACTGTCGGATTCGCGATTTATAAACCAATCGGTTACTTCGATAACAATCTGATCATAATAGGTACTTACATTTTCTAGTTTAATTATACCAATGACAATGTAAATACTAATTTAGATATACATGTACACATTATTATTTTAACTTTCATACTATTTGACACCGTTATTTATAGTAGATATATTTGCAAAATGGAACAAATTACATAATATTGTATATAGAATAATATCAACAACAATTTATTAATTATTGTAAAAAAATGCCGTGTACATTTTCTGATCGACTAGGTAAATAAAAATGTTATTATAAAATTAATAATTTATATACCTATAATTTTATTTGTAGTCACGAGATATGCTAACATTCCCGTAACCAGGAATTTTACCAGCTATGGTACAGATTTTTGTTCAACAAAACAAAAAAAAAATAGAGTAAATACGTTACAAAAATATCGTATTTATGTCAAAAGTGTAATCGCCATGCAGTTGTCAATATTCGAAAAAGAAAAAATCGCAAACAAATATAATGTTTTCAAGGCATAATGAAATGTCGCTTTTTAAAATATATAGCCTATTGGCTATGTCAGACCAATTTAAGTGAACACCTGCACTCCGAGTTGCGTTGTCCTCGATCACGCGAGTACTGGGTCGAATAATGGAATATTTAACGAATACAATATGATAAATTTTTATTTTAGATTTAACTGAATATCTATGATTTAATATTCATCATATTATTTTATACTTACAAATACATACACGATATTAAGCATGAAACGGAAACCTACACATTCTTGTCTGAAACAGTATTTCGCAATATTTATACATCTGATGCAAACAAGCATATTACATTTGAAATCTAAATGAATAAACCATTAGTATTAAAAACATGTAACATGAAAATGTGCTTTTTTAATTACAGAGTAGTCCTGGATAGGTGTATACCATGCATGAAAGGCAATTAATTAAAAACATATTACATTACAAAACATATTTAAACCGAATACGTCCAAAACTCGCACTACCAACTTTATAACGCTCCTAGCCATTTTCTATTATATGTTTAAATATAAACAAATTGTATATGAACACTATCTACACTACATTTACTTTGCTATTGAAATATCACGTAACTATCGCATAAACATAATTATATTCCAGACAGTGGAATAATGAAATATGTTATTTTCATATATTACAAACATTGCCAGACGAAATACAAACATTGTTGGAAAATATATATATAGAATAAATAAACTCTTGATAGATGAAAACTGATGTAGATATATTTATTTAAATTTATATTATATTTATGGAAGAAATATGGTTGGTATTTTTTTTGTCTCTGAACGTTAGATTATGGTTTTAGAAACCAGGAAGTTTTTACTGAATGAAAAGTTAGTATTAATAATGACCAAATGGAACAAGAGAATGAATTTGTTTATTTGGGATGCATGTTTTCGAAAAAATGACCGATGCATAATGAAATTGAAAGAAAAGTTGCTGCAGATCGAAAGGATTTCGGGTACATTTGCTAGAAATATGTATGTACCATGAGAAGCTAGATTATGTGTTTACACCTTTGTCTGCTTTGATGTATGGTATTGAATGTTGGCTATAGGATACTCGAAATAAATGAAGAGTAACTACAATAGATAAAAGATGTGTGTGGTGTGATAAGAAGAGACCGTGTTAGGAATATGATGTGTGACGAATGTGAAATTAGTAAAAATGTTATGAATAGAGTGACTTCAACCCAACTGCGTGGGTTTGTATATGTAGAACGCATGTTAAATGAAAGATTAACTAAAAAGATATATTTGTGCGAAGTGGAAGGATTACGAATGCCGAAGAATAAATGGATGAATATGATGAAAAGTATCTCAAATTAACGTAAAATTATTCATTGGAAGAATAGGTGAGCATGTATGACAAGGTGCCCAGATGTTAATGAGACTGAACTTGTTATAAATAAATGATGTAAATGATTTATGCAGTATGCTGTACCATTGATATTTGTTTAAGAATTGACAGTCGACAATTGTTAGTTTAATCTGTTTCACTAGCTTATTGCTGTAAATGAGTAACGTACAATTTTAATTTGTTGCAAAGGTTTTTAATATCGCCGGGAATTGGCTGTGCCATATTCTCGAGGCGATATCTTTAATAAATTCACTAGGTCAGAACCGGAGCCGCAAAGTTCCGTAAGCAATTCTCCGCACCTGTTGCGAAATATCTAAACCACACCAGCTGACAAATAAATCGAATTTTTCTTTCATTGTATGGGATTCTGTTTTGATTATAGTACAGTTATCGCACCTACAACGTAGCTACCATATCTTTATAACAGCGACACGTGATCCATGCAGTGGCCAAGGTTCTCTCTTATATGTACACACACACACATACACACTCGCGCTCTACGCTTTGTCGTTCCGTCGCCACAACCAATTTTTTTTATCGCCCATTACTTTGAGAAAGAATAAAATTGAATTCTTTTCCATTTCTAGTTTACAATGCTCGTTGTTGATATCACATTGCTCTGTGTTATATGTGCACCGACATCGTACGAAATTGGTTCTCAAACGAACTTGTAATATGAAAGAATACTTATCATAATAAAATGGTCAAAAGTAAATACTAATATCACAAAAATTTAGAGAATTTATCTTCACATATATTTAAAAATTGCCTTGTCTATGTATGAATTATTACGTACGTTTTTATTTACAATTCCTAATATAAAAAATACCAATTTAAAGGTCCTAATGACTGAGCTCTATCATAATAACTAGATGATGCTATATAGTACCAACAAATTGTGAATATACCAGTGAGCTGTTACCGCAAACCTATACCGGTAGCGCCCCCAAGTGGCAGGAAGAGTAAACCCCAGACACAAATTCATCCTCACAATATGCAGGTAAATAAGAGAGTCTATATTGTATAACCGAACGAACACACATATTACAATTTGAGTTGGATATTAGAATTTTACTTTGAAAAATTGTAGAATAAATTCTGTATGCACAGGAGTAATACGAATAAATGTACTGTCTCATTCTCGCACACACCTGCACATCATCTATACACTTTTGTCTTGTTCACTTCTTCATTCAATATTGTGTAGCGACTGCCAGTCATGTAACTATCCCCATGTGCAATAAGCAATATATTTACATAGTGCTGTTGGAGATACTGACAGCACATATAATAATACTGGAATTCTTTCCTTTTTTGCAAATACACGTATTCACCTTGTACGAACGCTTGATAAAAAATCAATACTGCTCAATGTAACAAAGCTTCGTATATATGGATACACTGTAATGGCAAAACTAGAATGTAAGAGTAGGTTAGGTGATCGCAGTGTAAGATGAACAGTCGACGTTATTTGATCTCATAACAAACGCATACTTACAAATTTTGTGTAGATAAAAAGGTAAATATCTTTAAAATCTACAGCTTCTGTCAATTTTAGTATATAACAAAGGAAACCAGCATCCAGCAGACGTGAATCGATCTTCTTATATCATAGAAGGAAAGAGCGAGTTAAAAAGGAGGGCCAAAGGGAAGATCCAGGCAAGCGCATCAGTGAAGAGCCTTTCACCTGTTTCAAACGTATAGACAGCTCTCATGAACGAGATGGCATGACAGCTTTTACAGTTCAGTAGCTCTTCAGAAAGAATCGGCAACGTTTTAAGATTTGCGGAATATGGCACACATGTTACGTTCACATTCACCTGTATGTATCATGTACAAATCATCATATATATATATATATATATATATATATATATATATATATATATATATATATTCGTGGGTGTGTATGCTGTACATTCAGCAAAAATTTGTAGAATTACATACGCATGCAATCATTGAAAAATATTACTAGTTACAAACTAGGTAAACGAATTACATGCAATGTCAAAGTAATTCTTCCATAAAAATACACTCATTATGACCAGGGGCGCACTGTGAATTTTTCCCCCAAATTTGGTAATAATTTTAATTTTCAAAAACCAAGTTTTTTAACTGTTCTCAGAGAGAAAAAAATAAACTTTCTATCTATTGATCGCAGAGAGTTGAAATTATTTCTCTGGGGTTTGTTTGGGCGTAGATTAATAATTTAACATCAGTTTCACGAGCCGAGTTACAGTTGTAACATGTATAATGGCAACTTTTGGACCATTAACAATGGTGTTTTTGTGTCACCTCTAAACTTCACATATCACACTCTGGACGGGGACGCTTCCGTTACTCATGCGTGTTGATACAAGCACGTAGTCTGTATTTTAAATACAGTATCATTATAGATACATATGAACTAGTACATACGTACATGAAATCTGGGATTACAATAATTCCATTACATTAATTATATAATGTATGATTAAAGGCTCCTTTACAAAATTCTGCTTGCCAATAAAAAAGTCTGTTTCCAATCTCGTGTTCCATGCGAATTTTTTTTCCACAAAATTCCAGCATGAAATAATATTTGTCTGTGGTTCTGTACTGAAAGTAGCGAATGTTCATAAATCTAATTAGCTTGTTTGCCATGTGCGCTTGTGATATGTTTGATCACGTCACAGTTATGAGCAACGTAATGTGGCCACGAGGAAACCAGCACTTTCATATTATTGTAGAGTGTGGGTGATGTTTATGTTAGTAATTTACTATGGACAACAGCTAGACAGTATACATATTACACACACAGAAAGAGAGAAATTGAGAAATAAGAACAAGTAACAAATAATCATCACTGCATTCATATTCACTTGTACGATAAAAGAATACAAAATTAAAAGATTTACGCTGTAATTCTCGAATTTGTTGTCTGGCATTTATTAAAATAAAGTAATTAAATGAAACTTTTTTTTGTTGCAAATTCGTTAAAGATTCAGAGTGAATATTTTATCGTTTAACACTATACTTCTTCTTGTCATAAATAACACGGATAAACAAAGTTTTTATTCATTCATCATTATTTCTTAATTAATACAAGTTTGCTAACATGCTTTTTTCGATTATTATTATTTTTTTTACTTTTGGAAGTAAGCCAATTATGGAGATACTAAATACCTTGGAAGTTTCATCGCTGCATTACCAAATCGGTGTACATAATGTACAACTAACGCAAACGAGCAAGTATTGATTCGCCGGTTGGAATTAACACATTTTTGTTATATTACCTAATAAGGGCGACCTGTTAGCTTGAAACTCGGATTAAAAATCTAATACCGCCCGTGTCGAAACTGTATTACCTCTTACATTTCCATCAACGTAAAATGGAAATTATAATATAAGCTAATTCTTACATAACACTCGAAATACTAGCATCAAAATGTTCATAATATTATCAATCCTGTGCTTAGTATATTATTGTAAGATATCTATTGCAACATAGTACTTATTAATAAATTTAAATATCTTTTATCTATAAATATATAAACGTGGTACGGAAAAGTAAAAGAAAATGAGGCGAGACATTGTTTTTGTTGGATTTAACGCAGACATTGTATTATATTGGAACGCGTACTAAGCTGGTGGAGTTGACGACCCCCGCACGACGAGAACACAACACAGTTTTCCGTGTTAGGATTTCTGGTCGGGCGACTTGACGAGAACCAAAGTGTGACGTATTTTACGTCCCAAGAGACAAGGAGTATTTTCCGTTTTAGGAAGACGCACGGCAATGAAAACTCCCTTTTTATTCTATTTGGTTCCTTTGAGACGTACCGAGGAACAAGGCTAGTATGCGCTTAAGCTTCTTAACTGGTACGAAGCGTTGGAAACGAATCGGGAGGCGCGCACGAAGAAAGAACGCGCCACAGCCTTGCCAACGAACGGAATCAGACCGAGCGCATTGGGACATAGTCACGAATCAACTAGCTAGTAGCTAAATATATGTATATACATATAAATTCATATTTTAGCCCAATATTTAGTAACAACCAGTTTCAACAAAAAATATGTAGGTACTTTTTGGTAATGAAAGAAATATGTGTTTACTGCATTCGTTCTAAATATGTATTAGACAATCCAGTTGAACAAATGCAAGCAACGCAATTATCCGTGTAAATGGACTTAGAGCAATGAATTTAACCGACTGTTTGCTAAGAAAGCCTGTGTATTTATTACGTTTGTCTATAGATTTGGCACGTCTCCAGAAAACTTTGAGAACCAGAACAATATAACAACTTAATTGACATTTCTGAAACACCTACAAAGCGTGAGAAAAGAAAAACAGATTAAAATATATTAATTTAAAAACTATATTGGAAAATACTTAACAGAAGTAAATGGGAGATATAGGCGAGCAATATTTTACAGGCCATCAAATATGCAAATATGAATAAATATTGAATAAACTCCAGTATCTAGAGAAAATATTTACGTATGTTGAAGATATTATGTTCAATAATATATCATTGCAAAATCTACGAGATTACATTTCGGCTAACTCGGAAACTCGTAATTTCAAATTGTAACCTTTTTCAGTAGTTCAAAAATTGACCTGGACCCGAAATGTCTTGAAACCCTTGAGACTTTTTTATGGTCATATATTTTCCAGTTTACTATAAGCAGATCTCAGAAGGACAGGTTCCTTATATATATATATATATATATATATATATATATATATATATATATATATATATATATATATATATATATATATATCGTAAACGAACATTACTTTCAGTTATTTTTTTATATAAACATATAATATTTCGTGAATGTTTTATTCTGCGATCACGATAAATTTTGAAATCTGTATAAACTCTACCAATTTACAAAATACGCTGCTCGCCAACCAACTTTTATTAAAATTCTTTTAAAAATTCCTGAGTAATTTGACGGCACACTATTAGCGTACTTTATTCCATCAACGGTGTATAAATAGGACATGGTTGAAACTAAAATTCTGTTTGAAACGTAACGCTCTTAGCCCCGTGGATGGATGGTGTAGGAAAATAGCGGGCGACCGGAGCTTTGTAATGTGAGGTGACATTCCAGTTTTACCGTAAACTGGAATATACCTTTTCAAAGGTAAATAGCTCGCAGGTTGGTATCCCTAGCCGAGATTTGCACACTCCAGGTAGCAGCAAGAAACGATAGATGTGAAGTATACATAGACACGCTTTTTAAGGGCCGCCATTGCTCTGCCGTTACAAACACCGGTGACACACATACACACGTGTGACACTTGACCGTGTCAAGCGGTATCATCTTATCTCTTCTGAATTAGCCCGGAATCGTTCGCTTCTCGCATTCTCAACAAGTATCATATACATATTGCCACCATGTGTCAGTCCTAGCACTTGACAGTTATAGACTTGAATGCATTTGAATACATGTGTTACGAAGTTGTACGTATATCAATGGCTTGAAATTTTTTTGCCAAGCAATTGACATGTATTTTAATTAAAGTTATGTGCAATGAGATGTCAATAGATATTTGTCTAGTAACACAAAAATAGTGTTATATTTTACAGAAGTGAAAGATTGCCATGAGTAGATATAGTCTGTAAGTTGTCTAGAATGTGCTGTGTATCCTGATGAATGAGTGAACATTTTTCGTGACTCATACAAAAGTCACACAACGTTCATACGTCTATGCATTAGTGTGTGTTAGGTTCGGACAGGTTTCTAGCTGTGACCGTTGGAACAAAACATCGCATATTTCTTCTGTGCCATATACGTCGTACTATATTTTAACGCTGGTCAAAATCAGTGATATTGCTTTTAGGCCATTGGATTTTTGAAACGGCACCGGTAACTATTGTGCGTTCTAGCACGTCACCAGTGATTTCCTGTAGTGGCCTACTTGATTTACGATTGCCGGTAATAAAATTTAAACGCACATTACATGTCACCTTGTTGATCGCATGCTTTTACTAGGGAAGGGAACAAGTGATTGGCGAGCTGCCTTTCTTGATGTTGCTGTGCATGTTGTCGTTGGTGCTGACGCATGCACGACGACTGTCGAACAAAATTCTATGCGATACGAAGACATTCCTGTTACACTCGACTCACAATCCCTGTTCGGCGTTCCTCAATAAATTTCACGTCTACGGAGATGTGTAGAAGAAGAATTGTGTTCCTTAAATCCAGTCCGTTAGATAACAAACGTACATACAAGACAAGACGCGTCTTGGAAAAGCTTTCATCCATTTACTTACGTTCCCGTCACAAATAAGTGTCAGCCGCCCATGGTTAGCTGCAGCTGCCTGCCATTGCTTCCACAATGTATTAACATTTTTCTAGACTACTAACCGTGCGTGTGTGTACTGTTGGAAAATCTTTATTATCTTAACAAGTGTAAAGACTGCATTCAACATATTTCATATACATGTACATACGTTTGTGATTGAATCGTATATCGCTGAATTATTGTAAATAATCTATATTTAACTTTAATATTTCTAGTCATACTAATAGAGGAACATGTTATAAATTTATTTGCTCGTAACACAATACAGCGTGGACCAACATTGAGAAGCATAGTGATGCGCAACCAAGAGGAGATATTGTGGTATCAAGAGAAAGTACGACGGAGCCGATCGGATCGGCCGTTCCGATGGGCAGAGTGGTCGCAAGCGACCGAAGAGTGTGCATATATTCAGAAGGTCGTCTACACGAAACCATAAAGAGGCTGCCCAGCGAGAAAGAAGACATTTGACCATGCAGCAACAATTACATTAGAGTGCGTGACCCAACACACGCGTTCATTGCGTATCGTAACCTCCCTCCTATGCCACCTCAACAGCCCCTGCTCTCTTACCAAAAATAGGCATTGCATTCTAGGATATTACCGAACATCGAGCCATGGCAAATCCCAAACGTGTTCCCGTTGTTCGTGTCGTTGCGTTGTCACTGTTGGTATTTTACGCGTAGTGTTCCGTGAGTCCAATACGTTTGCGTATCCCGTAGCAAAATATTCATAATGTAATGAAATGTTTCACAAACATGCCAGTGGAATATTAATAACGTGATTATCACAAAGTAATTATAAAATACAGTAAGACCCCGATAACGCGGGGCATACGTTCCAATAAGTTCCAGTGCGAGGAAACAGGTCATTTTAATACTGAGTTATTTTCTATAGATTGATTAATAATCTGCGTAATTCTCTCTTCATGAATCGCGTTTTAAATTTAGCGCTTTTTAGGGTTCAAGAAAAACTGCGTTCAGTTTTATTCTAGGACAAAGGTAAACAAGAAATAAATTAAAATTGTCTTGAATTCAGGGGGAAACTGTTGACTTATAAGTTACTAGAAAATCATTTGGTCTTGAAACTTTACTCTAGTGTTTAAAGATCTTAAAACTTTATTTAGAATTGTTGATTAAAATAGAGAAATCCATATGAAAAACGGTGTTGTACGGGTGTTCAATAACTTGCAGTTTGTTTATTTATTTTATCAATTATATGTTCAGCGAGTGGAACAAGGAGAATTGCGCGATGCAGCAAGGCCTGAAAGGATTACACAAAAGGGTAGATACGTTTATTTTTCACCAACGTTCCGTCTTATCTGTGGCTGTTAACTTTAACCGCTTCGAACGATAAGCCAATTATGTTAACTCTCTGTGGAAAATAACCATATTCACGCCAAAAGTGCCATTAAGAACAAACATTATAAAAACAAGAAAAAGAAGGTGGCGTATACATGAGTTTTATAAAACCTACTAACATAGAACTTAAGATTGCATTCAGCACGCAGATAAGAAGATCAAAATGTCCTCATTCACAATCCAATGCGAATTATCATTGAGCTGAACAGCAATTTCATTTTAAGCTAATGAACTGAATATTGTTCTTTTATAGAGATCCAATCCAATAAAACTGTTAGCATTTGCATCGGAAGTAAAGAAATAAAATTTATCACAAGAAATAAGAATAAATATCTTGTAAATGATATTTTGTGATAGATTAAACTGGATTATCTATAATATAGATAATTAATTTATTATATTGATTCTATACATAAATTAATATTTTGTTAACTATTATACTCTGTAGAGTGCGAATTATTGATTAGTTAATTATTAGTTGATTGCCGGGTTACTAGCAATTTGTAGGTGGTTAATCAATTACTTGCAATACAAGTTGTCTTAGAAGGCAACAGTTGGATTTCTAGCCGCTTCACTGTTAGCGCATGTTCCGTAAATGGTAAATCGTTAACAGCCAATTGAATCTACTAACACGTTGCTGTTTCGTGTATTGTAATAAAAGTAGAATTAGTAAAAGTAAATTTTACAGTACAATATAACGAAAAACAATGAAACACAGTGAACAAATACAACATTCACAAGTATATATCATATAACTTTCATTATCCCGTTGATTTGTGCAAGAAAAATCACGTAAAGTGTTAATTGAAATAGGTAACATAAATACTTTCCGAATAATTCACTACATTTATATTGGCATCTATGGGCACGCTTTATTAGAAAACAAGACTAAAGAAATAATCTTAATCAGAATGAATGCATATTCGAATGTAGGAAAACATTTTCTTGCTAAGTAGAACTCGTTTAAAATTCTACAATGCGACGTATGTTCTTAGCTTGCTGAGTCATTCGCTACCTGCAGCAGCCAAGCTCCATAAATCACAGCTTAACGCTTCACACTTTCTTAAACACGTTTCGAATGTATTTAAATAAAGTGCTTTACATGTTTGCTTAAAGCTGTATTCTTCTGTAAATATAGTTATCGCAGTATGAAGTAGAATGACAATGTCATAATCAGAAAACTGTCAAAACAGAAGTAATTACAGTTACAGGTAATGTAGTTATCTTTCAAAGTTATTCAATAAGTTTATATACTTAATCATACCTTATGATTTATTTATATTATTGGTACAAATTTTTATACTGAAATAAATATATTAATAATGGAATGCTGATCGTATAAGAAAAGATGTTTCGAATACTTTTCGGAAGACATAATTACATGAAAAAACAAATCTTCATATTTTACATAGGTATTAAAAATTCATGCCAATATGAAATTCCAAATAAAATAATTGAAGTATTTGGAACAAATAAATATTTTCTTTTTTGAATTTCACAAGCAATTATTACGGTCGGTATGCGTAAAGTAGTCAACAGAGGAAAAAATGAAAAGGCTAAACAAAAATTCCGGAACAAAATTGTAATAGCTTTATTTCTTTTGAGCTCTGGATTTCCACGCAACTTTCCCAGGTAGATGGAACATTGGCGGGTTCATGGTTAAGTAATGAGGTGATACTCGCATATGTGTTATATTACATACATGAATAATTATCATTAGTACAATGTTCCTCACTCAGTTAAAACTTACGATTATTAACATTCATTTAACTGTTCACGGAAGTCAGAGTTTTTAAATGGGAAAATAACTATAAACCTTGTAATTTCCTTTATATTCTTCTGAAATGTTCATTTTCTGGACCCCTCCTAGCCGGCGTATTTACCCCCCCCCCCCCCCTCTAGTCCTCATCATCAACTCAGTTATTGTCCATTGTAAGGCAAGCCATCCCTTTTCCTGAAACATAATTTCTGGGACCGCCACTGACTAACATATTTTGACAGACACACACAGAAGTACCGACCAGGTTATTTCATATTACCAAATAAGAAAAAATAATGAAAAACCGTTTTTAAAATTAGTTTGTTTCCTTTATTATGATGAAAATTTTAATGCAAATAATGAAACAGGCACAATATAAAACATAAAAGCGAAACCTGTCGCTTCTGTGGAAATCGTAAAGGTAATTCCTTTGTAAAATTGTACACTGCTAAATATGTAGGTTCCTGTAACGCAATTCACAAATAGAACCAACAGATGCACTCGGTCCGTATCCTGTGCTCACTCTCTGTATATTGCATATTGGTAAAAGAAGACGAGAGAATTCCGCTAAATAAATAACTAAACAGTTCGCCAAGTACGAATATTATTTTATATACAATCCTATTATAATGCCCCAACTGACTTGGTCACCATGCAGAGCAAGTTGCGTGAATCTGATGTTCATACATTAAATAAAAAATGACAAACAATCTTACCACAAATTCTCAATCATCTCTCAAACAACAGTAATCGAAAATTTAGTGGGCAATGAACATCAGCGTCGATACCAAAGCCCGTGAAGTTGGCGAATAAATGAAAGGCACAAATTTTGTTCTGCAATTTGTGGTCCAAAAATTAATTTTCCAAATTTAATAGTATTCGAGTTATTGACCTTTCATCATGTTTTTCGCCAAATTAATGTTAACACATTTTTTTTTAAATATTACTTTTTATTTGTTGAATATTTAGTCCTTAATTTGTGCCCTTAAAAGTAATCCTGCACGATAATTCGTTATTATATTTTTCGATGCTAACTATTATTAGTGAAACAGAAAAGGTCTGAATTTTTAAAAATGAATAATTATTTCACTGGCAAATTTGTGACAGTATGTATTCTTATTTATAAAGTTGTACATGTTGGCACGCGTCTGGAAGGAAACAATGCAGGTATATTCAGTGTTGTTGTGTGCGTTTCGTGTGTTCACTTGTTACTGGTTTGCAAGTATGAAAAGGCCAAGTCGATGATAGGAGCCTGTTCGAGTTCATGGAGCACTTGAACGTGGGCTTCATCTCATGTACGCCGAGAGCATGGCGCAAATGAGGTACATGTAGCCAATTAAGCTTTCGCCCTGGGCCTCTGTGCTAGTCCGCCATTTGCGGCGCCTACAACGCCACAGTGCTTTACTCTCTAACCTAACCTCTGCTCTGCGCTACCCTACCTCAGTCTGCTCCTGCACAGCTTCTTTTTCTTCTATCAACATCATGCGAACCGGCCATGTGCCATGTGCGTGTATGCATCAGTATCTGTATTGATGATATTGCATATTAACATCATATCATCGACATAGTACCTAATACCATACCGGGTCATATATATATATATATATATATATATATATATATATATATATATATATATATATATATATATATATATATATATATAGTCCTTAATTTCGTATATATAATATATATATATATATATATATATATATATATATATATATATATATATACGTATGTATATGTGTGTTAATATTTTTAAATTGACTGGAGCCAATGTCTGCTCCAGGCAGTTTTTCGATGATGTGAAGGAAATCAAATGAGAAAATATTTTCAATTGATGAAAGCGGTATTTTAATTTTAAATAATCCAGAAAAGTCACTGTACGATTGTTTTTGCAAAATATACATTAAAAAAAACAAGTAATAAAAAATTGGTATGTTCCGATGTTTCGTTGTTTCTATTGTAACGAATTAATTGATATGTATAGTACCTAATACCATACCGGGTCATATATATATATATATATATATATATATATATATATATATATATATATATATATATATATATATATATATAGAATACTCCGCAACGAATATTTAATCATTGTTCAAATATCCATTAATGGCTAATTATTATCCGCTACTTCCACTGTACGAAAATGTTTTCTAAATTGTTATGAACCGTGTTTGGAACACCATTTTAATTAATATTCCCAATACACACACTTTACATTTTACAAGCATCCCACTGGCGCATTATGTAATCGAGCATAATGAGCTGACGAGTTTGAAGTCCTACCACAGGCATGTGCGTCAAGTATATATTATCAAATAACTCGCCGCTTCAAACTAGTTGCAAATACAGCTATATCAATTTCTTTCTAATTAGAATTCAGCTACAATACTTCAAATAGTAGTAGTTGTAACTACTATATTCATCTACACATTAGCAAATTCTGCATCTAACGGAATATGCACTACATGGTCCTGTATTTTTATTCACTGAATATATCAATGTACAGTGGATATCGTTTATAACGACATCTGATATAACGACATATCGGTTTTTGCGACGAAATTTCAAAGTCCCGGCCAGAAACTAAACTCTTTATACGTGAGGCTTATCGCTTATAACGACATCGGATATTACGACGAAACTAATATAACAACGAAAAATGGCTTGAAATTTGGATACAATTATCTTTTATAACGACGGATCGCATTGCGTAGTAGTACCGAATTGGCTCCGGGAATTACCGAGTTGCGAAAAGGCAGGGCGAATCGCGACAGACGTATTCATTCAGTGGTTAACTACGAATTGAAGGTATGCCATCGATGTCGGTATGGCGAAACGAAAAGCAACGAAGTGGAAATGGACGAAACAACCGAGTTGCAAACACCTACTGTAAAGGATGCATTTTCAGCAGTTGTTGAAACAATTCTGCATTTTTTCATGTTAAATCAAAATTTAAAAGAAACTAAAACAGATTTTGCATTGCTACATTTGGATCACAAAATCACAAAAACAAACCAAAATGACAGATTTGTTTATTAAAATTTAAATACTTATGTATGTATACATACGTATGTAAAATTATGTGTAAAGTTGTTTGTAAAATAAGTAGGATTGTTTTTTTTTGTTTTGTAACACTTAAATATTGTTTTTGTTGCTTAAGCTACTTGCACTCATATAAATGTACTCTTTTCTAACATATATATATATATATATATATATATATATATATATATATATATATATAATATATATATATATATATATATATATATATATATATATATATATATATATGCTAGAAAAGAGTACATTTATATATATATATACATATAACATATGTCTGTATTTATGTTGTTTGAATATAGCGACCTACTATTATAGCGACCGAATTTCGTTGGTCCCTTCAACGTCGTTATAAACGATATCTACTCTATATAGGTATGCAGTTTACAGGTGAAATCTAATATGCAAATACATATAGTCTATCCATAGATATAAGAACTTGACATGATTCCTTAATAGGTAGGGTGGTACCCTTCACAGCAGGAGAGGCCATAAACTACTAGTAGTGGCGGTATTCAGGTACATTTGTAATGCTCTTAGCGGGAAAGACAAGAGACATTTTGTCTATAATTAAGACGTAATAATAATTTATTGAATATTACATTTATTTATGTTAATTTGTATTATTATTGTTAAGATGTATATCATATTTTTGTTGTTATTTTTCAAAATGTATTTATAAATTTCTGAATACAGCTCTGCTTTTTATTCATTTACTGTGTCGTATAATTTGGGATAATCCTCTGTTAATAGCATGCTGCGTTTAGTCAAGTTCTTATATCTATGGATACACTATACATTGTACACATATAAGGAAACATCGTCGTTAGACGCTTTAGATGTCATGGCCAATGGAAACTGGATAATGAAAAGTTTACACACTGATTCTTTGAAGAAATAAGAAGTACATATATTTCATCATTGGTGAAGCTAATCTACTGTGTAGAACCATTGTACGTTTTTAAACGAAACGTAAAAAAAAAAAATCAGTAGCTAGTTTTGTAGGCTCCGCGTACAACGAGGACGCCCAGATTTCGTTCATGTTGGGATACGTGATTTTTGTGCTAACGAGCGCCGATGCGGTAGTTAGATAAATACGCCATTGACTTATTGACGTCGGATAATCATTCATTGGGTACCGCCTCCCCGTCCCTTGAATTGTGCAACCACCCCCTACCCTCCGCACTTCTACAGACCAGTTCCATCAGGACGTTTAAATTTAAACACAACAACGTTCATATATTACCCATATCGGTTGGTGGGCGTGTGGTAATGATTTGGGAATTGTGTGATAGCACACATACCCATTTAAGACAGTATCAGTTTTAACTAAATCTCTAATAACAATGGATCGGTCACAAGAGCGAAAAGATAAATGAAAGGCAATGCGATATGTGATCAACAAATCATAAGAGCGACAATTTAAACGAAGATAAATGAGCTACAAAACATGTAAGTACCATGTATGTATGTCGAATAAATCATTTTAATGGCACGCTGTATGAGCGACAAGGAATCGTATCGACAATTCACATAGGTACGTACGTAGAAATTCTACTATTCGGGAATACTGTGGTTAATCCGTCGTTCCTCACCCTCGATCTCATCATCGTCCTCGCCCACACCATTCATCGTCAATACATGAATGGATATATGTGCCCTGTAAATGTGATAAATATTTCGTATTTCAAAAATGCAATTACATTCACAACGTGAATAGATTCTACCGGCATTTAACAATTACATCGTGACTTGTACAATAATGTAATGCACAATATAAATAACGAATAGGGAGCTAGAGAAAGAGAGAGAGAGAGAGAGAGAACTAATGTACTGTATGAGAACGGAATTATGGCGTAATTAAAGGTAAAATAATGCATCAATTTCTATTCACAAAGTGTGCGATAGATTAAACGAACAAATTTCATTCATAGTTCTCGCTCTAAATAACGGATTTAAGTACATAGGCATGGCATGCCAACCAGAATTCAATATCCATCCACGTATGGACGGTAGCGGTAATACAACTTGCAGTAGCGAGTACGGTAACGGTAGAACTAGGAGCAATGGTAGTGGTAGAATATAGTGGTACCGGTAGCGTTAGGAGATGGGGTAGGCAGCAAGCCATTGAACGACGTCCAATTATACACTAAAACAATCAGGCCGGATGTAAAACTTGAGTAATTACTTCTCTTTTTTAATTACAAATGGAAAACAATTAAAAAAAAGCTAGTTCACTTGTTCCGTAACGGTCAGAATGAACGTAAAAGTAATAGTTTCTCGTTGGTTCGATTTTCGCGTAATTACTAACTGAACGTAACCGTTACATTGCGAAATAATAATAATTTAGAAGATATGTGCATGTTAGATGGCCATAAAATAAAAGTACCACTCACAAATTTCCAGTTTCAATTCAGTTCCTGTACAAAATTGCATTCCAAAATATGCAGACACACATACTCGTTTGCTTTAGCGTTGACTTTTATTTTCCATTTAACGTTTCAGTCCCAACACTCAATATTACGTTTGCATTAAGCCACACGAACATGTGTGCAAATTGTGAGTTTACATTTAATTATATTTTCTGTTTATAATAAGTTTAGCTGAACAGCCAACAGTAAACGCAATCACGAATATCAACGTATTGTTTAGAACTTACACAAAACTCGAAGATTAAAATTCAACATGCACTCATTTATATTATATGTTTCAACCTAACTTCACTATGTACTATGCAAAAATTATTAGATACATCTAAAACTTTTACTAACCGCTCGCGTAAAACTTACATTATACTCGTGCATTTTAGGTAGGTACTTATTCTTACTAGTTATTATATCTAATATGTAGAATTCATAGATAGATAGATAGTTGCCTTTACTATGGATCAAATTATGTCCTCTTTTTGTTAATTATATAAATATATATTATATATAAATAGATACTTTGTTTATTTTCACGTGCTTTATTTTATTCGAAAGCTACATGTTTCGTCGGCATTGCGACATCATCAGGCAATAACAAAAACAACAAAGAAGCATTTTTTATAAACAGCAAAACAATATTACAAATGTTTAGAATTTGCTCCGGATTTTATACATTTCCGTCGCAGTTTCAAGTTTGGCTACCCAGCTTTACATATAAGTTAAATATAATAAGATTGATTTATGGGATGTTTCGCATACAAGTTTGTACAAGTTACACAAATATAGTAGTCACTGTAATTGTACAAAGAGTTGATAAATCTGATTACATAGAGAAGGAATCTCCGTAATCGCACTGAGATTTAAATACGTACGTCAAGAGAAATAAAGGGAATTGTTGAGTACAGACCAGCTTTGTTCAAGGAAAAATAAGTCGATGTGCAAGAGGCACACATAGCGCAACTATATTTCAGATAACAATATGTGTGTTAGTGTGATGCGAAATATCCTTAGGGAAATCAGTACAGGATGCGAATAAAACCGATCTCACTTATCACACAAACGTTCTGGAAAACATCAGCTAATCTCCTGACAACATTGCTCTTTGTATATGCTATAGTCAATGTTCGACTACTTTCTACAATTTAAATTTTCAATAAAATTTAACGCCGCTTCTACTACTACCGAACTAAAACAATACATTCTCTTCAGTTGTAAGTCAAACAAAATAAAAGAATGATTCTTTAACTATACAGGTATTATTATAGTTTATTCAGTGGAACTCCAATATTCGTCGACGAATATCAAACGAAACCAAACTATGATTGTTGTTAAGAGTTTTTAATATTATAGAGGGGTTAGGCTATTATTTGGAACCTTCCATTATAACATCCGGTAATGTCACTGAGCTAACTGACGATCAGCTGACACTCCGGCCACGTCAGAAATGGGACGAATATTGACTTTTCGGGCGAATATCAAATAAAAATTTCAACGAACAAAAGGACGAACTTCAAAATAGACGAATATTGGCGTGGACGAATATTGGAATTCCACCGTATAAGTAAACCAAATATTGTGATATTGTTAATTGTCTAATTTGAAAAGTATATCGTTTTGTTCATCCAATCCGTTAAATGTATGGATTATGTACTGTCATCCAATAATCATTCATTTGAGTTCAACAAATAATTTATTTGTTATGATCATGGAAAAATTAATGAGCATGAAAAATCTGTACGCCCTTCTATCATAAAAATATTGCAACATATTGACGTATACAGTTAAATGGTTATAAAATGTATTATTTGTTTTTCAATATTTAAAAGTCAGTCATTCGTGAAATAAAAATAAACAATATATTTGTAACGAATGTAATGAATAAATACATAACATAACATATTTCCGTAATCAATGAACAAAACATAAAATTTTGGCACATTGCCTTTCGTATTTACCTTGAATAATACGCTAACAACAATTATTTATTTGTGTATTGTTCTATTGAATTAACAATAATACATAATAAATAATTTTGAGTACGTTTACATTTTTATATTAGCACTTATATGTAGTGTAGAAAACGTATAGTTTTAATTTGATTATTGAAACCACGTTTGACATGGAAACAGCAAGTTTCACAGTAACTCGTGGTACCGTAGCGTACAGGTCATATTTGAGATGAGCGAAATTGGAAGATGGAAATAAAATGAAAGATAACAACGTGACGTGCTGATATGCAGAGTAAATATCTTTATTTCTCTGATATTAATATTGTGCGCGGTACCTCTGGATATACAGTGCCGTGATATTCGTGTACATATTTGCACGGGATTATATAAACAAAAACTACATGTGTTGCGCAAATAATTTTACCGCAAATATGTTTCTATACAAATTTAATACAGAATTTTTCCTTTTAGTATAGTTATTAAAGAATGCCCCGCGGAAATCTACCGTGCTATGAGCACTTCGGAGAGATCACATGTAGGTTTCTCGTCACTAGAACAACCCACGAATAGAAAGGACAGAGATACAACGCGAGACAAGGATAAAACGAAACTGGAAGACTGTTTTCTTCAACGAAAATTCAATATGAATAACAAATAACAATGACGAATTTTGTTACTCATCCCTCGCTTCCGGCAGTCGACTAGGAAAAACTCCAAATTAACTTCATGCTCAATAAAACCTCGCAGGCATCTAACTTTCCATGTTTGCTTCAGAATAATGTACGTACGACCCAGTATGTACACGTATGTGCAATATTACGTCTAGGTCTGGAAAATATGAACATAAACATTGGTAATTAAACGGTCCGTACCATCTAGTGTAGGTACACACGGCGTAACTTATATTACTAATATACTATAGGAAATTCACGATCATTTTTCTTACAGCTTCTTTTTTCATTAAAACCAAATTACGGATATTGGATTTTTGTCGGGTTTCTAGGACAAGATTCTACTTAAATATTGAATCAAAACAAACAATATCGAATCTGTTTACGAGCATTCACGTTATTTAACGATTTTGATTCGAGATTTAAAGTTAAACCTTGTCCGAGGAACCTGGCATTCGTGACTTTTATCCTTTTGTATCATGAATGTTTTTAATACATAGAACTGATTATAATCTATAATATACATAGCTATTTCTAAATTCTATATTAGAATTTATATGGTTAAATGTGTGACTGAATTAGTTAATAATTGTGCTAAATTAGATATGGGTAATAAGTGTAATCGTAAGTGAAGTGGTGAGTGAATAAGCAGCAGGCAGCTTTCATAGTAGACAGACAATTTTAATGAAGAATTCACTCATGGCCTGGTGAAACATTATTACATTCTGTGACCCGAAAATCATAGTAACTTTTAACTAGTTTATCAAGCAATTAGTGAAATCTTTATTATCAATTTCAGCAGCTGAACTTATTGTAAGTACGTTGCGTTGCCGTTACGCGCTATAACACGGTTTAAAGACGGGTCACAGCCAGTTTATTAACAATATAAAGAAGATTGAAGATACTCGTGGGATATTAGAAGCAAAACTCTTTATGCACATGTAAGCGAAACAGCGTCGCGACTGTAATAGTGGCACAGTGGTACCGTAACATGTAATCTTCTACGCTCGACCGCTATACACCTCTGTTTCCTTTGTGTGTGTGTGCGTATGCACGCATTTGCGTGTTTGAATGCGAATGTTTGTGTACGCGCAGGTCAATACAAATGTACAATATGTATTGTATGTTGCGGTACGTTTTAATATTATGTTAGTTTAGGGTAAACGATAAAATAAAGTACAATTACAGTACGTTACAACATATAACGAACTAATTTTCGATTGATGCTACTTGCACATATTTACAAAATGTCGAATTAAACAGTGATACATCGAATGTGGAAATATGTGAAACACGCATTAAATTAGCATTGTTGCATGGTAAAGAGACACAAGTTGGGATTTTTTTATAGTTCACTAAACAAAGAACGGACTGACAGCATCTATTTACATTTAACCATTGCATTACGTTCGGTATTGCAATTATTCAGCCATTCACTAAATAGTGCCGTTGGCAACGTCAAACGAATTCATTAACATCAATGCAGCAGCTGTATGATGTATTCAATACAACACACAAGCAACATCAGCTACACTGGCGGATTGGTGGTAGAAGCAACAGAAATGCACGAGGATAGATATAAAAGAAGAGGATGTGAATAAGGTGGACAAGAGTTAAATATTGTAATCCAGGGAACAATACATGGGAACTTTCGTATCCGATGATGGTGCTTTTTGTGGTGCATTGCGCAGGTTAATCAACGAAATTGAATTCTTTATTTGGAGTTGCGAGGCGGCACTTCTTCTTTAGCGTCGCGTTTATTAAAAATCCGCTAATACCCGGCGTCTTGTTAAAAACGAACACGTCGCCACACGCGATAACTTCCGATTTGACGTGCGCATGCGCCACCGAACGAATACGAATGCAGACGAACGTGTTAGACGATGCACGTGGCGCAGCGTCGCAGAGAAGAAGTTATTATCAAAGTTGAACGTTCCCTTATTGCAAGCGTAAAAACAACACAAGTATATACCAAGATAAGCGGAAGGCAATGGCAAAACACAGAATGAAACATGAGTTGAGCAACGTTGTGCAGAGTTGAAGCTGGGACAACAGTATTGCGCGCCCTATATTTGTCTCTTGTGTAGGCAATAATCAACAGCTGGTCTTTTTAATTACGGAAGAAGAGAACGAGTGGACGTAATGAAAAGTAGACAAGCTCTGGCAGACAACTTGTCTACAAACAAGATGGATTGCTGTGCCTGTTATTGTCTCTGATGTCTGCTGAACCTAAAACATACCCAGCCTGGTCCGACGTCCGCGAAACATTTTCCTAAGCTCAACACTCGCTGCAAGTAATATATTTCGTGAACTACGAGTAAGTTTCAATTAAAACTGTCGCTTTCATGCCAGCCAGAAGACTAACGTGATTATTACTTGCTGTTTGTAAAGAATAAATGCTTTTCTTCACAGTCAGCCGGTCATCGGTCACTATTCCAACAAACTTGCTTCCTAAAACAGAGACTCTTCCTGAGAGTAAGAATGTATTGGTGCATTAATCACGCTCTACAACTAGGAGTTAAAATATGAAGGAATTAAGAGGAAATCAACTACTTTACATCCATTTCAGTCGGAGAGAAATGATAAATTTCCTCGACAAAGAGTAATTTCTTTTGTGATTGATTGCTGCATCAGTGCTGATTGTTTAATATTAAAACTAAATTAAAACTAAACATCTATTATGTCTACGTCCGTTAACATGTTCCGAGCAGAGCGGACGTGAAGAGGATGAACTTAATTTCCCTTAGTGAACTGACATGCACTCAGCATGGTGAAATGGAAAAGGGCCTGCAAACTCGCCGTACCAAGTAAGATTATTACAAATGGAGGTCACCGGCAACATGTTCCACTGTTAATTACTGTGAATTAAAATATTCACAGCTTTGACCGGCTGGCACATAAGTAACGTCACGTTGTTTATTTTACTTTTTTTCCATTTCAACGTACTCTGTTTTTAACTGACATCTTATATTTTATGTATATTTTCAGTAGAGAAAATATTCACATGAACATAGATTTCGATAATATTCAGGTAGATACGGATTCGGGAAGGTCCGAATTGGAAATGCGTCGCAGCATACTTACTGGATGATAGTGTTACAGATATAGGTGTATGCGTACTTAATCATAATTAATGGGGTACCGTGCCGTGTAGCCATTGGTGATGCAGTAAGGCAAGATTTTGGTCTCATAGACCTTTCTGGTACTGGCTAGAGACGCAAACAAAGAGACACGTACTAAGAGAACAGAGGCACTAGCGGTCTAATCATTATTCTGACGTTTGTGACCATTCCGGCTACATATAATCATGTGGCCGTGTGCTACTGAATTTATGACACTGGTGCGTAATGCAAAAGTTAGTTCTACTTAAAACTTGTGCAATGATGCCGACAACATTAATTTAGTGTGTAACTCTGTGTGCCGCTTCTTGTTACCGCGTTTCACAGTTATGCAAAACAAGAACCGGATAACGAAGGTGCGCGGTAGGGCATAGTACGGCGAAGTACCGCGCCCAACCGCAACCATGACTCGCTTCACCAAAACTGCACGTCGCTCAGCTCAGCTGCTCAGCACTTTGGTCTAGCTTGCAATGTACAAGTAAGCCTGCATCAGATACTTATTATGTGAGTTGTTTCTCGGAGACTATGCATCGCTAATGCTGTATTCCAAGTAACTATTGTTCATCTAGCAGTCAGCGCCGAACTCCACAATCTTACTCAATCATCGAACGCCGTCTTCGTTGCGCCAGTAACCTTGAATTTATTACTTACTGCTCAGCTTGTGGATTAAATTAGAAAATGCATATTGTTTCCGGAATATTAAGAATTTTCACCGGAAATTATTTTTCTCCTGTTTACTTAAAAATCCATATTTTCTCCCCGATGCAAAATATGCAAATGTGAACACCGAGCAAACACAGAGTCAAACGTTTTTCATCCTATCCGAGTAATTAGCATCATGTGCATACATAACTTGCAGCTGAAAGTTGCCTTTTCATGCCATATTGAAACCGAAAGTCAGAGAATCTACAGCAAACATTCTAAATCTAATTATTGACTCGAATAATATCATAAATATAGATGAGTAATGTATGATGTAATTTATTAGTTTCTGGAAAAATCTAAAGGAATATTTGGTAATCCACTGATGATAAAATCTGTACAATTCATATTCAGTATATCAGAAATATAAATAACATTGTACACAGATACAAGAATGTACACGTATGAAACACCTGGTTGAAAAATCTTTTCAGCCATACGTTCACAATTCACACCACGTGTCACGTACGACACTCGACATAGTCGTCGTCGGTGGTAGCGACGACGTCTTCCCGTTCCGGTTCCTACCGGCCGGAACCAGAACTTGCCAGGATGGAATCGTAAGCGTATCACACGCGCGTTGATACTAAACAGTGGCGCCAGAGAAACAAGGAAGAAGAAGAAAAGAGTAGAAGATCAGTTGAGAACGGGCGAACGAGTGTACGAGCGGGCTGTTGTGCGACCAACAAAACCAGTGTACTCTTTACCGAAATGAACAACCAGCTACTCGGCAATATTATTTCTCCGTTAAAGTTGCTCACTTTTGTTATTTTCCCCAAGCAGAGAATGCAAACTCGCATTACCTATGCATACGTCTATAAAACCCTGGCAAATATTTAAAAAAGTTTCTTTGTCATATAAACTATTAAATATTAAGGGACCTTGTACGGAGCTTATCCAGTTTGTTTTCGTTGCGGAGTGCGGAAACGCGCTAGTTTGGTTTTATATTTAATGAGAGTTGCTTGTCCATTGGGAGCTGAGTTGGCCGTGCTGCTTGCACTCGGCTCATTTGCTTCTGCTGCAGCCAGCTGTACTAGAAATACCTGTATAATATAGGTAGGTACAGTGTTAGTTACAGCTAGACAACACACACACACCACTACGTTACGTTACGCTACGCTACACAACACTACACTACACAACCCTTTACTAGTGAGGTGTGCACGCGCGTGTTAATCAGGTGGCAGCGCAATGCGACGTGACTCATTCACTGTTGGGAGCTCTTAAGAAAAGAAAAGCTTTTAAAACATTTGAATTTATAAAAGTTTTTATCTTGGTATGTTAATTTTTTACGCAGCAAGGGTACAGGATATGTACTTACGGATATGAATTACATGCATTACGCTACGGGTAAAAATCTTTTTTTCAGCACATTAATTCTTGTAAGTACTTAAATGTGATAAGAGATAAGGAAAATGCCACTCGCACATACGAGGACAACCAATGACGTGGTGAAAATACCCACCAGTGAAGTATGACTCTATAAACTACCTACATACTGCATGATATATACGAGGTGCGGTCAATAAATACGCGGGATTTTTGAATTTAGCGGGTTGTATGAATGCCATTGAACCAATTGTCCTTTGCCTATCTTGAAATTTGTAGCCATATTGGTTACATAGTTTATTGGTGGTAGTTAAAACGGTTACACGTGTTTTGGCCATTTTTAACTTGTGGAAAAAGTTTTGCTTAAAAAATGGAATAAAGTACAGCACCATACTGGAAATATTTAATGTTGCTTTTGGTGAATATTCTATGAATAAAACAAGCGTTTACAAACGATTAAAACGTTTCCAAGAAGGCAGCGAAGAAGTTGAAGATGACGATCGCCCTGGATGGCACAGCACATCAACAACCGATGATAATGTCAAAAAATGAAAGAAAATGATTATGGACAATCGCCGAATGAGTATCAGAAAGGTTGCTGATGATGTTGAGTTGATCATTTGGCACATGCCAAGTAATTTTTTCCAATGTTTTGGCCATGTGACGTGTGGCAGCAAAATTTGTTCCAAAATTATTGAATATCGTCCAAAAACAGAGCCGAATTAGCATTTCTCAGGAATGTCCGAATGAAGTCAACGACAATCCATAACTGCTCAAACGAATCATAACTGGTTATGAGACATGGGTGTACAGATATGAAGATTAAAAAACCTTGAAAGGACGACGTTTTGCCAACATTGACTAGATAAATGCAGAATCGAAGAAGTAAATGCTGTATCAAAAATTGCGTTGCAAATGTGCTAGAACATTGAAAACATCGCAGTCACAAGTGTATTACATCTAATGGGGACTACTTCTAAAGGGACAAAATTAATATTGATGATGAAATAAACACATTTTGAAAAAAAAATTCGCGTATTTATTGATCAAACCTCGTACACACTTACGTACAACTACTGCCCCAGATCCATCTGATTTACTTGTAAACCCAAACCAAACGTTAATCATTTATGTTTCTCATGCAGTTCGACTGAGGGAGATCTTTGAGAACGGGTCTTGTGGACTTTGACTTAAGAGTCAGGAGCCGAACGGTGAATCATCATCTCGAGTGTTATGGGGTGCCACGGGCACCATTGTAAGTATTGCGTCGTGATTATTACTGGTATACGTACTCACATTAATTTGTTTATTTCCATGTGGCGAGTCATGTCATCTAACGAGATGACGTAGGATTGTGTAACACACGTAACGAATATTATGAAGTTAATTCGAAGATACGATAAGTGTTTCATTGCCTCCTGTATAGCGAACGGTCGCATAGGAATTTTTGGTGTAGTGTTGTTCTCTATGGCAGAGACATCTAGAAGAGAGGCCGGAATCCTTACAATATATTGCCCTTAAATTTAAAGTAAATATCATTAATAAAGTATCTCTAAAAATAGAAACAAACGCCGTAATTCCTATGAACCCCACAAGAAAACATGTTAAAGATTAGTTTTTCTATTTTCCGTTCGAGAGAGAAATTACAATTCTAAAATCAATTACTCTTTTGCTGTATTTATGACCGTTGCAAGACATCCATAATAATGTAACTATATAAGCACCCCTTCAATCATAGATTCACATCACGGCCTTTCAGCAAGAAACCTAACAGCAGCGCAGTGCTTCACTCTAGCGGACTTCAGTGGAACTTTTTCGCCGCCATATCCAGAAAATCGATGTAAGCTCTACCGAACTTGTTATCTCAACAGGAGAGGGCTCTGTTAGCGATACGAAAAGGTTTGCGTTCCTGCTAAGCTATATTATTTAGCTACTCGGTGCATTTGAGATATTCAGAAAAAAACTGTCGAGTTGGAATGAATAACAATTTATGCTTGCCTGAAGCATACATGGAATTTTTACCAAAAAGTTATCCGAACAACAAAGGTATATTTCATACGTCAAATACAGCCCGTATAAAATTGCAAAATAATTTCATATCAAAGGAGTTTATCAAGTACATATTTAGTAGAACTTGAACTAATTAACTGCCCTATCTGTTTGTTGCTGACTAGTAACAAAGGTATTGTATGTTCAAAGATAATTGGAATTGACATGACTTCTTAATAGATAGGATGGAACCTATCACAGCAGGGCAGGCCATTAGCAACTAGTAGTGGCGGTATTCAGGTACAATTTTAATTTGTAATGTTGTGTTCAGGTTGTGTTTTATTATTTGCAAAATGCAGTTATGTGTAAATAAACAGAAATGCAAATAAGAATTTCTGAATACATTTTTTTTATCAATTTAGTACCTGGCATAATTTGGGATAATCTTCTGTTAATAGCATGCTGCGTTAATCCTCCGGGAGTCAATTCCAAATATCTTTGAACGAGCTATACATAAGAATCTGTATTATACATATTAGAAATAGTATTAATTGTTTATTCAGCGTCGTAAGTTGTATGTGACCTTCATGTTTGTGCCCCTAGATAAACAAATGAATAATGTTACATTTATTTCTTATGCATGTTAACGAAGATTTCACCCTTTGCACTCCACCGTCGCTGCTACAGCGCAATGCCATACAACAGTTACAACTCCACTGGCGCCGTAGTGTAAATAATAATAGCTCTAAATAATAGAAATAGTTTTTTTTTTTTATTTCTTAATGAGTAAAATTGGGTTTATCCCTTATAACTCCAATAAGTCAACTACGTGGGAAATTAGAATATATGTATTGACTGATGCAGAAACAGGTTATGTGTACAATATCCTTGCTTATTATGGAAGTATTACTTCAGAAAAATAAAACAACTATAAAAATCGTTTGTAGTTGCTGGAATATGAATTTGGGAAAAAGTTTGGAATGCTAGGGTTAATAACAGATGATACGAGACACAGTCAGTTTACAACGAAATTTTAATTACTTTAATCAGACGAATAATAAATAGTATTGTGGATGTCCTATAAACGTGTTATGATTAAAAAGTTGTTTTATGATATTATATTAGATATCATATTTTGAAAATCAGACTACGCTCGTATAAAATTTCATATGTACCGTCGCTATGTTTATTTATGGTACATATATTTTTTAAATTGAGAATATATATATATATATATATATATATATATATATATATATATATATATATCGGATGTCCTCAGAAATCTAAAACAAAGGGAATTAACATATAAATACAAAAAAATTGTGATTACTTCTGAACCATACATTTTACAGCAAAAGTGCGAATAGCAACTGCATAATGTGATGCTATATTTTTATATTTCGAGTAAATCAATTTTGAAATATTGCATTTTGATGACAGATCAGGAGGTCATGGAACAAAAATTGCGTGTATTTTTGTTAGTTACAACAACAAATAATCAAAACATAGCGTTTTTGTTTCAAGACTTCCTAATCTGTCATTAAAATGTAGTATTTCAAAATTAATTTACTCGTTATAAAACATATCTGAGCATTAAATATAGCATTCCCTATGTCCCAGATTTCTCGGGACACCCGGTATATATATATATATATATATATATATATATATATATATATATATATATATATATATATATATATATACGTATATGGATAAAACAAGTACGACATTTAGTTAAGTTCTGTACATATTCTGGAAACAAAGTATCATTTACTGTTTGCTTATTGTTAATTTTAATGCAATCCAATTTCCTAACTTCCCTACTGACGTATAAATTACAGTAATTACGCTGTTTATTTGCATTAGCATGTAACGTATGTAAAATACAATATGATATCCGTCTAACAGTGACTAGCATGAAACAATAATGTACATAAATATTAATAGTCACTATTCTGCATATAACCGAAGCATAATATCTACTGTTTACCATATTATCGATATTTCACAAAATGTTTTCGATTCAGAAGATTTTAACGATCCGTTAAGCAATAGGATTCTTATTTAGCACAAAATTACCCGTAAAGTTTGTTGTATTCTTTTTATCTAGTATATACGCGTATATACATACATGTATATACGTTTTTTATTTACTATTTTTTCATGTACCACAAAATTTCTAGCAATTTTGCCATGTACTAGCAAATTTTTTGTATGCATTCTCACTAAATATATAAAGGCATAAAATTGCGCTATACCTACCAACAAACATTCCGCACACAACAGTGTTGTATATTAATATAATATATACTGGTATTCTGGATAAACTCACAATAACACTGTAACTTCATAAGCACTATAGTAAAGCTTATATAGTACTACTATAAGAACAATATAAAAATACAATTTAAAAATATGATGTGTTTATCTTTGCGCTAAATTTGTTGCGAAATTTCTCCTGAATATGTTCTGATTATTATTTTTTTATGATTCCTATCTGCATTATAGAAGGATTAAAATACGTCATACAAGTTCCAAATTGGTTTTTTAAAAATAATTTTAAGAGAAAATACATAATAAACTTTGACAATATCATGAATATTAGTTACGGAGAAGAAAACAATGACATTTTTATGTTGGTGTCACAATAATTTGTCTCGATAATTTCATCATCACTATGCAAAAGGCTACTCTTAATAATATTAAAGTTCATAATATTTTAAAGGGATGTACAAATTTTAATGCAATTTTCTCCTGGAACATATTGAAACAAACGTTTCATTGAAATCTCTTTGTCTCCGTTGTTATATTTTGAACACAGGACACCATTTTGTACTACGTAGTGATTCTCTAATATTTTTGTATGAATTAAATTAGAATAATATTCATTCTGTAAACAAGTGAAAATAGTATTATTCTTCAAGAATTAGTCTCGGTAATATTAAGAAATAAAATGCATAATATAATTTATACTTATATCAAGCTGAACAATAATAAATTATACACAGTAAGAGAAAATAATTTAGATTATTATTATATAGCGTGTGTACTGGTACAATTTGATTACAAGCACACATGGCCATATCAGAAGTGTAAAAAACTGTTATATATGCATAATTTAAATTAATCAAATGAACAAATTTCTTCCGAGAATTCTTTGTTATTATTTATATGCATGTTAGCTTTGTAGCAAATATCAATATTCGTTTCTTTTGTGCAAAATCTGTTTCTCTGAATATAAAACTATATGTATTGATTAATGAGGCTACGTTGGTTGACTATTTGGCGAAGGCGGGTTTCACTAAATATTTTAAATGTGCGGAAGTCGGTGAATTGAGTATCTTATTTTTGCTTGGTACACTAGACATGACTTTATTATGAAGGCGGAATGTTTACTTGCGCTGTGGAAATTATATTTTCCATTGTTCGCGAGTACAATGAAGCGTGCCGTGGCACGGCCTATCTTCATTGTTAAACTTCATTTGATTTCACTGATGTAATTCATGTAATAAATTGAAATAAAATGTTTTCTAAAACACAGACTCACATTCATAACGCAAGTACTGTGAACTGAAAAAGTTCGGAAGTCATTGGTGGAAAAAAAAGAGGAAAAAACTTAGTACAGACAGCACAGGGTCCGATGCCAATTTTTTAACAGACGAATATTCTGTGTGCGTGTGTGTATGTATGTATGTGTGATAGGTTTGGTTATGGGACATGCTGATGCACTCGATGGACCGACCCACCATTATATTTGAATGAAATAAAAAGATTAAGCTGAACCAGTGCCACTCCTTGGACAGGCGCAATCGAGTTCGGCGACGCCGCCTCCTGGTGACGTCACGGAACCATCTCTACGCGATTCACTCCAAATGTTCCCTCTCTCCTGAACGGGATAGACCCGAGAGTCACGTATTGCCAACATCGGGGTTGGTACCATCACACAAACTTACGACGCCGACGCCAACGCCGACACCGATGCCAAGCAAATAAGGTTTAAACAGACATGTATTGGAATGACTGCCTGACACGGTCACTGGATTCAAATTAACCATTCATTCGGCGATTGTCAGAACTTTACTTAGTTTTTACTAATCTCAAACCTACTGTACTGTACTGAACAAACACATACGTATATTCAAAACATTTTCCGTCTAACTTTTCACTATTTACAGTGGAAATTCTCGTACTGGCGCGAAAACAATTGTCCTTTGTGCCCAATAATTAACTAGTCAGTTTGTATTATTTTACATACTAGTTAGGTACGAAATAATTGTAACACAAACATTAATACTTTCTAAATTAAATGAGCATTATTCTAAAATAATATTTAGCAACGTACCTGAAATTTTAATTTAAAACTTACGTGTTGTAACACAAAAAACACACACATGTGTATGCAAGAATAAATAGCATATCACGAATATGTAAATTACGTAAGAAAAACCTTTGTAGTGTTCTTGGAACAAGCGTGCAGATAACTGACAAATAAACGAAAATATTAATTTTCATAACCGTTTTACGATCCTAGGAGTTTTCATCGAATGTCTATACACAGATCTTTATATTCTGAAATTGTTACAGACACAGTAACAATACACACACTCACACACACCCGCACGATATTATAGCTCGTTTTGTTTCAGTGTCGACGAGTAAAAAAGGAACAGAAGACAGTTTCAGACTATCGGAACCACGGTGTACCGAGTTTATAGCCTTCATGTATACCTATAAGCATTCACACCAACACACGGACGCGTTACTACTCGCCATGCTGCTATGAATGCTTACGGTTATAACAATACATGGAAACTATTAAAACCCAGTGCAATGTGCTTACACTAACTCAGGACCGTCCTAATAGTACGAACAGTATATTTATTCGTATATAGAGCACATGTATGTACTGGCTATCACATAATTAAATATTTATTTCACTTACTTTATTCTGGCAGAGTGCATCTTCGTACGTATAATATGGCGGAGCCTAAAATCAAAAGAAAAACAAAATGTCAGACAAATGCGACAAATGATATCAATGTCATAATAAATTCATACAGAATGACAATGATTTCACATTTCAAGAAGAACTAAAAAGGTATATTATTACATCAGGTAACTCTCGTGTAACACTGTAGCTAGATTTCTCCAGATTTCTGTAGTGCGAGCTCGTGTTAAACAGGTTCAGGAACTAATACAAAAAAGATGCTTATATTCTAAAAAGTACCAAAAATACCCCATTTTATATTAAATACGGGGATTCCTAATAATTGTATCCAACATAATAGTATTCAGTATATATGTAGGTACAACAGAAGATACGAAACTAGTTTTATGTACATAGATCATATTTTATATTGTAATTCTAAAAATATTATTAATGTAACATAACTGCAGTACAAATATATAGTGTGGCATACATAAATATGATACAGTAGTTTGTTTTTCATTTATGTTAACATGTAACTAAATCTAAATAAACGAATTCACATACGTATATCAGAGCAGGTGCATAATATTCACATAACTACTATAAATAACAAATGTCACATCAGCTGCAAGCAAATTGATGGAATATTATATCATACATATGCCGATATGAGTATGAAGTTAAAATGTATATTTTTAAATACAATACGTAAGGACAAAAAATGATTAGAATAAAATATTTAATATTCTCTGCACTTTGGCAATCAGATATGTGCAGTCTATTATTTATATCTGCTTATGATTTTTAGCATTCATTTTTTTCATATTCAATATTATTTGTAATCTAGTTATGGCATGTATAGTTAAACAAAATTTGCAACCTCCGATAATTATCAATTGATACAGAACATATTCATATGCCAGTATGGTCACTGGGATATTGTTGGTTATGGATACAAAACCGAAGCAGTAACCCTGACATGAATAGAAGCATAGAATACTGTCGTACGTGGTTCGCATGTTACAATAAACTGTAAGTGTGAATTGACATCTTCCATTATTGACGTTACATCATTGCACGGGTCAGTTGTGCTACTCCGCTTGAAGGGGACATACTGTACTGATGTATTTATTATTTACTTTATGTCTAGAATAAGATATTGTGTACATTTTCTAAAGACACGAAATATCACCGGCTTGTTTACTATAATCCAGTAACGTGTCATATATTTTCAAAGTTAAGATCACGACTGAAGAAGAAAAACACACTCACACACAGTGGCTCATATTTAATTACCGAGATTACAGTTGCCACATATTTTCAGAAACAGTGTCTTAAATAAGAAACCGGGACAGAGTAGAGAAAATGGGATCTAAAAAGGTTCTGCAGGTTTGACGCAAATAACCCATGCAGTGATATGTAAGAGGGTGTAGCTAGTAAACCAGTAATTCTAAAAGTTTCCATTTATTCAACCGTTTCTTACACATAAATGTACAGTAACATGGTGATGTTTCATTTCGATTCATTACAGTTTGGTAGTTTAATTCAGAACCATAATAAATCGGTATAAAATTGTATCTTATGCAGTTTCATATCCACATAGTACAACATATGTAGAGAATATCTTTATAATTCCACATACGATATATTAGATAGAATTACAAGTAAAAAAAAAATTCATTATGTGCCGTTGAAAAAAAAGTTTGACGGCGGCTGATACAGGGAGAGGTAGTAGACACTACAGAATTGAAGAGAGACGAAGAGAGCCATTTCTCAATCCCTAGAGAGGTTGCTGGTCCGAGGAATTAAGTAGATATCCTGCAGGACACTAAATCATGGCCCCGTTGTGTAGTGGCTAAGCCTCTTCCATGCACTCTCCTAGGGCACACCACGTTCTCAGGATAAAAGCAAGCGCAGATCAATCGCCCCTAATGTGTTATTGAAAATAATACATTAGCTTACGGCAACATGCCAGTCTGTACACTACTGTTGCTCCATACACTAAAAGACCCAGTCGATGCCAAGCCATTTCCATACCAGCATCCAATCATACCATCCGGTTTGTACCATACAGTTTTATGCGAGTACATACATATTTACTTATACTTCTTGTTCTATCAGTCAAAGAATTCAAACTCACTAAATAATTGTCCAAATGATTAAAATAAAACAGCGTTTTAAATGAATTTAGTTTGAAAATGAAATAGCCTAGGAAATAAGATACGAAATATAAAGTTCGTCAAGATGGAGTACGACCGCAAAAATATTTTCTTAATTTTTTTTGGTTATTTTAACAACGACATTAAATTTTTTTGTGTTCTTAACATTTCAGCGCAATTAAAAATATCTAATTAAAATGGTACTCCAAGTTTCCGTTATTGTTTAAAATTTTATTATACATTTTTTACTCACTTTTTTAATGCATGCGTGAAATTTACAGAATACTTTTAAATATGCTATCCTTTTCAGTTCAGCACATCAGAACTACAAACCATTTCTGTTTCTTTTATCTTAAACAGTAGAATCCTTAACAATACAATAAGGTGGAAAAAGTAATTTTGTCTGATTCTCTTAGCATGTTAACAAAATTACTGCATACCAATTGGAATTTATCGAGTAATTTATACATTTGCCATATACAAGAATTAACATGTATAGGGGGAAAATAGAGTTCGATAGAAGATTGTATAAGGGCTACTATAAACAAGAGAGGAAATCCATTAGTAACACAAGCAGAAGGTATCGAAACAGAATCAAAAGATTGAACAGTAGAAATACATATTTGTAAACAATTAGAATAATGAGATCCAGGATTTTAGCAAATTAATTATTAGGTCATTTTAGTACTACTAATAGAACATGTTAAAATTCAATGGAATTACAAAAAAAAATAAAGGCAAAAAGGTTAACATTTTTTAGTAGTATTTATTTACATTAATTCTATATATTATATAATTCTCTGCAAACGATAAAATAATTTAAAAAATTCATATTCTTCAGAAATCAGATTTTATTACTGTTAAAAAGAAAAATGAATATTTAGCTGTTTATTTTCGTTTTGTGTTGCAAATATACATTTTCTAAGCGCAGAATTTTAATCAGCTTTCACAGAAAAACACAAAACTGGTATAAGTTCTTATCAGCGTAAAGATAAAGTGAGTCCAAATATTTGTCAAGAAGCTCTTGAGCTAAACGGAACGAGAAATAAATCTGTCTTCCGCGACGGACATCATTTGTCAACTTACGGCATAACAGGACCAGTGTCTCTGTAGTCAAAGAGCATTCGTAGACAAAAACAAGATCGATTCTAGCAACGGATGTATGACAGGAAGTGAACACCGAATAAGCGTTGACCAGTTGGACAATTCAGTTATTTCAGTGATCAACATGTTGCCATTTATACGCCACCCACAACCACCACCCCCTTCCCAACGGTCCGGTACTAATGACAATGAACTAGAGTTTCCGGTAGATCTATCTGGAAAGTATTCGGTAGAGGTAAGTGGAAATGAAACGGTTTGACCATTAATGAAATTCGAAAATATATTCATATATCAAAATGTTGGTAGAAGGTTGAAATAATTGCATTCTTGGGGCAACATATTGGATATTTCAGACGGGAAAGTGAGTTAAATTAGAAAACGCCTTTTATAAAATGAAAAATATACAATGGGAGTCGTCGAGGTGTTTAATTAACTATACTGACGTAGCGAATACCACACCAAATACAACAAAAGCTGAATGTTGGCTAAGGGTTCATCTCGCTTCTCACCAGCTCGTACAAAGCATACAAATACAATGTACAGCGAGTAAGGCGAAAAAATACTTTCGCACGTATGCGTTATACGGCGTTGTACACGCAAAAGTATACTACTCTTCGTTTTAACAGTTATTCGTGTAGCTTCGTCCTCAACAAACGAACTACTTGCCTTACGGCTGTGTATACCCTCCCGAACCTTTACAAGCATACTTTATTATTCATCTACTTACTTATTCATATTCAAGTTTCAACATAGTCAGGAATGTCTATTTGTTTTCAATATAAAAATCTCGATATTATTAATCAGTTATTTATAGTTCAAATATCATAATATTTATTCTGTTTTCTTACACGCATATTTTATTAACTATATTATAATATGTATGTATGTTTATGTGTGTTATATGAAAGAGATTTTACCTTGCATTTTAAATTTGTGGAATTGGAATTATATTGTGTGAGATATGAATATATATTATTATTTATGATAGTAGCATGACATGGTAACATTAAATTAAATATGTAGATAGATATGTGGTATATAACATATAAGTGTGTACAATAAATATACCCACAGGTGGCACTGATAAAAGTAGCAACATAGTATGCCACTGCTGACGCTGACGTGTACTGTTGTTCAGCTAGTTTATTATTAATGCGACCGTACAGGTTGGTACAAGACATATGCGTAACTATATACACATGACAAGTATGACATGCATGCTTCTGGAATACCGTAGTTAGCATAAACGTTTTCAATGCAATTCATTTCGTTTAATTATGGAGGTCAAATTTATGCTGCAGAATACATACCTACGTATGTGACAAAACTCCCAGTTAACCGTACTTTGTTAATAAATCGTGCAATATATTAAAATGGTATCGTGTGTAACCCGATATGCCTAGCCTGTGTATAATATATGCAAACTGATAACGTCAGGTCGATATCGAGTTGTCCATGCCGCCATTTCGTGCGAATGTAATCAATGTTTACTTTATCTACCAGGTTTATAGTTTATACTTATAATAACAAGCAATGTTTGGTATGACTTGTATGGATTTACGCGGCAATCCATTGCGCAGTCGCATTCAGTCGTTTATATATACAACAGTACTGATCATTTTTTATTTTGCTAAGTTAAATATTGGAATTCCGTAACACTAAGATATATTGACTTTCTCTACTTTAATTAACATTCCAGAATTGTAATATTGCTACAGTTTAAAGCAGCGTGATCGCTGTATTCCTCTTAAAATCTGTAATTTCAAGTTCAAATATCTCTGTAATGAAACTGTCTAGCAGTCTAAGTCATTAAATACGACTGTAAATATACTGTTTATTTATTTAATATTGTTTGCATTTAGTTGCATACTAGTTATATCATCAATATCGTTTTACACAAATCTTATTTTTTTATCTAATAACAAAAAAGAGGTGAGTCCTTGTCGAAGTGGAGAGACTTTGACGAGATGGCAAGGCTGAATCATTTCTGTAATTACATTGAAATAAAGCCATGATTTGTTTCTTTGGCTACAAATATTTTATTGTGTTCTTGTGAACCTAACGCTCAATGTAAAATGTAGCCGAATTCAAGAATTCTGTATTGATGAATTTCTATTTGACGCCCTGCATCAAGGCGCTGTGGTAGTGTATAGTGATTTCTGTTTGTTTCCGATATATTATATCAATGCTATCTTTGTTACACAAACACGTATATACAGAACAAAATAAATATACGTAAAAAAATATCAAAATTAAACAAATGAACAAAATGAGCAAGTGCTATCTGGATCAAAATCAGAGAATAACAGAATGAAATTTGTTAATTAGGCGCAAAAGTAAATATAATGTACAAGGGTTATTCTCTTAAAATAGACAAAATACAAAAATATCTCCAGTAAACAGAAACGCTACTATTAAGCAAGGTATGTATGATATAAATCGCGATTAAAATCACATGATTTTTTAAATTAAAATCTGTTATTTAAATTACATCATTTTTCACTTCATAAAATTTTGTTCATTCTAATTTAGTCAACGGAAATTTAATAAACAAGTTAATTCTGTGCAGTGATGGTTAGCAATTAATAAATTAAGCATATGTAATAGACAAAGAAACAATGGTACATTATTCACCAAGGGAGAGTGCTACAAATACATCGAGGAAAACATGATGTTCTCTCCCGAGGTGTATATACTATCTTTCCACGATCGGGAGTAGAAACCCTTAATTTTATCAATAAAAAATTATAATAAATCGGAGCGAAATTACAATATTTAGAATCCTTTGGGAATGTTTGCATGCAACGTACTATGACAACAGAAATTTGTTTACAAAAACCTTTGATATAATAAAAACTCCCCCAGGGAAATTGCAGTCTTATTTCGTTCCTAGGGAGTAAATGCTTTACTTATATCACAATTTTGATGCCATAGAAACTGACTTCTAGTCCCAGCAGTGGAAAAAATTATTTAGTAAGAAATATTTTTTTCTAGAGAAATACCTATTGTCTATTTTAAATTAAGTAAAGGTTGGACAATAATTTGTATTTTTACTAACTACCAAACCCCTGAAATCACTGAATTAACGAATTAGGTTAGGTAATATGATTAAAATAACAGATAAAAATTAATTTTGTTCTTCAAATCAGATTTTTATACAAAAAAAATTATTTTGTACCTATCTTACCATTAAGAATATTACTACAGTACGTGAATTTATACCCCTAGTTTTTATTGTTCTAGTTATTACCCTTAGCTGGCCTGCTGTAAGTAATAAGTACCCACAGCGAAGTAAGTTTTTTTGCGATCACGGCGACATCTGACGTTACAGAAATGAATTAATTGTGTGATCCTTGGGTCTCAAGCAAAATAATGCTCCGAATTAATATATTGTTTGTTTGCAGAGATAAGTATACGAAATATCAGTTTTCAGTTCACTCAATCAGTTTTGTTAAATGTGTCCCCTTTTCCGGCCAGATATCCCGTTTTGTATGAAAGCTGTGATCCTGTCGTTACGTGCAAGTGATAGGGTTCAAGTATTGAGTTTCACAGTGCCTGTGTATATACGTATATCTGCTATCTGGATTCATAGAACATTAACCTTTTACTCGTCTAAATCCAAATTATGCATCAGTGTATTGACTGCATGACTGTAAGACATTTACTATATTTTATCTTTTGAGTCGAGACACTCGAAGCTGTATATATTTCTCAATTCCGTTCACTCGATAAAATGAGATCCGTCCGAATCCAGATTAACCGCCGTTTCACCTCAACCGACGTTGAATATAGGGCCCAGGACAAATAAACTGACACTCGACAGCGTAATCTGAATACATGTACATAACACGCGTATGAAGACATACTAGCGAGATAACGCAAGATATAAGGTACGTACATACATATCTGTCCCATAGAACTAAATGTACATTCTGGACTTTCGTATTACGTAATATGTATATGGTGTAATATTTATGTTACAATGTAACATGGTACGTTGATACATTTATTTATTTATTCAATACTTTGTGAACGCCCCCTCACTCTCGATTCTGGTACTCCAACGTTAACGTAATACCTGGTAATTAAAAGTCCTTGACTTGTAGTGACAGAACTTCCCCTTACAGAGAGAATATATTTCTTTTACCGCGATCAGTTAAATGTACGTCACATGCATATCGGAAATAAATTTGCAATTCAAAAACGTTGTTTCCTGTGTCGTATTAAACAAGCAATTAGAATAAATTTCAGGGCAAAACCGCGAAAGGAATGGCTTCGCTAAAAATAAGGTCCCTAATATATGGACAATAAGGTTTCGTCGGCTGTATGGTAATGCTCATTGATTCCCGATTCGGTCAGAACAAGTGAACGTTCTGAATGGCAAAAGGGCGGTACGAACAAAGAGAGAGCATTGTTCCACGGCATCTGGGGACGACTGACCCTCCAGATCTTAATACTGCGGAATATATGAGCTGATATGAGCTATTGCTTACACTACTTGGTGCCTAGACACTAACGCTAACGACAATCAACCATTCTGCGTTAAATATACGTAGGTATAGTCTATTCAATGATCGTATTGCTGACTTTTTGGTTTGTAATGATTAGTTTATTGGAGGTGGTGTATCATAATACAAATTCTGTGAAAAAAAAAACATTGTAATCCTATTAAATACTGGCCTCAAGAATAAAACCCAATAACCGTATCGAGCGTGAAATATTCCACTGAATAACTGATCAGTGTAGGTACACCAGACGTGAAATAAGTGCTTTTTAATAACCGCTATTTCGTTGCCATTTCGACATATATTATATAAAATCTGATTTTGTGAATATGTCTTAAATAAACAATTCTAAAATACTTAAGTAAATTGGATTTTAATAGCGGTTACTAAAGGCACTTATTCCTACTCCGTTACCGTGTACCTACAGTGGTTAGTTATACAGTGGAATACTGCACGCTCTGTACAGCTATTGACATTCATTACTGTATCAGTAATGAACAGGATTACAATTTTGTTTGGGTTTTATTATCTATTGAAAAAATTCCTAGAATATGTATTATTAGGATATAACACTCCTAATAAACTAATTATTACACACCAAAAATTCAGAAATATGATAGTGGAATAGACTATACTTATTCCTTATTCCCACACTATAATTTTAGTAAACACTGCTGCCCACAATACAATACAATTTAGTCATAGTAAAAACTACTATTTTATTATGTATAACACTATAGTTTCATTTGTTAGAAACAATGCGAACTTTTATTAGCTTTTAAATAAATCAATGGAAAGTTATTATGACCAGTTATATTATGACCTATTTCAATTGTGACAATGTTAACGTAAGTACAAAAAAAATCAATAAAAACATGCAACTGGTTTCAGTTCACATGAATACCAATTTATTATTTATTGATTTCTATGACTCAATAATGGAAATTCATAATTACGAATTCAGAATATTATGAAAAAACGTGTTAAAATTGTTGCCGTCACTGAGAAAGTAATGACTGCTAACCTATTTCTGTTCTGCAAATCAGAAAATTCTTTTTTAATTCAGCAATAAATTCGCTGGAGAAAGGAAACAGATATAATATTTCATTTTTATTTGGTCTGTTGCAAAATTTCATGTATTTGGGGCGTTAAATTTCAAATAGTTCTTATCCGTTCCGTAATATTCGCATAACGAGCTAAAGGTTTGTTTTTCCGATGTAAATTGCAGTTGTAAGGCAAATAAGTTACAAAGAATTACATCAATGTCCACACGAACGACGCAAAAAAGAAAACGGAAGTAATGTTCGCGGCCTTAGGAGCACGAACGCTGCAATAAAAACATTAAAAACCGTACTGATAAGGGTTCTCATTTTAAGAACAATGTAATACACCATACCCTAGAACATTCGCATTAATATTCTCCCCTTACCCTTCGCTTATCGCACAGCGAAACCAAGGGGACCTCTTTCATTTATATTACACGAATCAAAGATGCATATTGCATACACAGGATTTATAACATGTTACAATAAAAAATCAAATGAACTACACCCCACAACAATTTTAATTAATCGAAGTCTTTTATATGATCATTGATCATCATATAATCTTTAATCTATATTAATGACAATGAATCATCCTTATGACAATTTTTCTACTTCTGTAAATATATCAGAATCGCAGTGAAATGACATTGTTTTGTTTTATAGATTAAATTACATCTGCTGGGGATTTATTGATTTATTTTCGAGTTCAACATTCAATGATTTATTTATATCAAATATGTTTTATTTCGGTCATTGGTAAGCTGACCGGGTGCTGTTAATAATTCTGGTTTATTCGTTCCAATATACATATTTTCAATCGAACCCAACCCATTTCACCGAATGAATAGCACTTATTGCATTTTCGGTTCATAAAATATTTTATTTACCAACAGCTGGCATTCATTCGAAACGAATCATTAATTCCTACTTCGTTAAATATCCACCAGATTTTATGGCCGGTGCGAAACATTAAATTCACACATATGGATGACGCAAAGGTCCGATGGAACATAATCATTGCTTTATAACCTCTGCGTACATCCAAAAACCAACTTGGCTTCTCTTCAGTTTACACAGAAACGTCAATAGTATCTAGTACCATTCTACAAAAATACATCACATTGTGAACAAATATTAACTGGTCAGTCAAACACATGACTAGCCTATATACAGATATTGTATTGGTTAATAATGTATATGTTAATAACACCTGTTTTCATTTATATATTATACAACGAATAGTTAAGAAGTTTATGAAATAATATTCATATTATGTACAGATAGATATGAAGTTAAGGTTATAACTGAAGTTGGTATTATGTTGAAGAGGAAGAAGTAGTACATTGGTCACTGTTGTGTCACGATAAGTAAACAGAGTGTAGGGTAATTTAGTAAAATATTGATATAGTGTTCTAGGGAGAATGTGTTCTGCAGAGTTATTCTAGCGTACAATTAACGTTATAACTTTACAATGCACCGTTGGAGCATGCGCCATGTACACGATGACATTATCCGAAATGGAATCCAGTGATTATGTTAAGTTGGAGGGCGCATGGGGATTTTTCGCCTTATTTTATGGACAACCGCGTACGAAACACGTGGAATTTTATTCGCATTTTAAAACCATAACGTTCTAACGTCACGTTTCAAAACGGCAATTTGTATGCGGCCTCAGGTATTCCACGAGCATGAAATAATAATATCCAAACAAAAGTAAACACGGAAAACAGTTGTTATAGAAAAATGTTAAAATTTAAATCGAGATAGGATCGGAAATCTCAAATCCAACTTCGTATACATACATATACACAGAGACAAAAGGGTCCCAACATAAGTGACTGCGCTTGCGCATATACAGTGGAACACATGCATACAGAAACAAATATTACAGACTCACGTCCGTATATGATCACGGCCATTACAGGAAATATAAAGTAAGCCATTTATAAATTTTGTGGCAAAGGATCATTCCGGACAGACAGAAACGATCCGAAAATACATTCCACAAATGGTCACATATCGGTGAGGGTTCGGTATAGGGGTGCTCATATAAAAGCGGATATAAATACTTATGATGCAGTGAATGGGAGATTTGTACATATATGTGCATGGAAAAAGCTAAATATTACCAATGTCGGATATTCATCTAATGTCCTTTCAAATATTACTTTCTTCACATCTAATTTCATAGTAGTAATCGTACGTTATAATACACCCAGGGAGAGAAATGTCTTATTTTTCCTGAAGTGTAATTACAAATATATCGAGGGAAAAATTGTCATCTCTCCCGAGGTATATAATACTATTTTTTTCCACGATCAGGAGTAGTAACACTTTATTTCATAAATAAATAATTATAATAAATCGTTGCGAAATTGCAATATTTAGAAGCCTTTGGGAATGATTTCATGCAACGTACCTGCCCTGACACAGAACAGAAATTTCTTTACAAACATCTTTGTTATAATAAAAACTCCCCTAGCGAAATTGTTGTCTTATTTCGTCCCTAGGGAGTAAATGTTTTGCTTCTGTCACAATTTAGATGCCATAGAAACTGACTTCCACTCCGGGCTGTGGAAAAATACAATTATGTATTTGCAAAATAATCTTCTTACATCTTATCATTTAACAGGCCACTACAGGGATTTCGGAAACTATAAGAGATACAAAGTCGGTTAAATTAGACAAAAGTTGCGCATTTATGAGGATTTGGATAAAATTGTATTTACGAAACAATAATATCGAAGCGACTCATGTACAATCATGTATACCCCATACTTACAATCAGGGGTGGAAGTAGAAAAAATATTTCGCCGGGACGGCGTTTCAGTTTCAAATTTTTACCGGCATTGCGTTCCGGAGAGTTCCGGTTTACTTTTACCCTTGGATACAATATATGTATACAATAAGATTAAAAAACTTACACATCAAATAGAACCATTGTTTATGTATATTTTTTTACTCAAGATATTAATAAAATCTTACAGTAACATTCACTTTACATACGATGACAATTAAGCGTCAATATTAACTGACACACAAATTGAAACATATCTCCGATGTTTCGACTAATTTGGACTACATTATCTAATATATCTGCATATCAATGTTAATTAAAAAATCTTAAAGAATTAATGCGAACGATATACAATATAATACGTTTGAACGTAATAAGTTAATTGTTTAAAATATACGAAGAACAATAAAAAATAAAAAATTGTGCAGTGTAATTATTCCGATTGTACATATAATTTAGATGTAGAAAATATAATTACTATGCTCATTTACCAGTTTCATTTTGCTCATAGTACAGTGAAAATTTACTAATTCAGATTAATTAGGAACAGAAGTAGGTCTGAATTAGTTAGTATTATAAATTATAAAGTATGTAAAAATAAAGTAGTTGTTAATTTAGATTCGGACGAACTATCACAAACAAGTTAATTTATGAAAAGTAAATTATAGCTTATGAATGTTGAACGTGAATATAAGTTGTTTATCAGAATATTGCTAATTAAAAATTCATCAATATGTGAGAGTAATTTGCATGCTAATTTACAACATAAAGTAGCAACGCAAATAGCGATTAATGCGTTAGATATACCAGATATTAATGGATGTACCTACGATTAAATATTCATGCATGGCACATTTTAATCATTTTAAACGTTTCTTTTGCAAACACTACAACGACAAAAAATGCCGTGTGTAAAGAAATGTATAAATATTGAAATTAAAATAGTCACAATTTTAAACGCAATTCGTTGCAACCGCTTACAAGTCAGATGAGAATGTTAACAATTTGAAGAGGAAATTTATTATTGGGTGCTCATCCGAAACATACCCAATTAAAACACAACAAATTCAGTGGCAGAATAGAACATCTTGCAGTGATGAACGTAATTTTGGGTGAAGAACTTGATCTCTGGGACTCAGACTGTCAGACATTGCTATAACCAGGACTTGTCTGTTTTTCAAACATCGAAATGGAATTTTCTAAAATTATCAAGGTGTAAGTATATTCTTTGAACAATAGAAAAGCTAAAGCCGAACCTGTCAATTAGAATATTGATAATATCATATGTAATGTAGTAATTTTTCATAGATTGCGTTATCTATTACCTTACACTATAATTATTCCATTTCATTAATGTAAACTTTTAGTGAATTAGAAGGAATACATTTCATTATATTAAAGGCTTTTTCAATAATAGAGCAGTCATACGTTTTACTTTACACTATATTTTACATACAAAGGAGCAACTAACATTGATGAAGAACACTTGTTTGATTGGAAAAATTTCGTTTTTAATATTACGCTGTTATTTAAATAACGGACAACGCAATTTGTCATATGTATTTAGCTTATTCGAATAAGTCGAAAAATAAACAAATGGATTTGTACAAGCATAAAAATGAATGTATAGCAATATTTGCAATCTGACAAGAGTTAATCGGATTTTATTTAACAAGAAAAAAACAATCCTCCGTATATTTAGAACCGATTTTGTTGCGAATTTTATGGAAAAGGGATTATGAAGAAAAATGAGTTCTTTTATTAAACAAAAAGACATTTTTATTGCGCTTTATTATAGGCAAAAAACGGTGCATCAATATATCAAGATGAAAGAATATAGAATACGTAATCGAATACAATAGCGAGCTGCACAATTTCCTGCAATAAAGGATTTGAAATACCAGTTATAGCATTGTTTAAAATCTGATTTGAAATCAAAGTTATCCTGGTGATGTTTGAACATGAGAACAATTATTCTATTTTATAACATATAACTGTGTAAAATAACACGAATAACATCTAGGGATAAAAGTATTAATCTAGTTTTACACATATACGATAATTTCCTTATATTTCAATTAGAGAAGCACCCGAGCCGAAGCAGTCACGGCGAACAAATAGATACTATAAACGCTTATATTAGAATCGTTAAACTCGTTTAATTGTTGACTTTCTGAATGCCGGGTCGGAAGACGGAAGTAACAAGAATCTAGTTGGCAAGCTCGCGGTTATAACCGTAGTGGTGACGGTTGTGGTGGTGATGGTGACGGTGGTAGTAGTGGCTGACGGTAGGGTGAACAAGAAGAAAACGAAGGGCATTGGTAGGACCAAGGTGTTAGCAAATTGCAAAATCACGCCATGTAAGAGTGAAGTGATTAATTATTGGATCAATCAAATTCTGACTGTTTAACCGGAGGTACAGCCCCCGCTATCCAACTCGCTCCCTATCGTAATCTTTGTGTAAACTTCCCCGTTCATTTACGACGAATTTTCTCATCGATTTCAATAATGATTCTGTTGTAAAAACGAACACAATGAACGGCGTTACTAAATGCTTGTCAGATTTCATGACTTTAACGATTTACACTCTATTCTATTTTCGATATTCGCAACTGACGGATTTCCTATAATCTTACATATCCTATATAGCCGTGCAAAGCGACAGGAGAGGACAAACAGTAACGATTTTACTGATTTCATCTGATAATATACCATGCGAACATTCACAGGCGGGATACTATTTGAATGGCTTGTTGAAATGTTTCAATAATAAACAAATACGCAACAAAAACTTTGATTTGTCACAGGATAATCACTGATTTATTGTGCTACATAATCCCTTTTATTGTTTGCTTACACATGTAGAACTGTAATACTTATAACTCAATATAAATGATTTGAATATTTTTCAGTTGACATTCGCAAGGAAATACTTTGCATGTATAGTACGCGTATCCAGACAACATGTATTGCGTTAATAGGTTAGGAACCGGATAATACAATGGGCCTAACGGTATGCGTTGACGAGAACTTCATGTCAAAGCATGTCGGCAGAGTGGAGACGTGAGACAATAAGTGTGTCCGAGTTTCTGGAGCCGTGAATGGATGTGTATGTTCGCTTAGAGGAGATTAAACTGTCTTTTCCGTGGTTTAAATATTTTCCGTGACCGCTGCTCGCATTCTAACAGCATTTCCTAAATTCCAGAATGTCGTGACAACTATTTCCAAGACATTCTAACTTCTCATATCAACCTCAGTATCCCGGACATTCACAGTCACACAGCGTCGCCTCTCTCTGTGTGAAAACTCTTAATGAGCTGCAAATATTTCGTCCCATTGTTCTAAAATATATTATACATGTGCCATTGTTACTTTATGCCACACAGTTTTAAATGTAGTATTAAATATGTACCTACATCTGATCCTATTATTCGTAATGTTATTGTATGTTGAAGGACGAAATAATAAAAATTCTTTGTACACTTTCAATTGGTTTAAATAAAGTTTACGTAAAATTAATATTTAAACACAAAATCAATATCATTCAACTTTTTAAAATCATATTATGAGTATGACGAATATATGTACAAACATTTAAATTTAACAATTTTCCTTAGGTACATCTAGTATAAATCAATTACGTGTCTGAAATGATTTAAAAACAACTACTAGAAAACACCACTGCATTTGTGTTGAACTTTAATTAATCGTTACATAATTATTTGATTAATATGCGTAACAAGAATGAAAAAACAAGTGGTAACAAGTCAAGCATTGGACATAATGGTCGGTTAAATATCTTTTGATTCTAGAAGGGGGCGCTGTCTTCTTGTGCCCCGAAAAACCCTCGAGGACAAATTTGAATTCACTGTGATCAATAGATAAAAAGTTGATTTTAATTTATACTATTCAGTGTATATTAAAAACGTTATGTTCACGCCAGATAATTCTACCGACGTGAACGCTAGCTTACGTTGGTTCACGCCGGCGTTCAGCGTACCGAAATTGAGCGTTAACGAGTTAACGTCTATGCTCAGTTTTAGAATTCCGATGTATAGATCTTCGACATGAGTTCGATGAGCTACAAAATGTTAAAGATGTTGGCACACATTTAAAAAAAGTTCTCGAAACCCCTATTCTGTTTATTTTATTTCCAATTACGAGAACAGTCCGTTTCGAAATATAACGGTGAATAATACAACGTGTCTGACCAAACATTTTCGACATTTGGTTTATACGTATTTATTTTACACTCACTATTTTGGTACCGTCATGATATACTTAATTTTTTTAAATTTCTATAGTTGTGTTGTAGAGCATATACATCGATGTGCACCCTCTGTAAATTAAATGTATATTGAACGAGTATCCGAATGACTCGCAGCGAGGTATTGATGAAAATTTTCACTTTTATTGCTTCTGTTTAATCATTGATTTACACACATACCGCTGTTTACCAATTGGTCTAAATGAAAATTGATCACATACCTGTAAAATGTTCCATTTACCCTTTGAACATAAATATAAATTTATAAAAATACTTTGCAAATTTCGTTTAAAATTAAATGTTTCAACATGAAATATTCTCGGGAACATGAGACGGAATTTTAAATTCACTGTCTTCTATGACAGGCAAGTATTGCTCGTCGCAGGAATAGATTGTGTTTTTGTGATTCTATGGATTGTTAAACCTCCCGACACATCATGCAAACATTCGACTAAAAAACTGATTTGTAGATAAATGGAAATCATCATGGGCTTGTTTACGTAATTGGTCGATTTGGTTTGAATTTTGAACAGTAATTTAATTTTATAGCAAGTCTAGCAGTTTCTGTGTGCAGTTATTTGAACAAAGTACTGTCGGATCCTTAAATGCATAATTAAATAATACTTCGATAGGTTTCTGTCTGCTAGCAATCATAGTTACGTTACACAATTACGAATGTAGGAACACTCTGTATCTACCAGTAAATAATTGAGTAATTTAGGTAAAATATTTGTAGCCAGGGTAAGGACAATTTACGAAGAATAAAACAATTAATAGAATGGCAGAGCGTGCAAAAAATAATAAAGTACAATCGAAGATAATTTTACCTTCGTTATCTATAAATGAATCGAATTGAATTACAACAGTAAAAGGAAGGAATAGGGGAGCGTTCCGTGCACATGGCCAATCGACCGATGCAGTACTGAGAAATTGTGAGCAGAATTTAAATAGTTCTTTTTTTTCTACCTCCTGTGCGCTGTTGTAATTGCTCCCATTTGTACTCAGTCGATGTGTTAATTGGCCTAACGCAATTAACACATGCACGGAAATAATAATAAACCAGCCCGTTATATATTTAATTAAACAAATATTTAACTACGCTGGCAAACACAGGAACAACATTACCAACTCCGGTGCGTACATATACATACATACATACATACATACATATCTACCGGAGAATATCTGCTATAGTGTAAATAGGCTCTTAATGCTAATGTGTCGGCTAGATGCAGCACCACTAGACTTTTATGCCATCTGAACATTGGACATTATAAGCACCACACCTTTATGTGTCTGTAACGAAGTTCACAGGTGAAATTCACCTCATCTCCAATTTAATATCATTAAAACAATATTAACAATAATAACGTTTATAGCTAGTGGTTTCATAACGTCATCCACCAACACTGACAACAATGACAATTACTATTTGTCAAAAGTAAACTGAATATAGATCTACGTTCCACAAATGGAACCAGAGCAATATAAACAATCGTTGCACATAGATTAATGTATCTGCACTGTAATATAAAAGTTCCAGCACTGAATGCAGCAGGCAAACAAAACATTCTAGGCCATCAAGCAGTCACCTTGTTTTAAAGCGATTAATAAATAATTTTTATTTGTAAGAAAGTTTTCCGTAGAATGTAAATGATTATTTTAAAATCGATTAAACATTTTCATGTTAAATAAAGACTAACCGTTACAAATGCTAATTAAGTGAATACACAAATTTCTATTGTTGCAGAGGAAAATAGCTGCACGATATTGGTCGTACGCTCTGACTGCATTGCGGTATGATATAAAACTCTAGTTTATATGTCAACTTATATTTACAATACTGCAACAGAATTATATATTCAAATATACAGCTTCCCTTTTACACAAATAAATAATTTACCATAAGAACTAATATAATTAGTAAATAAAATATGTACTCGTATTTTCCGTTTTAGCACTGCAAACAACACACGGTAAAACGAATAAAATTTAATATGTTCAATTCAAAACTTGTATAACACACATAAATATATAGCTACCAGTGCATTTTGTAAGAGAGGCCGTGCATAATGATATGCAATCAGATCGGGTTTGTGGATATCTGGAAATATAGACGGTATAAGAAGGAACAAAAATACTGTGGTTAACCAACCTAATTAGTACATTAAAGGTTAGGTTTGAATAATTCACAGTGATAACGTCATTGGTAAAGCAAAGCTTTCTAGGATCCGACGGAGAATCGTGCGTGCTATGAAACTTCGTGCAAACCTGTCAGTTGCTTCCATTTATCGGTTCCGAGTCTTGGCACGCTATGCGCATTTAAATTTTTTAGCTAATCGGTAAGTCTATGGTATTTCTCAGCGTGAAAACATTCTTTGGTTTAGAGATTGAACACAAATCGTAGTTACGAGAATGAGCAAGGGGCATGCGGAAATAGAAGAAGAAGTAAAAGAAGAAAAAGAAAGGAAACCAGCGACTGTTGTGATTGTCTCAAACGTTTCTACATCTTAAATTTTATCCCTCGTTTTTTCCTTCGTTGGTTCCTCGGGAAAATTGCGGAGTTAATTTAATTAGAAGATGTTCCTACCATTCATTCGAGAACGCACGAGATGTGAATTTTTATCAGGTTTTTGGTGCCGTTGCTGCGATGGAGTTGAGTCGGGAGCTCTGTAATGGGTATACTTGCATTCAGTGTGTATCACATACGATACTGCAAATAAGCAAATGACAATGGAAAGGATAAACAGTAAACAAAGTGGGTCTGGCTGTAATTGAAAACAACGACGCCAGGACAATCATTCCGACTACAATCCACTGATATTATCTTTGTAGCATTCTACTAGGACGTGGTCAAGGTCCACGTCTACTAAACCCTCGACAACATATCCATGTCAACTTGGATACATTTACACATGCATACGAATAGCTACATCATTCAAACCAATCACACTATCTCCGAACATAAAAAAAAACCTATTATACTTTGTCCTTGTACCACGGCACGAATAGTTAAAATTTAATTTGCTTATTATTTTATTCAATATATATGTGTGTTCAGCACGATATATTTAGAAATGAAATATACCGAGTATTTTCTACACATTAAAAAAAAGCATTTTATTACATGAGTTTCGGTAAGGGTAGTTTATTGGTGACCTATGTGAAGTTAGAACATTAATTTTACTAAAGGCCTTACCAACTGAATTAAGTTGATTAACTACTGTTATCTAGGCATGTTTGAACTTGAGGCCGCGATCTGATTAGCGGATACTACACAAATTACCATGACAAAGTAATATTATTTTTACGAAATTGAATCAAATGCTATGACCCGGAAGCAACCATTCATTTTTCACTTTATACTACGCCCAGGGCTTAAATAAGACAATAACAACTGTCTGCTACACCAATCATTATGTACATAAATTGTATTGAGTGTTGAAATGAATGGCAGTAAAAAGGGCCATTTTTTCTGCAGCATACAGCAATTAGGTAGCGTAACATAAGTCACGATATTGTTTGTGTACATGTTGACATCAACCATGTGAGTTCATTGTATATGTGATTGCTCGTTCGTCGCCATTTTGTCCTGCGATCCATTTATTCACCGAATACATGTCATTGTAATCGTGTAAAAACTGGAAGTGGCTTTGTTTTCGTCTAACCGCTGGCCATGTTTGTGTTTCGCCCTGTATTAATTGTTTCGGGATGTATGGACGTATGACGCACACAGTTTGCGGTTTTATCTATAATTCGACTGGTAATTGCAAAGCGTGCGTATGACATACGTGGGCTTGCACGCAGGACTCGCGCCAGCACGACACTGCCAGTAATAATACACACGTACATGCATGCATACGTTCGCTAACCGCACATTCTGACCGGAAAACACACATTTTGTCCGATTCGGTTTTTGTTTTTGTTTTTTTTTTTAATTAACGGTTTCATATAAACTCATTGCACTGTTTTATTGTCAAATGTTCACAAAATTATATTCAATTACTGATACGATTATATTTAGATTTTATTAACTAAGAATATTGTCGAAAGTCCTTAAATATACGGTTTATTTTACATCCTGAAAAAAAAGAAACATACTACAATAAATTGGATAACACATATTATAATTTATGACTTCTGGGAGATTCAAACTATAATGAAATTGTGCACTGTGAATGCTAAAATAAGACTTTAAACAACTTGTACGAGGGTGGAACGCGATCCTCAGTTCTATTAGAGAGTCAGTGCAAGTATAAGTATGTATAGTTGCACTCGCAGCCTCTACAATGTTTGAAAATTTAATATTCGAGAGGCACGTGATGCACTTCCGCCCCTTAGTCGCGCGCTTCTTCTCATTCTCGTTAGTTTCAGTGGAAAAAAGTCCGCTGTTATCACGAAATGACAAATAGGCCACTTGGAAAAGAGCGCACTTTACGGATAAACGAGCCTGGTCCATCCGTCCGTCGCCAAGATTCGAGATTCTCGTATCGATTTATATCGTTCATTCGGTTTGCTACACAGAACAGTTCAGTCTTCCCCAACCTCAGAACTAGCTAACCCGACAGCTATACATACAACAAACACCCTTCGTCCAAATCCACCCTCAATTTCCCTATTCGCTAACTGTCGCCCGGCGTTGCCGGTATCTGACCGCAGCGTGACTTTACTGGCATTTCTAACAACTGACAACCATATCTCTATACTGCAATTCACTATATATTGTTTGCTGCATAGTCACGTCATGCATTTACAAGTTATCAAATTTCGTACACTTTCAAGGTGTACTGTTTAAATATTATATTGTACCGACACAATAATAAATTATACTAGCATTTATTGTTCCTCAAAAATACTACTATACAGAATAAAAGCATTCATTGTATACACACTGAATGTAATTATATACGTACACACAATGTGAAATTGTCTTGCTCAAGTCATGTGCTGATAATTACTCGGTACTTCAAAGGGTATGTGCGCGAGACGAGACATGTTACACGGATTTGCAGATGACCGCACATCGATAATGATATGGCATCAATAGATATTCAAGCATTAATATTTACAGGATGCAACCAGCCTTGCACTTAATTACGGGTGCCTGCCTGTTAGAACGCAGTAGCAGAACTACACACGCTGTCTGCACCACTACCATATGTTAAATTATGTCAGGTGAGCGCTGCACAAGATGTGATAAAAGTGAGACAGAGCATGAGTAAGGAGATGAGAGGCGGAGTGGAGGTAGGTAAGTATACGAAGTAGTGAGGTGAAGGAGATCATATCGCCTGAGGTGATGAAACAATGTACTCAATGCGAAGTAGCAGCTGCGAGTCAGTAAATACAATCTGCATAACTCCTTGAAGGCTGCTATGAGAACCTCATTTTCCATTCCGTTTACAGCCCGAAGCAGGAATACACTTTCCCTGCTGGAGTTCGCTGGTCAAATATTTAAAGGAGGGTGTTTGTTTGTCTTCTTTACTCGTGCTTTGCTACCCCGCTTGTGTTGTTTGTCCGCCTTTCAGCTCGACGGTGCAAGTTCACTGGTTCGTTATATCCACCTATTTTCCTACTTGCTGTAACATGTCCGAAAGTATTTCTCCGATGTTACGGTAACCTGGTGGCTAGATAACAGTTGAAAAAAGATTGCTATTGCGCTGAACAGGCATGATTTAATGGAGCGCTGGTGCCCAGCCAACAGTGACGCGCTACTGTCTACTCGCTACTCGCTTCTCGCTCCAGCTTGCACAAGTATCTTATAATTTCATTAAACCGCCACATTACACGCTTGAATTTCATGTACATTTGGTGTGCGCTCCTAATCTCGTGTCTTGCTAATTACTGAAAATAACAATTTAACAGCGCCATTGTTTCAGGACCGGCACCAACGTCTCAATGAGGACAATTAAACATTCACAGAGAACAGTTTCTTTTGACCTTGAGGCCTCTAACTGACAATGTTTTTGTTAAGCGAACTGAAACATTGGAATTTGAAAGATGAATATTAGGGAAGACTATTCACAATGAGTAAGTACGTACGTTGCTTCATATTGCCGCAAGCAGAAACTGTGCAAGGTTACGAGAAGTTCGGCGAACGAAGTATAGTAGCTACAGCATGTTAGAAGAAGAAGAATGTGACGTGCTGCTTGGGGTAGGAGAGAGGTAGGACGAAGTACGAGGGAGGGAACAACAGTGTCCCACTATCTTTTAGCGAAACGTTAATTTATTGGCCCATGCACTCCCACGGTGCGCAGTCACTGAAGCATCTAATAAGAAAGATGGTACAGACACGAAATATGAATTACTTTCTCGGTCCGTTAAAAAATGTGTTTTCACATGTTCAAGCATTATTTATAATTTAACACAACGCAAACAATTAATCAGCGTGTACGTGACGAAATTAAAATGAACTTTGGAAATGAATCAGAAGACTGCTTTGCGCAGTGACAGTGCGACACGACCCTCTCCAAAATTAAGCAGCGAACTCATTTTCTTCTTCTTTCTTTATCTCCGGCATACATACTTAATACTAATAACCGACGAATAAATAACGCCGTAAATTAATTACCAACAAAATTAAATTTCATCACAAAGGCATTTTGGGATGTTCTTATGTTAAAATTAATTGTAAATAAATACTGTTGACTCTATTGAGCATCCAAGTAATAAAATCAAACAACGAATAGCATAAAAATTATATGAGTGAAAATGGAAACGAGTTATAATGCTCCGAGCTTAACTAGTTACTTTTATGTTACATTACAAAAAACAAACTAAATACGCTCTCCAAAAATATGGTGCAAAAAAGTTTCAATTAACAGAAATGAGTGAAGTGTACGAAAGAGTATTTGCTAGATACACGGGCATTTGCTAGATACAAAATCTATCGGTTTCACGTGCTATTTTTTTTTTTTCTTATAAAAACGTTTATGTATTACATGGTTCGAAGCAGGCGTATTCAAATATCCTTTGATGCAACACTACCGAAAGGTTTAAAATTAATTACCATTCAGTTAGTTTGCAAGGAATGGAATTAGTTCGCGTGCAATCTCGTTATTTCAATGTTACACTTACTAGATTCAAACTGATGACGTGTACTTAAATAACAAGTAATGAGTTATGTGTGTTAACATGTACATGTTTGTACAGTCTAAGAAACAAAGGAAAATAAATATATCCACAATGTTTGTTTCACAGATAGTTTAGAATCAATGCTACAAAAAGTTTTCCAAGAAAACATTTGAGAACAGATATTTTTCAATAAAGATCCCATATGTTGGCAGGAGAATTGAAGGAAGTAGACAATAAGTTGTAAATTATCTGGAACAGGTATAAGATAACTCCGGTAGTAGGAATAATGTAAATAAACATGAATACAATCTGCTACAACCCACACCTGGTATCAACCAGTTATAATCTCGTGACCGAACGATATACCAGTCAACAGACGAGACATTTCAAACCGCAACAAATCCGCCCGTGCCCAAGCACGCATCCATGGGCTCAACGCTCGGCTTTCACGCACACATCGTTGGATAACTCGGCGCCAACCGATAGTTTATTCGTACTACGAACATATCCACTACGCGCATGGAGAATTTATCTCACACACAAATAAGATAAGACTGCCAACATAAATACACACAAGTGAAAAACGTACAAGAACGACTACTGCGAAATATTCGGCTTTTCACCACCATTTTCTCCACATATGTCAGATAGAATAAAACAAAACTAATAATGGCTTCTTGAGTTTCATATGCTTTATTTATATTTATCTTGTATTTGAAATTTTTATCTGTCATATTAGTACTATAGAAAATATGTGAGATAGACAGTTTGTATTGATGCTGAAACTGATTGCATGGCTTGGCGGCTCGAATAGAGGAGGGAATGACCATTCAGTGACACTGCGACTCCGCTGTATGAAGAGTAACGGAAGGAGGCTAGACGAGCAAAAGATCCACTACGTGCTTTTATATAAAATCCCTAGCAAGAAGTTGATGAAATCTAATATGATGCGGTGCGCGAGATCTAAATCGGATCGATCCGGATGCAGCGGCTGCATTGATCGCGGGTCCCTAAGTGATAAACAGTAATGAATAAATGCCCCCGTGGAAAATAAATTGCGAATAAGCTCAGTACAGATTTAGCAACCCCCGTTTGCCATGCATAAAATAAACACCGTTATAATATTCTTTCGTGGGAACGGACGTGATATAGAGAGGGAGTTAGAGAGAGAGAGAGAGAGAGAGACGAGAAACGCCTCCTCTATATGCTGGGCTCGGATATGTTTATTAAATATTTCACTAGGTGAGTTTGGACTTATTAGGATTGATGGCCAAATAAATTTAACGTTAAAGGTAGATACGTCGACATGGAATTTGAATTTAAATTTAATTTTCTGAAAGAGTATAAAACAAGTTCACTGCCGGCAAAGTTGGCAATGTTTATAAGAAAAACTCAATACGAAACAGAATTTTACTGCTGCAGTGTGTCGCACTATAAAATATGATATTCACAATACGACAGTCTGCTGTTCTGTCTCTAAGGTAGTTAGTACGTAGTATAGTGATACTAGGCTAGCGGGGGTACATGGAAGTAGACTGACACATCCTAACTATCAATCACAATTGACACACGCTTGTTCCGGCCTAACATCTCCCATGGCGAATTCGATACAACTCATGTTCGAGTAACGACAGACACGTACTACAGCTGCTCATAGACACCTGCACGGTATGTCTCCACATATGACAACAGCACTCTAGGAGATAACTACAACTATGCATACCTACCTATTCTCACACCAATATAAATACGCCGCAACTACAGAGCGATCGAGATGAATTGTCCTTGCAGCCTTCGTTCTGATTTTTTGTTTGCCGCATCATTGTGATACTGACTACGATTGACAAATCACATTGGCATACAGTTAATTTTTTAAAAATAGAGAATTAAAAAAACAACATTAAAAAAAAATTGATGATAATAAATGTTCAAAATACCTTGCTTTATTCTCAATACATTTATTTAATGCGATCTAATTTCAAAATTATTTAATTAACTTCAAAATATCTGTCAATAAAATGAAAACACAAGCTGTAACTGATTCAAAAACAAAAGTGTTTATTGAAATAGCGATAACGTAGGCAACAAATAATAATTTTATTTCGGTGGGAGATAGTTTTGATCATAATACGGAAATATATGGCTCCGTATATAGTCATTTTTTTATTCTGATTGTGTTCTATATAACAATTTATTAATAATTGTTCATTTTGATTCTACTCGTAGATTTCAGTAGAACTACGTTCTAGAAACTCAACATAAATAAACTAAATGTTATTATTAAACTCTGTAAATAAGCGGTTAAAGTTTTAGCTATAATAATTGTACACAACTTCCTTTGCACAGAGTAAATTCCATTGAATTACCGAAATATGATATATTTTAGTATCATATACATGATAGTATCTAAGTATTGGTTTACACTTTGAATAATTATACTCTAATTTAACAAGCCAATTAACGGATGGTACAAAATGTACGAGATCTGTTCGGTTTTGAAACAAAAGTTCAAGAATGCCGGTGATGGTGTAAAGTTTATAATAGACATACTCCTGTACGAGAACAACACCTTCATCTAGAAAGTTAAAATATTGTGTATATTAACAACAGTCAGGCCCACAACAGCCTCACGGAGAAACTGAATCCGGGCTCAACATTATTAAATTACATCGCGCTGTTTTTTGTCAGGTTCATATTTCCATCTTATTTTTAGTATGCCACGTGGCGGATTCCTTTTATTTTATTAACTTTATACAAACACTTGTGATGTGTATATGTATAAAGTGAGATAGCTACTTGCGTACATACAATACACCGATCATTTCTAAAATGGCCGGACAGTAATATCAAATTCAGTAATGCACATTTCTAGATGAAATATAACGTTTACAGTTACTTTTGTCTAGACACCAAGTTCAAAATTCACCAATCAATCACACTTTCGATTCAAAGATCACTAACGACTTGTTTCCGGTTTTTGTGATGATACATCATATTTATATAGGAAATAAAATGTCCCGGTAGTAACAGCTAGTGTAAAAATATGCAGTAATAAGTGTTCTAGACATGAATCAAAAAACGATCAGTACCATATAAAAACCGAGAACGCATAAGAAATGTTGCACGTTTTTACAGTGTACGCCATTCTGTAACGCAAGTCATAAGCGGCCCATTTGACACAATCTGCCGCCGGCGGAGATTCCCGAGTCAACTAGTGTGACGAAGACATCCGAAACTCCATATTTGCTTTGTGTGAAAAGAAGATGGCACGCTAGTAATCCGCGATTAGTGTTTGAAGGTAATGATGAATAGCTATTATCGTCGATTTAGAAGTGATGGGTCATGGAAAGAGAGGTTCTTTGTGATATATTGAATTATATACATCAGAAATAAGTTATCTATTTCAATTCCTTTCCAACGTTAAATGATTGATGTCGCTGTAAACGCGATTGGTCGTCTTATTTATAATTTATTGCACCGATATTCCTTGCTTTCTTCGTTGAATTACAACCTCCATATAACGATTATAGCATAATACAGCTGTATTGTTTCTTCTTGAAATTCAAGCTTATTTTACTACAATCCCACCATTAGAATTTCCTTACAAGTTACACAAGTTTCTATTTCTGTAATGCAGGATTCCTGTACAAATACCTACTGGGATCCGTACAAATATGTATATCCCGGATTTCAATATGAATATAACTAGACATTGATTACTGAATAACAAACATGCATATAAGCAAGTTGGTGATGTAGATATGTTTGTAATGAAATGTATTATAATGAGGAATTAGTAAGAAGGTAAGTGAATGTCGTAAGCAGTAAAACGTCTTGATCAAGTTGAAAACAGGCCGGTACGTTCCGGGCCCCATCTCCGGCTCGGGCCCGAGGGAATTAATAAACCAACGTACGAAACAAGTTCTTGTAATGAAACACTTATTAATAAATAACACTAAATCATGAGATAAAGTAGAACAAACTTTGGGCACCGAGGACGACAGGCAAGGCGTGTTGCTTCTACTATATACTATACGTAGGGTACATATATGCATGTATATGAGGGATGTATGTATGTGTTGCAGTATGGTGGCCACACACCAGCACAATTCCTCCTGCACATCTACACCCGAGATATGATCCTATTCTGCTCTGCTCTGCTCTGCTCAGCTATGCTGAGTAGTCACACAAAGGATTCACCTAGGGAAGAAGAAGAGCCAGCAAATGCCTTCGTAATCAGATAATTAATGCCAATATATTTTAATTTATTCCCTTTTAAGGTTTATAAATAACTAAGCAAAGCAAAATGTGGAAGGCACCCCGTTTCCAGATCGCAGATTGGCTTGTGTAACCGTTTCATTTAGATTAAATATGCAAGAAATTGTGGAACAATGTTCTAAGCCCGGTGTACCCTCACTACACAGGCTTTAATGTTTTATGCACGCCGTAAATACATCTTTACAATCATTCACAAACTTTGGGATTAATTGCCGACGAGCGATAAATTTCAACGGTAAAGAAACGAGGGAACCTTGCCTACAATTTTTTTTAACGAATAAAATTGCTTCTTCTTTCGTTGCACGATCTAAGCTGCCCATTGTTTGGGCTACGTCGGTCACGCTTCTTTATTTCCACCAATGTTCACACACCACTGAAAATTACACTCTCTCTAAATTATCTAACATGTTCACAAAAAAAAACTAATTCCATGAAAAATTGTTGTTAAAATATATCAATTTGACAGTGTGTTTATATATTGTACAAATTATTATGAAATAACTGTATTAACAAGTTTCACTACGCTATCTAGTGCTATTTGTACAAAAACTTAATAATCAAGTTGAATTTCAAGTGTCTTGAAGCGTTAAAGAACGGAATCGCAGCAGAGACAAGTGTTTCGTGAGGAGACATCTTGAACGCAATGTGCCATTGAGATGGGGGGGTGATGCACACGATAGAACGAAAAAGAATGGCACGATTGATGGGCGCACAAAAAGAGGGGCGGTCGTTAATTGCAGAAAACAATGAGAACACTGTCACGGTACGACAGCGAAGCCGTCTTGAATGTAGTTATTGATATTCGCGACACTTTGGAATACAATCTGATTAATCCGTAGGGATATTATTGCGTATCAAGTCCGTTTGGCGTCGGATACATGACAAAGGTATACACAGTAGGCAATACAGTGGTATGTGGAAAGTACACGAAATTCGAGATCATCTGGATGACTGTATTCACTGTACCAATCGGCATCTACAACTGTCGTAGGCTATTAGAAACAATTACACTAATCGTCACAATACACAACTAGCCAATTAACTGGTACAGAACTACACGATTCAGTTCGGTACGTTTCACTTCCCTAATTGATGTATAGTTTGCACGACCGAACATACCATGTCATGCCAAATATAAACACAACAATTATTTCATAAAAATCCATATGACACAAACACAGTCTTGTCTTGCAGTTGTACTGAATCCAAAACTGTATGTACACTGTAATACCTATAATATAGATATTCTCTCGCGTCGAACTTCTATAACTATAAATACTATTTTAGATAATATGAAATACATATCGTAACACTGCGATGTATTTGTACCCTTAACGAGTAATCACACAATCATAATTATCTGAGACAATATATTTCAAATCGGCTGGGGAGTTTGTTTACCTTTTGAAGAATAGCAAAAATTAAGAAAATTTTGTTTAGAATTTATGAGAATATAGATAAAATCTAGAGTCAATTGTTTAGGGAGGAAATAACGCAACGGACCAAATGCATTGCTATGTTACAGGGATAACGCAGGAGTGCATATAAACTTTATATTATAAAAAAAAACCCAACCTTTAATTATGTGAAGTCAAGTCTTATTATTTTTATGTAAAAAGATTTTACTTTTATTAATTCTTCCGAGTTACTTCACGAGCAAGTAACGATTTCGTGTGACTATTTAATCCAGGTTTACTCTCCAAATGAATAACATATAAAATCTTGTGTGAGTTGCCAAGTAACCAACAATAATTCACAATTCTGTTACCGTAATATCAACATATCCCGTATTAGTACTTAACGTATTTCTCTGTAATTCGTAACTGTGTTTTGTAAATATATTTCGTTTCAACAAATAGTCAAATTTATTTATAATAAATGAGTGGCATAGCCAGTCTCTTGTTACCATATTGTGAACATGCAAACAATTTTTCAGTCTAGAGTGAGATAAAAACAGCTAGAGAGAAAGTATGGTGAACTAGAATTACACGTATGCGAAATTCACGTAAGATTTTTGTTGAATAAGGAGCGATATTTGAGCAGATACATAAAGAAAAATGTTCGCTATGGGTATCGTCTGAACACGTCGCGAGCTGGTTGAAAGCTTGCTACCTATACTACAGCGACACCATCGTCATACACACTAAAACTAACCCCTTATTCCCCCTAAACAGGTCACACGTACGAGTATAGAACGATCTGCACTTGCATTAAAACATGTAACAGGTAGATACGAAACAAAAAAAAACACTTTAATTATATGACTCCATTTGTGTATTTGTTTGATGTTATGTTCATACGGATTTTTATATTAACCTAACAAAAAATGACAAAAAATTCATATTTTAATAAAAACAAAATTTTCATACCCCAATAATTCATAGGGTAATTTCGCATTTTTACTTGCAGTGTAAATAAAACACATTCATAATTGATATGGTAATTAATCGTCGAGTATTACAAATATTATTGTACATACATACTTGTCTGTTGATTCAAAACTGAAATGTTTATGGAATAGTAGAAGATAAATATTTAATAATAACCTAATTTATTATTCCTAATTAATATAATTCTAGTATTATAATTCATACAAATTGATGTAATGGTCGAATATGATAGAGAAGGGAGAAGTATTACATATTAAAATAAAAATATAAATACCTTCTAATTAGCGCGAAAAATAATCACATTAATATCGAAGAAAAAAATTATTCGCATAGTATAAAAGAGAATTAATCGGGAATCAATTAAAGCACTTTTACAATTAGAAAATTTAAAAAATTAGAAATATTTGCCAAACAAATCCGAAACATTGAAGGTATTTTGATTAAAATATACAAAAATTTAATTGATTGATTTTTATGAAAGTTACTCGATTTCGAATGATCGGTATAGCATTTGCGAGCACGTAATTTTAATCCAGGGCGTCAGTAAACTGGGGGAGATATATAAAACCGTGAAGATTATTTTCATTTAAAATTAAAGTAAAATGATGTTCCGTCCGTACGTCTATGCATTCCATACATAACACTGTAAATGTTTTGTCTCCCAGATTTTCGAGCAAAAAATGTCCGAGTTGGTAACATGATTTTATGTTCCCCGAAACGAAACCTCGCCGTTATGAATATTTCACAGTAAGAGGGCTGCTCCCCAGCTGGACCAGCACATATACAGACAACGTATGTATGTATATAGTCAGAGTGTAATACACCACATATACACATATATGAACATCTACACGATAGAAAAAAAAAGATACGATGTTGCATGTACTCCATCACGCTGTTTACGTTTTCTCTTTGGTGGAGCTTTGTTTCTCCTTTGTATATTTTATTATATTTTCGAAAACTCGTATGCTTAATATATCCGCACTGATTTTGTACTAAATTTATATTTATGTGCATAGAATAAAAACTACAGTATCTAGATGACGGTTAGGCAAGATTCACCACACCACTCGTATATAATATAATAATAATACACGCAATTTATCGCTGTTAGATTTAACGTAATTTTACGATGACATTTTAAGTTCTTTTTAAAATACTTTTAATCTTTTAAGTCGAAACTTATTTACATCAAGTAATAATTACTTCCGTAGTTAATGCATGTATAATTTATTTTATAAATTAATAGCTGGATAAATTAGTTTCAACAGCATTAAATAAAACAAAAAGGTTTGTTTTAAATAATACAGGTATACCTTCGTATTTTTGTAATATATAACTATATATCTCTGGTATAAACTATATCGTCGAAAATATTTTAATTATTTTTCAGTAAAACGGATTATTTGTGCAATATTATTATTTATTTAATTGCATGCTAATGGAATTATTTGACTGCCTTGTCACAAATATTTCTATAATTCATTGTAATATACAAGTTAATTGAGTATATAATTTGATTGTAATTTCGACATATGAATAAGGTTATTGGAGGTGAATATTAGCCACCTACATATGTTTATCGAATAACGTTGATTTATGTAATTTTTTATTAGAAATGACAGTAAGGTAGCGTTACGAAATGAGAGTTTGATATTTTAGCAAATGAACGAGTATTTGTAATCGAGCTCTCCAGATAATAGCCAGTCGCCATGTTCATTGTGTTATCTGAATTCACTTCGTTGGTAAATTTGTGTTTCATACATATTTGTCATATCGACCAGATGTCATGCATACCAGATAATCGAGTTAAGTCTCTCGCTGTCAGATGAGAGTGAAATTTTTATTCAGAAATGGACAGAGATGACTTGCACATGTTTACGTTGAAATTTTCCACTAACACCGCATCAATTGGGTTAATATTAGGATGCGGGATGTGGGGAAGTCGATGCACAGACCGATGGCCCCCCCTATTCCGTATCAATTATAGGTTTTACAATTTACAGGCGAGGTGAAATTTGATATTGTAGGAACGTTCGCAGGTACAAATGAAAACTAGATTTATGGATGGAACGTAACGACGAACAGAAGAACAGGGGTTGTACGCCGGATGTATGAACAGTGATAGCAGAAGGGGATGAAGGGATGATTGTGGGGAAGTGAATGTGGGGGCGGTGTACGGATGTAGCGCGGTAGCGAATGTATGGATGGAACAGGTTTGACGAAGCTTTCTCACTGGAAATACACCAATGCATCGATTTCCGATTAGGTTGATCAAACCGGAAAACGAGAACAACCTATACTGATGTAAAATTGCATTAAATCAAATTGAAGTGATGCATTATTTACTACTGCAACTATACATTAACGTGGCGTGCCGCTCATAATACATTGCCAGATTCAAAATACACCTAACCGCTAATCATAGGCGTTCGTCATTCCGCTCATTCTAATTCATTCCTATATACATTTATCTAACCGATACATACTCAGAAATTGTTATGCTAAACATTTCATACGTTGCAATTCATTTATTTTCAATTTACATAAGTAATTCTTATGTAAAGACATAAATCTGTTACCCGATTCATTCAGACCTAACGAATTCATTGCTTACCTTTTTATGGTTCATATCAGGCATATCATCATACTAACGCAATATTGTATATTTTCATATATATTTTTTTCTCCCAAATTTCAACATAAATCGATGAGCTTCAGGCATGGCTGAATCTACCAGTTACAATTATTAAATTATTCTGAACCGTTACAAAACCGACGCCAATACGTAATGGCCACTGCAGTGTGCAATGTAACGCATGCGGCCCCGTTACGTTACATTACGGTACATTGAGTAGCTCGTGTTTGGAAAAATCAAATGAAAACTGATGCATCATGTCATGCATCGGTCGGTTGTATATTTTGCGGATTTTTAAAATAATAAATATTTGAAAATGGGTCGCCGATGCTCTCTAGAAATGAACATACATTATACTACGCACCACTTACTTTGCTTTGCGTCCATATACAGGATCGTACTTGCAGAATAGACACAGACAAAATATGTACTTGCACATAAACAACTTTACAACTGTCTTGAACGTACCCAATGTGTACATAATTACAATTGTATCTATTCACTCCTTACATTAGTTTGCTTCAAACATAAGTAAATTGGTGTTAAGTATATTGTATTGAGATCATTGTTACAATATTTTAAATAGAAACAAAATGTCAAGTTTTCTATCAAATATAATCCATATACCGTGTGTCTCATGACGATCTACACATAGGAACGTTGCATACGCTCTTGATCGTGAAATATTAATTTGATCGTTTTACTTTTTTACAATCTAGATAGTATAATTGTTTATTTTATACTTGCTATATTATTTCCTTTGATATTCAAGTATAATTTTGTAATATATTCGATGTAGTAGTACATTTTCAACGAATTTGAACGTCAAATTGACATTTCAATTACAAAAAAAAAGAACAAAAACAACCAGATTAATATTTTTATTTAAAAATCAAATGAGCGCGCAACGTTCCTATATATATATATATATATATATATATATATATATATATATATATATATATATATAAAACTCTACTTGTGGACAGGCCTAATAAGCGGACTTGCCTCTTAAACGGACAAACTTCTTGTAGTGGTTCCACATTTTGTTCGCTAACTAAATTACGGATACATGTTTCCAATTCAAATGCAGTAGTTGCTTACTGATTATAAAAGCTCGAAATGCACGCGATCATTTAAAATTCTAATTTGATAAATCCTTATGACCAGCCTTAAAAACTTGTTAATTATTTTACGAAATTTCAAGCCATACAAAAATGTAGACAGCCATTTCTCATCTCAAGCACCTCAAAAAGATATGATAACGCCAATCGAACAATTTAAATTTTGTTTTGACCGAATACTGAATAGTTTACATTTGAATACATGTTTCATTGTTTGAATTAGATACATTATACATGTAATTAAATTATGTTTGTTGAATTACGCACTTGTATTGTCAATACAAATATGTACAAGTAACCCTCCTAAAGCACGGTATCGCTAAACCACGATCAGAAACTTGCGAAATTCCTAGTATAACACTGTATGTCAAATATTTAATATATTTAGAAACCTAAATTACACATTATGGATACACAATACATACTTATGTATCAGCCAAAAAAATTCTTTTCATTTTATACATATTTAAAAAAACGTCCAATCACTTATCGAGTTCAGGTGTAATTATGGTATGCCTTGTATCGAGCAGTGCCGAGGAAGAAAATTATTAAATTAAGGTTCTTAAAATTGAACTAGTAATTCGTATGTAGTTTCTTTTCATTTTGTGTAAGACATAGCTACATATGTTAATATTTTTAATAAAAATAAAGTTGTTTCTATGGATTTTTTAAATGTTTGTTTTCAGAACCAAACCCTCCTTTTTTATTTGCTCTGGATCTCTTATAAATATAACACGTTTTCACGCAATGTCATTTTCAGCAAACCTATTTACCGTGTTATACGAGATTTACCTGTATATACTTTAAATATAAATTAACAATTTAAAAACGAAATTATTAATCGTTATCCTTTAAACGGACACCTCCCATAACCGGACAAAAAAGGTGGTCCCGTGAGTGTCCGCCTATGGAAGCTTTCACTGTACATATACGCGTGTATATAGAAGAGTGAACTATACATAATATAAAGGAACATATGATTTGTGATGAATCCGGTCCTGAAGCGCATCTGAGACGTGTATCCTGTATACACAACTGGAATTTATAAATGCTGCATGTCGAGTTCAGAAGAGCCCTCATCGAATTTCTCTACATATGAAATTCAAAGCGATATGCAACGAGACGGTAGAGCGATCTGGGATTGAATTTGACTCGACACTTTTCCGATGAAACGCGACGCGTCTGTGGTCAGTAAAAATGTGCTGATTTTGTTCTCCCGACTGATCCATCTCGACACAAGACAATGTCAACCACATGAACGGACAGATGGCGACATTTCCAACTGTTAACGCATTAAAAGATTTTACATGCCTTGTTCTTATACATACATATATTTCGTACATATATAATAATTCTGATTAATTGTCCATTTGAATAGATACATTATGTTTCTATATGAACTATACTATCCTTTCATGATACATATTACAATGGCCTGCACCTTACAATTGATTTGTAACGAATGTCACAATATTGATTGTTTAACTGCTTTGTTTTGTATGACTAGTGTATGACAGCAAGGTAATAACATAATGAAAACTGTGCGTGTTCAAAATGCCACAACACCAACACAGTTTTTCTTTGTTTCTTCATTGTTTACAATGGGAACGTGAGTAATTCGAGGCGCGCCATATTTATTTATCCCTTTGATCGTATTTTGTCTGCGAAACAAAGACATACCAACAATAAAGGACGCTAAATAAAGTGTCCGAACGTGTAACAGACAAAGAAAACACGATGTGAGAAATGAGACAGACATAACACAACAGGATATTTACTACACAAAGATCGACCTACATGATCAGTGGTGTAATAACGAACGCACAACACTCACTACCGGATCCGATGTGCTTCGCTGTGTACAATACACATACATTTGCTGGATTTTCTTGACGTTTGACTGGTAGTGATGTCAAGGTCAGTATCGCTAAAGTAACGACGTCAGTAGTTTGGTGTAGGCGCCTTGGTGAGATGGGGGAGAGAGGAGGGGGGGGAGAACGTGTGTTATTAAGATATCGACTGGCATCTTTGTACAGTGGTATCGCATTACGACCATTAGCACTTGTTCAGAGCCAGGCAACGTAACGTAACAGTCGGAGGCAGAGTTGGTATACTTCTATAGTAAGGGTGGTGATGGGGAGAAAACCAGGGCGTTAGGTTTCGTTCACAAATCCTCACATCACATTTCATTATTGTCCGTACAAAAACATAATGAATGTGTAACATAACGAAGGAAAACCGTACCAGTAACTGCTGGTGGTGATGGTGGTGGTAGTGGTGTTGGTGGCTGCACTGTTTGCGCTACCGTGCCAGAGGTCTAAACGAAATGATTCACAGAACATATACAGTAGACAATGGAGGGTCTAATGAATACCATTTGCATATCTTGTTCATTACTTTGTGCCCAGCCGACACTACCGCGCTACCACCATCTCTAGCATCGAGCCTGACGTTACGCCTTGAACTATGTAAGTATTCAGGTCTTCCTAGTTCCTGCTTTTCATAATTAACTTAACCCAACTCGTAATGTCGCAGGACGCAGTTACCGTGGCCGCTGCCACCACCGCCACAATTGAGCGTGAGCTTGCAGCGTAACAAACTCACGAGACACGACATGACACGACTCACGCGCACTAGGTACCTTACCACATACTACCTCTTCACCTCCACTGTAACATAACCATCCATCCAGCAATTCACTTACACGTAGTTCCATCCGAAAACTCAACTTCCCACAACTCATTCTTATTCATTAATAACAAAGTAGCATAAGTTAAATATTTTTAATGGGCAAAGTATAAAATATCCTTTGAGGTTTAAATGTTTTTGTAGTTGTACCATGTTACAAAAAGATAAGCGAACATATTTATTCTTTTTAGCAGTCTCTGTGGAATAAAACTTTGTGGGATCACACTGACGTGCTTAATTATTATTAGGTGGCAGTTCTTTACTCGTAATCGTTTATTTTACTCTGCACTATGCACGGGTGTCCCAAGAAATCTGGGATATAAGGAATTAACTTATTGAAAGATTATGATTACGTCTGAACAATACATTTTAGAAGAAAAGTGTAAATAACAATGTTGTTGAGAATTAAGTGCTCAAATATATTTGTATATCGAGTAAAACAATTTTGAATAAGAATTATTTTGAAATAATGCATTTCGACCACAGATTTGGAGGTCATTAAACAAAAATTGCAAGTTCTTTGTTAATTATAACAACAATTACAGCGTTTTTGTTTCACTATCTCCTAATCTGTCATTAAAATGCAGTATTTCAAAATTCATTTACTCATTACAGAGACATTATTGAATATTAAATATGACATTATATTATTATTATTATTGTAATCACAAATTTTCTATATTTACATGTTAATTCTACAAGAGTAGACCAATTCCATTCCGAAGATACACGATGGCTGCATACGACATGTTACGAGCATGCCTGTTGTAAGTTCGTAACGTTGTGCTAAACTTGTGTATAATATATTTGCTGCTTATAGATTTGGCTTCTCTACGCTTCCCTACCTGTAATAATAATTAAAGCAGTTCCATGATATCCCGATTCCATAAATCTCGGACTTGTATGTCCGTGCGAACTCGTGAAATGGAATTGGCCTGACGACTAGACTCTTGGGTTAATTCTCCATGTTCCAGATTTCATGGGACACGCGGTATATATATATATATATATATATATATATATATATATATATATATATATATATATATATATATATATATATATATACTAGCAGTTGCCCACGGCTTTGCTCGTGGGGATTTTGGGATTTGATACAATTGACTTTGAAAAAAAAAACATGAGTTTTCTGTCGAAACTCTGCGAAATATTGATAACTTAAAGTACTAAGCAATGTTTACTGCAGACGTTAGCCGATATGTATAAAAATAGTTGCCACGTAAACTGCTCATGCGAGAAGCAGTCCCCGCTGGTCAATCTTAAATGTAATACACGTATTTCTTTATTTTTAAATAGGGATCTATATACCAATTTGTACGTCTATAAATACTCCAGTTTTGAGATATAGGTATTCTCATAATAAAGGTAATCCTCATGACGCTAGTAAAATTAAAAACGATATGCGAAAACAAGTTTATTATTTCTCTATCAAAAATATAGAGTAAACCTATTTCACATTTTATTAAATTTCAATAATATGCAAAAAACATGTTTTTCACATGTGTTGTAACGAGATACCGTTGTGTTAATACACGATACTTTTATGCAAAATATATAACATTCTATCCAAACGTTATTTACACTCGTATTAATTTCATTCGAAAATTTTTACATCAAATATTTGTTCAATTTTGATCAAATAGATAAATCTATTTCTTTTTGTTACCATGGATTATTATAAAAGATAATTCAATAGAAAATATTAAAACGATAGTATTATAAATACCTTGTCCCAGCATATTAAAAGCTCTGCCTTCATAGTAAAACAGATTTTTTACAGATCCGTTTTTTTTTGAAACATTTCTAGTGTCAATTGTAAATTAGAAACTGTAAAACAACAGGTTCAAATCTGTAGTTTTCAAGCATAATGACTAAGTTTTGTACTGATGCGGTACCACTGGCAGGCAGAATGCGTAAGAACATTGTCGTTAATTAAACAGAGGTGAAGAATGAGCAGAAAAGGGTGAAGATGAAGCGTCGAAAACGAACGAAAGAAAAATTACATTCGGAGATCCCTCTAGCATTAATTATCTGTGACCTGTGCACAGTACAGCTACACCACTCTCTTGCCCCGTACCGCACATCTGGCCAGGCGCAGCCAGTACTGTGTGCACTGTAGTGTTGCAACAATTGCCTACATTCTACTCGCATGCAAAATTGCATTATATCAAGTGGCTGGCACTTCAAGCTCGAAATCGTTTCACTGATATCTGAAACGTATAAAATATTACTATTAGTAAACGGTTACACACGCACATGTACTCAAATGCATGTAGATACGTGTACTGTGCCCAGCTGGGACCGTAGCGTACTATGGCAATTCCATGTAACTGTAACTAGGTATAGATGCTTCTCTTCAAACACATTTCACATGCGCTGTTTCTAACATTTGTGAATATTATTAGCCCAGATACATTTCAGGACAAAAGTACAAATGAATTTATTCCTTAGAATAGAAAATCCAACACACTGAATAATGATAGCGTAACGTGATCATCGCGCCCGACCAACGAAAATATGTCGCGATATAGATTAATATTCTAATATAATATATTTAGTGCAAGTACATTAATAAAATGTTATATAACATGTTGAACCTACGTTCTATTGAAATATCCTTCATGAAATACGTATGTAATTAAAATTAATAACACTACAAGTTTAAAAATGTTATATACATAGAAATGAAAACGGCGGACAAGTGAAGAGATTTCACTCGGCGTACATGTTGCAGAAAATATGCAAAAAGTGAATGAACACCCACTTACTAAAGGAAAATAAATTAACGATCCTTTCGGAACCCATAACGAGTATTTTTCATGCGCGAAATGCAATTACAGAAAATGTAAGTGAAATTATTTCTGACGGAAATTTTATGAACCTAAATGGAGGGTGAAAGTCTGACGGAGTATATATTTTATATAAAATCGACATGGAATAAAAGACGTGGGTGTTGGATGCACGTTATTTCTATTAGAACGTATGCTACGTGACCAGAAAAACAAGCAATTAGTGTTTGGGGGAAATAAAGAAACGTCGTCACAGCATGTGGAAACCTGCACGAATGTTAGGGTGCCTACCACTATCGCAACCACTGTCAGTGAATTATTCTAGTCCGACATCAAATGTCCCCCCAACCAGCCTCGACAGACTCAAACTGCAGTTATTTTACATACTTTTCCCGCGTCCCATTATGCCATACTGACCCAAGATAATTAATTACGCAGGTGGAATGTACACTGAAAACCAGAATGCCTGAGCTAGTTACAATAGCTGCAATTGTCTTCTATATCTAACACACCAGTTTCACTAACTCTACCTAATAATTGCCATGGGATATGGGATCATATAAAGAACTCTGTTATGTGTTTCAACTCAAACGTTAGTCATGAAATGACTGTTCATTTATTAACACTAGCGTTACTTGTTGTATTGAACTCAGTACTGTATGTAGTACATATTGTTCATTGAGCTGCCTGTAACTACGTTGTGCAAAGGATAAACTTGATACGCGTTGAAAGACGATATTACTATGTCCGTTGACGTTCTGCACAAAACGGTTTAATTAAAGAATGAGCGTCTACTTGTGCTTTTCCCCGCGATGCGACAGATAAAGAGCAAGAGGCGGCACGGCACAGTACGACGCGACGTCCTTGTTACTGTCAAATTACCGAGGCCCTTATAAAGTGCTCTTAAAACAGTGCAACAACACGGTGCGGTGCATTCATTACGTCTAATGTATCCACGCGGAAGACGCTATGCTATGTCCTCAAAGATGTCCGGGTAGAGAGCAACCTAGCTGCTGGTTTCAAAGCACCAGAAAAAGATCACCCAGACATGTTTTAAAAATGTATAAAATCTGTCTTACCGTCCGTCAGCCATATATACATTTAGTACAAAATGTAAAAAAAAACCCACCCGACCACTGTTGGCCTAAACTTTCCTAAAGAAATTCACAGAGATAAATCGGGTCATCGCAAAAAATATGCAAATAAGATAAAAAAAAAAAACGAATAATCAAAGCTAATGGCCCCCGGGATTCTGAGAGAAGCGGGAATTTGCCAAACTTTCCAACCATTTGTAATCATTATTGCGTGCATATTAGGAATAATTGAAGTTCAAATAGGGAGAAAGTATAAAAAGTAAGGGAGACGCAGTACGACAATACAGTCGAATATCGATTCGCGCACAAATATCCCGAACACCAAAGAACACTAACCAGTACAGCGATCTGTATTAGTTAGAGAACATGTAGATATACATTAATAATGATTCATATGGTATATACTACTATCTACAAAATATCCTAGAGATCCTAAACATCCCAGTGTTACAATAATCCGTTCTATGAAGTTACGTTCGGTACTGTGCAGTACTGTGGAGGTTTCACAGCATAATGTGACTTGCTGTAGTGATAAAAGCCAATCGTTTAACGACGTGTACATGCACGAATAAGAACAGATTGTGGAAGTGGGGAATACGTAAGGTAGCACGTAGCTTAGTGTAGTAGTAGTAGTGCTGGTACAGCGTGTGCCATACATCAGAACGGAGGTGTACACATGGCGTGGACTTCCAAGTACATCGTGTTGACATTCAGTTACGTCTGCTATAATACGAAGACCAATATTTGCACGCCAGTGTAAGGAAGCGAACGCGGAGGGTCTCCGCCGCGTGAGCACAGCCCTCTACACGGCAATTATGAAAATCTTACACAAGAAATACACGGCTACCAACAGGGAATGGTGTGTCTCCCATGGGAATAAAATTGAATGTCGTAAATGTATTGATTCGTATAGGTGTTGATTAAAAAAGCGCGCGAGGGTGAGAGGAAGCTATTCCACACATGGAATTGAAGGACAAGGACATGAGTGGCAGTGATGGGTGTGGTGGTGGCAGTGATAGCAAAGAGCTCTTGTGTGAAGAGGGTCGTGAACGGGCGCCGCGTGTAGGGCGACCAGGCGAGCTTGAAACAAGAACTTTATCAATTATAACATTAGATTACTTGAGCGCGATCCGTCTGGGGTGGCGCTCGTTTCGCGCGCTTTGCATATTCATAAATTATAATACAAGGGAAACGCAAAGCGAAAAGGGAAAAAATCGAAAAGAAAAAAGAGGCACGCTTGCGGATATAACGAACGAGACTAGATAACAACGGAAGAGAAGAAAATCAATCGGGCCAACAACGGGGACGATGACACACAATGCTATCATCGTGGCCCGGCTGCAAATTCCTGTTTTGGCTTCTTATTTCGTTTTCTTCCATTTCACATCGTACATCCCCTAAACCTCACAGCTATAACGTTAGACCGATATTTGTTGGGCATTTGGGCGAAGCAGCCGCCACTAGGGAGGAAATGAAGTCGGTCGGGTGCGGATGGATCCCGGCCTGGCCCTGCCTCACCACGGAGATATCACGGAGGTGTAACATACGAATGAACGAACGATAGTATGCAATATATGTCTCACCGCTTCATACTTCATAACTCCTCGCCTCGCCTCGCCATCACTGACTGCCTGCCTGCTAGCAATAACAGTGCGCCTGCTTGTCTATGGCTCTGCTGCTAGTTTCATCCCATCTGCCAGTGCCAAGTATGTAATATGTGCACATGCAGTACAAGCCAGCTTCATACAGCTATAGATAATTACCACGTATGCGTGAACAAGAAAGCAAACGGGCAGAGTTACAACCACAACCAGTAACCGTCCGTCCGATCTTTCACTCGCTTGCTCGTTCGCTTGCTTGCTTGCTCGGTGGGTGGTTCGTTTATGTGCCAAAGTTAGTTAAGGGCCCTGTGATTTATAAGCGAAATAAGAAACCCAAACACGATATCCATAGTTCCGTGTGGAAAGGAAAGCGATGGCAAAAAGCCGTTAACTGCACCAGTACCAGGACACGGTTCGTTGGCAGAGAGAGGCAGGGCAGAAGCAAAGAGGCACTAGCACGTGAACGATACACCAGACGAACTCAAAGGATAATCTAAATAACGACGATGTCGACGTACACACAGCTAAACGGCCCAGTGCACTAAGCATCGCGGCACTAGGTAGAAAGGGAAAAACGGGTCGCATGCCACAACGATGTGGGCGAAGTTGGCCATTCGTGCTCACAACTCGTTCGGTCGAATGGCGACTTTAGATAATTAACTCATTTGCAGACATCAGTGTTCATTTCTCAAAGTTCATACGGGCTCATTATTTGCGGAGTGACTATGAGAAATACTTCGTATCATACGCGCTTACTCCTCAACCTAGCGACCAATCACTTCCACTAAACTGGTCAAGGTTGTTACTCACAATACCAAAACATCCGCTAACGTTCTCATTTATGCAAATATTCACAAACTATTAGTGACGATGCTATTTAATACCTATCCACTATGTGTGTCTTCATTCGATAAAATATATTATGTATAGCAGCACTAAACGCTTGAACTGGTAAACACATGTTCAGATAATATATGTATGTATGTTATCAGACAATATATGCACGTATAACAAAGGGGATTTCATGATGTTATAAGTGTATATACTAAAGCTTCGTAACTACGAGTTTTACTAACAGAAACTAATTTATTATTCCATTGGATAGTTTCAAAGAATTCGTGATTAGCTTGCCGATGTGGTGTTATACCCTATAACCATAAACTTAACCAACAAACTCACGTTAGTTTACAGTCCAATAATGCTCAAGGAACCATTTTATTCCATTCAAAAATGTCATACTATTTAATCTCATGACGAATTAACTGTTTGTTCTGTCGTTGGAACAGTGAACAGTGGGCATATGTCAAAATCCACTGACAAAAACACAGACTTATCACACTGACAGGACGAGAGACGCATGTAAAATTGTAATTTTACGTAAATACACGTTCATCCCTTATCTGCCTGCAACACTAACACATAACCACTGACTCCCTCTCGTACTCAGCTTCTGTGTTTGTATGTTCATAAAATTGGTGAAGTATATGGGTAGCGCATGTGTTTCCAGGCCCGGATCGAAAATTTTTTTCTACAATATACTCAGTATATTACTACTCCATACAAACTAAAGGAAACAGGATTTTAACAGAAGCTTTTATTAAACAATACTGTAAAAAATCAGAAACTAGTGTCGCTCATAATTCTATCAGCGGTATTTTGCTCACCTCGTATATGGCTTGAATACAACCCTGTGTGTTTGTAAACGTGTATATGAGTATGTACAACGCTCAATACAGCACAAGTACAATATTAAAAATAATAAACTCTCCAGCAAGGGGCGCTCTTTACCAAAATATAATTTTGTGAAATGAAATTGTGATATAACAAATGCTGACCACCGTGTGTCATATTGCAGTATTAGGATTTCTTACAAATAGTAAAGTAAAAATATGAATTTAATGAGAATTTAATAAGAAGTTTCTTCATTGCCCCAAGTAAACTTAATGTGATATTTTGACTATTTATCCTTGCAAAATGTTATAATGAAATAATTTTTTAATTCCTGTCTGTGTGTCCAAATATTTTCTGTAAAATAACCAAACAGCAAGGATCGTGTTATTTCGGGTTTGAGAATGAAATAATACAAAAAAAAATATTGCAAAAAAAACTTACGTACATGAATCTAAAATGCAAATGTATATGTGCAGGAAACGTTGCACAGCGCAACCCGAACGGCGAATTATTAATTTATTCATTCCCCGGGGCCAAATAGTCCAGCAGGAAAAAACCCCAACTATTGCACAACAGCCAACCGACCAAGCGGCGCATGAACTAGTGACTAGCCAGCCAGACTCGACTCGATCACACAAAAACCACGTCTACCACAAAACTTGCGATCTAACGATACTCAACTCGACTGCAAAATAACAATAATAACGAACGTATATATTAGAACATCGATACGGAATATATAAATGTCCGGTCATTAATCGATATGAAAAGACTTCCGTCACAACGGTCCCGTTTCAATATTACATTATCCACATTAAATTACTAACCAGCGGTTTGTTTGCTATTGGCAATTAGAAACAAATATAACGTAGCAAATTAATTCAATATCATTTATACTTAATTTCACGTTATATTAATACGACAAAATATAACACACATGAGTGAGGTTTAGTACCTTAGTGGTTTGTTGTCAGAAAATGGCGTTTAATAAATCATACAAGTTAGTGCTGTAAATGCAAATATAATTAAAATTCCTTTTAACGCTTCTTTCAAATAAGTATTTACGGTGCAGAAGAACTCGCAACTCTCGTTGCAAATGAATGCAAAAGCTAGTATTGAAATTTCATGGACGCGACGCTGTGTAGAGTTATTTTGGTTATCATTGTGTCCGCCGCGGCGTTGGCCTGCAAAAGACGGATCTTGTGTAACTTTGAATGTGAAATTGGTTTTAATCTACAATTTGCATGTTCAAACAATGCTAGTGACGCGCAGCCTATCTGTGTTTACTCAGCTTGAATCGGTGGTGGCCGCAGTCGCATCCGCACTTGATCCTGTGTGTCGGGGTTGCAGTACGCTTCCGCGTGCTCCGTGTCCCGTGTTTCCATACCATTCTATCCCGCACATCGGCTACACCGTTCGCTCCCATGCATGTACTATACGTTAACCAGGTCCCCATACTCACAGCGTCATGCACCCACCGAACCCGAACCGGTGTGTCGCCTCGTTTCGATCCGACATCTCGTGTTTATAATGGCAATGATACTACGTGTTACAGCCACGCAATATTAAACTACACCCTCACATTATGTGTGTGATCTATGGTAACGATACTCTGTCCGACTCATGGCGTCATTTTTTCCTTTCCTACTTTTGACCCACAGAATATTTTCATTGCATTGTACATGGAATGTCATACTAACTAGAGCGATATTTTAATCACTATATTCTGCACAAATGATATTAGTACAATAGTAACAGAACTATCCAGATATTATTTTAACACTATCTATAATCATATATCTCAAATACAGTTTCATTTTTGTTACAGAACATAATTCACTTCTAATTCATTTGATAAAATAAATTTAATGCCACATTTCAAATTCCTTACATACATGCATGCATGTATACAAAATAATAACAAAACATTGAAATATGCGGAATCCGGTACTAACAAATCACTAAAATTTATTTCGCAAAATATGAAATGCAAAGCATTTTCACAGTGGACTACTAGTACTATAAATTTAAAAATATTTATATGTAACATTTTTGTGCGAACTGAAAAATGATAAAAACAAGTTATTACTATCGAAAACATTACTAACGACAGTTCATTGCGTATTTTCATTTATGGAATAAAAATATGTTTTCTAAAATTGCGAATTGAGTTCATACCAATATTCTGGTAACATTCTCATTTGTGGAATACCCTAGACTAGAGTATATTATGGTATATTATGGATTTTATAGTAAAAAAACTATCACATTTTCAGCAAATATAGTTATTATAATTCAGACATTTCAGGTGACCAAATATTTGAGTCTGAAATTGATAAAAATTTTATCCAGTATATAGGATGGTAAATATAGTAGATGATCAGAGGAAACACCGGTCAGTATGGAGGAGCTCAAGTTGGACGTCGGCGAGAGGTTTGCCTCTGGCTAAGTTAACATATTCGTCATCCCCCTTATCTTAGAATTGCAGGGAATACATAGTCCATAACCGTAACCAATCTCCCGCTGGCAAATCGTCTTAAGCCTAACACTAGCCGTTGAGACTTTTACGATTTCGAACCGTTCTAATTCGTAAACTGACCGAAACGGAACGATTGCGAATCAATTTTCCAACAACAGAGTCGATTAAGTCTGCCTACATATTTTATTTACTGCTAGTGACGACGCCGAGTTCTGTGATAATCTTAAATCACCGTTCCCCCTCTGATCGTAAAGCCGAACCGATGACTGCGGCCCGTGCCGCGGCCTAGCCTAATGAGCTGCTCTACCGGGGAAACACCTTTCTTGCCTCACAATTAATGATACATTCACCAGCGCTATGGCACAAATAAATGCCGAAGCGGAAAATGTTTAATGTTGCTTTCTCCTACGCAAAAATTAACTCAGATTATCTTTTCCAAATAACTTAAAAAAACATGGGCGGGTACAGCACAATACGGCTTCAGTTCGGAATGCAGAAATCTTGAAATATAACCTCCGATTTACGTTGTGGCTTCTGCAATTTCTATGATTGAGTAAAACCCTGAAGTAATTTATATCGGAACTGTACTTTACTGTACAGAATATACGTACACAACTTCACGGTTCTCATATTACACGGGTAGCAGAATTAAACGGTCACCACAAATTTCTCTTTCAATAGGTATTCTAGCATGTATTTCACATACGAATCGTAGTTGGTCGCTTTGTGGAAAAACTAAAACTGTTAGTGTCTTGATAAACCCTCTATAGTTGTGCAGGCTAAAGATTCAACAAAACTCGTTTCATAATTTAGAACGGGAAATAAAGCAATTATCAGAAATGTTGATTTTTTCCGCTTTGATAATCAGAGAAAATGACAATATCAACTGTAGGATGACATCAAGGGGAGTCCCCGATAGAATTTCCCTGAACATTTCGTCATTATCGTGAAATAATAAAAAATTCAGTTATCCACAAATATCCCCCGTAATTATCTAGTTAAATGAAATAAATATTTTGCTCAAATATCATTCCACTCAACGAATCTGATTTTAGTTCGAGAACCGTTAATTTGTCTAGGTGTCTTCTGTAATCAAATATAAAAAGTCTTTATAAGTGAATCCCCGAACATTGTAAATATGAACGAACGGTATTAAAACTCGTGTTGTTTTTGCCTGTTGGATAATTGTATATTAAAAATCATTGAACAACGATTAACCTTATTTGGCCTGAATTGGTACTTCTAAAACGCTTACTGTCAAAAATGGACTTTCGAAATATAGAACATGGGTCGGATTTACAAGAGGATTTACTTTAAGTACATCACAGATGAAGGCCAACTTGTAATCAGTGATTTTTTTAACTTGCTTTCATATACAAAAATATTAACATTATTGAATATTTTAATCAAATTGAAGTATATTTATTTTTACTATCACTGTGTGGCTATGTGTGTGTAGAAATTCTGTTTTGTTTGAAAATTGCCTGGCTGGATATTAAACTCGATCTATTTCTCTGGATTTTATAGCCTGTGTAGGTGGCATTTACTGAACATATCTCATTGGCAATTCGTACTAGTACGTGATGCAGATTTATGCAATCCAGTCGGAGAGAGAATACAAAACGTGGTAAGGGGCACAGATGGAATATTGTTCCCACCTGTGATATTATAAATTACGGAAGATACACATGAGCAACAATATACAGCACGTCGTACCTATATTACACACTTACCCTGCAACACTGCATAGTGTGCATGGGGTGCATAAATGAAACACACGTCGAACTGCACACAAAAATTGCAGTCATAAATAAAAGTAAGCTTAACTAATATCAGATGCGAGAACAACGTTGATAAGGGTGTACCGGCTTAGAGCGGTATTACCACCGGCGAACCTTGATAAGCGCGTGAACAAGCTACCTTAGGCCAGCAATGTCCGCGCATTGCACGCCAACACAACATCGCATCCATCGTGCTGTAACACAATTAACATTTTCCAAACACACGCCAAGTTCAACAAACACTAGGTATTTCTTCCAATTCACTGCACATTATACATTGATATGCCGTTCGTCTATACGTTAATGGTTAGTATTACATAGGTCAAGTAGAATCTATGGTCAATGTTTTATTGTAATTTGTACACATGAGCTATAGTAATAATCAGATTTAACCAGGATGGAATATCGGATGCAACCATTTCATCCAATCTGGCGGAAAATCTGAAAAATCAAACAATATTCCAGCAAGCCATTCCTCTCGTTTCCGTTATAATGAGGGGAACTTTGCACCCGAACGGCAAATAAAATTTAACGGTGGCATGAAATTAAAATTAAAATCCACAGGGACTAGTAGCCAGTGTGACCACAGAGCGCACTAGGGTTGTACCGACTGCTTGTCGCTGTTCGTCCGTTTGTTCGTTGTTGAACGGGGGAGATTTTGCCGGCTGGTATAGGATTGGGTCGTTCCGCAGGCGTCGCAAACGAGATATTTAATCACACATTCCGTATTTATGCAACAATAACTATTAAATTATTCATAGAGAAGCCGAACCAGAGTCAGCCAACCAGGAGCAAACTGTTGGGAGCGCGTCTCCTTTTTAGCTCAACTTGAACGCTGTTGAACGATGAACTGTAAGAGAAATTTTCATAAAATGGCTATCTCTTGACTGTGGCACGGAGAGGGAGATCACTATCTATACAGTATGCAAATAAGGACTCGGAGCTTGGAAAGAGCTGAATTATTCACATGCTACATATACATGTTTTATCTGTGTGTTTATACTCACTCCCCCGCACATGAATTTAACTAAAAAGTATTTCCATCTTTTCACTCACACCCTAATTCTCTATCACAATTACAAATTAACTTTGCCCTGTGCACCCTCAATATTCTATATCGGTCGGGCAAATAAACAATATATATATATATATATATATATATATATATATATATATATATATATATATATATATATAACCCGGAAGTAAACCGTCGTATTACGATAATAACTTCAGACAATGGTTTGTATTAGAGGAACAAACCTATTTTCAGAGGTGCAGTCTAGTGGTATAGTGTATCCATAGATATAAGAACTTGACTAAACGCAGCATGCTATTAACAGAGGATTATCCCAAATTATACGACACAGTAAATGAATAAAAAGCAGAGCTGTATTCAGAAATTTATAAATACATTTTGAAAAATAACAACAAAAATATGATATACATCTTAACAATAATAATACAAATTAACATAAATAAATGTAATATTCAATAAATTATTATTACGTCTTAATTATAGACAAAATGTCTCTTGTCTTTCCCGCTAAGAGCATTACAAATGTACCTGAATACCGCCACTACTAGTAGTTTATGGCCTCTCCTGCTGTGAAGGGTACCACCCTACCTATTAAGGAATCATGTCAAGTTCTTATATCTATGGATAGACTATAACAAATCGACACAAACTCCATGTAATCCTAGATTCAATACCCAACACCAAGTGTTTATTCCCACACTCAATATGAATGGTAAAACCAACCTTCTTCAATTAGTTCTATTTTACATATTAAAATTATAACATGTGAATATTAGACACGTAATGATTTCATTAATATATGTAACGCGAATATTTCATAATTCGACTATTAAGATATTATTTCAATAATTCGACATTCATATCAAATGATTAATTTTATTTTAGAGATTTGACAACACGAAACAAATTATTCTGCAATGTGGTACATTGTATTTGTGATATCACTTTTACGAACGTGAAAGAAGTAGATATAAAGTTAAGTCATATTCATACTTCTATTATGAATTTTCAGACATGCATGTGGAGAGACATGTACAAAGTTTCGAATCGCAGTAGCATCTGTCTGTCCATGTCTGTATTCTCGCAGCGTGACGAAGACTCGAAACAGAATGACGGTGGTTCAGCGCGATTTCGTTTGCCGGCAATTCACAGTGACTGCCTCGTGCAGTCAGGCCAATCGGTCGTATAATTTATTGCAAATGAAAACATTCAAATATTCAGGAGTGCGTCGAGTGAGCATATGGCTATCATAAAATGGCAGCTATACTGTTTGGCAAAGTAGTGTCTCCATTTCGCGCACACCAGAACAGCCGGGGAATGTTGCCGGATCCGGGGTTGTCTCACCCTCGTGCATGTTCTCTCAGTATCTGCTTCACTCTGCCCTGCACCCACACCAACACGTCACTGCCGAAAAACTTTTCAAATTCAGAGGGCTGCGAGTTGTAGCACCAGAGAGGGGACTGGTCGTCGGACATGGAACGTTGTCTGACTAATAAAATTCAACGTTCAATTAAGAACTATTCGTCGGTTATACGTTTCGTTATTACCGTCGTTTAGTAAAGGCAAAAAAAAAACCTCCGGCCGGTAATGCAGCAGTAACTGTTTTCATAATTTCTTTAAATTATAATGCTTATATAAAAATAAGTAAAACACAAAAAATTTAAAATATTGAGCATATTATATAAAAGTATATGTAAATGAAATAATTATATATATATATTTATATTTTATACGTGTTTCCATATGAAATGTGGCTCAAAGAATATGACGAAGAAAGCGATTCCGTTGAAGAAATCACTGAAAAAAACTACCAAAGAACTAATAAGTTACCCCGACTGGTTGAAGGATGATGCACAATACGATACAGATGAAACGAAAAGACCTGGAAAACCAAAAACTTCGGATTAACTCTTTGGAGTAGAAGGTTCATTCCGAAAACTGGCTGTTGATTAACTAAAATATCATGTATTCCTTGTTAATATCGATATAACTAGTCATGGAAAACGTTAATGTGCATACACACATTCTATGTATGAATGAATACTTCATTTTTTCTGGATTATAATTAATGATTTAAATATGAATTACTTATTTCAGTAACAGTGTAGAAAATAGATTGCTGATTGAAATAAATTAACGTAAAGAGTAACTACCTGCTCTCCATATGCTAGTGAATTTTTATGTTTTGGAGTTGCTTTAAGTCCGAAAGTTCACACAGGAATTTGTGCAAATGAACGAAGCGGACAGCGAAGAGTTCATAACTGTGGTCTGTAGAGAAGGTGAAGTGTTAAACGGAGCACCAGAGCAGCCGAGTTGAATTCCGATGGAATTCGAAGGAAGGCAAGGGTTTAGAAGCCAGAAGCCAGTTCACGATAAGATACATGGAGAGTCATGAGGAAACGAGAGAATAGCTACAAAACTGGGAAGGTATAGCTATGTAAATGTATATACTTATATATCCGCCCATATGACAACTGGAGTTGATGTTGAGATTGTACGTAACTGGAAGGATAGAATCAGAGGTCAAACTTGGGTGTGGATTGTTTGGGTATTGGAAAGGGGGATAGATCCGGAGCGAACGATGTTCGATGATTAGGGCGACCTATGATGCGAGTGTGTCGTGGGAATTGCCGCAAGATGCTGCTCCAAACCTGAAGTAAAAATAAATAAATACAACGTCCACGAAAGGAGGTTAGCCAGAGATTAGTGGTGAACGTGCGACGAGTGTTCGTGACAAGAGAGACTCCGCAGAGAGTAAAGAAACTGACACATTAGGAACCGGGCAGAGAGAATGTAGCCGAGTAGGAGAATGCGTCTCGTAAAGCAATGATACAATGAGAGACGAGACGTGTCTCTTGGAATTCAAGTCGCTCAGTTGCCAATTACGGGAGTGCGGACTCATAGGGTCGGCGGCGGAAGAGGCGGCGGAGGGATGACGCGAGGGTATGTTTTAGAGACGGGTTCAAGTAACATCATACACATACTGCAGGTACATACATACATATACATATCGGAAATTGAATGTGGAAATGTATTTAGTTGCAGGTGAGAGAATTCACTCGGAAATAAATTACCCGCGACATTTCGCATAACCAGTGATGCAATAGCGCGTGAACAGAGACGGACGTGGAAGAAGCTACTCATGCCAGGTAGGCTGATACCCGTCAAGGACGTTAAATCGATACAACCACATTTCTCACATACGCACATTCGGACAGATACGCAGTACCAACTCAAAATATAAAGCGACAGGAATGTATAATAGGAACGAGTAAAATATATACACTGAGTTGATGAAATAAAAAAACATTCACAGAAGTTCAGGTTCATTCAGTTATTCGAGTAGTTTGCAGCAAGTGTTTGTGGACACGGCCGGTTGCATTTATATAATGGGCGGCCGGACAGTCGGCAGAATGGTAGTGGACAGTGAATAGTAGGTAATATAATCGTAGTACACATGGAATTACGGTGAGCTAGCGCAAATTCCCGACTCGTAATTTCGGTAAGCGGCGAGGGTGCAAATACAGAGAGTCTGGAGAATGTGGAACGCAGGACGGATACGGATGAGTGGGCCTGCAGTGGCCGAGAAGTCCGACATGGACTCGAGTTGTTTGCTGAACCATGAGCCATATATTCCAAAGCATGAACGTTGTTTCTTGTCTGACAGTTTTTGTCATCCCACCAGGATATCTTCCTCTCCTCCTGCTGTTTCCATTGTGGTTTTCTGGCATACAACACAAGTGCCACAATTCATGCCGGCCGAAAACGTTCGTGAGAAATAAACGATTTTTTGCGCGAGGACTACGATGTACAACACGCCAAGAGGAACGGGCAGACCAGAGGCTAGCATGTACGTGGATGACAAGGCGATGGACGAAACAATGACGAGACTGGGTAAGACATGGCAACACAAGGCAGAGCACGAGCAGATCTAAAACCGGTGCCGGGGCCAGAACAAGACAAGCCTGCATGCAGTGTAGACTACACGAACAGGGACGTAGACAGCCAAGTGAAGTTGACCAAGTTTAATCTAATAACTAATTAAGTTGTATGCCGGAGCGACTTAATCAGACCCTCTCTCGTTTCTGTTTCATTTGGGATTTAATTCTTCGAAGCAAAAGCACACCAGGGACGGTAACACGACAGTGTACAAGCTTGGTGCTCGGCGATAATAAGACGTCAGAGACTTACGTGCACATATACCCGCGTGGAACACCTGGGCTCTATGGCATCAGCGTCAACTGATTGATCTAGTTCACAGGTGATTGCACGCTAATCGTTACTAGTTAATAAAAGACAACGACCCATCGTGTATATATGTGTGTGTGTGTGTGTGTGTGTGTGTGTGTGTGTGTGTGTGTGTGTGTGTGTGTGTGTGTGATGTAGACGTAATTTGTAAGCGTGCACCTATGTGTATGTGTGCCGGTGTAAATGTCCTACCGAAGAAAATTCACACCTCTACCCACAACTCACCACACATATAGGTTTGTCTATTTCTGTTCGGCAATGGTGAAATATGCACACACGGGAAACCAAGGAGGGTGTTGAGCTGGCCGGAAATTATTACTTTGTAGGATTAATCAGATTACAGCTCGTTCGACTGCGAGCGGCCACGCGCCCTGTTCGGTATAGGACAAAGGATCCGCCGCACGGTACAGTGCGGTACAGTACAATACAGTACGGTACGGTACGGTAACGGTATGTTACAGAGCGCCAAGTCACGGTACGATATGGCACGGCCATTACCAGGGTCCCAAGCGACGTTCGCAAGTACACAGGGTGAGCGAGAGACTGTTCTTCCGTGTCAGGCAACGGTTTTGTGTAGTAATTAGCTTGTTAGTCGGTCGCGTCGCATCGCATCGCCTAACGTTCTTCCCCTGTTCTGGTCATACGTACATCCAGCAAGAATCTCAGTTACGAATACATCCATAACATTCTTTTTACAACCTTTTTTCCTCTGCCACGCAAGTCGAACGTAAGCTAATATTTTCGAAATATTCCTGCGCAAATTCATTAAATTCCGAACAATGAAATTTTAAACTCAGTTAAAATGTTTTAATTAATATCATTATAAAAAAATATGTTCGCTTTGGAAGTGATCCTTTTTTAACTCGAAAAGTTTTCAACTTGTGCCAAAGTTCGTTAAGGAGTTAAAGTTACGTTTAGTCAGAAGACATTGGTAGAATCGGAGAACGATGTACAGATGGGCAGTGAAGATCCGTGCGACTATACCTAAACAAATACTCATCAGCATGGTTTACACAGTACCAGACAAATCGAAATTAATGGAAATCAGTGAACCGCTTGATTAGTTGCGTTATTAATCACGGTAGTAGCAGTGGCAGTCAAACTTATCTTGCAAACAACTACTAGTCGTATATAGTAGATATCTATCTCTAATAAGACATATACTGTACTTGATAGTGTATAGGCAGTCAGTGAATGTTTATTATATATATATATATATATATATATATATATATATATATATATATATATATATATATATATATAATATGTATATGTATTTATAGCACATATCTATCCAGAGTTTTAATTACCAGCGACACAGTATAAGATATTAGATGGTGAAGAACGCGAAGTGGGGGACAGATGGGAAAAATATCCATCAAATTGTCGGTTCGCAGTGGAACGACAGGCCGGAGCGAGGCGAGTGAACCGGAGCCGAGCAGTCTAAGGTTGCAGCCGACAACCCTTTACATTTTAATTACGCTCGGTCTTAAAAGCCAATAAAGTCACGTTAGCTGGCATCTCATAACTTCAGCACACTCCGTACCAACCACCATCGCTCACCGCACACGCGGCGACGCAGGACTCAACAACGCTTTCCATAAATTTCAGTGAGAAGGCACGCGCGAGCTTCACACACATATACACTCCGTGATGCATTATATTCAATGTCTTTCACTACGGCTACTATTCACTGATGTATATCAATACAAGTACGTACCTGTCGGTATACATAAATATTATACTCATTAATATGATAGTGTATAAACATGGATATTCATAGTGTCTCGGATTCAATGCGATACGTAAGTTAAGTATACGTAACGTTAATCAAGTGACTATACCGGCAAAACTTTCCCGTATAAAATGCAGCTTAAACAATGGTTTTACTTGGAAACTTGGAACATTTTCACCAGGGGACTGCCGAGTAATTTCACCATGGAGAATTACCATTCCAGTCAATACATACCGTTATTTTTAGGTGCAAATGACTAGCCTGATGTTTAGGGATATTCAAATCATGTTCCTTATATTAGTTATGTAGGATTTACTAGTACGGGCATATTGCATCAATGAGAAAATATGACTAGAACTGCACATGAAACTAACTGAAGTGTATTACCCAATCAGCATTCATAGTATAATTGTCAGGTAGTTATGAAAGTGTTCTCAACCAAATTGTCCCGAAATGGAGAAGTCTGCGCATCAGCTAAAACAGACCTAATTACGTTTCATAGTGCGGTGACCACGGTTCTACCGACCATTTCTTACTCTACAAATCCGACTCCGCTATTCTAACCATTCAATGCACCAGTACTACTGCATCTCTCTCTTTCTTTCTCTCTCTCTCTCTCTCTCTCTCTCTCTCTTTCTTACTTCACTAATGAATATACAAATGTATACATATCAATAAAACTATTTCTTCCATGCAAATGAAAATATAGCCTACGAAATTGTAAATTATAAAATATATATATGTATATATATATATATATATATATATATATATATATATATATATATATATATATATATATATATATATATATATATATATATATATTTTCATTTATTCATTCCTATGTGTGCACAATATTTTCATAAACTGAATCAATTGAGCGCTACAACACAAATATTTATTTTGACATAAAATTAAAATTTATATTGTTAGTAAATTGTTAATTCATGAAAAAAAAACGATGAAATTTGATGCAATGCTTTTAAATATATCGAGCAATATTATATATTTTATTTTGCATATTAAATGTATCATATTTATATGCAAATTGCACTATTTGCCTGGTACTATCTACTATTTTGAGTTTATTTTACTCTCAGGAGAAATAAGAAATGACGCTACAAATTATATCAAAATTCACATATGAATGCTTCCAAGGACATGCACTTTTCAGAGGAATATTCTTAATTATTTCATGCGCGAAAGAAACAATAAGACTGGAGAATATCATACAAGAATATGTTTATGCTTTCAAGTGCACTACATAATATAATACAACATGTGAAACAGTTTACATGAACATGTTCATGTGTCAGTACCACTGTGAAGTTAAAGCTTTGTTACGTTATGCGCAGACGCGTCAACACGTATCGTATTGTTAAAAACCGAAAATTATTATTGACATTCGCCGTAATTAGCACAACCGCCAGTGGAAATAATTACAATATGGACTTAACACGGTGTTTCTCTGTTGTTCGAAAGCTTACGCCCGAAATTTACAACTTGTTTTCGAAATTACTGAACTGTTTTGCTGTAATCGGAAATTGTTCATTCGCCATAGTCTTATATAGAATTGCACGTCTTGTTTCACTTTAAAATTACTTAACATCAACGTAATCAATAGTTTCAGTAAATGAATTCATAAGATATTTCTTGAATATTTATAAAACCTATATTTGTCTAATTCATCTTATATATAAGATTATATATTACATATAAATAAGTTAAAAAATTATTATTTTTCTTCAGTTTTTCTTTACATTTTACGTCAATACGTGTATTCGACATAAGCACTGTAAAACTTAAAAATAAAATTCAATCTGACATATTTCGTCAAAATATCAAATAAATCCTGAATTAAAATTACCAGGTGTGATAGCTGAAAATAAAATGGAGTGCACGGCCCTATTGCACATGATGAAAAAGAAACTGACTTCTGTCAAATTATGATGCACTACTGAAATACACGTTTACAAAGGTACTAATTAACGACAATATATCACAGTAATTGACTTTGTTTTCTACGTTTGTATAATGAAATTCATTTTCCACACAAGCAAAATTTATTTTTTCAAGTTGAAAATTGTATAAAAAGGTTGAAAATATTTACAAAAAAAAAATGCACATTTCTGTAACTGAGATCGAATTTCTCGAATGTGGTTCAATTTAAATCTCAAATTCAACTCAACAATACTGAAATGTAACTACGTGCTTACCTATTAAATAACATTAATCCTACTAGAGTGAGATTCGATATTGTACATTTTAATTAGAGATTTAAGGTGAACTGCGATTATAGAAACTCGACATTTAGTTGACTATATCTGTATTCAAACTAAATACGAAAAATAAGTTAGTAACGACTAGATGTAATCCAGATATATGGATCCAACCAGCATGCAATATTAGTTAGAGCAAAGTTAGTGTTTTCGATATTACAATATTTATTACCTTTCAATTGCCCAAATGTAAAATACGCAATGTATACGGCAAGATTATTTGTTTGTAACACATTACAGGCATGCACAGGTAGCTACCATACATTATTCTCAATCCGTGCACGTTGTGTCATATGTCAAGTGCATATAATTGCTATAACCAACGCAATAACCACTGAAAATCAGTGGCGTATACTATAGAACTTGGATATACTAGTTAAGAAAATAAAATTAGAAGTTTTGTATTTAATTATGAAAAATTTCATTATGTATTAAAAATTAATCATAAAATTTGTGACATTCTAAAATAGATTGTAATGAAAACACATTTAAAGTATATATGTATGTACTGTACATGCAATTAAAATTGTTTTACAACTAGAAAAACGAACGCCCTAGTAAAGCAATCAAGAAACGGCACTGAAACGAATGGTATGAAAACTGTAACATATAATTACTTCACCATTATATGGAAATAAATAGTCGCAAGTATGACAACGGCACAAACTATGATTCCTATCCTCTATGAATAATAGAGCATGTTAAATTGCAACAGAATATTAATGAAATTAAATATTTAATGAACTACGTTATGCTTATTGTCATACGCGTAGCATTCACTGTTCTACGTTCCGCATTTTGACGGGAATACTACAGAAATACTGCATGCTACATTTACGCGATTAACCCGCGGATAATAATAATATCCGTTAAAAACTAAAATATGTATAGCAATATATATCAACGCACCAGACCGATATTAAGCTTGGTACTGACTAGAGCATTCGTGCGCGCACAAGTGATTTACACATACGAACGTTCGTGCGGGTCAAAATTTTTGTCCGCACGTTGTTGTTCGTGCGCGCACATTAGTAGTGTAGAAAATGGCGGAAAATAATAGTGTTTGACAAGTGCTGCAGTAATGCACATAATAATGAAAAAAAAAAAGAAAAAACTTTGGTGGATGACACAACTATATCGGAGTAGAGAAACAAATAACGGGACAAAATTGCTAGCCGACATAAAAAATCAAAAAACCAGTGGTCACTTTCAAAATTTAAATGTATACATTTAAAAATAATTAATTAAATTAAACTATTTATGAAAATTAGAAGTATTTGCTATCATTAATTTATGTTCATCAGACACATTAAAAGATGTACAGCAATTAATATAGTCAAGGTCTAGTCTATATCATTTGTGCGCGCACAAGAACTGAACGGACTAAACCCCGTCCAGATTGAGCACACAGGTTCTTTGATGTTTTCGAAGAAACCGACAAGCGATGGATAGCGTTCGTGCGCGCACGAACGTGCGCAAATACCAAATTCACGCACGAATACTCTAGTTAGTACCGAGCTTTATACTTTTATACTGCTTCAGTAACATTCCCGGTATATTCTCGTGATGCTATTTGTGATTTTGAATTATTCATGATATTATTTTTAAATCATACAAATATTTCACTTACGTTTAGAGTTCCTGCGTTTTTATACGAATTACGTATATGATTTCAAATATTCTCATTAAAGAAGAAAACGAAAAAATAATAGAAAACTAGATACAAAGGAAGCCAAAGTGGTTTCATATGGTGATACGTGCCAAAAAGCATTTCAAAATGTTGTTATTCAATGGTGACAAAAATGGGAAATGGAAGGAAAAAAACGAATAAACCATGCCATCCCGACTACATGAGTATATATATCGACATCTGCAGATGCCAGTGAAGCTGTACGTGTATGAAGAAGCAACTTCACTCCCTATCACATATACAATTTCACACACACACACACACACACATTCATATTCATAAAAATATACGCACCAACGCTAGGTCAATACGAATAACTATACACTCCTGCATCGGAGGGCTTCAACGCTGTGAATGTTTTTAAAAAGGGATTCTTTTACGCATGAAGGAGTGTCCGTTCTTCCACAAATAACCCATATGTCAAACACAAATATATGGTGTTTTCTTTTATTTATTTCACTGACTGCTTTCTATGAATATCAAATTTACACCGAAAAACGAAAAACTCCTACATATATACCAGCTGTCCCAAAAAATCTGGGACATAGGGAATTAACATGTAAATATAGAAAAATTGTGACTACTTCTGACCAATACATTTTAGAGCAAAAATGTAAATAAAAAAGTTGTTCAGAATTTAAAACTGCATGATCCGATGCCATATTCAGTGCTCATGTTTTCGTAACGAGCAAATCAATTTTGAAGCAGATTAGAAGGTCATGAAACAAAACGTGTTTTTATTATTTGTAAAAAACCTACATTTTTTGTTCTATGACCTCCTCATCAAAATGCTGCAATATTTCAAAATTTATTTACTCGATATACAAAAATATTTGAACACTGACCATAACATAATATATATATGCATATATATATATATATATATATATATATATATATATATATATATATATATATATATATATATATCGGGGGTCCCAAGAAATCTGAGACATAGGGAATTAACATATAAATATAGAAAAATTGTGATTATTTCTGAACATTTTAGAGCAATAATAAAGTTGTTCAGGTTTAAAAACTGCATAATTTGATGGCATATTCAGTGCTCAAATATTTTTGTATATATTTATATACGCTATTTATGCTTAATGAACTATAAAAATATGTAAAATAAGACCAAGGAAGTAATTGTTAGTTGTAAAATGACACAAATATTATACTCATTAAAAAGGGGCATGTAATGTTAGATAATGCAAATTCCACAGTGGTGCAAATTTTTGACGTAATTTAGGCATGCTTCGGCGTCTTTTCCCCCATTTTCCGGTAATTTCCCTCTATTTTGCATTTAGACCTATTTTTAAACATTTTGCCGTAGATTTGGCAATTGCGGCGTAATTTACGCTTCACTTATTGGAGGATTTATATGTGTAAGAATAACTATTTGTTATATTGAAATTTTGTAATGTTGATGTAAGATTGTTGAATGAAAGACTTATTTCAAGATAGGATTTTTGTTAGTCTGGCAATAACAAAATTAATTTAATTTAAGCCAACGTTAGTGTTACAATATTTAGTAGTGTTATCGTAGGGCACTAATCGATCCAGCAGAGTACGTAGTCAGTTGCTGGTGTGCTCAAGTGATACACATACAGTCAACCCGAGACGAGGGGTTAGTGAAGAGCAACGTCAGTTTTAGCTTTCAAGGAACGTGTGAAAGCGTACACCATACATACGATGCGGACATATGAACAGCGCTACTATATGTGTAAGACTAGCTATCCTGTCAGAACTGTTTCCCCATCTCTGATTTGTCTCAACAAGCCAACGAATATTAACTAATAACAACAAACTATATCAAATTGTGTTCATATCATATCATATGTATAAGAAAGGAATAAACATTAGCTAGCGTGTGTGACTTATGAACACTGACTAAAATCGATAGTCCAAGTAAATTACATCAAATGATTAAAATTTAATAAATGATCGTTGGCGCCTTCGCCTACCGCAACCCGCTTTCTGGATGTGATGATGTGGACGCGTCTCGACATGTGTGTGCACGCGCACGCCTTAATTTGCTACAAGTACAAGCATGTGTGTCTCTTGCCCTAATAGCGAGGATCAACGCAGCTGATCAAAGGACGAACATGTGTACTTTGATTCGATACGTCGTTCGCAGCCGTTTATACGAAAAAGATTCATACGCTAATTGCAAACGCAAACACGAAATGACTATCCCCTTTGTTCTTATCCACACCAGCGTAGGAACAGTTTGTTCTCAATGACACAAGGGTGGTTGGGGAGGTCACCACTCGCCAGACAACAATAGCTCTGATTCTGTTCGTATTGTTCTTCGTAATGGGATCCGCGATTGAAACTTCTTGTGGTGCCAAACGTTCTTGTTTTGTGTGTGTGTGTATGTTTTTTTTTCTTGTTGTACAACAATTGTACTGGCATAAAAGGTTTGTAAAATCGGGGAGACAAGGAAATATCTGATTTATTATACTCGAAGAAGAAATTATTCTCCAGTTGTTCCCGAGAATAACGGGATAAAACATAGCAGATAAGAAATTTTGTTATAACAGCTTTTTTTCTCTAGATATTGTAATTATAGTTCAGTAGATAAGACAGAAAACAATTAATTGAATGAAGTGAAGAAATATAAAATGAAAATACATCCACTAGTATCTTACACATTATCAATTTACCAATGCTCAAGTCATATTTAGTTCAACTGATAACTATTGACAACAAAACCTCGTCTTGTTGTATTGTTCTCGTATGATTTATGTTTTGTTTAGATTATTTTAAAAATAATTAGTGTGCAGCTCGTTAAATGTTACTTATAAAAAGGCATGGAATGGGGGAAGGGAAATAGGGAAAGACAATATCTGTCAGATTCGCAGCGAGATTGCGCGCCCGTCCTAATGAAAGCTCACTCGTGCGAACCACGGACCACGGCTAGGACGGTTACAGGCACAGACACGGAGAGACAGGCACGCTGGTACAACGCTGGAAGGGGCAAGGGATACTGGTTGAAAAACCGTTGGGCGCGCAAGATGTGTTAGGCGTTTTAGACGCTACTCGCAACACCACTTGCGATTTCTTCGTAGCGTTTCCTGCCGACGTGGGCACGAAACACTGGCCTGATGGAAGGAAATTGTGACTACACAGGCAACATACAAGCGAAGCAACTGCATCTAACCACGCTACCCAATTTTCCTTCTTTTTTACGTAAAATCTTACCTACCTGCTGTTCCTTACAATGTAACTCTTAATACATTTTCTTACACGTATGCTAGTTAGATGCTGTTGCTACCTTACCTCGCTGTTTCATAAACAGATTCATTCGGAACATTTTGTTGTACGTAATGAACATTTAAAAGCAAATATTTTAAAACTAAAAGTTTTATCGATGTAATAATATATAATATTGCTATATGAATAAAAAACCACATGTAACAATTGCAGATTAGTTATTAGCATACAATATGAAACATATTGCACAATTAATTGTAGAATCTCTCGTCCATTGAGAGACGTTAAGCTAAGCGTTGCTAGCCTCTAATAATTGTAATAAATTATGATGACTTTTTTGTTCCTATTGTGCATGTAGTGCTTTGATAACGTTTAATTATCTACTTAATTAGCATTACGAAGACTCATTTGCTTGTTCAGTTTTTGTTTCATTTTTGATCTGTAGGTATAAATCTGAATGACAGCGAATGAATAAGTAATTGCATATTATCCGGAAGTGAAATAGTTTTTCTCCAATGCATGTACTGCGCATACGTACATGTTTCTAATAGAGGAAAAGCAAAGCTTAAGATTGTCTGTTGGTGAATCTGAATTATATTTAGCTACATTGTATGTACGAAATCGGAGAATTCTGGCGGCAGCTTATAGCGATCTTGAGTATAAAATAACAAAACACTTCAGTCATAACTTCGAGTCCGCTGAATGAATACATTTCTTTTGGAGTAAAGAAGTCTAAGCAGCAGTGGGTTGAAGTGGAAAGACAAGGATCGGACGTACGGATGGCAAGAAGAGACTCGTCGGTCCTTCTAGCTCGTAACTTTTAAATAAACCGCAAAGCGTGCAGCTCCTCATTCAAATTCAACGTTTATACTCATATAAATGCAAATTAAAAACCTGTTCATTTTATAATAATGATTCGTCTGTTGAAATTCGCCAATGACAGAAATATCCGTTCTTTAAAATCAAGGGAACTCGCTTGCTGCCGACTGAGCGACTGACTATGCGGTCCGACCGCAGCAAAATGTATTTTCCATCGTTATCGCAAAGTTTAATGGAAAACGCACGAACGAGGTGCCAGTCACTTGCACCCCCACTCAAATATTGAAATATATTTTTTCAGTTTGCTTTTATTTACAAACGGAACGAATTGCCACACGACAGTTGACAGAAAAACGATTTGCTTTTGGAAAAATATTACATGAAATTTTAGCAAATTCGTTTTCTTTCGACTAAACGAGCCGAACCGATTGATATGCATGAACACAAGAGTTAGTAGGGGGATGTGATGATAGAGTGGGATCCAGAAGGTAAGGGGTAGGAGGAGGATGTACTGAGATGAGGCAGAGGGCTATGGAAAGTCGAGGGCGTAGTTCCATTGTTTAAAAGTTCTCTGCTCCGTCCGTGCGAAAGGCGTGTTGGAGCAGAGAGGCAACCGACGAGATGAAATTTCATAAAGGATCACTGTGCACCCGGTTTATTTATAACAAACTGACAGTTTTACAATTAAACCGGAAATAGACTTTTGCGGTAAAAGTATCACTTATGCAGAAAACCCAAAACGACCACCTTTCACAACTTTGGAAGAATATTGCGATGCGATAGAAGTACGGAGCACTGACAAAGCGCCGTTCTACGGCCACTTCTCCAGAATTGAGACAATAGTATCTGAAGGAAAGTATAGCACACTTATTCGTACAATATTGTCCAATATTCACAAATGCATGGAAACATTTGAATAGTAATACATTTTCGTGTATTCATTGATTTATTGTCGCTATGATCGTTAACAATACACTATTATATTCCGCATATTAATTTACAAATAATACTTCATGAAAGTATTTATTGGATAAACATTTCACCTGAACTGAAATGAATATTTCATTCAGCTATACATGAATATCAGATATACAACTTGATAGGCAAGCAAGCATAGGGGAGAAACATATATATGATATGGCTATTACTGATTTAAACATACCGTATGGAACAAGAAACATATTCTTTTGAGTTTTATATGGATATAAGTTATTCGTGAAACAAAAGATTCATATATAGTTTATATGCTACACATATAAAATAGACTATGCTTTGAAGAAGACTTTCGATCCCTTTCAATATTAAAAAAAAAAAAACGTAACGAAGAATTCACAAACTCCCTGACCACTTGGCCATGCTTGAATATTTATGTATTCACTCTTTTACTATTCTTCTATCGGTTGACGATACGCGACGTTCAAGATCTGTATCGGATATATTCATGAATAAAATAGAACCAAATCAATTGTTGAAATCTGTATAAGTTTTACGAGCGGACAAAGTGGTAATTTTTGCTGTCATCAGCCATTTGTGAGGTAATATGAATAGTACTTGACTTCACATTTTATTTGAACGACAAACATTTATAGATGTAATAATGTTCTATAAGTTAGAACTTTCTGAATACAATATAACACGATGTATAACACAACAGCTATACTTGATAAAACATGCTTAGTTGGCTGAATAAAGGGTAAAGGTCTAGTGTTAGACACTGTGAGGGTAGATTTACGGTTACAAATAAGCACACACTGGCGACCATGCGATGCGAGTTAGCGACGGTACAATACGGTACCGAAACAATGAACGTTGCTAATCAACTTCCTATAACTTCCAAATGCCATTCTTCGACGCATACGTTAGATCTCGACGTGTCTTACCACAATACATCAGATCAATGGCGTATGCCAACGTGAATGCAAAGAAATCCACCGAGATTTTGAAGAAATTGACATATAAAATAGAGTGATTGTACACATAATACATACATACATGTGCGTGCGTGCAGCCGTCTCGGCGGGGAGTGCCAAGGTTACGCGCAAGAGCATGGCGTCATTTACATGCAGACCACAAAACCGAGAGAACATAAATAATATATGAATTCTGTGCAAACATAACTCAAGATAGCAGCAGTGGCAACCATTGTGGGAAGGAAGCGCTGCCGAGGCGCTCCAAGTGCAAAGAAAACCTTAATATTTAATGCATATAATTATGAACCGGTTTCAGTAGAACGCGCGAGTCTACAGCATAAATGTGTATCTGTATGTGGATGCGTCCATCTGGCGTGCAGCCCAAGGGATGATATCTGCTTGCCAGTACGATAGCGCTTTGGAGATCTCAACGCGTCCACGCTCACTAGTCAGCCAGCCCACCTATCTCTGAGTGCCACGCCGCCACATACACACGTGCACACCTCCCATAATGAATTATTTACACCTACTAGCATACGTTTTTCTTTTACATGTCGCTGCATCTGCTCATGTAAACACCGGCATAATATTTTCGTTACAATATACACCTGCTCATGACAGCCTTGAAACTAAATAACTTCACGTCAACTACTGAATTAGGTCAGCTAAAAAACTACCGGTACAATATTTGTGTCTCCAATAAGTAAATCAACATAAACGAAACAGGAATTAAAATTCCTACCGTGTGTAGCGCGTATAAATGGAACGTGTAGGCTGCTTGTGTAGGGAAAAAGAACCGAGAGCTGTATTGCGGCACAGACCCCAGTCTGGCCAGTCGGAGCGCTAGACCCCACGGCAATCAAAAATGCATGTAAATCAAATACGAACGTTGCGCTATACCCGCGGCTAGCTTATATCAATTCCATTCCGCTCCACTCCGTTGTGTTTCGTTTTGATCAGATGATTTAGATCCAGATGAGAGAGACACGGTTGGCTATATGGCATATGTTATACTTGTGTGTGTACATATTGTGCAGGTAGTGTATGATCAAGAAGCATTTGCTTGTTGTTTACCTTGACAGTGGAGCCTCCCGAGGGACTGCAGTTATTTGCATTCTGGAGGGCTGCGCCTGTCATCGGGGGTGCGAAACTCGGTACGGAGAACGGTACAAACAACATGGGTGTTGCGCTGGGTGCCGCCACTGCAACTGGCACGGCCGCGACCACAGCAGGTGGCGCAGACACTTGGGCAGACACTGTATGCACGGGAGCAGGCACCGGCACGCCGACACAACTGTCACGCACCGTACCGCACTGCTGTTGGACAACACCAGTTACCTCTTGTACGACTGTAGGTTGTACTGTTGCACTTGTAGCTGTTGCACACACGTTACTTGCTGATGCACGACAACGACACGATATGTTACTGGTATCTATCGGTTGCCGGTGTTGGTGGTGAATCGTTAGTTGTTGTGGCTGCTGAGACGGTACGCCGGCCACCAGTGTCGGATGCAATTGCTGAGGCTGCAAATGTTGCTGTTGGTGCACCGGGATAGCACGCACTGTATTGCCGGATACCGGATATAGACGTTGCGGATATGGTACGGCACGGACTCCGGATGTGACTCGAGTTCCACGTATCGGTGCACCAGGTCTACACTCGTTGCACTGTCGGCTATTGCTAGAACTTGCAGAGTGACTGGTGATGGTGGTGGTGGCCGGCGCCGAGGCTGTCGTTGTTGCGGCCACGCGACGAGGCTTCCAAACAGCACAGGGGTACACGCCGACCAGGCTGTAGCCCACGAGGACCGGTGATGGAGCCAAGGCAACTGTTTATATATCCAGTGGGCAAAAGAAATCGTACGCGGTCAATGAGAACCGCTGACACACACAAATACCACAGAATACACTCTGTTGCTAGATAACCGGTAGTGAATGTAAACACCGACAGATCAAATGCAAAAATTATGAACAAATGTACGTATATGTTTGTGTAAGAGCGAATGTATGTAGCAAAGGTTGCGCTGCGCTGTAGTACGTCACGGTACGTACTCTGTTGACGAGATGTCTTGAATGAGTTCGGCACGCACCTTACACTACAGACACTGCACGGTTTACAACTCAATGTTTACAACTGTCACTGTGGTGGCGAGTTGGCGCGTTGGATCGAGCGTCTGTGCGCGGCTGCTGTTGCTGTTGCTGTTTGTTTGTTGTTGCGTCGATGAATGCGCTGCGGCGGCAGTCACGCTGTAGCAGTGTAGGTGGTTGTTGCTGGTGTTGCTGTTGCTGTCACTGTCGCCAGTGTCGCGCCTGCCGTGCATATGCCGGCCAATGCAACGCAACACGGAAGAACGCGAGTGCGTACGAGCGGCGCAGACTGTGCGTGCCGATGCTGATGCCCGTCACGATGCTGGCCCTTGTTGCTCATGTCACGTGGGTGTTGTCGGTTCTCTCTCTCCGCGCCGCGTGATCCCGCTCCTGCACTATGCAATACAACACTGTGCCGGTGCGCGGCACGCTGTCTCCCTTGACGTCTTGCTTTACCTCAACCACCACCACCCTTGCTCGGTCGCTTGCTTGTTCACACGGCGCACGGTACAACTCTCCTATACCCACCGTCTTGTACACGTTCGGTCCGCAGTACGCACGCGGTCGGCAAGTTGCTTGTCTGCTTGCTTACTTTGGCTTAGCAACAAGGCAACCCTTCCACTGACGGACGAAACGGTGTAGAGGTTCACGGAGCTTACACTATCACCACTGGTTTACAGAGAGCAAACAAAGAACGACGTTGGCACATGTGCACTGCAGTGACCATTGACAAGACAACAGATAAACGAATTCATTGCACTATTGCTGATTGTCTGAATGTTGGGGACGCAGGTGCCAGTGAGAACTGACCGATGCAGCGTTTCGTTGTGGCGCACAGCCCGCAGCGGTACGTGTCTGCACGAAGGACGACAGTAGAAACTCTGGTCCGACGGCTAAAAGCCGGCTGCCGGCAAGAGGGTATGTGGCACGGATCTGATGAAAAGAGCGAACTACTCTCGCTCGTATCGTATCGTATTCGTGTGGCGCTTAGCTTCGCCAGGATGAGCGCACGGCGGGCGTGTCGCTCAGCTCACCCTGAAGCCCAACGCCAGCGCAATCAATGAAATATACACTATACAGTACACTACAGTCAGTACGCTGCCGTTACGCCACGACGAGCCACAGTCGGCTGCCGTCGCTGCTTCTGAACGATACAGTGTACCTACCGACACTCAGCGTCTAACTGCGACTTATCCATACGCCGATGTGCCAATGTCATATTCACGCTCACATCTGCACCAGCGCGTTTTCGTACGAGCAGACCTGCCTGTACCAGTAGACGTTACCAGCGCATGGTGAGAGGATTATTGGGGGGCAGACTTTATCAATTAAGCAATTTGTACTTTTATCGCTAAAACTGGGCCGTGCTAGTGATAAAAGTGTTGGAGTGCGGGAAGAGGACGAAGTAAAAGTCACATGGCCGCCACCGAATCCAGCGCCGACGCCGCTCGTACCGACAGAGAACACTTTCTGGAAGAATAGAGTGGCGATAAGCAGCAGAGAGAAGCAGGCGCAGTTAACGGAAAAAGATATGCCCCGTCCCCTCTGGCACCCGTCACCCATCCGACGAACAGAGACAACGATACACAATATACATAAACGGATGTACGACCAACGACACTTGAGACCGACGCTATCTGGCGTCCCTGTATTTGTGCTATGTGGACTCTGGCAGAGGGGAAAAGACGTGCAAACAAAAAAGGGTAAGGCAACAATATCCCCAGTCAGATTGCGTCGCTGAAAAAAAATCTAGTTATATGGGCAGTCGTCGCATTTCCAGCAAGTAATACAAGCCAACGCCGAGACGCCCGCAGCGCAAAGGAAGAAGTGACAGACGGATGGACGGGTATCGCTTGCACACCGCACATGTAACAGCACTGATGTCCGACCGACTGATGCGAATTATTTTTAATAATCCACGAGCAAGTGTGGACCAGATTTTTAATTAACTAGCGGCATATTTGTAGACCATAGTTTTTAATTACGGACAGGGGGAAATCCGGACTAACCTCTGCATACTGATCCGTCTAGGTTAGGATGCGTTCCCGACGTAACTGCTACACATCCATATAATAACAAAAAGTTTGTAGTGGTGAGAAGAGTGCGCGTACAGCCACTACCACGCATGCAAAATACCAAAGTGCTTGACTAAGTATTACATTATTTCGTAATTTCCGCAAGTCGAGAACGAACACGGGTCGCCGGGGACGAGGGATTAACTGCTCTAAATTATTCGAGACGCATACAATCTATTATTTCGGTGGAGCAACACTCGCTTGTCGCTGTCAGAGAAATTGCAATCAATTTGCCTCGTCTGTAGCGTTGGTGCGTTGCGAACGGCATAGTTGCCGTACCACCGTGCCGAATTCCCGCTCATACCGCAGTCAGTCACCGTGATAAGATCACACTCGATTCGAGCTTCCACACTGACACTTTTAAAATATTTCACTGCACTCGTAATGAATTAAAAATTTCTAAAATACCACCAAAGTTTAAATGAAACAAAAGCAATACACAACGCAACAGATAAACTGCGCAAAAAACAACTTCAATTTCGTTGCAGACGAAACAAAGTTTTGTGCCGTACAACTAGCTTTAATTGAAATTAAGTTTATTGTTTCTAAATATGAAATATAGAAAATATTTACAGCAAACTCTATTGTGAAAGCTGTATTTTGTTAAAATCAAAATACGTACTGTTGCATGTAGCAGGGCAATATTTAATGAGGACGATGTTTTCTGGTGTCTAATTGGCACCATCGCAATTCTCTTATAAGTACGAGTATGTATTGACAGTAATATAATTTTTGTTTTTCGCTGTATACTACACTCATACGGAGACTACTGTTATTACGGTCATAAATCAATTTCTATGTAACACGAATGACAAAACCTTTACTTCCATCTAGCGTACGCTTTAAACGTCGTTGGGGTACGAAGTGATTGTAACGTATAAATTTTTCAACCGCTGATTAAATTCACGGTTGAAGTATTCATGGCTGAAAATATTTCAAAGCACTCGAACGATCAGCTCCAACTGGCTTTGTGAAAAAGCGCGCAACCTATTCAAAAAACAGTTATTTCATATAACTTTGTCGCTTGCACTCAAGTGCGTTCTGTGACCTGTACGGTAACAATAAATGCTATTCATTGATAATCTCATTACTAATCAAATAATAACATTCACTATGATTCATAAAATGTGTTTTCATGAGTTCCTGTCTTCTGTTTTCTACTTGATCCATATATTATTTATTATATTTTCTACCTATGTAAACAATGAAATTTTACTTCAGCATTACATCCAATGGCCACAGTTGTGATAATCTTAATTACCAATCCTGGTATTTCAAACAAAACAAAACAAATGCAATGAATTAACAACAAAAGAGTTGTAGCCAGCTTTAACTTACACATTTGCTGCCTGCGGTTAAATTAATTTTAATTATAGTGTTCATGCAAACGTAAATATTAACAGTGAAATGAATGTTTTCGTTAATTTCGTTATTTCATCATTAATTTTCAATTTCCCATGTCGAAATAACATGGCACGTGGAAAGGCCAGAAGCAAGACAGCTCCATTAAAAAATTAATTGTCTCGATAGCGTTAACAAAAGAATTTTATTTCCCAGGTTTTAACTTAGGGTGCAAACGTTTGGTTCATTTTAACATACAGTCGGAATGTCGTTTCATCAAACAGTTCCAGGATTTCTAGCTTAAAATTGTAAGGAGTTTGTGTTTCAATTTCGGATTTGTACCATATACCGCATCGACCATTAAGCGTTGAATGAAACAAAATGTTATTCATTACATTCCCACGTACAATATACATTCGTTATCGACTCGCATGGACAGGCAATAAACAGGTGAAGCTGTGACGTGTAGGTTAAAGAACGGGTAAAAGAGTATACCCGACGCAATAAAGAAAACCAGAGCTAGTTGGATGGCGCACAACGGAGAGGCATTGGAACATTGGGACATCCCCACGTGATTTATGCACCTTATAAAGAAGTTGCCTCGGAATGTGAAAGCGGGGTCTGGAAACCACTTTGTTGCAATGAAATGAAGAGGAAAATGAGCTTCAAATAACCGTAACTATTGCAATTTAACATTGTGTAAGCGCGAGCAGGCCTAAACTGACACCAGTATCCTTAATGTTCCACACCGCAATTACTAGCGATCCACAGAACTTGTATCACTCATCAAATATTTACGCCGTAACAGAGCATCGACTGGCTAACGAATATATGCAAATATTTTTCAACGACCAATATTTTTCATGTTTGGTGAAAATCAGTATGGATTTATATCAACGTTATAGGTTGGATAGGGTTAAAATAAACTGGAATTGCCGAATTTGAGTGAAAGGTGTGAAAATGTATGGATCACTGATTTACTTCTCGGCTCAGTTACGCTCTTGTAAATGACTACCGACAAAACTAATCAAAGAGAACAGTTCAAAAGCCTAACGATAATCTTACGGGAACGAGACATAAAAGAGGTTGCCTTCATGTCTGAAACAATAAAACTTTATTTTCCTTTATACCTCATCCTATATATATATATATATTTTTGAAACACTCAACAATATGCTTCGTCCAGGCCAGTACGTATTTTTTTTTTTTCAGCTGGAATTTAATAACTTTCAAACAGTACCCTCTCCTGGCATAAACTCGGATGAAATTTTAGATAAACAATTATTTAATTCTGATTTGTTTATGTAATACTGATTATCACTTTCCTGTATTATTATAGACAGGAAAATAAGTTGGTACAATTTGTATAGATATAACTAGCTGTTATATTATGCAAGACGATACAAATGACAGGCATCCTAATACAAATTACCTGACAGAACTGAAGAATATTACTGCGTGGAGAACCACCCTCACAATTTCTTGTTATTAGAACTAATTCATCCAGTTACAAATGAGACATAGCCATGCAAAAAAGAGATAAAGTTTAAATTAACAACTGCCTCGTCGTTCGTGTGCGTCGACACTTGATTAACGAACATAAAATATTATATTATTATGTTATACCGTATATTCAACCAACCATTTTCACCTTCACTTCTCCATAGATTATTTTTGAAGTACATATTTTGGTTATAAATATTTCAATTTGCTTCTTCGACTGTGTTAATGATATTCAACTGTTTATGAACATTGTAATTTCAAACAAAAAGTTCAACACAGGTATTTATAGAAAATGTTGAAAGCAGGACTTGGAGCTTGGAGCCAATATAAAAATACCGGTAACCAATATTACTTTGCGGTTTTTTGCTATTTTTAGGAAAATCGGCATTGATAAATTTTTACCTGAAAATATCGGCAATTATTCAGGTTTAATAGTATGTTAAGGTTTTTATTTTTTACAATTTACAGGAAAAACGTGTAATATTTACATTTAATTTACTTTCTATATTTTTTTGCTCACTGCCACAATCTAGCTGCATACATTCACTTTTATAAATTATGTTTGTAACTGTATTGTAATCAATTTAATTACAAATAGGATCGAAAAATTATAATATGATTATAAAATGAATAACCAAAGAATAAACTCGAAACCCTGATAGAAAAGTGAACCAGAAAGATGAACAGTATTGTACACATACCACTCCATTGCGTGAAACACCTACATGAATTTAAAAATTAAAACATTAATTATACTTAGTTACTTGTTTCCAAAAACGAATATACATATTGGGATTAAAGACTAATAAAATATCGTTAATTTGAAACCTTAATAATTCGACCTATTTTGTCCAATAAAAAATTTATTGCAATAACATGAATAAACATGTTTATTTTTAGAAATTTGAGCTTAAAAGTACATTATATTTGTAATAAAAAAAATGTAATTCGAACTTTCGTTAATTCAAAATAACCATGTTCATAATAAAATTGGAAACGATACATTTGATAAAATGTATAATAAATGCTGGGCAATATCAGTATGTATTACTAAAGATTCAAGCAAAAACATAAAAGGGCTAGGTAATATTTACATAGGGATTCTGTTTAACACTCTGTTTCCGTTACCTGAACACGTCGTAAGCTGAACAACGTTCACGCTAAAAGTTAACTTAAAAATTCACGCTGAAAAATTCAGCTGTGAAATGAGTAGTAAAGAATTATTTTCAATCAATTACAGCTTCTAGAACAGCATTGTCAGTAATATACAAATTATATCACATCTCACGCTAACGTTTCACGTTAACGTTAAGTTTCAGCATACCAATTTCACGCCCGAACGTTACACAACGTCAATTGTTAACGTTGACCATTTAACGCTCGGGCGTGAAATCGATATGTTGAAACTTCAGCGCTAACGTGAAATGTTGGCATGAACTAAGATCAGTTCTAGCTGAATAACTTACTCCCAAAACATGTATTGGACTAATATATGAGCACATGTTAGTCACATTCAAACTAAAAAGCTGAATATAAAGAGAGGTTATACACATTTCTGGCATAAAATAATGTTTCTTTGCACAAAAGTACTGAATATACAATACTAATAACATTTATTACTTAATTTTGAACAAATTTTATATCCTAGAATCTACAATTGATGGAACATAATTATTTACTACTCGATTCACGCCAGGAAATTCTGGTGTGAACTTAACACTGACGTTACCCTCACATTACTCGCGTTTTGAATACCGAACCGAGCGTTAAACGTGTACTTCAAGCCATCACATAACGGTTGATTTCAGAATCTCTAGATTAAGTTCACGAACGTATATAAGATTTATGTTTACTATTGTACCACTATAAAAATTTGATTCTTTATCTAAGTTTAATACACATGGTTTTGATTAATTCAGTGTCAGTTTGTGCATAGCATTCTGTACGTCACAAGTTTATTCTGCAACACTTAATCATATCAGTTGCTTTTTTATCGGGGTTCTCTTTCATTTTCACCCCATCAATCGCTATTTAATGATACAAATTCGGCCTGAATAGTGACTATGCTCCTGTCAATCCCAGTTCATTTATGTGTCCATATGTGAGATACGATAATACGTCCATGTGCTTGTGTGTACCATATGTACGTCTAGTATTGGATCTAGATGATTTGTAGGAACGTATGTATGCATGTGTGTGTGTTTGTATTGGTGAGTATGACTAAGTATGGCAACGTCGGGACAGTCTGTTTCCGCTTTCATCCTTCCATTATCGGCATGCTTGTGGTTGCCCCCCCTCGTGTTGTCCAAACACACTCTGGCCTCGTTCAACTGCGGGTGACGATGAAGAAAATTGCTGGACCTAATCGACGCTCTAGAGTCGCTGTTCGAACAACCCAACCTAACGCGTTCGGCCCACCGGCAGTTCGTTTGCGGGTCTTTAAGTAAGCTCTGCCAGTTCGTTAACTCGTGCGACGCCGCCTTCCGACCACGGACTTCACCGCCACCATCCACTACGCGCCCCACCTACATTTTCCACTGTCCGCGAACGCACATATAAACGGAACATACGTTGTCTTTAATTGTGGCTGTTTGCGTTTTTCTTTTGCTGTAATCAACTGCCATATCAGCTCGTTGCTTTGCAGCGATCTGTAACGGTCTGTTTAGTTATCAAATTACTTAATTTAATATGCCGTATATTAATCCAACTTGTTTAAACTTGTGTATATATTTAAAGTTAAAGTATACAGCTGAATTAAATGTGATATGTTGAAATGGCAGGGTAATGGATATATGCGTGCTACTGTGCTCAATACATGTGTGTAAATGTGTAGTTATAAATATAGTGAAATGGCTACTAAATTGTTAGGTTAATTTAGAATTCGCAATTTCACGGTGCACCGACGGACGAGGCTCGTCGCCGTTGAAACCACAGAATACTTCGCACATCTGCACGACAATATAATTAGAGAGTTTAATTAGCGCACGAAATACACGTTCTCTATCATAATATTTGTGCAGGGCCCTGTAAAACTATTTTGCCGCTACCACCGCTGCCTCTGCCTCAACCACAGCCGCAACGAGTGCTACACGAGTACTCCACTCCGTGCGAATGACGAACGCTAACCAAGCTCGAGTCGAGGGGACGACACAACACCCGTCTTCTACTATTGCAGTATGGGCATGAGAGATGCGCACCACAAGAACAGATTCCCCCAGGCACTCTGTAATAGACTTCTCTGAACAATGTTCATTAAGTATAACGAAAACAAATTCAGCAAAAACCTACTTGCCTACTTGATCAACTTGCTTCATACCAATGTACAATTCATCAACCTGACGAACCATGAAAACCAGAAGCAAATACTGATCTACAACGAACACTATGGTTTTATTTAAATTACTCATTTGAATATTGCGATTTTGTTTTACTCTCTTTCAACTACAAGTATTGCTTGGTTCATAATTTTTCCCTTGATGAAAGGATATGGAAGGAAATAAGTAAAGGAAGAAGTACCGCTGGTGCAGCTACGGCTATTTGACGTACTGCGCAGAACACTGCACATCGTCGTAACTCGTCATCGCCAGGGAGATATTACTGAAAATGCGTTCGACTGTTAAATTAATCAAGGCGTTTGAATATGTTTACATTCAAAATCACTTCGCACACCGCGTGCCGCTTTGAGGAAGACGAATCAACGCCTTTGTCTCCGGCTCGGCATGAGCATGTTCTAACGGATGAGATGAATATTTCTATTGTACCATTACACGCATTTATCATCTAATTAGTTTTCTTTAATAATTCAGAACTGTACACGAATTTCTGATCGGTAAATTCTGATTTATTACACCCTATTCTAAATGACAATTGTGCGACTAAGAAATACGACCGTACTTATATTACTCTTCTGCGATATTAATGTCAACATTTATATTACTTTCTGAAATTAGTTCTATTATTACGTTGCACAAAATTCAAGAAAATAATTTGTGTCTTTACTGGATTAATTTTCTTTATACATGCTAATTATTTCAACTACAAACTAAAAACGTTTATATAACTATATTCTACGCTTCTCCAATATACCAAATGTATACGTAATAATCTCCATATCCCATTTCTTAATTATGTGACCTAACACCGATATACATAATTCTGCTGGTCAGGCGACAAAATTATCCAACCGCGTGATTTTCTCCATGGCACGTACAGAATACGAACGAACGGTTTAATAATATAAATACGGGCTTTATTAATATTTCAACGTGGGTCCTGTCCATTTTTGCTCGTTGCTTCCCAGCTTATCTTCACCCTTGTTCCTATCCCTTCTTATTCCCTATAATTAATTAAACGAAACGTGAGGATTTTAATTTAGTACGTATACCAACAAACCGCATCGAACAAAAATATAATTTTGTAAAAAAATATAACTCTTCCAAATGATATGTAACATTATTAGAAAATATGATCATGCTTCTCGTTATTATAATAGTGCTTTTTAAAATATGCTTTTATATCACAATTATAATGTTTTCTATAAAAACTAACTTGTTTTACAAAGTGTAGATTAAACAAAATGTATGTTAATAAATTTGATATATAAAAATTATAAATAAATTTTCTTTTAAAAAGATGACTGAAATAGGAAAATGTTCATTTGTTTCTGAAAAAGTACTTTTCTTGTTTCATTGGGTGTGAATGGCAATGAAAGTTGTATGTACGAGTTAGTTATGAATGGTGTTGCAGTATTGTGTTTTTTTTTTTTGTTAATGAAGAGACGATATTAGCGACGGATCAAAGTCGGTACGACAGCGGTAACAACAGTGGTGGTGGCGTGCCTCATAAGCCGAAACTTGGCCGTATTGCGCCAGATGCAAGTTGAACAGTGCAGACAAATCCTAAGGGAAATCAGTCGGTTGAGCTAACGGAAAGGAGGCAGGCGTGGGGCTGTATGCGCCATCCAATCTACACTTCTTTCCTGCTGCTACTGTTGCTGCTGTTGCTACTGCTGCTGTCACTGCTGGTGGTGGTAGTGGTGGTGGTGATGGTGGTGGTGATGGTAGTGGTGGTGGTACGGATAGGGCAAAGTGGTACACGAAAGGTGCCAAATGGGGGGCAACTATGCTACTACATATATAGGACCGGTCTCCTCTAATACGCGGCCTACTTTATTACCTATAAAAATGCTATTTTACTGCGTTTGTAATGTTTATTTCCTTTTTATTCGTCAAACCGAAAAAAGTTCTGTAATTTAATATAGCTGTCGGTCGGAAAACGAGAATGATTCCGTGGCCGCTTGGACCACAGGCATGAATCACTCTTGAGACTTTCGCCGACGGAATATTCATATTTCATAGTTTAGATTAAAAATAACCATTTATATTAGGCATATGTTTAACCAACATATTACAGCAATTACCATGCCATAGTATGCCCGCGCACTTCTCTTTCGCTGTATTTAAATTACCTACTTAATTTAAAACCAGCATGAACTTAAAAGTTTTATGAAAAGTATGCAGGTATTCGTATGTCTAACTACGGGGATCTGTAACCACTTTCAAAACTCATTTCATACTGACGCTAGTTGATCCTTTACATTCCCAGCCGATCATCCTCTTGGTTTTGCATTTCACTACAATCCAATGTTATCGAGTTAAATATTTCGTCTTTACATATTATTTTACGTTACTTGTAAAAGTAATATGCCTTCCGAAGACTTATACGTAAAATTGTAATACCTTATTTGGAATTAATCGTATTCTATTGTGAATAATAAATATTTATATTATATATATATATATATATATATATATATATATATATATATAACTTGTCATATTCAATGAACACTGAACGATACAACATTTGATAAAAATAACAACTATATTGGCAAAGTCCTAATTTTATTCTGTGCAGAATTCGGTATGAATTTTAAATATTGTTCCAATTGTCTGCTGCTATAAAAATGTAAATGAATGCTACTGAGTCTGCAGAGGTTATTTCTCCATCATCCCGTATAAAACATTCGAAATAGCGAAATAAAATATTCATCCCGTACAGACATGAGACCGAAATTCTTGTACTTCCCAGAAAAAGTAATTATTTTTTGTTATTCTGCACATTTCGTTCTCGATTGTAAGTCCTGTCGGAACTGACTTTTAAATTTATTATTGGGATGTAATTTTTATAGAAAACGATAATTTAAAAGCGTATTACATTTGTGACCAGCATTTCCTTTATTCTGTTCCATCATTCCTCGCTAGTAGCAAGCAATAAGAACAATGACAAATGTTGCCTTATGTTCGAAATCGTTTCAGAAATAGACCACGCCGACCGACACGTCTCCTATTCATGGAACAATACCTAAAAAAAACTCTCAATGCCAAATCTATATTGTTTATTTCAAACACGATATTTCGATTCAATACCGAATCACAAATCTACTTCTCTCAATTGTTTAATAATCAATCGACAATTAATTATGATATTTTATAAACTAGTGTGCGTCTAATCAAACGAACAATACACTCGATTATTCTTTCTAGAATAATTTATTCTCAATTTAATAGTAATGAATACATAATAAATAATATAATATTCAATAATCTGCATTAATATTAACCAATTGATACTTGATAATTGTACATAGGATATTTTAACCAATAAATATAAGTATTCAGGTGGCGAGAAAACAGAATCAGAGTACAGTGTGTTCATATAATATCATGATAAGCCCCAGAAGATTAAATTTAAATCTGTTGTTGTAGTCGGTTTAATAACGTGTCCTGCTGTCCACCGTCCTTTGCGCCTTTCATCTGGTCACCGCCACCAGTGTTAGTTGAGAGAACCTTTAAGAGCATGTTTACAATGGATTTTCGTCAGAAACAGCGTTAGGTTACTCTAGTGAAACATTTCGATTTGCCAAGATCAACAGCTGATTTAGAACGATCAGCAACTGGATAGCGTATCCCAGTGGCAAGGCGGTATCTGTCAGCCCTCACAAAATAAACAACATAAACTAATGTAGTGTTTTCCAAACTTTGTTTATTGACGAAACATGTTAGGAAACATATTACAAATCCATTTCATCACATATTGTCAATATCAAATATATTCTAACTAATGTATTTTTGACATATGCTTTCTGTCCTAGCAAATGTGCAATAATTAAACAAAATATAATTTGTATGTTCTCGAAATTGATATAAATTATTCAAGAGTTCAGCAACTCAACCTAATTGAACAACTAGTATCACATTCGCAGCATAGTGTAACTGGAACCATTACAGATGCAAAACGGCACACTCCCTTCGGTTTCCGAGCAACGAACAACATATGTAGCCGACAAGTATGTCATGAAGTTTTGTTTTCAAGTGTACATGATACAGCAGGCTAAGAATCAAAAGCCAGAATAGAATTTAATTTTCGCTAAATTTCAGTTTCGAACCGCGACAAAACGCCGTACTCTAAACTGTTGGTTTGTGGCGGAAATCATTCAAAACAGGTGGTATCCCTTGCGGTCTGAAAAGTCCTTTACAGTGTGCAATTCACTCAGGACAAACCGCGGACGTAGAAACAGGGGAGTAGTGACCAGTGGCGTAACTGCAATCCTATACAGATTGTAAACCATTACGGAGTCCAAGTATTGGCGACCAAGACCAAGCATATCGTTACGCCACTGGTGCTTGACCTGCTGTGAAAACGACAAGCAGAGCTGACCGAGACGTGCCGTTGTATGGGGAAAAAGATTGAAAAAGAAAGGGACGCGAACCGATCTGAATTATGAGCGGCCGTGCAGAGTTCCTTTGTGACAACACTTTTGATTCATGGCGAATACAAGGGCAGCTCTAGAATCACTCGCTTAATGGTGATGGCCAATAAAACAGGGTCCGGCCACTCTTCCCATATTGTCGAACATGGTCAGAATATGGAGCATTAACTTCGCGAGCTTTCGGTTGATGTCGTGTGGCAGTAGCAGTGCTAGCAGCTAGACACAGTATGTGAACTGTGGATAGTCGAACTTGGCTGAAACTCTAAAGCTAGTGGTTGGTATGATATGAGGACACATCGTCTCTCACCCTACCACTCCTCCTTCTTCTTCTCCTCCTTCTGTTCCAACGCTGTCCCCTTACTCACTCGCAATATTCTAAGCTGTGTTGTGCCAGCTCGTTCGACCGTTGTGACTACGAGGGAGCCATATGACAAAGGAGCAGAACGCGAACTCAACAGTGTGTCATAAACTGCAGAACAATTATCAAAATTACTTCATAATTTGCTCATGATGAAAGTGATTCCGGTATGGAGTTACCCTGATGGGCTCCTAAATTCTCCTTACAATTCGACTAACCCAATATTGATTTCATTAAATAACTTACTTTATTTACATGTTTCAACAGCTAAATCAATCATTCTCAATGCTCACTCAAGTTTGATACTGAGATTAAAAATACCCTACGTATTATTATGCATGTAATACTTCTTGTACTCCATAATAATATTTGCAATTTTTAATTCAACTATAATGAGTGAAATTAAGATGGTAAACTCAAGAAAGCATTATGTCTAGTACTTGAAAACTGAAGTATATTTTATTATATGGAAGAAAATCCAGAAACCTATTTCAAATAAGCGATTTCCAATAATGCACAGCACAAAGATGTTACCATGTATGTAACATAAAACTTCAAATATCTGAGTTAAAAATAATACTCCTAAAACAGAAAAGCGTGTTCTATTTTAAATTAAAATGAAATTTTTTAGATTAATCAGAAATATGTTATTACACAAAATGAAATCAAATGTAAGTTATATCGAACATGTTAAGGGAAAATAATTAATATATTATGTTTTTAAATTGTTGGTTTATATTTAAAGTATATATGCATAGGTAACTCTTCTATAACACAGTAGATAGGTTCCTAGAAAGTTACGTGTTTTGTGAAAATGTGCTATATGAGATCCAGAGCAAATACAAAAATCTGTTTTGGCTCCAAGAACTTGATAAAACAAATCCACACGAGCAACTTTTTTTATTAAAAATATTATCATATGTATATATGCACAAAACGAAGAGAAACAAAATATAAATATTTTTATTTTAATAACCGTAATTTAATAATTTTTGTCCTCATCACTTCTCGATACAAGACGTAAATCGCTAAGCGATCGGACAATTTTTAAAATACAGTGAACTTCGCTTATAACGAACCTCAAGGGACCGACGAAAATAGTTCGCTATAAGCGAAGTTCGTAATAAACGATAAACATCAGAAATTCATTTTTTTTTATGAATGCATAGGTACATATTTCAAGTAGGTACATAATATGAAGAACTGTTTTGCAAAACTAGACAAATCCAGATTTGTTCAAAATTGAGTTAGATATTGTTTTGTAATACATATACATTGTACACTAACAATACTTTTTATGAAGCTTATTTGAAAAAATCGTTTATTTTACTTTTGTTTATACTTATTATTATTTTATATTATTTTTATATATTTAAAGTTAGAGCTTTACATGTTTTCTTCGAAATTGCGTAACTTATAATTGTACTTCTTTAACACATTAAATACAGTGAACAGGGGCGGACAGGACATGTGGAGCATGCTGAAATTTCCGCATGATCCGTTCCAATCGCGGAAAGGTCCGATAATTTTTTTCATACAATTAACCACATATACACAAGAACCCCAAAAACTGTTACGGCGACCCTACATATGCGGAGTTGAAAGATTTCGAGGAATCCCCTGATTATTTGGTAAAATGCCGTTTGAAGTTCGTTATAACCGAAAACTTTTGCGATTATTACAAAAATTAAGGTTCGTTATACCCGAAAGTTCGTTATAAACGGGTTCGTTATATGCGAAAAAAATAACACACGTTTAATGATACTTTAGTTCGTACTTTACAGATTGGTTCGTTATAAGCGAAAGTTCGCAGTAAGCGGGTTCGTTATAGGCGAAATTCACTGTATGTATAAAAAGAAATGAAATTGTCTGACATGTAATGTGTACCCACACTGTGTTATTTAGGTTTCTAAATACATTAAATAGTAGAAGTACTGTGTTATACGAGGGTTTCCGCAAATTTCTGATTGTGTGAGAAACAAAACAAACATAATTCATTTATATGAATCTAATTCAAACTGTGCAGTATATATTCAAATGTAGACTATTCATTACACAATGAAACAAAATATTTTTGTATGTGTATTAAAGGCTGGTCATAAGGATTTATCAAATACAAATTTTTAATGATATCGTACATTTCGAGCTATTGTAATCAGTGTACATACGTACATAAATACGTGTTCATTTGTTCGCAAGCAACGACTACATTCAAACTAGCATCACATATTCGAATTTTTGTTGGCAAGTAAAACGGGGAACCACTACATTTCCTTGTTTACGTCCGTCTTCGGGAGATTTTCACTCGGTTTCGGGGTACAATATAAAGTTCGCGTTCGTTTATTAGAACGTCCGTTTGTCAGAGCGTAGGAAGGGTTATGTTGCAGGATTATTCGTAATAATATCAGAAGCCTACTGTATTTATTGGCGTAATTTTTCTACCGTGTGCAGTTGCATAAGCAATCTGTTTCATATGACCTCGAACGTAAAAATCTAATGGAGTCAGATTCGGCGAACGCGGTTACCAGACAAAGGACGCGATCATGGCAACTAGATCAGTATTCAGAAATCCGTTGAACTAAAATGTTACCCACATAAACAAGACTGACAAAAAGGAATTCTTCCATAAAATATTGTCGGTAAATTTTTGGAACATACATATATGTTATTTTAAAAATTAAATCATTTTTTATCATTAGTCATAAATAAATTAAAACATGTTACTATAAAATTTGCATAATAAATATGACAAAAGCGTCATATCGGAATATCGATTATATAATTATTATATTATTGTGTTGTCATTATTCATTAATTAATGAACTTTATATAGTTAGCATCGAACAATATAATGAAAAGATATAATTTAATAAAAAAAAAACAACGCTGAAAACATGCATGCTCATTGTTCTGGGTAACAGTAATTCTATATATATATATATATATATATATATATATATATATAAATATTTTGAAAAACATTACAATATTTATAATATGAATAATATGCATATAACATAGATTTTGTTTTGTTGTTGAAATTTTGAAATGACACAGTGCACGAGTTGAGCGTATTTACATCACCAGTCATCAGCATGCAAAATATGCGTTCGGGAACTACAATTTTAAATTAATTCCAGCATTGTTTTTAATCAATGCAAATTTCGGTGAATTAAAAAAGTAATTTAAAGTTGAACGATTTTGTTCGGTGAACAACACATTTGTTATTATTCATTACTGAAACTTGGCGTTAAAAAAATTTTATTTTACAACTGAATCTTTCAAAGAGTTAATTAATTTCGTACTATTAGTGTTTTTTTTTTGTATTTAAATGTATTACTTTTACGAATATAATAAAAAATTAGTTTCAAAATAAATTTAACGTTGCACTGAATTTTTTTCGTAGATTAAAATATCGAATCGATTACATCCTTTGTAATAAAGTATTTATCAGAACCAATTTCTTGTTTCACGATTTACTATTTGCCTTACATACATTCTCTAAGAAGCTTGAAAACTAACTTATAAATTACAATTGAATAAATCGCAAAATATAACGATGTTTGCAAAGCAGGGCTTGGTAGTGATAGACTGGAAAGTAGTGGAATGGTAGTATGGGGAAAGGGTAGATGGCAGAAGTAGAGGGTGATGCAGAGTTGGAAGAATGGTAACTGGGCGTGTCTCAGCTGTGGGAAAAGGAAGCTAACCTACTATCAAGAAGTTGTGCAAAGTTACGACCTACACAGTAATGTTCACAAAATTCAGAGATCTCTTGTAGTGCATACATCGAGTACGGCACGCTACAACACTAAACCGGTATAACCTACAAAACCAACGAACAACTTTGTCCCCTGTCGTCGTTAAAGATTTACTCCTTACATATAACACAACGACATTATACCATGAACGGCACTCGTAATATACTGGAAACTGGATTGAGTACTGTACACTCAATACTTAATAGAATATCTTCTCGCTGTGTCTACAATTCCAGGCCAATAAACATAACGTGCCCTACTGAAGAACAAAAAGCGAATGCAACCACCTGACAATTGTATCATGCCATACGTATGGAAATTACAATAATTACAATATTAAATAAATGTAAAATATTACATTTAATATGCTAAAATACTAAATGTAATATGCGAATCTGAATTACAGTAATATATTTCAATTACATGCATGTCGATGGTGAGACTACATCGACAAGTTCAGACTAGAATAACACATGCACTAATGTTACATCGTACACTCCAAGATACGTAGATTTATTTTACTAGTACATATATATGAAATTAGATATTACCCGTAACTGTTAGTTATATAACTTAGGTTGATACATAAATCCTTGAATTAATCATTGCAGTACGGATTAGTTTAAGCATAGAGATTAAGATGTTGCATGCAATAAGAAGTTTTGATTCGCATTTGTCTGAGATTTGAGAGCTAGCGTAGCGAGAAACTATATGATCTCTGGCAGGAAAGAAAAGCGGAAATGATTTCCCCCTGAGAAACTTCTGTCGACTTTATGCACTGTCTGTCAATCTGCACACAAGTCAGATCATTCAGCCATAAGTAATATTGTATAGTCAAATGTAACTGTTTCCTGATACAATGGCACAGGTTTATAGAATAGTAAAAACAAAAAGTAATGGAAATAAAATGACAATATTAATTAACGTAATTATCAGTGATAAGACGGCAAGTGGTTGGTTGGATTAAAACTAATATGAAACGAGCTCATCATATGTTGTGTAGTAATAAAAATGGTTAGTAAATAAAAAAAAAGTATTTTTACAATTGTGCCACTATATCTGCGTTATTTTTATTTTACTGCAGTACTGTCACTGAAAATTACTATAAAAAGCTATTAAAAACAAAAAGAATTTATTACGAACGGAGGAAGAACAGCGACTGGAGATAACATAACATAAAACGATGAACGAACGAGGCCGCTGAATCCCGAACCGGTATTATGGTCGCGTCTTCAGTAACCCCTCGGTCCACAATTTCAGCACTCCCGCCGGAACTTACATGATACGGCAAAGATGCAAGAAATTGATTTCGTTTAGTTCCATCTGATATAGATGGCGTCAAGTAATGTATTTTATGAGACCGACATTTGCGGCAGAAACCTATACAGTTGGATTACCAAATGAACCATTCACATCGCTTAATCATTTCTCCTATTCCGCTGCTCCATCCGTTTTCCTTTATACATCGTATCAATGTTTTATTTCTTATTTATGGCATGTGTATTTTTGTTTTGTTTTATTGAGCCAGTTACAGTTTATTGCATTTTCGATATATATTTTGAAATGGGTGTATTAGCTCAAACATTTAGTGAATTTCAACTCAATATATCTGCATGTTATACTAATTTTAAGCGAATTGCATTTCACTGCATTCCATTAGCAAAAACTATTATTTATATAATGTCTTACATGTTACCAATTATTAATTTAATATAATTCGTATGTGACATAATTTAACTGGATGCTAATTGGATGGAAAATACTGATATAATGATATTGTATTGCAACAAATATACTTTCTCTATTATTATTATTATTAAGATATCAAAATTTCCATACTATTCTTAGGAATAATTAAGTTAGGAATAAAAAGACATAATGATTTATCATGTATTAAACACTTTATCGAGCACAAATCGAATTTATTTCGCCGGTACCGTAAGTTAACGTAATAAGAAAACGTCAATAGTTTTCTCCCATCCAATTTTATAGCGTTGCTTTGTGTCTTTAGCTACGCTGTCTTGATCCTTTTCCGATTGATGAATAATCAATTTGGCCCTTGTTTTACAAGAAACGTCTGTGTGAATAAGCGCTACGCCACCTGGCTTCTGTTACTTTCGTTTCTATTTGGCTGAAACGTCAGGGGGAACAAGCACCCCACAATGAAACGATGATGTTACTACTATGCGGTAGCAAGATGCAAAAGATATAGAGAGACAGAGGAAAGAAAAGAAGAGATAGAGAGAGCAAGGAACCCGAAACCTGACCGACGCCTGAAAGAAGAGGAATAGTAGAATGACACCGGTAACAAGGAACTATGCGTGAACAGTAATCGTATTCAATAAATCTACAGAAAACAAAGAAACGACACCCTTTGATATCGAATTTCTTCTGTAGTAATTTTATTTTATTTAATGTTACATTCCTTTTGTAAAAAAACACCTTTTTATGGAAATAAAACGATCGTGTAAGCCATTTTTAAATCATTGTTCGATCTCTTTTTTATACTCAAATTCATAATATTTAATGGTGTCCATGGAAAAAATTATTCATACTTCTGCTCTTCAATTGTTATTAATTAACATATTTCAGTGCTGAAATTATTATATGTATCTTCACAATTCATTTATATTCATGAATTTATTTCATATTCTGTCGCAGAAATTGATTATTTGATCATAAAATAGCGCAAATTTTGTGCATAACAATGACATTGTTTCATAGATTTGCGTATAAAATATTCGCTGAAATCTGCAAGTTTTGTAGCAATGCGGAGTTAATTTACGTTAAAATCACAAACACTGTCATCGAATTGCACGGTTTAATAATAATATTTTCGTTGAACATTTCGCACCAGATTTACATAATTCTTAAGAACAATGTTCATTTACGTAAAGATACGGTATACGGTGTACTTGCAGAATTTAAATCTGCCATGAAACCATACAGTATATACGGCAGGGAATTTCTGGAACTCTGGCCCAAATCCAGCAAACCACAAGTTAAACAGTACACCGTACTGAGTTAATCCAGCAGATATACCGATTTCAATATTTTATCAGCTGCGTCGGGAATTTAATATCATATTATTGAAAATTGTATATTTGATTTATATATTTTCAGTAAATAACAAATCATACAATTGTGAAAATCTCATTTGGATATATTAATAAAATACATGTGACATTTATATTCAAATATCGTGGTCATTTCAAATAATATCAAACAATCGAATTATTCTGCACTGGACTAATCTGTAAAATAAATTCATTATTATTTTAATATTGCAGACTCAATACTTATTGAATGAAATAAATAAATAGGACTACATTTTTAACATCAAAATTAACATTTTGATCGAAAACATGTATATTTATTATACAGATATTATACAGAAAATTTTGCAAAAATTATACGTACCTTTACAATACTATATTATGGCTATATAAATATTTTCAAAAGTAAATCCGAAAAATGTAATAATTTTTAATAAACCATGATTTGTTTCAGCTATGAGAGATAACGGCTTTCACTTACCGAATCCACTGTAATACTGAACGTAATTTCAATCAAATTAAATTTAACTCTATGGTTTTCCAGCAGCTGTGAAGAATAATAAAAAACCTTGTATTGAAAAGAAACCAATTTTCTAGCGTTTGTTGGTCTACGCAGGATGCCATCGATTGAACGTGAGGCTGATCCTGTCCTTTCGAACGACAATTACCATTTACAAAGACGATTTGTGTTCACTTAAATGTCGGAGACATCTAAAGCGAAAAGTTTAGGCAAGAGGAGGATAAAAATAAACTGTTTCAATCATTCAGTAACCAACTGAGGAAAATGCATATTATATTGTTGTTCAAATCAATATACAAAAACATTTGGTTGGTTTATTTAATTCTAGCATTAAAATACATAGAATATTTGAAAAGAAATTAATTATTGTAGCCAGAGAAAGTAACTTTTATACATACTACACTAAAATAACTACAGAATAACTAGAAAATAATGAATAATAATAATTGCTAATCTGCACTAGGTAGAAGTTGAAGTTAGATGTTGCTAGTTCTCGTCTTTGCGAATTAAATCTCCTTTCCTAAAGTAAGAGTTCGTAAAGTGAGAACTCAGTCAGTACACTAAGCACTGTTCAAAAGAGTTACAGCGTGATTCATAAAGCGCGAATTACCTGTATATTTTGAAGAGTTCTGAACACGGTTAAGAGACAAGTATCACTTAAAATTTGAGTGTACCGCGTCTTTCGTTTGTAACTATATTTCTACATTACTCTTGAGATTTAAAATAAGCATAGCACATATTTTGTTAAAATACTTTGTTCCGTCGTGTGTTTTCATTCCAAACGAGTTTTCGGGTGTATGTTTGTCGAGCAGAAATTGATTTTTTACCTTCGTAGAGAAACATGTTTCAGGTATTACGTTTCGTTATGAAATTTAACTTAAAAGTAATTACATTCTCCGGTGGAAGCTTGCAAAAATAAATGTTTATAGTCACTGAATAATTTTACAATATTTGTAAATGTTTAGCAATTATTAAATTTCGTATTTCCAGCTAATGTAATGAAATATTAAGACTTGTTATGCAATGTTATGTTAACATGTTCATTGTTCTGAACTTCAAGATATTCCTAGCAGACCCTACTTTATTTCCAATAAATCAATTTGTACCTCGGTAAACTCATCTACCTTGAGCGAAGTGTGTCATCAAATGTTCGTAACTGACGATCAATCCCCATGCTACGGGTAGTTTCTCGTCAAACAGGTTAGGTCCAAATGTAAACTGACTGGACTAGAAATTTAAATTCTCGGTCATTTGCCGTCTCCATGGGACTACTGAAATTCGTCACCGCGTACGGCAGGGCTGTATCCCTTACCGATATCGACAAGCGTCTAAGCCTCAATTGCGACGAGATGTAAAGCGACGCGACGCGGCGCATATTCCCCATGACGAACACACACGTAACAAACAGATGAGAGTAGTTGTATGAGTACAGCCGGAAGCACCGTATACGTTTACCTATCGCTGTGGAAATACAAGTACAAATTCAAATACGTCACCGACGCAGAGCAGAGCATAGCGGAGTGGAGCGGAGCGACGGTTATGGAACGGGTCGGCACCGGGGATGTTAGCCTGTGTAAAAAGGAACCGACCGTGAGGGCTGTTTTACTGTTAAGAGGAAATGGCAACAGAGGTGGCTGTCGAGATCCGCTTGTGCAAACAGAAGAGAAAATTAGACTAGAGCACCAAGCGGAAAATCATTTGGGGCATGAGTAGACCGTTGTCGTCCACCAATTGCGTGCACGTTAAACGTGCTCGAGTACAGCAGCACCAGCCCCTCCACCCGTACATGCCGCACCGCCATTACCCGCAACATACGTACAATCAATGTACCAGTACAACATATACGTGCATATGGTATTCCTGTCCATTTCACATATTTAAATACATTCATGATGTACTGGATGTAACAATGAAGTCTGGCAGGCGAGTAACATACAGAAAAATGAAATATTATATAATAATACATACATAATACTGCAGTTGTACGGTCTGCAGTTCAGAATATCTGAACGTATTTTTCTAGGATAGCAGAGAAGCTGCAGATGCAGAAACGGAAGTAGAGTTCGTGTTGCACAGGGGCAAAAGACGTACACTATACATCAAGGATGCGTGCGTGCGTGTCGAGAACGCATTTATATTTAAGCAGAGAGAAGATGGTCACATTTTGTGTTTCGCATGTTATGATTCAAAAAATAATGAATTTGTATCTCAAACAAAAATTATGAACGTGTTTTTGCAAGTAACTGTGACGTCATACATGTAGGTCGGTTTAGTTGGAAACGACGTAATCGGAAATGAGTCTTTTGAGGTTATTCCTATTCACCTGCCGGATTCATTTCCTTCTGAAAGTAAATCTATTACTTTTCAATTATCCACGCACTGTGTGAGTGTATGTGTACAGTCACAAGCTAAAGTAATGAACGTTGCTACCCAGTTTTGTCCCCTATACATGCAATATTCATTATGTTATTACAAATTAATTAAATTTTCTTATTTCCTTAACTTTCAGTATGTTATATGTCAAACACAGAAATCGAATGTATACAATACACAGTTTATATTTTAACCAGTAGAGTTGATTGACATTGACCAATATCTGTTTTGGCTACTTTAAATTCACAAATATTTAAACATATTATTGACAGATAATTGTGCTATTCCACCAACAACAATACAAAATGTATATCATGTATGACTTTCACAATATACAAAACATATATTCATTACAAACTTCTATTCACTCTTTTTGTTCAAATATTAATTAATAAATTATCTAAACATTTTATTGGGTTTCTCGTTGTTGCCCCTGCTGTTATGTATGTAGGTTCCGAATGAATATCACGTCTTTCGTCGGCGGATCTTCTGCTTACTTGGTTCAGCTGCGCGTACAATGTCAACTACATAAATAATTAAATCGTAGAAATTTGTGCATGGTACTAGTTTCAATACATGCCCGGGTCCGTCAGTACATATGACATGGGGTAGATATACGAGTACGGTAGAATCATATTCAATTATGCAGCGAAAAGCTAATGTTTGTCATATCCTTTCATTTGTGCGCCTCGTATTTGTACCGCTTCTTTTTTTATGGAATATTCTGGACGTCTGTAGTGTTCATTCACATATGCGCTGTCAGTTTACAAAATTGCTCAAAGTAGCAGTATGATAATTACATCCCCTGAAACAATGGCACAGCAACTACATACAACGTACAAAGAGCATAACTAGCAAAAATTAAATTATTGATGGAGGATTCATACTATTTACCAAATTTCAAACTTTTAGTTTGTTTTTTTTTTTCGCCTTAAAACAGTAATTTAAATTTAACAATTTTGCAATCCGAGCTGTTGAGACAACGGCAATTTTTAGTTTCAGAGTGATGATATCTCGCTAACGGTAGCTGCATTTTTCCAGAGTGAATGTTCTATTTGCCCCATACATAAAGTTTCAACCCTCTAGGTGTAGTAATAAAAACAACATATATTTTAGTTTCAATAAATGGAAATCGATAATTCTATCGAGCAGCATTCATGTATATTTAACGGATAAGCAACATAGTTTCGCTTCGATATTGTTTGTTTTAATTCTAAATTTAAATTTCACCTGGTCTTTGAAACCTAGTATATAAAAGGTATTAAAGAACGATAAATGACTTATTTGAGTATTTATTGACAAGTCTTTTATCGTTCTTTAATACTTCTCATAATTGGTTCAGTAAGTGTATCTCGAGATCCATTGATAATTAGAGACATGCTTATATAAACTTGTTTAATCAGAGTAATATGTAATAGTAGCAACTTGATTTTATTACTAACAACTGTTTATTTTAACTTATTCCGTTGTACCATCGTTCGCTGTAGCTTACTCGACTGTATGTGACGATATTTTCCACAATGTAAGTTTCAATGTGCAAAATATTAGAGATAGAACTCTGAATTGGATCTACTATCAATGCATATAAAATGACAGCGACGGAATACGAAACAATAAAAAGTAGTGGATGTGTTTCATGTCCTTCCAGATCTTCATCAATATGTAATAATCCTTTATTACTTTTCTTGTAGTACCAGCTTTTGTTATCATTCTGTCTGGTTTTTAATTACAACCAATATTTATTTCTCTTCGAATGATATATGCATAATATTGAAGTTTGAAATAAAACAAATGAGTGTCTGCATTTCCATTTATTTGTAAGAAATATACCGATAAAAATAATATTAATTGAATAATACATAATCTCTCTCATAAAACAAGACAGATATACAACGCGATATGACATTAATCCATACGGGAAAATATACTAGGTTTGCACATGTTCAAAAAAACACCTTCATTGTTATTAATTATTTAGAAATTTGTTTCAATGTACTTGTATGTATTGACATATTTAAAATATTTCTTAAAATTTCAGCAGTGTTAGTAATTATTAAGGACTAGAAGAATGAAATGTTATACGTATATCTAAGGCTGTCTCATTATTTCATTCCAGTTTGTTTATTTGATCAGCCTTTATCCTACGAGCTTATTAAACACTTTCTAACACATCTTTATAGACACATGTTTATTATTAATGTACAATATTACCGTATAGAAGTAGGAACTTATTTTATTTATACGTAAAACTACAATGTTTTGTTTTCAGAATTTAGGAGAGATAAAAAGTTACAGTGTTAAAAGTTGTGAAAAGTGCAGAATACTTGCAGTTGCGCTGTCGATTATCATAAGATAATGTGGCGCTTTTGCAGAGAAATGTAAGTTTCATTCATCGTCATTTGTTCCATGAACCATAAATATTAAAAGCAGACACTTAGTAATTACGTGGCAACGTCCTCAGCAAAGAGTAACTAAATATGCAATGTTGGAATTTGTCGCGCAAAACATTATCAAGTTAGCTATGCGATACACAGCACAAATGCAAAGTGCATTATATAATCAGTCTCGTCAAGTTTCAAATAAAACACGTTTCAATTTTGATTATCTTGTTTTACTGAAATCTGTTTGGCAAAAACAAATCTTCCAACACAACATGCCGAACTATATTGTTCAACATTTATTGACACTATTTCTCCTTTTCAGAGCGGTAGAGAAAAATATAGAAGGAACGAATGTATTGTAGATGTAAATGTTAACAGAGCATTTAATTATTTTCAAATAATACTACACAGAGATGTTTAAATAAGTACGTAAATGAGAGAGAGATTAACACTGCAAATAATTATACGCTACAAAGAGATGCTTTGTGTTTCAATTCTGTGAAGATAACTAGACTCTCTACATTAACCCTACATAATACATATAGGATTCACTCATTATTCTCAGGATGCATTCTAGTTTTATATCTACGTACATATATAATTGTACTATCATTGTTACAAACATGAGTGAAACTAAATTATTGATCTTATCGACAGGATATAATGAGTTTTTGTATAAAGCTGGGTTTATCTGTTTGTCCCGCAATTAAGAACGTTTAAGAAACAAACAGTGCAAGCGAGGAATGTGATATATTTGGCAATGTTTACATGCTTATCCAGACACGTCTGTAAGATCGCTGTAGCAGCTCTACTCTCCGCCATCAGTGATTAATGGTGGCCGATGACCACGGCACGACAAGAGCACTAGTGCTCGCGGTCACCACAACACTCGTCCATCACTGTCCGTTGTTGAAACATGATCAGTGGTAGTCAGTATAAGGAAACTGCTTCCTCCTCCAGCTATTTCCCTCTCCTCATATCTCCTAACGCACTCTCCATTCCACTTTTTTTCGTCACTCTTAAATAAATTATTTTGCAAATTTCTCTCATGCGAAAGTTTCAAGAATCATTTAGCGAAAAAAAATCTCATTATATGTATCTTATCAAAACAGTGGATGCACAAATAATCATTATTATTATATTTAACTGTTCCAGGAAGGATGTAATGTAGTTTATTATTATTTAGTTGTGAGCAGATATACGTTTCACCATAACACATACTTTTATATTATAATAACATCGAAACCTAATTACTGCTTTATCCCTTTCGAACTGAGCGATTCGAAAATGGGAACACTTTGAAATACATGTAATTCAACTCGTAAGCATCGGACAAAATCTTCTCAAACAATGAGTCATTTAAAAATTAAATCCGGTCCATCTCAGTTAACATACCGTAAAGTAATTTTCGGAAAAGTAAAATACAATCTATTCGCATTTTCTGGAAATTATTCCCGGTTTATATTTATAACTAAATAACTGAAATTATATGTTACATAAGAACGTAAAAATGATAGTGTGAAGATATGTGATTTCGTTGTGCCTGCATTAGCATATGCTGACGATGTGGTGGATCTGAGGATCAATTGTCGAGAATGATTGAGAGTGTCGGTAATCAAGGAAAATGTTTGAATTTGGTCATGAAAGCATCAAAAAGTAAGATTTTAGTTTTTGAGAAGGATGAAGTTACGGAATGCAAGATTAGCATAGATGGTGAACAAATGGAACAAGTTAATGAATTTATGTATCTGGGATGCATGTTTTCGAAAAATGGACGGATGAATGCTGAAATTGAAAGAAGAGTAATTGCAGGTCGAAAAGTTTTAGGCTAGTTTGCTAGAAATGTGAATGAATCAAGAGAAGCTAGGTTATGTGTTTATAATGGTGTACTTGTGCCATTCTTGATGTATGGAAGTGAATTTTGGGTATGGGATTACCGTGTAAGGAATAAAGTAGTGTATGATGAATGTGAAATTAGTGAAAATGTTGTGAAAAGAGAGGCTTCAAGTCAGCTGCGTTGGTTTGGACATATGAAACGAATGTCAAATGATAGACTGACTAAGAAAATTTATTTGGATGAAACTGAAGGAACACGAATGCGAGGAAGACCGAGGAATGAGGAATAGGAGAGCATGTATTACAAGGTGTGTGGAAATTAACGAGGCGAGAGAGATATGTAAAGATAGGAGTATGTGGCGAGCAATTGTTAGAAAATAAGAAATGAAAGGTAGACTTCTGTGAGCGGAGTGTGCTGCATTGCTGGCGAAAACTTAGTCCATCGCAGAAACTGTGTATTTTGAAGAATGTGGCGAGTGATTATAGGGAAATAAAGGGTCTGCTAACTTAGTAATGAGAAAGGCGTGATGTTATGTATGTATGTATTACATAAAAAAAAACATTTTACTTTTCGGACGAGGGCTCAGAGAGTAAATCAGTGATGCACAACCCACAAATTTTGCAGCCCGTTTCAAATTTTTCATATTATAAAATGAGCAAAAAAAAATGAAAACGAAAATTGAGGTAAGAAAAAACTTTTTGCAGCCCTAGACTTAAAAACAAAATTATATGAATAAAACAAGCCATACCACAGATATACAACACGATATGATATTAATCCATACGGGAAAATATGCTAGGTTTGCACATGTTAAAAAAAACAGCTTCGTTGTTATTAATTATTTAGAAATTTGTTTCATTCCAATTGTATGTACAATTGACATATTTCAAATATTTCTTAAAATTTCAACAGTAGTTGTCAGTAATTATTAATTACAAGAAGAATGAAATGTTATATTTATGTAAAAAAACTGCAGCCTCCGAATTAAAAACAAAATTATACGTGACCCCTTATATATATAAACTGCTGTGCATCATTAGAGTAAATCAAAGCGCCACTAATTTTAGTGTAAATTAAAAAACCCGGAAATAAGAAAATAACTGCCTTGAAAACTTAATATTTGATAGTAACAATTACGTTCAAATGTGAATTAACGCAGATAATATAGCATGAGAATGAGAAATCTATTATACGACGTGACAATGGATTAGTATATATAATGATGGCTATCAATACGTGGTAAATGTTCTCACTTCTAGGGTAGAGACCGCTTAGCAGAGAGAAACTCCGAGAAGCCACGAGGATCTGTGCTGTCAAACATGCAACAACTAAACCGATCCCGAATGGCACAATAAATCAATAAGTTATTGAAGTCTAGCGGAAATATTGACGGCTTCCCGATATTATCTGCCAAAGAATGGACAGCAGAACGAAAATCACAATTCCGCAATCGGAGCACACGTAACATCATGCTGAAACCCGATTGTCTCTTTTTAGAACACTTCATATGTGGAACTATTAATAATACGTTCATCACAATAGAAAACTTCATAGCTTTATCTTACAAATATAATAGCTTCCTTATTAAATAATAAAAGCAATAGAATTGAATGATAAAAATCTCAAACAATATCTAAGATAGTTAAGTCGAGCGAAATTAATACTGATTTCGAAGGAATTTGTTTAACATTTACTTTGGTTAGAATCATTTGCAAAGAAGAAAGTATTCGTATTGAAGCAAGTGGTGAAACAGATATGATAAGAATGAGATGGGTAAAATAAGAGGATATCTAAGGTACAAGTGTTGCTACGATGCAGGGTGCGTAAGAATTTGACTGCCAAATAGGGGGAGAAAATCTTCTGTGCGACAAGATTTACGGGAATGGAAATGTTAAATTCACTATTTTATTGGAAAATGTCTGTTACACCATACCATATTTAATATTAGTTACGATTGTCCATTGTAATTATTTTTTTAAATACATAATGCGTGCTTAGTAGTAATATTACTTAATATTTATTATTATACTTTTGTGTAAAAGTACATTTACTGAATACGAATGCCCTCAAATTTTCAGTAAATATAGCATAGTTTTACTGAGCGAATTATTGTTGGAATTCAGATAGACTACAACTTCAAATCAAGTCTCTCATCAGAATGAAATTAAATGAAAAAACACGTATTACGATAGAATATTAGCCGATGCTAGACAGAGTTAGGATGAAAGGAAGGAAAGCAAGAACCTGCACAGCAGACCAACTGGAATTGAGTAGACACACATGTACGGTCATACAGCTACGTGTATACTTCGTGAGATTATCTGCTCAGGAAATTTGTCTGGCTGCGTTGGATACGGTATAGCATAACAGTGCGCTGTACGTTTTGCTGCCGGCGACTATTTGTTTTCGGCCAATCGATCGTTCACATCGTGATATGCCCGCTGAACAGATGTACATACGTGCGTACAAGTACAGTTGCCCCTGTATAATGTGCATGTACTAACTAGAGGTAGGATAGAGTAGACACAGGTATTTCCGTTGCATTTGTTTGTACCGCGGCTGTATAATTTATCTCGTTAATTGATGTCATCGGTATCCATTTATTTTAGAAGCTCGCTTCACACATAATATATTTAAAAGTTCACGATGGCAGAAAAATCGGTTGTCTGCTCATGGCGTTGTGGATGTGGACGGCGTCTGTGAAGAGGAAAAGGAAACATGCACGAAAGGGTCGGAGGGGTATTCCAGTTGGTGAGCTGTACCGCTATCTGCGGCTATGGCCAACACAATCCACTTTGCAAATGCCTTAAGAATTGAAATGGGGCTCATTTGCATGTCTTAATGAGCGTCTTTGCAAGAAGAGCACGCTTGCGAGCTTTCGCACCCTTCCAGCGACGCGGCCATTCCAACAACTCACTTTTATCCTTCCTCCCAGAGCTAACTGTCGCTGTCGTTCCTGTCTCCTGCCGTTGCAAAGCCACAGCACGAGTACTACCACCAGCAACACCAGCAGAAACGGCAACGGCGGCGGTCGACTCCCCCGATACATCCCCTCGAGCCCCGCTGTTAATGACTGTCACAACCGCGCAATGATGCACATCAACCTTACGTGACGGCTGCGGTAAATAAAACGTGCAACCTGCAAATTGATCAGCCGGAACAACGTTCACCAAGCTGCCATGAAGGAAACTTCACACACAACATACACACACGTCACAACCAGGTTACTACCGAACAAAGGAATGTAATATTAATTAAACTTTAACTGTAGTCCGACAAGTAACAAATACTCACGTTATAGGTGATGATCAAAAAATACATTCACTCCACGTAAATAATATTCAACAGTTATTTACTCTATTTGTGTGGGTATTTACACCAGGGCCATTATTCATTTGCCTGATATGCATGTACGTTGTGGACTGAGCTGAGTTGAGTTAAGTTGAGTAGTTTATATATTACAAGCCGTTGGGTATATGATGTAAGTCTACTACTACTACTATAATACCGTGGACGAGACACGTACTACGTAAAGCGTCACGCATTTCGCAGGATGGCACTAACATAAAATACTGGTATAGGTGGGGGGACGAGGATCGCATGTCATATGCGTCGTTTCGTTCAAGTATGTTTCACAGTTACCGAAACTGATGTCGTTTTGTCCCGTCAGTGCAAAGGAAGAAATCGGATCGACGTGTCTGCGTGCGACCTGAGTCCTGCGTCCGCAATGAATGTGAATGTGATATGTTCTCGCTGTTATTCATGTGTTGTTCGTGTTTTATGCACGGTGTTTTTTATGAGCAATTTGTAGGTCGCGCACGTCCGTTGTCGCTCCACAAGTTCAACCTTAGAGCACCGTTACTGTAAAATGTGGCACAGGCGGCAGGTGGCAGCACCTTCTGCTGTCTAGTGACGTTGTACTGTTGCTCGAGCATATTACGCGCGGTAGAAGATGCTTGCGCGACGTCAATCAACGAAGTTCATTGATCCGAGATGATTGCAGCTTCACAATCGTTACCCGGAAACAAAATAATTCGTCGAGACAAATTCTATACTACTGAAGTGAAATAGACTTTGATTAGCGTCGGCTTAACTCAAGCCGCGGTTTACGTAGATCTGTTGTTTTCCAGCAGGATGAATAAACCTTGGCATTCACTTAAGTTTCACTACATCTTCGCAACCATACTAGATTTTAACCAAACATCGAACCGTAACTTTTTGTTTAGTCAGTTCGGTTCAATATAGCTTTACATACCGTATTTCATCTCTTTTAACTTCTTGAAAGTGAATTTAATAGTCTTGTATCCACAATTATACAGCGAAATTGTTGAACACTGTAAATATAATTTTTAAAGCTACATTATCATAGCCTTAATTCGACTGGGTGTTGGATCGAAGAAGTGAAGATGAATGTTGACTAATTAGTCACCATTATAAACGGATAGAGACCTAGTGGCATTTCGAAACGGAAATTACCAAGTAAAAAAGCAGACCCCTTCTTTTTCGTGGCATCGATTAGTTGTCGGCGCTTTCACAGGCGAGCTGATTTTCAACCGTCTAGACGTGGTATGGGGAATGGGGTGTGAATATGGTCATCGCCAAAGTCGAAGAGTTTGTGACTTTACTGTAACGTACGTTATGAACACTGTGATCCAGAACGGAAGAGAAATTATTGGTCAGTGTTCTATGCAAAATGGCACTATATATTATATGTTTGTATATGTCCTGCGTATATTTAGGACAACACTTTGTAGGACCCTGTTACTTCAAGGTAGAGCCAACTTGGCACATAAAGTCCACACTTCAGTTATAAGATATGCGGCACTTAACGAAACAATAGCCGATATTCTAAAGTCTTATTAAGTGCTTCTAATGTAGTAATGGTCCCCAGAATTTTGATGTATTTCAATGTGTTTCAAATATACCTATCCTTAATAGGTAGTAAGCTAATTCATATTTTATAAAGAAAAATACATTCTGGATTATTAATTTGAAATAAACATTGAAATTATTAGTAACAAAAGTGCATGTTATAGTAACTGTAGAAGTTTTTAAATGAATGTCTACTATTCTTCTCTAGTAAAAGAGCATGGTAGGTTGAAGGAAATGTTTACAGTGTCACAAGTCCCACCGGAGTACTCATTTGTTCGGCTCCGGAATAAATAAGAGACCGGAGTAAGTGAAACGTCGCACTGGGCTCTAAGTCTTACAGATCAACCGACGATGGAGGCCCCAATAGTCGTTACCATTCGCAAATTGTAAAATATGTGTGCCTGACACTTTAATTAGAGTGATGAAAAACGGGCCTTTGAAACTTGTTTTAATTTAGTTCCGTATGGTGTGGCACGATGAAAATATGCATAGGCCAAGTGCCTTGAGCGAGTTAAACCCAATTGATTTTCTGAACAGGTTCCGGCCACCCAATTTGTTGCCATGAAACACGAGCCGCGCGCGCGATATACTGCTGTTGCCAATAGCTATGCTACTGCTGCACAATGCGTACTTACACCACCGAGTCAAGACGTGCACAACAGCACAACGATCCAAAACAGTACACGCGGACTCAACTTAGAACATTAATCCAACACGGTGATTTGTAAGAATCAAAACTGTCTATTAATCCCACACACACACACACCATCTCTACTCACATTACATAGTTCCTTTTTTGTATTAGTCTTACTCTTCCGAGAAATATTCATATGGAACTACTATATTTCGCTCTTGTCGGATTATTTCAAAATCTTTGTTGTTGAACAACGTGTATTTCAAACGGCTGCTTCGTTCTTTACGGTAAATAAATTCATAATATTTTATGTACATTAATTACGCTCAAGTATAATAACCATGTCGGGCAAGTTAGTCATCTCAAAGGGCAAGTTAGTGTACTCAAAAGCAAGTCGGATGGGCTTAATTCGGCAGTAAGTAAAAGCGGCGCCCGAGGCTGTACCAAGCTTGGTCTGCCAGTGTACTGTAATGAGTTAAAAATTGAAAATCACTGGCTGTAAGAGCTCTTAATTTCATCCGAAAGAAAATACGTTGTAATTACATATCTCATTTCAACTTTGAATTATACTACATACCTGCATACATAGTAGTAAGTAATTATTGTATAGTACATTAGGTACATATCTGAATACATATATGTATTCACAAAGGAATTCATGTAATGATCCATCATGAATGAGAAGGAACATGGGAAGGTAATGGTTGGCGATTTATGAACACATCGGCTAGTGCGGCTGCTGGTCTGTGTTTTTATAGCGAAGTTCCTTGGGAGTGAATAAAACAACAGTGCAGAGAGAGCGAGGATGGCTGGGGCAGGAGAATGAGTGGTGTGCACGTGTCACGCGGTCAGCCGCGCACTGTCCAGTATAAGAAAACAAAGAATGACTGTGTATGTGTGCATGATTCTGTGTATGTAGGAGAGAGGGTGCGTTGTGTGCAAAGGGTCGCGAACCATGCGGCCGCGCTATTGATTTGTCAAACACTGGCCACATGTGTCGTGTGTGAGCGGATTACATGGCACGTTGGCAAACTGCACGACGAAGCGACGGACCGCCGATATGTACCCTAGCCGCCAACGTTTACAGTTCGGTCTCCTACATTCACCGCCTCTTGTCAATGCACGATACAAAATCGCAAAATCTACAGTAACACACCGTTTTCAAATAAATATCATTCTCTCTTTTATATTCCACAAACACAGCTGCTAGTCAGTGTCTCAAATATGTGACTAATCAGAATTGAAAACACTGCTACCCTAAATCTTGACGCCATGCAACAACGATATAATCATGTATTATATAATCATAATTTTCACAACAGGTATTACAATAACAACATAGTGCAGGTTGTATCATGTTCAATTTCATGTGAAAAATATGAATATTTTTCTAAAAATGAACTATTCTGGCAGCTCGTTGATAAACATGCATAAAACCGCATATATTTCATACATGGAAATGGTTCAAATATGTAAAATAATTAATTATTTATAAAACAATAATGAAATGCATGTTTGTCACGGTACTGTAAACTTACTGAATTATATAAATATCGACTCGATTTTCTATGAATAAAATATTCATTTCAGTCAACGTGGAAACGATGTAATGAACCGAATATATTTAACTAAGCATTATTAAAATACAAGTTGGATAGAGTACGAAAACTGAACAACGAACTCCTACTTTTGGGACCAGCAGTCTCGAATGCGGCACATAATCTTGGCTGATAATGTAATACGAAACATTCAGTATAAAAAAAAAACTTCATTAACTTAACAGTCGTATATTCGGCGGAGCGTGTAACAAATATTAATAATTAACGCAGAAAGTCTTTGAGAAAGTTCAGCGACATGAATACTAGTACAATGGAAGAACCGGAGTAGCCGTTATAAAATACAGCAACCATTAACACGGACAGTGGCAGGCTCGGGCGCGAACCAAGACGAAAAAAAAAAAACTAAAACAAATAAATAAAAAGTTGTGACAGGCGAGAACTTTCGATTCAGCACGATCTTACGGTCAAAGTGATAAGAGCCGAGCCCAAGTCGGGGATGTTTCCGTCATCCGTGCACTAGTGGGGAAATGCCTCGGTGCCGGTGCCGATAAAGTCGTTCTCGCGGCAAGCCGTTCAGATTATTAGTTTCCGCGAGCCGACGATGATACCGAGTGATCTATGGCATTGCCAATTCGGCATCGGCCAACCTCTGTGCCAGTGTTCACCACCCACCCACACCCACACACACACACATACATGCCCTACATTTCTGCACTTTCACACCCTTACTACTTATAGTGATGGTGGTGACGCTGATGCACCCCAGTCGCTGCCTGTCTGTCTACCAGCACTCCCGCTGTTACAACTGCTACTGCTACCACTGAGTGCTTGCCATTGCAGATGCGGATACGGATACGGATGCACTGTCAGCAACCACCGCTGGCCCAGTCAGGGGTCTGTTGCGTGCACGTACACGTTCCACACACCAAATCACTTCTCGTCCTCAATCTCCAGCCTTCTACCGCCGGACTCAAGCCGCTTACTTACATCTGCAATAGATTTTCATTTTCCTAGTAATTTATAGCCATATTAGTTTCAAATAAGATCTACAAAATACCTCAATTACAGCATAAATTAATGTGCAAATAAAAAACTACAGTTGGTGATCAACTCCTCAGGTCCTTGAGTTTAATCCATGCATACCAGCCAAATAACTGATTGACAATAATAAGTTGGTTTAGGGAGCGGCAGGGAGGGGGAGGGGTTTGCACATATTATATATATATATATATATATATATATATATATATATATATATATATATATATATATATATATAGGTATATATCTTGTGTGGGGTCTAGTCTGAGAGCCCCTTCCAGTGTCCAAACACTTTCAATTACACGTTTAAGAAAAAAATACGTACTTAAAAATCAACATCTTCACAAAAAAAGAAAGAGAGAGAGAAACATTTAAATTGTATAAACACGTAAACATTACCGCCCTGAATATGCTTGGTGGCGTTACGTGTAATTTGCGCGGCACTTCACCGCAGAACAAAAAGTTGTAACAATGAAGACTAGCCGAAGAACAGCAATAAAAGCCACAAGCAAAAGTTGTAAAACGTCGCACGATCTACAGTGTTAATGCAACAGTTGGTATGTAGTGGGCAATTCTGTCAACTGTGCAAGAATCATTTGAAATCGTGCTATTTTTGCTCACAACCAGGATTATTGCTTTCAACACGTAGGAGTGCGAGGGGTAGATGATTACTGCCGCACAGGGACGGTTCGGCTCTCTGGACTCACAACAGAAAATAACTTGTCACAATACTCAATGTAGGTAATTATAAATCCTGCAAAATTATCTGTATTTTATATATATATATATATATATATATATATATATATATATATATATATTGATACATGTATAAAGTAACAATGTTTTGATTGGACACAATTCTAAATTTACTTACAGAATATTTAATAATTTTCAATTGTATTTCTAATGCTTGATTCTTTGGATCACAGTATACGCATAATGTGCTAAATTTAATATGTATACAATATAATGACTATTGAATAGAAACTTGTCATTGTCGGTGAATACAACCCTGCAGAATCCTTTCCTTAGACATTTGGGTCCCATGTGCGGGCTAGGCTAGCTACGCACAATTCCAGCCGTTATTTCAAACATTCAACGAATTACATTACAAAAACGTGACGACACGGAACACTGACAATTTCTAAAAATTTGCAACGACTTGAAATTTTGTTAAGTAACAAAATTTAATCGAAAGTTCTCTAGTTATGCTAAATTTTAATAAAATTATTCATTTTTTAATGTATTTTTATATTTAAAATTATAGCTACTATATATGTATAATATGTATGAAAACTTTGGTTTCAAGTGGAACTGGATAGATAAATACAAGGGTGGATGATATAAGAAAATGGTTATATAAAAGCACCGAAGGTAGAGTGGTGTTACAATGGCGGTCACTGGTCACCGACCGGAAACAATAATGCTATAACCGGAAGTAGAAGAAGATATTCTGGTCCACTGGGTAAAGTCATTCGTTCACAACTTCCGCATAGGAAGTACAGGACCCATTCGGACAACGCAATATATACGTACGCCAGGTTTATTATATTCTACATTTTACAATCCACTTCCTTACTGCTGAACAACCTTTTTTTTGTTTTATTTTTTTAAATGTATTTCGCAAGAATAAGTGCAATGCGGCATTCAATTTTATTCTAAATTCACAATCAAAATTTTTATCTAACATGTACAGCACCAACAAATATCTTAATAAAGTTTTATGAGTTATATATCTTAAAAGTTTAGTTAGTATACGGCCGCATATAGCGAAGGTAGGAGAGAGGTTCAAACTATAAAACATTTACCTTGCAAACAAACATTATTTTACGTTCCAGTTACCTGTTTAGTACTTTTCAACTATCGCTAAAAATACAGTTTACTGTTTTTTAACAGTTTGCAGTTTTCACATACATGTTAAATTATCAAAATGATAATACAGTAGAGTCGCGATTTAGTGAACTAATTCCGGCCAAGCCTGTTCACTATTTAGGGGTGTTTACATTTTCGGGGTTCTGTTATCACTCAGATATTTTGAGAAACAACTTTTATTCTAGGTACCTAAATCAACAAAATTATGTATGTATATGTAAAATAATAAAAGAGAAGGAAAAATATTGAATCCAAAATGGTTAGTTCAAGGTAATGTGTGTTTGTTTCAAAACTTAATCATAAATATGATTTTGTATTATTTTATTGTAGATTTTCTTTAGTCAATTGTAGATTTTGAAAAAGAGAAATATTGAATCCAAAATGATTGGAATAAATGACTATAGTTCAAGATGATAACAGATATACGACGTTTCGATCATATGGTTTTTGGTCATTTTCAAGCAAAAAACAAAATTCTAGTTCAAAAAAACATAAACAAAATCTCTTGAGAATTACACTCAAAAAGTACAAAAATATTTTGAAAAATAAGTAATGTTGGGTTGTTTACGCTTTTTTCAGGTTAATTTTAACTAATTTTTGTCGCAAATCATGTAACACGAGCAAACTGAAATATTCTACTAACAAACACGGTCACACATTCTCCTGTACTCAGACATTAAGTATTTAATTTTTTTTGTTTTAAATTCAAGTATTTTCGTTTACGTGCCATCTAGATTCATATTTAGTGGGATTCCCCAGAGAAGTATCGCAAATACCATAGTTTACTGTATCGGGGTTTACAGCTGTTCACTATATCGGGACGTAATGCTAAAATTTAAGTGTTCACTCTATCGGGTTGTTCATTTAATCGAGAGTTCACTAAATCGCGACTTTACTGTACTTCAAAAGATGTGTGTGTCATTTCATTTTCATAGGACGAAGATCGCTTATTTGTTTTTGTTTTTTTGTTCTGTTCAATGCTATCAAATTAACAATAGAAATGTCTCAAACACAACACAGTTTATTAAAAGATTCGGTTTAGTGTAACACGGAAAGTTATTTTCAGTTCACAGAAGTTTACAAAAACAAACAAGTTATCCTTTATAAAGTAAGGGTATTACAGTCAACTCAAGTTCAACATTTTACTAAATTCCTCCCAATCATTTTATTCACCCCGAAATACAATAAAAATGTCGAGATTCTTGGTTATAATTAAATCTTTATTCTGCAAATAAATAATTAAATTGACAAGTTAAAGACAAGGGTAATTAAATTGCACGTTTCCAATTAATTTCTGTGATATTACGCATAATAATTTCATTTTGTTGAACTATAGATAAAAATGTGATCATTGTTTTCGTATTTTAATTAAAAGATGCATGTAATGCTTTGTTTATATTCTTCATGAGGAATTAATATGTGAAAATAAATTAGTTTTATTAGATAGAGTGTTTATTATATGTATACGTTAATTCAGAAACAACGGTTCACGTATTACCTATTTCGCAATACTATAAATGTCAAATTTCAGTAGACTTATTCTCAATAATTCGCCCTCTTGACATAGAAACCATAAATATTCATTAAAGCCAACCAGCCTTGTTGAATTATTTCATAGTCTAGGGTGGTCTAGGGTACAAATAACTTATAGGTACATTGTGTTTGAGTTGATCAAATCGCTCTGCAATCCAGGAGGCTTCACATTGCCTATCGATGTACGCGAATACTCTATAGAACGACAGCTGCCCTCTAAGCATTGCCGAACCTAAACTCTGTAGTACGGACCGCAGATTACAGCGGCATCTGTGTTTCACTACGCAAACTTAATAAATACTGTACATACTCCGTTGTACTGCGCCGCGAGCAGACAAGAGTTATTACAATAGCACAGACACAATTAACAGTTAATATTATTATTATTCGACAGTTTACGTGTTTATAAGCAGTGTATTGTTCGTCTTATCAATAATTTTTACTTATTCGTATATAGGAAATAAAAGCAACTGTTCGGAAACATGATCTTATGGAAATGCAAACTCCCCGTTATCCGATACCTACTCTAGTTCCCGAACAAGGAAATGCATAGTCAGTGGCGTATTTAGTATATTTTCAGCTCAAAGGTAAAAGATTTTCTGAAATTTAGAAATGGAAACATAACTATATATGTTAATAATTTTGAGCAAATATTGTTTCATGATATAAATTATTCCAGAGCTACTTATTTTTCGTGAAGCAATTCGATATAAAGTTACAAACGCAACTTATGAAAAATGACTGGGAAAACTTGGCGGAATATCTTTAGCACGCATTCCATCAAACCAATTTCCAATAAAAGTTACCAAAACCAGTTTTCTACAAATCTATTTTAGAATTGTTACGCGAACAACGGAACAAGTCCCTGAGGACATGCCGCCACTAGAACCAAATCACCATTTCAAATGTCATTCAAACTAACAGCCATACAAATGACAGTGCCAATACTGGCCTGTGACAAATTGTCGACGGCGACGAGGATAGAGGACACACCACTAGCAGGAAGGGATGACGGCCATATGAGCAACTGGCAGGGCACATACGCCAACGTCTGAGTGTTGAACGCTGACTTGCGACGTGTGTTGCCTAGGTATTATGAAAACTTTTCCACATGGATTCCACACACAGGCAGACACAGTCACAAAGCACAACCGAGACACAAGAGGCAACATGACTGTATGTTGTGTTTTTTATCCTTTTTACCCGTTCAACTTCTGAAATCTCTTTTAAATCTCTGCAATCCTACCTTTTGTCCAGTTACGACTGGATTTACTTTAAATACGTGATAATTTTATTCCACATTTTGTACTGAAGTCATATGAAAATTAAGTAATTAAAAAAAGTGGAAAATGCATTACACACACACACCTATGCACATACTTTATTTACTGCTGTCACAAGGTTCAACAGTTAACGTACATTTAATGAAACCTGGTAACAAATAGTATAATTAGAACTATTTACAAATTAGTAAAAAATTACTTAAAAACAAATTTAGAAGAACAAATTGTGTATTTGTTTTAATAATCACACGAAATGTCAAATATTAACTCCAGCGGTTCAGTTTTCAAATTTAGTGTAGAATTATAAGAATGGCATTTATAGACGTATATTTAAATAGTTCTGAACAGAATAGAATGAAAAGTTTAGTGACTGTACCCCTAAGAACGAACAGAAAAAAGTTGCACCATAACAGGCAACAAATCGTGGACATTGAAGACGTGTCTGACGAAGAACAATGGGCCAGCGATGGAGCAGGCGCGGCAACGTACGCACTGGGACACGTTAAAACTGTCAGCAATCTTAAGCAATATGTCACGAACACGTTCCTGGCACATATGAACGTCGGTTAGAAATCTTTAATTGGACAACGGATCTACTACTTCCTGCTGACAGAATGCGGAACGTTGTTGCCAATACAAAATTGCACCAGGAAATGCAATATTGCACTCTAAGCTTGAAGGCTTTGAACATGCGATAATCTTATTTATTGAATAGTTAATAGACAGACGGGTAGACGCGATACTTATCTATATATACTTCCATGTGATTCATAATGATCAATGATATGTGAATCAGTTACCGGTACATTTTGTAATTATAATTTGAAACAAATCATGCGTAATTTTTAGCTAATCAGAATTGCATTTCATCACATAGTCATATCAGTTTCAATATCCGTATTTAATGGTTCGGTGAAATGATTTTGTAATTTCGAAATATCTACATATATGAAGATCCTACATGGATAGCAACATACATATGTGATGTAACACTATATATCGGTTGATTTTCTTTGCAATTATTCTTACTGTGTTTCATTACTGTCTATGCAAGTAAGAGAATACTATGATGTGTGCACATAAGTGATGACATTGTAATATGTAACATATTGGTCATTGTAAGCAGACGTTACGTATTTGAAAGAATGATACATAATTCATAATTGTATGTATAGTAGCGGGTAATTCAGTAAGTAATGGATCATCAATACACAGAATCCATCATAAATCCATACGGGATGTAATTATTCGTCAGTGTTTTATGGAATATGTAATTAATAAAGCTTAAACGATCGCATGATCCAGGAGATTGTACACGTGTCCATTACATATTAAGCGCTGGGTAAATGATAGAAATATATTGCCAGTACCGTTCAAACCGTATTAATCACAGCCCGAATATCAATGCAATATCGTTTGGCCCAGAATAACGACATACTGTTTAGCAACAGCGAGGGTACAATAATTAGAACGGCGAGGTATATATAAACACACAGCACACAACAACTAGCTACTACATACATACACCACCACCCTGCCCCCTAGGGGAGCACGCGTTATAGCCGGTGCACGTGCATGCTCATTTCACACCGAAGAGACACTCTGGGTATTATCTACGCAGGAATCCATTAACCAGTGGCGGACACAGGATTTTCACATGACCGGCTGAAATGTCCACACAGGTCCCCCACCTGGGATCATTGCAATTATCATAAAGCCGGATTTATCATATGTAAAGAGTAATTGTGTTCGTTACTTCCACAAATATCCTAAATAAGTACCTATATACATTTTTCTTTTTAAATGGATTCAATGCATAAAGTTACTAGTACTCGTACAGTTCAATCGTACTGATTGTTTGAAAGATGAAAACGCAAATAAATATGGCCCCTGTAACTTATACTATTGTTTTAACACTAATGTATATAAGGTTGTAGACACATAAGTTAAACTAGCTTAAATATTATTCAGCAGAAACCTTTCATTCGCGTATCTTCGTCAATTTTAATTAATATATTTGAATCATGTCAAAATGTTTTTGATTAATAAAAGTACAAAACTTGTCAAGCATTGATAATTTGTTAATTCGCCTCTCCCACTCTCCATACACACACACACACACAATACAATTTAGTACATATGGAGCAAATTTAAGAACGTGTGGTTGCTCGGTTCTTGTATAAAAGATATTTAGTCACACAAATAGGTTAAAATATTTTGCGTAAATGACTAACCGAACGACATGGTTCACATCAATTGAATAATTATGGCTGTCATTGTGCCTGTAAAAGAGGTTACTCTAATTATGGGTTTGAATAAAAGTGGATAACAGCGGTACAGTGGTAATTACATTTTCATTCGTTGTAAAACGTTCGTAGCCCGGGCTGTGTTTAGACCTGTGACTGTGTATTTCAGGCCATGTTTATTAATGTCTGAATGGGTATGTTTGCAGTAAAATGTGCTATGAACATATATACAATGCTGCATATACATACATACTAATTATAATTTACGACCATGTCTATTCACCGCCAAAATCCACCAGCCCAGCAAATAGAAATTAATAAGAACATCATATATTTCAAACTCAATGCTCATTATATGTTTCAAGGGAAATTACAAAAAAAAAAACAACAGGTACTGTTGCGAGTAGCTTATTAATAAAAATAGCATATTTGAAAATATGTAATTGATTACATTAAATCTGAGTAACGTGAAATTAATCAGAATAATGGTTTACTAGCAAGAATTCTGTGCAGATATACACTGGAAAACCGAAAGAAGTAAATATTATTTTCGCTCATGTGTACATTTATATTTATTTTTTGCTTATGTTTTATTTATAAATATACCCTGTAACATTTAACACGGAATACCAATAAACAGCAAGCTCGTTTTGCAAATTAATAGGCAAATTACATACAGCGTTAATAAACAAAGCTGCTGATCGATTTATGCGTTTATTAAAATAGATGATCAGTTGATACCTGCACAGACATTATTTACGTATTTATTTACATGCAGTTAAAAAATATATCACGATACATTAAATAATGCTATCAATGCCATTTCAGTTTACAATATGAATTAGAATTATGATGCAGCGCAGAATATTTCAAAGTTTTAAATAAGTGCTGTTAAATGGGTAACTGTTGCAAGTTATTTAGTAGTTTGTTGCTTATTACTAAGAACATTCCATTGTCTGTTGAATAATATATGACAAACAAAATATATTAAAATAGAATATGACTTATGGTAGATATCAAAGCATCTTTGGTACTCTTTGAGTCCTTAGAATCCATTCGAGGAATCTAGATCAATTTAGATAAAATCGAAGATGAAGTACGTACGTATATTTAATTGTTAAAACTCGATGTTCATACCTCGTTTTGCAAGCATATAGCTATGTCACACCGTTATATAATAAATTCAAATAATTATTAAATCATCAAACAAAAGATTTTTTTAAATTATAATACACATTTTTATTTACACGTATATTTTGCATTTACATTATATGAACTGCATACTACTATTATTTTATAAATCACGGTTTTTTTTATATAAGAAATTTAAAAAATCAGAATAAAACACAAACACTTTTGCAGTAGAGACCAAGGGTATTTCAGATAAACGATTTTTCAAATAATCGATCTGATAAAAAATAAGAAAAAACTAGTACAAACATACGTTTCATTGTTTGCATAAGTTATTCTGCCTTATTTGTTTAATTAACATCCCAACCTAACATGACCATGAATTTTGAAATGGAATCACTTAATTTCTTTTGAACCAGTTTTTGTCCTCTTTTGTTCACCGCCAAATCACGCATCCTTTGTAAGATAAATAGTTGATAAGCGTTCGGATAAGCGACGTTCCGGTTAATCGACATTCGGATAATCGACGCTCTACTGTATATACATTGGTTTTCAAGAACGAACTGTCGTTAAGAAATAACAAATACTCGATAATGAACACTGTACATATAAGGTAAATCGGTAATTTTCTTTATAAAACTCATTCAAAATGAACTATTACCATTGGTGAGATATAATCATTTAGAGCTCAAATTCGCCAGTATTTTAACAGTCGTACCTCAAATTGCGATGTTAAATTCTTAAGTTTTTTCCTGGTGTCGGAAATGAAAATCCCTGGAGCCATACTTTTAGTCTATTACGACCATTAGATGAAATGTTGAAATTTTTTTCCTACTGTCAGAGATCTTGGCCTCATGAAACAAAAACAATTCGAAGTTTTACAGTGTTTTAAGTATTACACAATAAAATTCTCTGGTCACGAAGATTATTTAAAAGAAAATTACGTAATAAAAATTGTATTTATATTATTATGAATTATATTCTGTCTGGCTTTGCGTACACTGTTCCCCTAGATACCTATATAAGTATTTGAAGAGTTAATATACGGTATTATGCTAAACTAACTTTCATTGTATACTAACATTGATGCTATATTTATTCAAACAATAAATAAGTTACAACTACTAGTAAATAAACACACTCTAATATATAGATTTATCTGTGAGAAGAAAGAGAAAATCTATTACACGAACATTAAGCTAAATACTATGCGCTACCGATTCAAACAGGTACGCTTCGCAAGGTTAAGAATACAGGTTTGTAGAGCTATAATAATTGCACCTTTCTTATTTTAATGAAAAGTTGAAATTCAATCGCAAGCGCAATCCGAAATCACACACAACAGTGACGTGACCTGATATACAGACGGCAGCGTTACAGCGTTACTCGCATATGTGCACTGAATTCTCATTAATTTCGTATACTTGCATCGAGCCATTAATTCTCATTTCTACCGAATAAAACATGATTATATTTACCTGAGAAGTTTGGTGACGCAGACTTCGGTGCTTTCCCAATCGATTATGATTTCACTGTGTACCGGATGTGCAAATAATAATAAGAAACTATTTCATTAATCACTGAATGTGCAGATTTCACAAATTTATTGGCAAACTATTTAACAATTTTATTTCCTATCGAAATAACGTATCGATCACCAATGATTAGTTTGATACTAATTTACCTTTTGCTAATATATTTTTGTTTGTTTATGACCAGCATAGAATTGTTTAAACAAATTTTAGTTTTTACCTTTTGTTAGAATATAAGATGATCATTATAGTGTATATAATTTGTTTTTGCTAAAATGTGTTCATTTGTTACTCTGTATAAAAAATAATAAATAATATAATCGGATAGTTCGTTACTACATGTATTATTTTAAATGTTTATATTTCATCCACGTAAGTTAACTATTCATTACCTATTTATTTTACGCGTCACAAAATGAATTATTGGTGTTTTGAAAACCAGCAAATATTTGAATCCGGTCCTGACCATGCATATTTTCTGAGAAAGATTCTGTCGTTGCTGTGACCTGCTTTCATCTTCAATAGCTTTCAAGTCCATAGGTCACTGGCAGTCTGGGTGTTCACGACCAACAGAAGTTGCTATTCTTCTACTGACTCGCAGATTGACCTTCCGGTTTTGATCTAAGGCGGCGAAATCAAGCAAGCGGTTAGACGAAATTTATACGCGAATCAAATGAATAAACACATTGACACTAAAAGATGTGAACACGTGCTGATCATCATTACCTGATTTCAAACACATAGATCACTATTAGAAAGTTCCAATGAGTACATGATGTGTGTTTAAAAGAAAATATACCTTTATAAGCATTCAGTACATGTTTATTTGTACACTTACAAAAATACTAGTAAAAAATAATAATAAATTAACTACAAAGGCTAATAATAACCGAATACAGAAACATTTGTCAATAAATACTCTTCTAAAACAACTCTTTCTGTTTTCTGATTTTAATACGTACGAAATAAAACGAATATAATTTGACGAATGAGCACATTTCACAAACATAATATTTGATAGTTCGTGAGAATTCACTTTATAGGCACAAATGTTTATGTACTCAAGCGGAGGCAGCCATCTGTGTTCCGTTTGTGTTCTTCAGTTCACCATATACGTAACTAGAATGTGGTGTACGGAATGAGACGAAACTGCCATACTGCTGACCATTTCTCACTTCACTGGAAGTAGCATCATCGTTATTAGTTCCCGCAGCATCCCCTGATTGCGTTGCACTACTTTTCTGAGAAACATCCTGATGTTCGTTGTTGTTATTGAAATACACAGCTATTTCGTTATTTTCTATCAAGTGTAAAGACTGATCAACTTCGGAAACGGAATGTTCTGTCGATGTGGCTTCTACGCTTCGGGTAGTGGTAGCTGCCTGTTCTGGTGAAGTTACAATTGCCTGTCTACTAACAGAATGTTGAGCTTCTCCATCAGCCACTGGCTGATTCACTTGATATGAAACAACAGAGCCAGACGACGCATGTTGAAGATCACCGTATTGTTGAATAGATTGATGTTGATGTGGAAGATTTTGTTGCTGTTGAGGCTGCTCAATTGCAGCCAAAATGGATTGTAATAAACCATCTGACAATACTTGTTCATGAGGTACATTTTCAGGGGAGCCATTTTGTCCGCCAAGACCATCAGCAGATTGAATTTGCAAGGTATAACTTCCAAGAACTCCTTGAATGGGTATATTCTGTACTCCGTTAGGAATGTTTATTTCATGAGACTTTTGCAACTCACTATTTTGACCAAAATATTCTTGCCCTAAGGATTTTCCCTGAATTTCTACAGAATTACTAGGTACATCAGAATGATGTTGTACGGTACCTGGGAGTTGAACTGACTGGAAATCTTTATTTTGTAAATTTACGTTTGAAAGCTGATAGTTTGACTGACCACCGATATTTGTATTTAATGAAGAAATTGACGCGGCATAACTTGACGCGGAACCACTTGGTAAACCATAGCCAATTTGCGGCACTTCATTATGCTGTGAGCAATCATGAGGCAAACGCACAGTTGACTGAACATTGATTGCAGGTACCGTGTATGTTGAATGGAACGCAGGCCCAAAATTCACCGAAGATAAGTCAAAGGCTTGAGAATGATCAAAATTAGAAGTCAATGCTTGCGGTTGTAAGGGAATTCCGTAAGAAGAATCTATTGCCCCTAGTGGAGCTGTGTAGCTTGTCAAAGTAATATCGCCTCCGTGATTACCTCCAAAGTTAAAATTACCTCCAAAACCTCCTCCTAATTCAGTTCCGTGCACAACTGATTGGAAAGATATAGGAGAAGCAGAGCTAGGAAGACTATACAAATTTGTCAAGGGGTTTACATCGCCTGCATCTCTCTGTTTAGTTATATCAGGAACTGGTGGAGGAATATATGCTTGTCCATGGAAATTAGTCTGGCTATGTTCAATGCCAAATGCATCTTTCTGAGCTACTGATTCACCAATAGATGCTATTAAACCAGAAGGAACCGGTTCTCTAAAGACCACGGGTGATTTTGGAGGATTTATATTTAAAGCATTTAATGATGATGAATGACTAAACGAGTTAGAATGCTCACCAATATTCCTAGTTGGGGCAAATAATGGAGCGCCATACTGACCTCCGGGTGGTACACCATATATACCACTTGGCGGAATTAATCCAATACCAGATGAAGATATTGGCAATGTAGGGCCACCAATGAATGCAGCAGCAGTTGGTGCAGGAGACTTGAAAGAAGTCGATGATGAAATTGCTACACTTTTAGACTTGTGGGATACAGCAGCAGGATAGGGACCATCCGCTGAATATGAATCAGCCGGCGGTGCTCCGTAAGAATCTATCGGGCCAGAAGAAACATGCGATCCAACTCCAACTCCGGCATTTAAGCCATCAAAATTATATCCATTGGAACCCGATGGGTATATTTCGTAACCTATACTTTTGATTACGGACAGGGAATTATCATGACCACCGAAAGACCCACCGAATTGATGATTTCCATGCGAAATGTGTTCATTCCCTGAGGAACTAACAACACCTCCTGATCCCGTTACTGAATTAAGTGGCGCGCCATAAGAGTCACTAGGTGAATGTGCAAAACCTCCAATCTGTAAACCAACTCCTCCACCAACAATACCTCCAGATCCATGACCAAACGATGATGCATACGTAAGTGATAAATCCGTGTGCAGATGTCCATCTCCAGCACCTCCCAATGGTGGTGGTGCAATTCCATTCGGAGCTAGTTCAGCTCCGATATAACCTCCATGATGTGGTGCTCCATATGCATTTGAAGGAGGACGAGACACTAAGCCAGGAATAGGTTGCCAACCGTCGTATTTTATATCTGGTGGTGTTGGAGGTGCTGGTACACCAGGATGTGGTGGTCCATGATGTGGTGGTCCATGATGTGCTGGTAGACCAGGATGTGGTGGTCCATAATGTGCTGGTACACCAGGATGTGGTGGTCCATGATGTGCTGGTACACCAGGATGTGGTGGTCCATGATGTGCTGGTCCATGATGTACTGGCTCCGGAGGTCCATATACTGGAGATGCATGCGATATATGCACTTCTTTGGGTGGTCCATAATTATCATTTGGTGGTGAAAAGATCGATGTAGCATATGGAGGACCGTATGTTGCAAGTGGAGATCCAAATGATCCCGTCAGTTTAATTGGACCATGAACTGGTTTCGCTGATATGAATAGTGGTTTAGGTGGTACAAAGTTCAACTTTAATGGTGTTCCATATGATGGTTTAGGTAATTTTGGACCCGTGTAAATCGGTTTTGGTGGCCCATATTGTGGTTTAGGTACAAATACTGGTGCAGGTGGCCCATACGACGGCCTAGGGCTCTTTGACGGCCCATTATGAAAACCAGAACCAAACAGTGCTTTATGGAATTGTAGTTTGGGAAATGACAAGGACGGTCCATGGAATGGTACTTTAAATGGCGGGCCATACACAGGTTTTGGGGGACCATAAGTTCCCGATATAATAGGGGGAGATGGTAATGAAAATGCTGGCGGTGGTATGTCAGCTGGTGGAGCTGGGTATACTATATTTTTCACAGGTCCATTTGGAACGCCGTAAACTGGTACAGGAAGTCCAGGATTACTCTGAATAGATGGCACATAGGAGTTCAATGGAATTCCGTACGAATTACTGGGGATGGGAACACCATATGAGTCACTCAAACCTCCTACTGGAATTTCTCTTCTATTCGTTTCTTTTTCACTGCTTGCCGAAACCGAATCTCCAGCCTCGTTGCTTCCAGCATTATTGTTTATATTACTACTGGATTTACTGTTGGAGTCACTGGATGTTGTGGATTTAGTATTGACAACTGCAAGCACTCCGTGTGTTGAAAGAAACACGCACAGTAACACAACAGTGGCCTGTAACATAGGAGAATAAATCTTACGTTAATAACAGTAATTAGCCATTAATATTGTATTTAAAAATTGCAGATAATTCGCACGCACTCTGTACTAGAATAATGATTACCAACGGTGAACCGTAATCGCAACTCGTCGTGAGATAACCTACAAAAGCAAGTGAATTTGACAACTGCTATTCGATGTACCGCTACAATAACTATAGCCAAATATTAACCGCATTTTCTAAAACAGGTTATTCGCATATACAAATGCGGTCATAAGTTATCAAAATATTTACTTTTTCAAATTCAACGCTAAATGTAAATCAAAAACATTATTTAGAAAACATCTATGAAGCGGCCAAGGTCGAAATATCTCTTTTAGTTATATAATTTTAGATACTTAACGATAACAATATAATTCAATTTTAAAGTTTGATTCACAGTTTTTACCATCATGAATAAAATAAAGAAGTTTTAATAATTCGAAATTTCTGCATTGTAAATAATTTACAATATTTACTTATATAAGAAACTGAACATATTTAGCGATGTTATCATAGCAATCTAGTCACGAACATATTGCACCAGCTGCATACACTGCAACTTATTACTTATGTAAAAATTTATGACATTAACAGCACAGTGTAGCATACATTTCATATACACTTGATAGATATCGATATACGTTCTGAAGCGCACAAGTTCAAATCAGAAAAAGTAAGCAAAGTGTGCATCCAAATATCGTTCAACAAAAGGACAAATCTTTATTTCTTTCCTTTCGTTAAAAAAAAGTTTAGGTTTATAATTATATTTTTAGAATATATCTTTCTTTAACGATTAGTTTTTCTTATTGCTAAGAACTTATTTATTACCTGGTGCAATTTCATGTTCAATCCAATGAAAACGTCAACACAAGGCGTTAATAGAAATTTCACACTATCACTGGCACGTGTTCAGAACTTCAGTAACAAACAGCTGAAAACTCACTAAACTAACTACAGGTAAGACGGTAGATTGCACACACACATATGTAGTCAGTCCCGATACCGGCTACCCATTACGAATGTCCTTCCAGTTGGTTCGTCACTTTGGAAATGGTGCTGATGATCCGTCCATCGAACATTATATAGATTGTTAGCTTTTCTGTGTATACTCCGCCATGCCCCACTCAACTACTTACATTTATTAGGTAAATCTGTAAGCCAATCCGATGGTATGGGAAACCTGCCCACACTGGCACCGGAGAAAGTAGGCTACGCATGAAAACAAGACGCACTTGGAGGAACTACGTACAAGAACATAAGAACACTACCGTACAGAAGACGAACACTAGACGCAACACGTGACTGGCCGAGAAACAGAGAGAAAGAGACAGAGAGAAGACGCCGGCTAACTTACACAGTCCACATACACACACAAACACACACTACGAACTTCAGAAGAAAGTGTCGAATACTGAATGTGCAATACACACGCTCTAATGGAAAAAGCAGTCTCATTTGTTCAATATAAACATTAGCGGACGTGTGCGTTGACAATTATTTTTAACATATGATGAAATAGTGAAATTTGTTTTATTATAGCAAACACATGAAAACATTTACAGCAACAAAATAAATCGTGCTAAGTGTGTGAATATGGTATTATTATTATTATTATAATGCTACTTGAAATATTTATTTTCTAATTCCAAAACAATTTGTAATTGTAATTTAGAATCCTTTATATTATTTATAATTTTATTAGTCGAATTTTCAATACAATTATTACTGGATATATCCTTACAGTAATACATTTAGATTAAATAATACTAGTGAGTTGACCAACATTGTAAAATTATATCACGCACAGTCTCACTGAGTAAATTCTTGGGCACGGCCTTGACTCCCAAATACAAATAAGATGATTTAACACTTTCTAATTTACATTAGATATACTTTATCCAATAGAAAAACTTGATAAAATATTATCAAATGAACTACTTCTACTATTTTGTCTACTATTAAATATTAAATAACGCGGAAATCAGCAGCATTTCTATTTTAATGAACCATTATGTTAAATCAAATTTGAAACTTGTAATTTACAAATCAGTATTAGTTATGTTCGTAACGGAGAAATATCTTAGATATCAATGTGTTAACGATACATAAATCGTATGTAATATGACTGACGCCCGAATGGAATACAAAGATAATACATGTAAAAATTCCATTAGCAGCCAGAACAGGATTAACATAAATTCGTTAGCATGTCTCGTAAAGGTATGTGAAGGTAAATAAAAATGTATCTTCCATAATTTTGATGCTGGAAGGTCGTTTAGGATGTAATACTCTGCCGGTATTCGGAGTAGCAGCTTTCTCTCGGGCGTAAAGAATTAAAAAGTAGGCTATTTTCTGTGATGTCTGGGTGAAAAATACTTGCGTCTTTTACAGACAATTACTTGTAATGTAGACTTAAAATTTAATAGCCGGAAATGCACGAAACTTGTCTCCAAGTTCAAGGCAAGCTATTGACACTCAATGAATACAAAAACAAACCGTTTTAATCATTTCAATTTCTCGTTCCATTTAAAATTAAAATATTTAATTTAATATTTGACTAATACAATCACATTTATAAATGAAATCCTTTGTATACTTGTGAGAGTAAGTTTATTATCAGAGTACATCTAACCGGATTCCTAATTTGACCCCGCATACCAAAACTGTAATTACTTTCGGAACACTTTCACTTTATAAGTCCAGATCAACCAGTACCCTAAAGTCCAAACAAAGTCTAAGACGAATGTTTTAAAATTGTCTTAACATACCTACTTATTTTTAAGATAATATGTTAATTTAATTTGTTTTCACTCAAATATAGTGGTCAACAAAATGTTTTCGTATCACGGATATAAGTATAACAATAGAATAAAATTTATTTACAAGATGCGAAATGAATTTAAAAGAATGTGTTACAATGTATACTTCGTTTCAAATTATTTGGAATTGACATGACTTCCTAATAGGTAGGATGGAACCCTTCACAGCAAGCGAGGCCATTAACAACAATTTGTAATGCTCTTACCGGAAAAGATATATAAGAGATATATTTGTTTTTGTTATGATATTAATATTTACCTTTATAACATCAATCGATTCTGTTTGTGTTTTATTATTTTGAAATGCAGTTCTGTGTAAATAAACAGAAATGCAATTAAAAATTTCTGAATACAGCTCTGTTTTTTTATGCATTTAGTACCTGGCATAATTTGGGATAATCCTCTGTTAATGGCATGCTGCATTAATCCCCCGGGAATCAATTCCAAATAACTTAAAACGAAGTATAACTATTGATAATATTGTTCATATCAGTTCTGTATTGAAATGAAATGTTTTTCATCTTTAAATATTTTAAATAAAATATTAATTGGGATTAATATTTTGTAAATATAACATATCCCCTTTATTAATCAAATACTATTAAAATTACATAATATTAATTTTCTATTACTTTTCTTTGGCAAGCGCAGGTAATTTCTAGCTGTTGGAATGATCAGAAATTGAAGTTTCAATTCTCACTGAAACCAAATAGGTTGTTCTGTTAAACTATATATGTATATATATATATATATATATATATATATATATATATATATATATATATATATATATATATATATACATTTTAACTAAGAGAAGTTGTTTCTTTCAATGAGTATATATATGATGTATATATATATATATATATATATATATATATATATATATATATATATATATACATACCTATATATATATATATATATATATATATATATATATATATATATATATATATATATGGTATTGAAATATAAGTTAATAATATCCAGTCGTGATTAGTTTCATATTCATCGTAAAATAAGTGGAAAATAATATGAAACGAATGAAAATTTAAAACTTCGCAGTTAAAGCTTCACAACATATAAAGCATAGGTACAAAGAGAGTGCATGAAGGCTTAATTAATTAATTAATTACATTACAATTAAAACGCTTGAAATAATTATTCATCAAGGTACAAGACTGTTTGTTGATGGAAACTTATGTTAGGATATTTCAATATAAGAAGTGCGTATGTTAAAATAATAATGTGGTTGCACAGTAACGGAAAACTACACTAAATACATCGTGAATAATTCCTCCAAACACGTTTCATATTTTAATTAACTGTATATATTATTTTACTCAAGGATACCAGAGACACACATATGATAATATAAAAATGCATAATTACTTACATTTGATTTCAAAATTTTCAGTAGTGTTTTTCAAAATAAAATTACTGATTATAATCTAGTACAAGTTTAATTATGGAAATCATAAGTGAAAGCTTTAATTTTTTTTTTTTGGTTATCTCAAATTTTAGATTTTCAAAAAGATAATCTAAGTTAACTGATTGTAATCAATTACAGTTATATTTGTTGAAATTTCAAATAAAACCAACGAAATATAACATGTTTTTAACACATACATACTTAATTAAAATAAAAACAATTTTACGAAATATAATAATTACAAAATGCATGCAATGTTTTTTTTTTGCTACAGCGCCATGCCAAATAATAACCACTACATAGAAGCCATCGCGGCGACATAACAAATAGACTTAGTTATTATTATTATTTTTTAATGGATAAAATTAGTTTTACCAACTAAGTGGGAAATCAAAATATATGCATTGGCTAATGCAGAAATGGGTTATGTGCACAAGATCCTTCCTTATTATCGAAGTAATCTTACAAAGAATTTATTTCGACCTGATTTACTATTATTATTTTTTCTAAAAATCGCTTGGAATTAGTGGTATATGAGGTTGTGAAAAAGTTTGGAATGCAAAGGGTTAATATATGTGGTTAGATTCACAAAATCCAATTAAAACAGGTAACTTTTATAAAAAATTTAAATATTTATTACTACCTGCAGATACGTAAATTAACTGAATTCAAAATTAAAATCCAGGACCGGCATTTAAATGTAATTTATATTAATTACATAACTATTTTAAAATCTGTTGACTGCATGTTATTACTATTAAAATCATAAAGGATGTCCGAAACTTTCGCTTAAGAAAAGCAATGTTCCGAAAATTTGGTATCAGTACTAAAAATTCTGGATCCGGTTCCAAAGAACCCATTTCATGAACTTCATAGTTCTATCATGTTATATAGTATTTTTACTCATATTGGCATAATTTTAATGTAATACATCACCATATTTACTATTCTTTTGTCCTAATTGTTAATGCTTAATTTGTATATATATATGTATTATTGTCGGTGATAGCGGCAATATTACAATGCTCGCCTTGGTGAACTTCGCTTGTTCGTTCAAGGATTTTTATCATGCACGACATTCTGTTCCATCCTAACGCTTTTAAATATAGAATTTATGTTCTGCTACACATTTAACCGCCATATTATTTATGGTTATGTCCACGTTCATGCAGTGCTCGAATTGGAAAATATTCTCTATCGAGACACTAACACGTAACGTATGAAAAATGAAACTGGGACCACGGGAAGAGACAGGCCTGTGCCTTGTGCATGGAACTCGTCGAGCACACAGTTTTAACTGTTATAGGACCCTTGATATTTGTCCTGTACCATACATTCATCTTTCACTTCCACGTAATACAAGGGAGGTTCACATTTGCATTACATTACAATATGTACACATCCGTTATAATACAGGTCCAAACAAAATTAAACATTTTCCAGTAACAACATATGTAAATAAACGTTTCACTGGAATCGCATTCGCAAAAATTTACACACAATCAACAACAATTTAACATTAAATAAATTATTTTGCCCAAACTACGTGAACAATAGGGCTGGCTGTCAAATATTTGACAAATGTTATTGGCATATTATTCATCTGTTTGGAGACCATGACATTGTCCACTATGGATTCCCAAGATAATTTTACACTAATATTACAAAAAAACCGCTCTCATATAAAGTATGCTCAGATTCATGGCTGTGGAGAACAAGATTTTATGTTTAGACTTGAACGAATATAATAAATTCAATATACGTACATCAATGTACTACAAATTCGGACATTCTATACGTTATAAGTTAGTCTAAATTAAGCAGATATACGATCTGTGCAACACATTTCGCTAATTATTTAATTAGTTTGCAGTGAATCTATTAAAATTCAATCCTAGTTTACAAAACGTTAGTGGAAATTTCCTTTTAAATTTGCAACACGTATAAATTTTACCGAAACAATGAGTTCATTTACCCAATTCATATCGTTTACTTCCTTCCTTGATTATTACAGTTTGAAAATGAATGCACGAATACGTGAATAAAAACACAAAAATCTGTTAATATATTTTTTAAATAAAATAATTAAAATGCCATCTATATAATTATCAAAATGTAATTATATGTTTGAGTACTCATACTAACTAACTAATAATCATTAAAACTGTTATTTGTAATATTAATTTGGAACATTGTATAAAATTCACAGTACCGAAACAACTGAAATTATTCAAACTGCAAGAAATATTTTGTAAGATCAGATATTGTTTTAACATGAATATCCCTTTAAGCTAAATTTATTCATCCTACATTTTATAAATTCAAACGTACTATCTGCAATAATCTTACTGGAGAAATGATTCAGACAAATACAAAGATTCGTAAGCAAGAGTTTAGTTATAAACGGTGGGTGGTTCACCAAGTGAGATCATTTTATTCGATGTTCTTTTATAAAGAATAGAAAGTGGAAAAACAAGTCCGAAAGGATTTTAATTTTAAGGTCAAGACTACGTCTGCAGACGGAACTGAATTACATCGTGTCAGTCATCCACGCATACTTATGTGTGTGTGTGTGTGTGTGTCCAAATCATTGATGCATTCTATAAACACTCAATTCTGATGCATTATCATTATCTATGCTTTGAAAACTTTAATTTGAAAAGATATCACATTTAAAAAATACACACACACACACACATGGGAGAGCATAACACAATCATTTGAAAATGACAGGAAAATATTGTAAATAATAAATTGTAAGGATGTTACTGTATTTAAAATATATAAAAAAAAAAAACTATTTCTTAGATAATGTAGATTTCACAAGACATAAAATATACATCGGTAAAAGTTGTGTATGACATATGCATGCTAAGAATGTTAAAGACGTGCCTCATGTCCTCCTTTGTAGGGTACTGCTTACTTTCGGCTATGACACATCGTTTGTTCTACATCCGAATTTTTATTTCCGCAAAAAAAAACATAATATTATTAGCATTTTTAACTGCCCTATATCTAATTCAAAATTACAATTGCTACTATTCCTACATATTTGCATAATTCAACGAAAATTAAATTAAATATGAATAATTAATACACACACATATTATGCCATACCATTAAAGTTAAATTACGGTTTCGTCCTATGAATTTATAAACTTGTATTTTCGTGTTCCTGTGTACATTCTGTACCCAAAAACAACAGAAAATGTACTGAAATAAAATTCTGAACGCAATCCTCTTATACAAAATGTAAATTCACTATAATAACATTTGTTTCAATTGTTGTTCCATTAGTTTACCATTCAATAAATAATTTTTCAAATTTTTTTAATATACGATGCGAAACACAGAATTTCGTATCGTTTCAATTACAAATGATTATAGTCACAGAAATAATTGCATTCACACAGAAATTAACAACTAAGAAGAATGTAAAGTATTGCCAAATGTATAATTAGATATCCGCTAAAATAATGTCAAACCAATTACATATCAAAAAGAAGTAACCAAATATTTGATTACATGAAAAGATTAGTTTTTTCACAGCATGTTATTGCATTTGTAAATACATAGTTTCGTATGTAAAACGGGACAGCCAAGAATACTATTTCATTGTTACCATTCTGAGTTTCTTCTACAATGCAGACGATATTTGCGCAAGATTTTATCCGTTACAAACGACAATGAAATAGTCGAAAGTATGCACTGAATTAGGTCGTTTATCTGATTTAATTAAAATACAGTGACTCATTACTTTATGTGCTATACAAGTGCATAACAAAATAGGAATATATATTTTCAATAAACATATAATGAATTAACCTTAATTGTATTGGATTACTATAATTGAAAATGGAATTAATGACGACAATACGTTATTTGAGAAAAATCCTTACAATACATAAAACATTGTTCCAGTTAAAAGTCAGGACAATGATTTATCGAATATCCACTCGTAATGTTAATTTAAATAAACTGCAACTGCTAGAATATACGACACAACAGCGCTAACAGATTATCCATGGCTATGCTGAATTTCAACTATTTTCCACTGCTACAGGCATGCCAAGCATGCAGCATACATAACATATATACGTCTATACGTTGTACATATGCTTACATAGAAATTCTATATCCCAAGTATGTTAAACATTTAGAAAAATAAATAATGATTATCTTTATATGATTCGATACATAAAATGTTCTTTAATTAGCCTCATATGTCGTACCACTTTTTACATTTTCACTATTGAAATATTGTATAAAATAAAAGCGTTACTAATTGTAACTACTTATCATATTTTGCTACTGTTAGGTTATTCCTTAGCAGTACAAGCTGCTGAAACGTGAAACTGTGTGAACACACAATCCTATTGAGATACATAGCGGTCATCCGACAGCAACAATGTGAAACTAATCCAAATCCAGTGCGACTGATGTACATACAAGTTCCGTCTCATCAGCAAAATGCGCAAGCTGTGTTAACACAGAACTGGCATTATCCACGTTCTACTATAATGAGAATAGACGCTGTATGCCGACGTACATCATGTGAAAAACTCAAGTGTACTGTTTCAGGTCAGGGTTGCAGTACAATGGTTTGCATGAATAGCTATAAAATATCATAATTACCGTATGCTCGAGTTTATAAACAGAAAATACAAAAATTGTGCAACGTTGCACACAACGTAATACCACCATTGGCTAAATATAGATACAGTGTAGTCTGCTTGTAGTGAACTTGAAGAGACCAGCAATTTGGTTCATTATAAGCGAGTGTTCATTATGGCAAAAATATGGCTAAAAATATGAGGAATATCAGGAATTAGTCTACAAGGAAGTTGCTTTACGGAAAAAAATTACCGCCCCTCCCACCGTTAAAAGTTTGTATGGATTATCTAATGCCAATATGATGTTATTTATTTATTTATTATATTATATATTGTTGCACCGAGACATTGAAAATATGTTTAAAAGTTGCCAACATACACAAAATTCATTCATAGATAACCTACCCTAGTAAAGAGTAAATTTAGTCCATTGTATTCGAAAGTTCACTATATGCGAGTTTTCTTTATGCGAATTGATTAACATTAGATGACAAATATTTTTAATCGGGACTCAGAGATACGTTTACTATAGTGGATTCCACTGTATACATGTACAAATTGTCAAAATTACTCTTGTCAATATTTCTTTATTTAAATATTTTGTCGCGTTGAGTTCTCTCCATTACAGGACGGACACATCAAAAGCAACATCCTTCGTGAAGGACCTCGTCGACCTGGAATTACCGAGCTCCACATCAACAAAACCATGGATGAATGTTGAAAAAAACTACTAATAAAAAATTAATGAAGCAAATAAAAATTTTACAAATACAAGTACATAATTATAAATACTAATATTAATAAATATATGTAGCACAAGAGGCTATCTTGTAATATATCCTTTATGGTTAGTGGTAATTCCTGATAAAAATTGCAACATTGTTAATAATAACATCCTGTCGCTATCGGCATTGACAATACTTACTTATCGTGCAGCAACCATTTTGTCTCAACTGGTCTCAACATAAATCGACTTTATAACTGGCAGTTCCTGATTAATATTCGTGACATCTGATACCATTGAATATTTATTTTGATATTTATAATTTGATTGATTTATATCAAATACATATTTGTAATTTATCAAACATTAACCATGAAAAACGTTAGAGTATTTAAGTGTAAACATTGTTTGTGTGTTCTTATTCATATCCATTTTAATTTATAATGTATACTATTTATTTCTGTTTTTAAATATATATTCCTTGAATGTGTTACACATATATTCAATTCGCTAATAATTAGTATATCATTCTTTATTATAAAGGAGGACCTGAGTCTTTCCAGCTATCTTCCATAAGCCACAATATCTTAGAAATAGTGAGAAAAAATTTTTCAGAATGATCCAGAGTGCTGCCAGAGACAACCTAGATAAATAATTGGTTCTATAACTCTCCATCTCTAGTAATTGAAGAACTTAACTTACTGACAGTTGTCAGCACTTAAAAATAACTGCCAAACATGTTATTTTTTTTGTTGACAAAAGCAAAGCCGATTTTTTTTATGTATGGTATATACTAATCAATGCATTGATTGATTAATAATAACTAGCGATGTCGTAGGCGGACATATTGCTGGTAATAAAATATGGAAGAGTGCTTTAATAAATTACAGAAGGGATTGTGAAACATATAGAATACCTTGAAATATCAAGTCACTCATGTATGCTTGGATGTACCAGCAGATGTACATATATTGGAGAATTGTATCTAATATTCTAGCTGCTACGTGTATATTCCTGTGAGACAAATTTCATAACAGCACACAGTAAATACAATTAACAATTGACTGTATGAAAACAGATAATCACAGATAGTACAATGCAATAGCTGTATATGTCAGTCTATAATTTTTTTCCACAATCTCACCAGACGTGTTACATTCACAGAGTTACGTGCTTGTAATTTGAAGACAGAACGCCGTTCTTAAAATAATGACCGCAACATCTCATTCAACGCTGAACACCGGTAGTTTCGTAACTTCCGGAGCAATGTACTATCACCAGAGACTCCAGAACAGTGAATTATTTAAATCGCCTGTGCTGAAACCGAGAGACCACTTAATAAATTAGATTCCTTTGATTCTCATTCCCAGCACATACACTTGTGATACAGCATAAGATCCATGTTACGCAAGCTACTTACCGGTACCTGCTATAGAACTCAAGTATCTACATATTGCAGGCGTCTACTTCTGCTGGTATCCTTACTCTAATGCAGGGCGCTCTTACAAACCGTACCATATTACTAAACAATGTAGGTGGTACTCAACGAAACTTCATATAAGGAACCCTTGCTGTAACCCTAACTTCAATATATTAGCTAAACTTGAAGCAGCGAAGCACAAATAATACATGACTTTTATAATCAGTCTACTTTTATATTGTTTATAATACTGTAATATCTATACAGGTCATATAGTGAGTCAGTAATAGAAATATCGATATTATATTCACAACGCTTATTAATCGACGAATTTTTGTTTCTTAAATGAATCATTTTTTATGATATCCTGAATAATTAAAGTACGAAGAAATTATTATTTTTTTATATTTATAATTTATTTTCTTTCTTAAGTCCAATAAATAGTTTTAAATTACCATTATTATCAGAAAATACAAGAATTCATAAATCAAATTACTGAAATTACTCTATATCAAATAATCATTCATCGGAGTATGAATTAAAACGAAAATATTCAATTTCTAATAGTCCTAATTCGGAAAACCAATAAAATTTCTTTCTTTACGTTATTTGCATATTCGAATATAACCTCAATTTGAATAATTTCAACGAAAGTAAAAATGTTCGATGTAATTTCACGCTAGAGAGATTTGTACACGCATAAACTCACGCACGCAAAATACAGCGGCACAACTTCCCATTGAAATCACCGATAAAAGTGTACCTGTACCAGCGTCACACATGCACACTTATGTTTTGAAGCGTACACACATACACCTATATTGTGTGAGACATGTAAAAACAAGACTCCACTTTCTAAAAAGCCTATCCGTGTTCATAATGAAAGAAAGCCTCAAGGACACGATCACAGTCAGTTCTGGCGCTAAGTAATACACACGAACAGTTGTGTAAACATCAAATAAATGGATGTTTTTTCAAGTTCTAAACAAAGAACACAGGTATGATAATACGTTTTTTTTGTGGTTAATAAAGTTAACAATGAACTTGTTGTGGAAAAAAGATTTTAATGTGATATTATGCAACAAAACTAAAAACCAAATGATGTGCAATTTCATATATAAAAATATGTCAAGATACAACTAAGTATTTTCGTTTCATAAAAACATTTTCTGTCATTGAATTGTTAACACGAAATATGACGGTATGCATTTACGAATTAACATGTGTTAAAACAAAGCCACACACGTGATGCGGCATGATTTGAATACCAAGTGCTACTATAAATGTTGTATATGGTTTCCAAAACTGATATGAATACAAAACTTCATACTTCGATGATGTTAACAAGCAATGTATTACCACTTTATATTTATTGGCAACGATTGGAAAATTGCGAAGAGAAATTAGCTTTATTTATAAACTCGCTCATAATTTTAATGAATTGTTAAATACATATATTATTAGTAGAATAAAAATTCAATATTTTTTTTTCTATAGAAATAACATTAAACCAGAAAAGAGCGTATTTGTGATTTTCAAGCACACATTTTAACTGAAATATTTTATGGGATACATATATGTGATGTAATTCATATAATTGCACTATTGATTTTTAGCGGTCAAGTTGTAATACGTGTGAACAAAATATTTTGCTACACACCGTCAATTTTTGGTTGTTCTGTTTTATTGCCAGGATTTACATGAATATGCTCATTTTCTGCATTTTGCTTTGTACGTCCCGCAACCAACTAAATAAATTAGGATATGAACCGGGGTGGGTCGTAAAATGAACCAAAGAGGCACTAGTTTCAAGGATGAAACTTAAGGGACGAACCTTCGGTATAAAATATGTATGACCAAGACTAAATAAACACTGTGTTACTGAATTTTGTATAAGATGGAAAAAACTTCCTGCAAGTAATTTTTTCGATAATCTACATGGATATCAAACCAGTATAAACATAAACTCCGTTGTTCAGAATGGTTCACGTAATTGAATTTGCATATTTAAAATGTGTATTGTAGTTAATTTCACAGGAATTACCTAATGCAAGAACGAGATTTTTATCTATATCTGTAAGTTCTCAACATTACCTGGAGCTAGAGCAGACGCGCAATGTAATCAATATGGATTACACGTTATTAGAGAAATTATGAGGTTGCAAACTTGATTTGTACATAACTTCTTATGTCAAAAGTATTGATATAACAGGTGTAATTACTAGCTTAATTAGAAAATAATATATTACGGATGTGACAAGCACAGGCGTAAGAAACTCGGCTTCTCTGATAATATTTATGCGTGTAAATGAGCTAGTTCAACAAGAACTGATTATCTCATTAACGCAATGTTAAAAACTGTTTACATTTCAAATATATTATTGATTTATTTATATCAAGCTAGGAACAAATTGTTTCTACAAAGGTTCTACAGATATTTGTAATCAATTCTAGTCATCATAGTTTCTTCTTTCTTAATTTCTGTGTTTCTTACGTACATTATAATATTGTACTGCATCTCATAATGTTGGTAGCATAATTTGAGTTACAAACTGATTAGATCTGAAATTAAAAATAAATGCTATTAATCATAACATATGATTGTATTACTCGCATTGTTTTAAATTGTAATATTTTGTAATCAAACATTTCGGCATTTTAATATAATTATATGGTATTGTAGTACATGTCTGTACATGCTTGTAAGAGACAGTCTGGTACTATTCCAGACATGCCACACCACATACACTTACTTACTTTCTCTGGGTGAGGCCATTCTGAGAAATTGAACAGAAATCATTGAGGGTTCACTGCTTTCTTTTAATCTGTCAGTATGCATCTAAATGGATGTTGTTGTCATTGCTGGAAGGTTTTATGTTCAAACTAGTAACATAGTTCACCAGTTCAGATCAAACACAGATATACTTATATTTAGTATCATGACTACTTTTAATAGACTCGTATAAAAAAAAGGATAAACTCATTTGTTTAAAATACATATAAGTGTGAAAGTATACACAATAATTTTGCTCTAGATTAAAGTACATCTAGATTTATGTTAACAAGTAGGAAACTTCTTGAAACAAGTAATAATTTTCAAGAATACTTTGTAATAAATAATTCCGGATGTCTACTATTACAATAATCGCAGTAAACTTGGAAACTGGATCACAAAGAATTATGTAGGTAGTTAATAGTGTGAAAGTGAAATTTAGGCGGTTCCCTCGTCTGATAATTATGACTGAACTTGAACACAAGACCATTGCAGTTCAGTAAAACACAGATATTGAATGAAAGGAAGGAAATATGAAAGTGTGCAAGTCCGGGTCTGGGCATTGTAAACACGTTGCTCAATGCCCGACTCGACATATTGGAAAGTGGGTCCTTGAAACAGCAAACATACTGAACTTGACTTTCCGGACTGACACATTCCAACACCACGGCTAACAGGTGTAGGTCGACTCGAGAGAGTAAAACGTACCTCTACGGCTGCTGCATGGGTGCGCAACGCAGTAGAGGTCATTGCTTCCAGCTCCGGATCACGATACACGTGTGTACAGCCATCACATTACCAACGTGTAACAACGCATCTCTCACTGTAGGATAGATGCACGTTCACTTAATATCTCATTCATCCAATCAATTATCTATACCCAACATTAATTAATATCATTTCTCTTTATTCGTATCGTTTTTTTTTTTATATTCCTAATTAACATTGTTAACAACACACAGTGAACATGTATTATGTAGGTACCTGTAAACTTGTGCAATACTTTTATAAATTCAATTCGTATTTCTTCAGTAAATTAAATTACTTATGTCAAATACCCGTGCTTATGACACTGAATAATTTCAAAACTTTTTCAAACAAATTATTAATCAATAATATGTATGAATATAGATTTGGCAAGAACGACTTCTTCAAAAACTGTTGATAGGAAAGTTTTCATGAATCGATACAACATTTGGTTCACAATTAAAACTTTCTCGAAATATACAAATAAATTAAAACAACAGAAGAATGTTTCTGTTTTAATATGCGTATGCATATGCATATGATTCACAAATTCTTACATATTTAGCTTCAAAATGACATATTAAAAATAAGAAACTTCATATTGTCTTTAAACGTATATTATTAATAATATACAAACATATAAAATCGATGTAAGAAATTTAAATTGTTCATTTAGATTACTCTTTTTTAATATTTATTATCATTCTGTATTTAAAAAACTACAGAAAAGAAACTCACAGTCAACAATGCGTTTGGAATGAGACAAATTTGCCATTCTATTAGTAACATGTTCATTCATATTAATAACATTTAAAATAATACCAAATAATTATTATTGCAGTCTCGATGAATATATTTCAAATTTGTATATATGTACATATGTATTATTGAAAAATAAAAACGAGCACCTGATATCCCTTATGCAATTCAGTGTCTGCCACAATGTATTTCATTTAGATGGCACATGCAATCTGGTCGCTAGTGTGTCATTAAAACGGAACTAAATATTAATGAATAGCAAATTATTATACCATAGCGCCAATTCTACTCCGTGTACAGTCTGTTAAAACTGTCGATGTAGCAGTACGCTATTTTATTCGATCAATGAATATTCAGAAACGTGATTTATCATGCGTTAAAAATGTGATAAATACTCACCTGCTCTAAGATTAGTGCGAAAAGAAACACTCGAAGAATATGACCTGCTGACACACATACGCTGCATATGTCGCATAAGTATCTAGAGGTCATTGACAGACAACAGTGCTGTTCACTGTTAACATCTTAAAGGGCTACTCTCTATTATTTCTCTAGAATTAGTAATTTAATATTTGAAATCACACTTTTGTTTACAAACTGAAATTTGAAGCAATGTTTGAAGCAAAATTAATCGAAATGTCAGGTGCATTTCCACAAGGATCACAAATATCTTACTCACCTATAAATAAAATATTTCAACTATTTTTCGTTTACGTTATTTATAATTTTTAAGTTAATTAAATTTCAGGCACGAAAATTTTGTCTAGGCTGAACATGAGAGATTGACTGCGCTTCGATTTGTAAGTTCTTTACTCTTTATGCAGAAGAAGATTTATTTACAAATCTGACTATGTATGCCATAATTATGTAACATAATTTGAATAATATTCAACATTCGCCAGTGAAGAAACACTATTTCATAAATAGTTAAATCGTCTAAAAGCATTCGTACCAACGTACCATTAAATTCAATACAGTATGATCTGTTTAATCCGAACTAATAATTGCACGGGTTGATCCGGATTATGGAAATATTCGGATTATAGAACAAAAGATAGAAAATACAAATTTTCCTAATTATCTACGAATTTTAACATTCTTCCAATAAAAGGCTTTTTACTTTAAAATCAAAAATTAACTACTGTATTACATATCGTATTTTATTAGATACAACAAGACTAATAAAATAAAGTACATGCATATGTAAAATCTAAAAAAAGTAAGAAGTACATCTAAACAAAACTTCTGACTGCCTCTGTGTGCTATATACGCCATGGTATCACTTCTACTTCTTCGCCCGAGCTTGATTCATTCTGAACATGTTCCAAAATATCCATATCGTTTATGAATTCCCATGATTCTTCTTGTTCGACGGCCCATTCAAGAGCTTCTTGTCTTGTGACATCTCCAAAAATATGGTTTATTAGTGCAGTATTGCACATTTATGTAGCGGGAATCACTTTGTTGTTCGCTGTTCGGATTAAAGAGATATTGTTCGGATTATAGTTGCAAATTGCCGTTGTTCGGATTAGCGCATGTTCGGATTAAAGAAGTCATATTGTACTATATGGCGTTCCTAACATAGTAAACTATGCTAAAATATGATTCCTTTATTGATATTTCTAAAATGATAATCTTTATATCGAATTAAATAGTCGAGTAAAATAGTAAAAAAACAATAATTTAATTGATATGTATACTAATCATTAACTAGTTATATTGAAAACCAAACCTATAAGGTTTTCTATTTATTCGAATGTCGAAGAGTTCAGTTTAGGATGTTTTTAAGCACAAAATGAACATTAAACTAAATATCGGCAAATATTTAAGTTAAAAATGTATATATAGTTTTATAATCACAAAAATACAACATTGGCGTGTGATCATTTCTTTTACATACATACATACATAACATCACGCCTTTCCCATTACTGAGGTAGCAGCCCTTTATTTCCTACAATCACTAAAAAAAAAAATATATATATATATGGAAAACTGCCTTTCATTCCTTATTTTCTAACAATAGCTCGCCAAATACTCCTATCCATACATAACTGTCTCGCCTCGTTAATATCCATACACCTTGTCATACATGCTCTCCTATTATTTCTACTTATAATTTTACGTTCACTCAAAACATTTTCTATCATATTCATCCATTTACTCCTCGGTCTTCCTCGCAATCGTGTTCCTTCAATTTCACCCAAATAAATCTTCTTAGTCAATCTATCATTTGACATTCTTTCCACATGTCCAAACCAACGCAGCTGACTTGAAGCCACTCTTTTCACAACATTTTTACTAATTTCACATTCATCATACACTAATTTATTCCTAATACGGTCTCTTCTAGTCAGTCCGCACACTCCTCTCAAAAATCTCATTTCAACCGCAGTTACCCTTTTTTTATTCCGGTTATCCCATACCCAACATTCACATCCATACATCAACGATGGCACAAGTACACCATTATACACACATAACCTAGCTTCTCTTGATACATTCACATTTCTAGCAAACATTCCCAAAACGCCCAAAACTTTTCTACCTGCAACCACTCTTCTTTCAATTTCAGCATTCATCCGTCCATCTTTCGAAAACATGCATCCCAGATACATAAATTCATTAACTTGTTCCATTTGCTCACCATCTATGCTAATCTTGCATTCCGTAACTTCATCCTTCTCAAAAACTAAAATCTTACATTTTGAAGCATTCATGATCAAATTCAAACATTTTCCCTGATTTCTGACACTCTCAATCATTCTCGTCAATTGTTCCTCAGATTCACCCATAATAACCACATCATCAGCATATGCTAATGCAGGCACAACGAAATCACTTATTTTCACACCATCATTTGTACACTCTAACGCTCGTCGCAATAAAACATCCATATACAAATTAAAAAGCCAAGGAGACATCACACAACCCTGTTTCACACCCACGTCAATATTGAACCATCTACTCAAACTTTTTTTTTAATTCTCTAAATTTTAGTAACAGGCATCTATGAATTCCCGAAGGGAATAATTTTCAAGATTGCGTCGTAAGTCGCCACCGTAACCAGCGCAGGTATATTTTTTATATTTTTCATTCGAAATTTCATAACTCACGTTATTATTTAGGAAGTGGCCAGAGTCACGAACGCAGGACCGTGTTAGAAAAGTTAAAATCCCAACCATGTGTACGGTAGGGGTATTTTAGGGTAGGTAGTATAAGATTGGATAAGGTAGGGTAAAATTAGGTTAGATAGTAGTTCCGTACCCTACCCAACCCCATCCTTCTTTGGCTACCCTATCGTAGATACATGGTTGGGATTATAATTTTTCAAGAACGCTGCCAAACGTTAAGACACGCCTCTTCGGGATTATTATTTTTCGAACACGGTCCCGGGTTCGGCACTCTAGCCACTTCCTATTATTTAATACTAAACATGGATTAACGCCAAATTTCCAGAATTCTTATGTATATTCTACAAAATATTCGAATTTTGGTTTAATGTCATTTCAAGGTTATTGCCAAACACTGTGCTGCTCACTGGTAGCGCATTCGAGTACTAAAATTTTACTTAATTTGCGTTAGCTTTGGTTTCTAGCGTGACGTGTATGTTCTATTTTGCCAAATTAAGTGCGATTTATTGAAAAATTTGTAATATATACTAGCTGTATTGTATTGGGGTGCAACGTTTGAAGAAAACATGTTGTAACAGGCTAACAGGTCAGTTTCAAGTTTTATAATAAAAGCACAAAACGAACATTAACCTAAATATTGGTAAACATTTTATGAAAAGGAATATTCAGGTAAAGATTTTAGTTAAAATGTGTATACTGTGTTATAATTAAGAAAATAAAGTTGTAAAATATTAGTTCTCTATAATGGGTAGGAGTAAATGACGAGAAGTACTTGTTCACGGTGTCAGCAGAACTTTAATCGGATAAATGACAGATTAAGAACATCTATAATTTTTATGTGACAATGAACAAAATTAATTAATTACCTGTACAACTTTACGACACGTGTGAAACGTAATTAATTAATTTTGTTTATTGTCAATCCACTTGTTCTGTGTTATTATCAATTCTTATTTCTCTTTTTTCTGGTTGATATTGTGGAGGATTTTGTATGTCCTGATGATGGTCATAAACGAAATGGCCGAAACGTTGACATTAACGAAAATATCCAAATTATAGATGTTTTTAATCTGTCATTTATCCGATTAAAGTTCTGCTGACACCTTGAACAAGTACTTCTCGTCATTTACTCCTACCCCTTACAGGGAACTAATATTTTACAACTTTACTAAATTGTGACGAATCACCTTCCAACTATGAATTAAGAAAATACAACATTTTCTAGTGCAAATTATAATAAAATATCCGGCCTACATATTCCCGTCATGAACAATTTTCAAGATGACATAACCAATATAGGTATATTTTACGTTTGAAATTTAATATTTCACAGTATTAATTAATGGTAAAAGTCGATTAATGCCAAATTTTCAGAATTCTTATTTATATTCTATAAAATATTCGATTTCACTTTTCAATGTACAGTGCTGCCTCCGGTAGCGTCATCATAAAATACTCTAACAGTTAGAGTCTAACTACTTGATATACCTAGATCTTTCTAATCATAGGTGTGTATTTGATGTCTGGTATAACTAATTTAAGTGCAATTTATTGAATAATCTGGAATATGTGCAAATTGTAATGTGTACAACGAACTGAGGTAGAACGTTTGAAGAAAACAAGACAATAGGTCAGTTTCAAATTTTATAATGGACGCATGAAACGTACATTAACCTAAATGCCGACAGATATTTTAGTTAGAAATGTATTATACCGTGTTATAATCTTTAATATTAGTCGTGTTTTTACAAAAATTATAATTTCGAGTGATAATTTCTTGCAATTCTATATACAGTGCACGCCGCTTATTGGAATCACGGATAATGTTATCAATCGGTTATTATTATCACTTTCGCAAAGAACAGCCCGGACGTATACAACTACATTGAAAAATTTCGGTTATAGTAATCATGCCTTCGGTTTATGTTATCAATTTTTTTCTTAGGATTGTTTTTGTCCCAAGCAATTTTAAAAGCAACAGTATAATAAAGCAGTTTTTACAAAGAACCTTATAGAAATTTGATTGTCTCGTTTATTGTATTATACCGGGCTGGTTGGCAGTAAACACAGATAAACTCGAACAATGCGTTTGTATAGTCTAACTCAACTAAGTTTTGCGGCAAGGTGTGCAGCATAGGTCATCTAAGTTTCAGACGCATTACGCCTATGAAATTTTTATTAATAATTTGCTCCGAGAACATCGGAGACAGAGAAAGCTGAATGATTTTTTTTTAATTTGAATTATACATATTATATATGTACACAATAATTACATATATGTATGTACTATACAGTGCGAATAATGTAAGGCTATACATTGGCAACTTTATTTTAGCTTTAATCAATTTGCCCATGCTGGTATCAATTCGTTGAATAATTTAAAATTAGACATAGGGCATTTACTTAATGTTACCATGGTGATTACATACAAAAATTCCAATTTATCATGGTTGAATAATGTAAAATTAGACACTTCTCCACAGACTACTATTTTTATTTAAATCATTTACAGAGTTTATTTAATATTTTTATTAAATCTATTACATGTTATTGGATTAAAAGTACACTTCAAGTATTGAAATTGTAATTGGTATCAGTACATTTCCAAAATCACTTGGGCGTGATAACTAAATGCCACATGTGATGGGCCTGCCCGGCAATTCAACGCTGAAATAATCAAAAATTTCTCGCAAAAACGCCCCTTCTAAGTACCAGGAGTACATCTTAAACTTTTCTTCTGTGATGTAAATTTTTTGCACTAATTATTACGCAAGCACAGTGACATTAAAAAACACAGTGACATTTACTAAAATAAACGTCATTGTAATTTCAATTGTTACTGACCTGGGCACATTGATTTAAAGCTAAAATAAGTTCGCCAATGTATAGTCTTACGTTATTCGCACTGTATACATATCAACATATTTTGAAATTTAAATTCAAAAATGTTATGTTTATTTTTAATGATTTAGATAATTTCATACTTTATTTACTATTAAATATGTATTTTAAATTAACTAATAATATTTAGTGTTTATGTTTTTTTCGGATATTATTATCAATCGGTTATTGTTATCAAAAACCTCGAGTCCCGATGTGATCACATAAGCGGCGTTCAATGTCAAAATACAGTGCTGCCACCGGTAGTGTCCTTGAGAAAAACTGTAACTTTACTGAATTTCCCTAGATCTTTCTATTCATTGACGTGCGGTTTATGTTTAAGTTAACTGCAATTTATTGAATAATCTGGAATATATACAAGTTGTAATGTGTACAACGAATTGAGGTAGAACGTTTGAAGAAAACAAGACATTAGGTCAGTTTCAAATTTTATAATGGACGCATGAAACATACATTAACCTAAATGTCGACAGATATTTTAATTAGAAATGTATTATACGGTGTTATAATCTTTAATATTATTCGTGTGTTCACAAAAATTATAATTTCGAGTGATAATTTCTTGCAATTCTATGTTTCAATAAGAAAAGTCGGAACTAGCAAGGATCAAGATGTCTTCATCGTCATAAAGCGTTGTAAATTTTTTACACATTACATTCGATTCAATATTTCTTGCAATTTCATGTTTCACGTTAATAATTAGCATTAAAACTTGATGAATGTCGAGTTTGCAGAATTGTATAATGTCTATTCTAATAGTGCTGTTCAGTGATAGTGGGCATCGAGAGCTATTTCCATTTTCACTATATTTGTTTCCAATATGGTGTGTATTTTATATCTGATAGAGCAACGGTTTTACATCTAATTATTCATGATAACTAAATTGAGTGCAATTTAATGAAAAACTGGAATACGTTCAAATTGTATTGCGCTGGGGTACAACGTTTAAACTTTGAAGCAAACATTTGGTAAGAGTGAGCTTCAAGATTTATAAACGACCTATAAACGACGATCAGGCCTATTCTGTAAAATAAATTCACATGTCATATGTAATGATTATGATTTTTTTTTCTTAGTGACATTTACTATGACGATTGTGCGAATGTAGATAACCAATGTTTTTGAGCTAAATAGTACAACCTAACAGAACTTCATCGCTATTGAAGCAAATGTCAAATTTAACTTATATAGGTACGTATTTTATTATTATTAACTCATGCAAGGCGTAAGAAAATGTGAAAAATTGATTGTGCTGATGTCCACCGAATACGTTTTCTCTATTTCTTTCACTATGAATAAATATATAAATCAACTTTTTCAATTTATGTCAAAAATTAAATAAAAAATAACAAAATTTTTAAATAGAAGTAATAATAATATCTACCGACTATCGTTGTTATAATATTTCGTTATGGCTTTACTACAAGTTACAGAATAGGCCTATAAATATCACATTGTTCTACAGTGTAGAAATAGAAATGTATGTACGGTTTTACAATCGAATTAATTTTTAATAATAGTCGTATATTTACAAAAACTACATTATTTACAAGGGATAATTTCTTGTAGTTCTGTAAATCATAATAAAACCTGAATGTTTAGGTATGTTCGGAAGAACAATCTTCAAAATGGTTTGTTTTACAAAGGACACACAAATGCTAACTTGACCGTATTATAGACAAATTATTTCAAAAGAGGAAATTTCATTTTGTTTATATTGTTTAACATATTTCTGCCATTTCAGACCCAGAAATTTGCTCAGACTGGACATTTTTTATCTAGACGAGGATTCAATAACTTTCTGCTATTTGATTGGCAAGTAAGACTTTTTTACACTTTATATAATCTTTTTAGATATATTTTATATAGTGCCAAGTGACAGTATTAAACTGAGCACAGTTTATTATACCCTGTTCCATGATGATATTCCTAACTTCTTGATTTGTAATAATCAGTTTATTGAAAGTGTTATATCTTAATAATAGAAATTCTGTGGAATATTTCAATAGATAATAAGATTCGAACAGTACTGTTCACTACTGATCTCAAGAATGAATCCCAATAAGTAGTACCGGGCGTGTAGTATCCCACTGTATACCATATTAATATTACCGTATTCATGGACTTATTCCAACTCTGTTATAGAGTACCTAAGTGGACAGTTATACAGTGGAATACTGCACGCTCGGTACGGCTAATGGGATTCATTCTTGAGATCAGCAATGAAAAGGGTTACAATTATGTTTGGGTCTTATTATCTATTGAAATACTTCACAGAATTTATATTGTTAGGATGTAGCACCCCGCAATAAACTAACTATTACAAATAAAGAAGTCAGGAATATGATCGTGGAACAGGATATAAAAGCCAGAATACATTCGGATTTGCATGGTGCCTGTCTTACATTGTATTGCATCTTGCATACAAGTGAAAGAATCAAGAATATTTCATTTTGTTTATATTGTTTAACATATTTCTGCCATTTCAGGCCCAGAAATTTGCTCAGACTGGACATTTTTTATCTAGACGAGGATTCAATAACTTTCTGCTATTTGATTGGTAAGTAAGACTTTCTTACAGTTTATATAATCGTTTTAGATATATTTTATATATTGTCAAGTGACAACATTGTATATTTGTGAGAATTAAACTAAGCACAGTTTATTATACTCTGTTCCATGATAGTATTCCTAACTTCTTGATTTGTAATAATTAGTTTATTGAGAGTGTTATATCTTAACAATAGAAATTCTGTGAAATATTTCAATAGATAATAAGACCCAAACAAAATTATAACCCTGTTCACTACTGATCTCAAGAATGAATCCCAATAAGTAGTACCGGGCATGTAGTATTCCACTGTATAGTCTATCCATAGATATAAGAACTTGACATGATTCCTTAATAGGTAGGGTGGTACCCTTCACAGCAGGAGAGGCCATAAACTACTAGTAGTGGCGGTATTCAGGTACATTTGTAATGCTCTTAGCGGGAAAGACAAGAGACATTTTGTCTATAATTAAGACGTAATAATAATTTATTGAATATTACATTTATTTATGTTAATTTGTATTATTATTGTTAAGATGTATATCATATTTTTGTTGTTATTTTTCAAAATGTATTTATAAATTTCTGAATACAGCTCTGCTTTTTATTCATTTACTGTGTCGTATAATTTGGGATAATCCTCTGTTAATAGCATGCTGCGTTTAGTCAAGTTCTTATATCTATGGATACACTATATAGTTATACCATATTACTATTACTGTATTCATGGACTTATTCCAAATCTGTTACGGAGTACCTAAATGGACAGTTATGATAATTATTTGTTTACTATCTGTATGGCTGACAAATATTGGATTACAATATACAATAAGTAATTAATGCATAGGTAAATGAAATTGGATACAATCATCATATGTTGGTTCCTGACTGATGAGACGTGAAATATTACAGAAAATATTTTACTTGCTCAGTGTAAAACAATGAAAAATTCTAGGTTCAAGATCTTGTAATAATTTCCTTTTTAATTTCATTTGAACATTTACAAGCATTATGTTGGAATACAAAATCTGAACCAAGAATCCCTAAACAGGGGGCGGATAGGGGGATTAATTCGATGAATTAACCACACATAAACATCACAAAGTAGGTCCCGAAAGACATTAACAACAAATTCTGCTCAGTTGCAATTTCTTAAAAATTAACAATGTATTAGGTCTCGTTGTACCTATTTTTTTATATGAAAATCAACTTTAAAATTGCAATATGTAATACGTTTCTTAAAATTAGATTTTTATTCATAAATAATGTGATTTTTATATTGTTTAACGTATTTCTTCCATTTCAGCCCCAGAAATTTGTCTAGACTGGACATTGTTGATCTAGACGAGGATTCAACTCTATGTTATTTTATTGGTAACTAAAACTTTTTACTGTTTTGCAGAATTTGTACATTCATTTTCTTATCTACTAATATGCTTGTACGATTGTGTAACACGATTTGAAAAATGTTCACGACGAATATCTTTCTTTAGCTGTCAATTATTTAGTAATGAAACTATCTATAAAAACAATTAAATTCCTAAATATATATGTACCTTTACTCATACATACATAATACGAGGCAATAATTTTTAAGAAAATAATTCGATTTATTATAAGTGTTCAGTTCAGTTCAGTTCAGTAAAAATTCGGTGTCACACAGCTCATTAATGTAAAATTGAATATATTATTTTGCCTCATCAGAATCTTATATTCTTAATTTCATATTTTATATTAATTAACAGTTAAAAGTTGATCAGCATTCAATTAAAAGAATTCTTATGTATGGTAACATGACATTTCAATATGCAACAGATCAACACAGGCACTTTAACACACGACAGATTAACACAGGGACATTTCGACACACGATCAATCAACACAGCGACATTTAAGTACAGCGACAAATAAACACAGGTCTTTTAAACACACGACAATACAACACAAATTTTAGTCTTTGAATTCGAATAAATTAGAAGGATTCTGCTTGTTACATTGTAACAATTAGAAATAAACAGAACTAAAGAAATGTATAAACTTGCATTTACTGGACATATGCATGCCGAACAAAGATTTAAATTTGAATCGATTTGAAATTTTTACCTGCATCTGTACATACACTCCACTACCGCATTGCCTATCCTATCGTGCATTTGATAGGTGAATCTATTATATTAATAATTACATTCATTTTTACCCTATACTACTCTACCTGCTCTAAAAATACATGGGGAATTTAAAAGACCTGTGTTTATTTGTCGCTGTGTTGATTTATTGCTTGTTGTCATGTCAGCATTCCGCTGCCACCGCTAACGGAGCGCTAAACGAAACAGCGTTATATGAGGTTTTTTATAACACTGGATCATTTTCTATAAATTGATCCATAATTTCCCTTGCAATATATGGAATAATCTGGAATATGTACGAAATGTATTGATGTAAAATGTTTGCAGAAAACAAAACATAACAAGTCAGTTTCAAATTTTATAATGAACGAGCAAAATAAACGTTAACCTAAATATCGCCAAACATTTTAATTTGAAATATATATATATATATATATATATATATATATATATATATATATATATATATATATATATATATGTAAATATGGTGGTGCAATCTTTAATAATAATCGTGTTTTTATATAAAATACTCGAGAATGATAATTTCTTACAATACTATATATTTCAATAAAACAATCGTTACCTGTATGCAGAACTAGTTTAAGTGTATATTTAATACATTCGAGATAAATGCAAATGAATATTTTGATTTCAAATATTTTTTTTTCTTCAGCTTTTTCATTTTACATTTCCTTATTCATTTATAATAATGATTGAAAACAGTAATTGGAAAATAAACCTCAAAAATTAGAGATCAGAGATTGGCTACATTTGTACAATTAATTGTTGCAGGTAAAGTCTACCTCCTGTGGTTTTGGAGTTAGGACACTTTGCATCATGTGACACTATTGTAAGTCTCAATCTGTCAAGTAAACTTCGCGCACATTTCGTGCAAAATTATCCCAACTTAACCAACCCAAGTGAGATATGATAGTATTGCTCACACTATATGTTCAATTTGTATTTAGGATATATCAGTATGAGACACATTTATTTTTATTTTACTTATGGCGAAGAGGATACTTCTGCATTAAAAAATATAATGGCTCAGGTACCCTTTTTGCATATAAGCTTAAAATTCATAAAATTGGACTTAGGATAGTTCTGCATACAGGTAGCGGCATGTTGGAACTCTAGCAAGGAAGAAAATGGCGTCGTCACCAAAACGCGTTGTATATTTTGTACGGAATGCATTCGATTCAACATTTCGTGCAATTACATGGTTCACATTCGTTAATAATTAACATTACAAATTGTTTAATATCAAGTTGACATAATTCATATATCGGCATGTAGTGTAGAAATGTACATGTGGTGTTATAATCAGGTCCATTTTTAATCATAGTCGTGTTTTTGCAAGAACTACAATATTTGCGACTGATAATTTCTTGTAGTTCTGTAAATTATAATAAAACCTGCACGTATGCTCGTAAGAAGAATCTTCAAAATGACATCATCCCAATAATGTAGTATTTATATTTTTTGTATTCGATCGGATATTCCTTGCAATTTCATATTCACGTTAATACTTAACGCTAGTAGGCGATAACATTGGCTTTCTAGAATTCTTACGTATATTCTGCGAAATATTCAGATTTCAGTTTTGTGTCATTTGAACGTTAATGAAAGGATCTCAGACAGTTCTTATTCTGCCATCACAAAAAATTCAACTCTTTCCAAATGGTTGTAGAGGTTTCAAATTATAACTGCGGGAGTTTTATGACGTGTAGATTAATAATTTAATATCTGTTGACCATACCCGATCAACGATCACTGTTAGTTTAATTTTGACTGCATAGCCACTTTATTATTTAAACTATAAACTTCGAGCATATATGACAACGTACTTTAATGTTTTTACTTGTTTATGAAATATTATGTTATTCTCATTTTACAGTTTTTAAAACCGTTTTGTGAATATTTTATAATATTGTTAAGTGGCAGCATTGCACGTTTATGAGAATATATTTTATTAAAAGCCAGAATACATTCAGATTTGTATTATGCTTGGGTACAATATCTGAATATCTCCAAACGGTTCGTTTTACAACAGACACATAAATAGGAACTTAAGCGAATTATAGGCAAATTATACAAAAAGAAGAAATTAGATTTTTGTTCATAAATAATATGATTTTTATATTGTTTAATATATTTTTTTCCAGTTCAGTCTCCGAAATTTTCCCGGACTGGACATTGGTGATCTAGACGAGGATTCAACAACTTTCTATTATTTGATTGGTAAGTAAGACTCTTTACTGTTATGCAGAGTATGTATATTCATTTTCATAAGTAGTAATCTGCGTGTAAGTAGGTGTAACACGATTTGAAAAATATTCTATATTCACCACGTATAGAAGAGTTCAGTTTAGGATTTTTTAAGCATAAAATGAACATTAAACTAAATATCGGCAAACATTTAAGTTGAAAATGTATATATAGTTTTATAATCACAAAAATACAACATTGGCGTGTGAACATTTCTTTTAATTCTCTAAATTTTAGTAACAGGCATCTATGAATTCCCGAAGGGAATAATTTTCAAGATTGCGTCGTAAGTCGCCACCGTAACCAGCGCAGGTATATTTTTTATATTTTTCATTCGAAATTTCATAACTCACGTTATTATTTAGGAAGTGGCCAGAGTCACGAACGCAGGACCGTGTTAGAAAAGTTAAAATCCCAACCATGTGTACGGTAGGGGTATTTTAGGGTAGGTAGTATAAGATTGGATAAGGTAGGGTAAAATTAGGTTAGATAGTAGTTCCGTACCCTACCCAACCCCATCCTTCTTTGGCTACCCTATCGTAGATACATGGTTGGGATTATAATTTTTCAAGAACGCTGCCAAACGTTAAGACACGCCTCTTCGGGATTATTATTTTTCGAACACGGTCCCGGGCCACTTCCTATTATTTAATACTAAACATGGATTAACGCCAAATTTCCAGAATTCTTATGTATGTCTACAAAATATTCGAATTTTGGTTTAATGTCATTTCAAGGTTATTGCCAAACACTGTGCTGCTCACTGGTAGCGCATTCGAGTACTAAAATTTTACTTAATTTGCGTTAGCTTTGGTTTCTAGCGTGACGTGTATGTTCTATTTTGCCAAATTAAGTGCGATTTATTGAAAAATTTGTAATATATACTAGCTGTATTGTACTGTGGGTGCAACGTTTGAAGAAAACATGTTGTAACAGGCTAACAGGTCAGTTTCAAGTTTTATAATAAAAGCACAAAACTAACATTAACCTAAATATTGGTAAACATTTTATGAAAAGGACTATTCAAGTAAAGATTTTAGTTAAAAATGTGTATGCCGTGTTATAATTAAGATTATAATTAGTTCTCTATAATGAGTAGCAGTAAATGACGAGAAGTACATGTTCAAGGTGTCAACAGAACTTTAATCGGATAAATGACAGATTAAGAACATCTATAATTTTGATGTGTCAATGAACAACACGTGTGAAACAGGTAATTAATTAATTTTGTTCATTGTCAATCCACTTGTTCTGTGTTATTATCAATTCTTATTTCTCTTTTTTCTGGTTGATTTATAATAAAATATCCGGCCTACATATTCCCGTCATGAACAGTTTTCAAGATGACATAACCTATATACTTATATTTTACGTTTGAAATTTAATATTTCACAGTATTAATTAATGGTAAAAGTCGATTAATGCCAAATTTTCAGAATTCTTATTTATATTCTGTAAAATATTCGAGTTCGCTTTTCAAAGTACAGTGCTGCCACCGGTAGCGTCATCAGAAAATACTCTAACTACTTTATTTTCCTAGATCTTTCTGATCATAGGTGTGTATTTGATGTCTGGTATAACTAATTTAAGTGCAATTTATTGAATAATCTGGAATATATACAAATTGTAATGTGTACAACGAACTGAGGTAGAACGTTTGAAGAAAACAAGACAATAGGTCAGTTTCAAATTTTATAATGGATGCATGAAACGTACATTAACCTAAATGTCGACAGATATTTTAATTAGAAATGTATTATACGGTGTTATAATCTTTAATATTAGTCGTGTTTTTACAAAAATTATAATTTCGAGTGATAATTTCTTGCAATTCTATATACAGTGCTTATTGGAATCACGGATAATGTTATCAATCGGTTATTATTATCACTTTCGCAAAGAACAGCCCGGACGTATACAACTACATTGAAAAAATTTCGGTTATAGTAATCATGACTTCGGTTTATGTTATCAATTTTTTCTTAGGATTGTTTTTGTCCCGAGCAATTTTAAAAGCAACAGTACAATAAAGCAGTTTTTACAAAGAACCTTATAGAAATTTGATTGTCTCGTTGATTGTATTATACCGGGCTGGTTGGCAGTAAACACAGGTAAACTCGAACTATGCGTTTGTATAGTCTAACTCAACTAAGTTTTGCGGCAAGGTGTGCAGCAGAGGTCATCTAATTTTCTGACGAAAACTTTATTAATAATTTGCTCCGTGAACATCGGAGACAGAGAAAGCTGAATGATTTTTTTGTATATTTGAATTATACATATTACATATGTACACAATAATTACATATATGTATGTGATATATACATATCAACATATTCTGAAATTTAAATGCAAAAATGTTATGTTTATTTTTAATGTTTTAGATAATTTCATACTTTATTTACTGTTACATATGTATTTTAAATTAACTAATAATATTTAGTGTTTATGTTTTTTTTCGGATATTATTATCAATCGGATATTGTTATCAAAAACTTCGAGTCCCGATGTGATCACATAAGCGGCGTTCAATGTCAAAATACAGTGCTGCCACCGGTAGTGTCCTTGAGAAAAACTGTAACTTTACTGAATTTCCCTAGATCTTTCTATTCATTGACGTGTGGTTTATGTTTAAGTTAACTGCAATTTATTGAATAATCTGGAATATATACAAGTTGTAATGTGTACAACGAATTGAGGTAGAACGTTTGAAGAAAACAAGACATTAGGTCAGTTTCAAATTTTATAATGGACGCATGAAACATACATTAACCTAAATGTCGACAGATATTTTAATTAGAAATGTATTATACGGTGTTATAATCTTTAATATTATTCGTGTGTTCACAAAAATTATAATTTCGAGTGATAATTTCTTGCAATTCTATGTTTCAATAAGAAAAGTCGGAACTAGCAAGGATCAAGATGTCTTCATCGTCATAAAGCGTTGTAAATTTTTTACACATTACATTCGATTCAATATTTCTTGCAATTTCATGTTTCACGTTAATAATTAGCATTAAAACTTGATGAATGTCGAGTTTGCAGAATTGTATATTGTCTATTCTAATAGTGCTGTTCAGTGATAGTGGGCATCGAGAGCTATTTCCATTTTCACTATATTTGTTTCCAATATGGTGTGTATTTTATATCTGATAGAGCAACGGTTTTACATCTAATTATTCATGATAACTAAATTGAGTGCAATTTAATGAAAAACTGGAATACGTTCAAATTGTATTGCGCTGGGGTACAACGTTTAAACTTTGAAGCAAACATTTGGTAAGAGTGAGCTTCAAGATTTATAAACGACCTATAAACGACGATCAGGCCTATTCTGTAAAATAAATTCACATGTCATATGTAATGATTATGATTTTTTTTCTTAGTGACATTTACTATGACGATTGTGCGAATGTAGATAACCAATGTTTTTGAGCTAAATAGTACAACCTAACAGAACTTCATCGTTATTGTAGCAAATGTCAAATTTAACTTATATAGGTACGTATTTTATTACTATTAACTCACGCAAGGCGTAAGAAAATGTGAAAAATTGATTGTGCTGATGTCCACCGAATACGTTTTCTCTATTTCTTTCACTATGAATAAATATATAAATCAACTTTTTCAATTTATGTCAAAAATTAAATAAAAAATAACAAAATTTTTAAATAGAAGTAATAATAATATCTACCGACTATCGTTGTTATAATATTTCGTTATGGCTTTACGACAAGTTACAGAATAGGCCTATAAATATCACATTGTTCTAGAAATAGAAATGTATATACGGTTTTACAATCGAATTAATTTTTAATAATAGTCGTATATTTACAAAAACTACATTATTTACAAGGGATAATTTCTTGTAGTTCTGTAAATCATAATAAAACCTGCATGTTTAGGTATGTTCGTAAGAACAATCTTCAAAATGGTTTGTTTTACAAAGGACACACAAATGCTAACTTGACCGTATTATAGACAAATTATTTCAAAAGAGGAAATTTCATTTTGTTTATATTGTTTAACATATTTCTGCCATTTTCAGGCCCAGAAATTTGCTCAGACTGGACATTTTTTATCTAGACGAGGATTCAATCACTTTCTGCTATTTGATTGACGAGTAAGACTTTTTTACACTTTATATAATCGTTTTAGATCTATTTTATATATTGCCCAGTGACAGTATTGTACATTTGTGAGAATTAAACTAAGCACAGATAATTATACCCTGTTCCATGATTATATTCCTAACTTCTTGATTTGTAATAATCAGTTTATTGAGAGTGTTATATCTTAACAATAGAAATTCTGTGAAATATTTCAATAGATAAAAAGATTCAAACAAATTTATAACTCTGTTTACTACTGATCTCAAGAATGAATCCCAATAAGTAGTGCCGGGCGTGTAGTATCCCACTGTATACCATATTAATATTACTGTATTCATGGACTTATTCCAACTCTGTTATGGAGTACCTAAGTGGACAGTTATACAGTGGAATACTGCACGCTCGGTACGGCTAATAATGGGATTCATTCTTGAGATCAGCAATGAAAAGTGTTACAATTTTGTTTGGGTGTTATTATCTATTGAAATATTTCACAGAATTTCTATTGTTAGGATATAGCACCCCGCAATAAACTAATTATTACAAATAAAGAAGTCAGGAATATGGTCGTAGAACAGGGTATAAAAGCCAGAATACATTCAGATTTGCATGGTGCCTGTATTACATTGTATTACATCTTGCATAGAAGTGAAAGAATCAAGAATATTTCATTTTGTTTATATTGTTTAACATATTTCTGCCATTTCAGGCCCAGAAATTTGCTCAGACTGGACATTTTTGATCTAGACGAGGATTCAATAACTTTCTGCTATTTGATTGGTAAGTAAGACCTTTTTACAGTTTATATAATCGTTTTAGATCTATTTTATATAGTGCCAAGTGACAGTATTGTACATTTGTGAGAATTAAACTAAGCACAGATAATTATACCCTGTTCAACGGTGTAATTCCTAACTTCTTGATTTGTAATAATCAGTTTATTGAGAGTGTTATATCTTAACAATAGAAATTCTGTGAAATAGTTCAATAGATAATAAGATTCAAACACTACTGTTCACTACTGATCTCAAAAATGAATCTCAATAAGTAGTACCGGGCGTGTGGTATCCCACTGTATAGTTATATCATATTAATATTACCGTATTCATGGACTTATTCCAACTCTGTTATAGAGTACCTAAATTGACAGTTATACAGTGAAATACTGCACGCTTGGTACGGCTAATGGGAGTCATTCTTGAGATCAACAATGAAAAGGGTTACAATTATGTTTGGGTCTTATTATCTATTGAAATATTTCACAGAATTTATATTGTTAGGATGTAGCACCCCGCAATAAACTAATTATTACAAATAAAGAAGTCAGGAATATGATCATGGAACAGGAAAAAAAAGCCAGAATACATTCAGATTTGCATGGTGCCCGTATTATATTGTATTACATCTTGCATCAAGTGAAAGAATCAAGAATATTGACTAGTGTTACACAGGAAAATCTTTGAGGAAGATCTCGTGTCAAGTTCTTGTACGAAATAGTACATATTCTAATTTGTGAAAGATGCAAGTGAAAGTTTTGGTTATTAATAGTGTATTAGGTCTCGTTGTACCTATTTTTTATATGAATATTTTATTTTGTTTATATTGTTTAACATATTTCTTCCATTTCAGCCCCAGAAATTTGCCCAGACTGGACATTGTTGATCTAGACGAGGATTCAACTTTATGTTCTTTGATTGGTAACTAACACTTTTTACTATTATGCAGAAGCTTGTACGATTGTGTAACACGATTTAAAAAATGTTCACGACGAATATCTTCCTTTAACTATCTATAAAAACAATTAAATTCCTAAATGTATATACACCTTTACTCATACATACATAATACGAGGCAATAATTTTGAAGAAAATAATTCGATTTATTCCAAGTGTTCAGTTATGAAATTTCATTGTAGAATTCTTATGTATGGTAACATGACATTTCAATATGCAACAGATCAACACAGGCTCTTTAACACACGACAGATTAACACAGCGACATTTCGACACACGATAAATCAACAAAACGACATTTCAGTACAGCGACAAATAAACACAGGTCTTTTAAACACACGACAATACAACACAAATTTTAGTCTTTGAATTCGAATAAATTAGAAGGATTCTGCTTGTTACATTGTAACAATTAGAAATAAACAGAACTAAAGAAATGTATAAACTTGTATTTACTGGACATATACATGCCGAACAAAGATTTAAATTTGAATCGATTTGAAACTCTTACTTGCATCTGTACATACACCCCACTACCGCCTAGCCTATCCTATCGTGCATTTGATAGGTGAATCTATTATATTAATAATTACATTCATTTTTACCCTCTACTACTCTACCTACTCTAAAAATACACGGGGAATTTAAAAGACCTGTGTTTATTTGTCGCTGTGTTGATTTATTGCTTGTTGTCATGTCAGCATTCCGCTGCCATCGCTAACGTCGTCGGGCAATATTCTAACTACAGTAAGACCTCGTTTAGCGCTTTAGATGCGATCCTGAAGACAGAGCGCTAAACGAAACAGCGTTATATGAGGTTTTTATAAACTGATCATTTTATATAAATTATTCCATAATTTCCCTTACTGTACTTGATTTTTCTAGATCTTTCCGAGTATAGACATGTGTTTTATGTCTGTGTTGCATCTAGTAGAATTAAATTAAGTGCAATATATGGAATAATCTGGAATATGTACGAAATGTATTGATGTAAAATGTTTGCAGAAAAGAAAATATAACAAATCCGTTTCAAATTTTATAATGAACGAGCAAAATAAACGTTAACCTAAATATCGCCAAACATTTTAATTTGAAATGTATATATGTAAATATGGTGGTGCAATCTTTAATAATAATCGTGTTTTTATATAAAATACTCGAAAATGATAATTTCTTACAATACTGTATATTTCAATAAAATAATCGTTACCTGTTTGCAGAACTAGTTTAAGTGTATATTTAATACATTCGAGATAAATGCAAATGAATATTTTTATTTCAAATATTTTTTTTATCTTCAGCTTTTTTCATTTTACGTATAATTAATTTTTTGCAGGAAAAGTCTACCTCCTGTGATTTTGAAGCATTACCTGCATTAAAAAATATTATGGCCTAGGTATCCTTTTTGCATACAAGCTTAAAATGTATAAAATTGGATTAAGGATAGTTCTGCATGCAGGTAACGACATGTTGGAACTCTAGCAAAGAACAAAATGGCGTCGTCATCATAACGCGTTGTATATTTTGTACAGAATGCATTCGATTCAATATTTTGTGCAATTACATGGTTCACATTCGTTAATAATTAACATTACAAATTGTTTAATATCTAGTTGACATAATTCATATATCGGCATGTAGTGTAGAAATGTACATGTGGTGTTATAATCAGGTCCATTTTTAATCATAGTCGTGTTTTTGCAAGAACTACAATATTTGCGACTGATAATTTCTTGTAGTTCTGTAAATTATAATAAAACCTGCACGTATGCTCGTAAGAAGAATCTTCAAAATGGCATCATCCCCACAATGCAATTTTGACTGCATAGCCACTGTGTTATTTAACGTTTATGAGATATTGCAGATATATTTTATTAAAAGCCAGAATACATTCTATTTGTAATATGCTTGGATACAATATCTGAACGAAGAATCTCCAAACGGTTCGTTTTACAACAGACACATAAATAGGAATTTAAGCGAATTATAGGAAAAATTTTCCAATAGAAGAAATTAGGTTTTTGTTCATAAATAATATGATTTTTATATTGTTTAATATATTTTTTTCCAGTTCAGTCTCCGAAATTTTCCCGGACTGGACACTGTTGATCTAGACGAGGATTCAACAACTTTCTATTATATGATTGGTAAGTAAGACTTTTTACTGTTATGCAGAGTATGTATATTCATTTTCTTATCTAGTAATCTGCTTGTACGTAGGTGTAACACGGTTTGAAAAATATTCTATATTCACCGCGTATATCTTTCTGCAGCTGCCTTATATTGTCTATAAGAAAGTAAATCTCGATGTTTTCTGAATTACAATTGATCCTGTCTGAATTACATTTGGGACTATGTATTTGAATTAGAGAAGTAGTTAAATGATTCGCCATTTATTTGGTTATCTATTAAGAGGGTTTTACATATGTCAAACTTCAAAATCATTGTTCAAATCATTTAAATTTGACCATACTAGCCTTGAAAAAACGGACAATGCTTTAACCGCTTCAGGAATTAAAAGAAGGACAAATAAATTTGAGGTATTTCACATTAGTCCATGGTCACTGACGGCAATATCAATTTGACGTTTATTTGATGAAAATTTGATGCTCGTAGATATAAAACACACTTCAAATCATTTGTACATCATATTATGTTTTAGCCGGCAATGAAAAAATATCAAGCGCAATACGTTGTTAGCAAATAAACTAAATTTCATCAGCAACTAAACAAATCTTTGGTCAGCTTAATATTTAAGTGTGTTCAAAATAAATATTCAGGAAACAAAATTGTAACTTGGTTAGCAGGATTATAAAGTTGATCAGCAACAAAATATGAAATTTAAAACTTGTAAATGATCATTAAAATTTTCAAATGATCTTTAGCTTATATTTAATGTACGGATGAGCAAGCAGGGCGGGCAGGAAGAGGGGAGTGTATCATTAGGTAGGGTAGGGTAATATTTTAATTTAGTTTTCATATTTTTCGATGTTTTATTTTCAATAAGATCCGTGTAGGTAGGTTAGTTATTAGTTTATTAGCAGAATAAAATAAACTTTACAGCTTGCCAAAATGTTATTGAACCCGACTTACGTCTTTATTACTTATATTGTTGCAAATGTATTTAATTAACTAAAGAAATAACTTTAGAGCTTTTGTTCTGCTTACTGACCACAAGTAGCGGTTCAACTGACTATATTTGCCGAAAGAAAACATATTAGAACTGACCAAAACCCTAAAATTCATAAGACGCTCCGGCTTTCTCAATTACATTTGACGCGTTTGAATTACAATTGGAAAAGCTATAATATGACGTATGTTTTATGCTTTGTCGAATTAACTGCGATATATTGAAAAATTTATAATATATTCAAACTGTATGGTATTAGGGTACAACGTTTACCGAAAACATAGCGTAACATGTCAGTTTCAAGTTTTATAATAAAAGCACAAAGAGAACATTAATCTAAATATCGATAAAATTTTAGTTAAAAACTATGTACCGTATTTAATTCTGTATATTATAATAAAATACGCATGTCTACGTATTCTTGTAAGGGACAATTCTCAATATGGCGTCATCACCATAACCAATATAGGTACAATCGGAATTGCACAAGTCACGTTATTAATTAATGCTAAAAGTCGATTAACGCCAATTTACCAGAATTCTTATGTATATTCTGCCAAATATTTGAATTTCAGTTTAAAGTCATTTGAAGGTCAATGTCAAAGTACAGTGCTGCCACCGGTAGTGGCTTTGAGAAAAACTGTAACTTTACTGAAGTTCTCTAGATCTTTCTATACAGTGACGTGTGGTTTATGTCTAGCAGAACTAAATTAACTGCAATTTATTAAATAATCTGGAATATATACAAATTGTGTTGTGTAGAACGTCTTGGAATACAACGATTAAAGAAAACAGGACATAACAGGTCAGTTTGATAATTTTAACCAGTTCTGTATATTTCAATAAAACATGTCGAAACTTCATGTAAGGAACAAGATGGCGTCATTGCCATAATACGTTATTATTTTTTACATATTGCTTCCGATTCAATATTTCCTCAAATTTAAAGTTTCACGGTAATAATTAACGGTACAAATCGATTAAAGTCAAATTTTCAGAATTCCTATGATGTTATGATTGATGTTGTTGTCATTCATAAAATTCAGTGCTGCCCACTGACAGCGCGTTTGAGAACTATTGTCAATTTTACTTAATTTCCGTTAGCTTCTGTCTCTAGTGTGATGTGTATTTTATATTTTGTCGAATTAAATGTGATTTATTAAAAAATTTGTAATGTATACGAACTGAATTGTGTTGGGATACAACGTTTGACGAAAACATGTTGTAACAGGTCAGTTTCAAGTTTTATAATGAAAGCACAAAGCGAACATTAACCTAAATATCGGTAAACATTTTAGTAAAAAATGAATTTATCGTGTTATAATCAGAAAAATTCATCATTGGCGAGCGATATTTCCTTGTAATTTTATAAATTAATAAAACACGTATGCAAAAAGCAGTTTAGGTACATACGTATATTATTTTTTTTACATTTTACATTCGGAATTGCATATTTTACGTTATTAATTAATGTTAAAAGTCTATTAACGTCAAGTTTCTAGCATTCTTTTGTATATTCTAGAACATATTTGGATTTTGGTTAAATGTCACCAATGCCACTAGTAACGTCACTACGTCATGTCGGCACACCGCTGCCATCAGTAGCGTCGTCGGGCAATATTCTAACTACCTGATTTTTCTAGATCTTTCCAAGTATAGGCGTGTGTTTTGTGTCGGTGTTGCATCTAGTAGAACTAAATTCAGTGCAATTTATTGAATAATCTGGCTTATATGCGAACTGTATTTTGATACAACGTATTGATGTTAAACATTTGCAGAAAACAAAACATAACAGGTCAGTTTCAAATTTTATAATGAAAGAGCAAAACTAACGTTAACCTAAATATCAGCAAACATTTTAATTTGAAATGTATATATGTAAATATGGTGGTAATCTTTAATATTAATCGTGCTTTTACATAAAATACTCGCGAATGATAATTTCTTGCAGTACTGTATATTTCAATAGGTTTGTTCGTTCGACCTGCTCAATGCAAGCTGAACTAGTACAATCTGCTTGGAGCGACTTGCTCGGTACAGTTAAAAGCATCACTGTGCAAGTTGCTTGGAGCGAAAGAACGCCTTTTTCTCACTTTGCACGAATTTGTCAAAACTTAACCTAAAAGTCATTTGTCAAATCAATCATCGAAATTATATTAATGCAAATAGATACAGATACATTCGTATATAATTATTTATTACAGAAAACTTTTGTTATTATCTTATAATACATATATAAATAATATAATCACAGAATAAAAAGGAACTATCTTTAACTTAATATAATGTAAATATTATTATTATTATTAAAAAAATTTCAAGAATTTCATTCCTTTTTTCAATACTTCCGCTTGTCTTTGCCGCTGTTGTGTACACTGTATACCATTTTTATTTTTTCTGTGAACGAGTTAAACAAAACTCGAATCAATGTAGAAATCTATCTGCTCGACCTCCCAGGCAGCTGCAGAAAATCATGCTCAGTGCAACACCGAGCAACTTGCACGGACACGAACGAACGCCGTGAGAGCAATTGCACTGAACAAACGAACACCGCGCAACTTGCACTTTTTGCTCGGAACAGATAGTGCAGGTCGAACGAACAAACCTAATAAAACATGTTGGAACTCTAGCAAGGAACAAAATGGCGTCATCAAAATAATCCGTTGTATATTTTGTACAGAGTGCATTCGATTCAATATTTCGTGCAATTAAATGTTTCATGTTCGTTGATAATTAACATTAAAAGTTGATTAATATCAAGTTGACATAATTCATATATCGGCATTGTAGTGTAGAAATGTATTTGCGGTGTTATAATCAGGTACATTTTTAATAATAGTCGTGTTTTTGCAAGAACTACAATATTTGCGAGTGATAATTGCTTGTAGTTCTGTAAATTATAATAAAACCTGCATGTCTACGTATGCTCGTAAGAAGAATCTTCAAATGGCATCATCCCCATAAAGCAATTTACAGTACAATCGCGTTATGTGAACAGAATAAATCCATATTATCGAAATAATCATAGTACCGTGGGATTATTAAATTGTATGAAAGATAAAACACACATTCTTAATAAATTAATATAAATATGTACATATATTTGACGTATTATTAATGCTGCTTCCATTTTTTGTAATTCAGATAATTTTAAAGTGTGTTTCTGTATCTAGCTTGAGCATATGACTTACGGTTTATTAATCGCATCTTTTTTTCTTCTTGAAACTGCAAATAGTGGATTTTGCAATGCCATATTTCTTTGATAATAAGGTTGTTGTATTTAGCCAAATTTTAGCTTTTTCACATAACGTTAAAGTTTTTTGTTTAAGTTTAGACATTGCATTTACAAGAGACAGTTAAAAAAAATATTATGTTCACATATACCCCGTGCTGTTTCAAAGGGATAGCGTATACCCTATGCTTTTTAAAATTTATCTTCGTTTGTGTCATGTATATTATTAAATTCCTATAAGCTAAAACTAATTTATAACATTCTATTTATTCTTAAATTTCTATACAAGCTTATTTGAGATGTTCGATTTCAAAAGTTCTTCCCCCACTCCACAACTGAGCGTAAAATTTCAACAAGCACTACCTACAGAGCATGTGTAGCATAGGCAAGGGGGGCGAAAATAATCTCACTTCAATCTCACCACAGCTCACTTGCCTAAGTTAAAAAGAACGGCTGAAAATTTTCTCAAACTGAGGTGAAGTAAGATATACTGAGATTTGTGGTAGAAAGAACACACCTATTACCACAACTGCACCGAACACTAAGTACAATGCACCACTTCTGTTAATTTTTATGACTGTTTTCAAATTTACAAATAAACAAGGGGTTCCCATTAGAAGTACATACTGTGTTCATATGTATTAACGAGAGCAAGGATGTTCACGATATAAGGTAGTCAATATTAGAAAATACCTTGTTCACACTACAGAATAGTTAACATTTACGAGTGTTCACGTTTACACGATTGTACTGTATATACTTTTTTTTTCATTCGATCGGACAATTCTTGAAATTTCATATTTTACGTTAATAATTAACGATAATAGTCGATAACCCTGACTTTATACGTATATTCTGCGAAGTATTAGTACTTTGTTTTGATATCATTTGAACGTCAATGGCAAAACATAGAATTGCTACCGGTAGCATTGTCAAGAAATTTTCATTTACATTTCCTAGATCTTGTTTCTATCAATTATAACAAATATACCAGGAATCTACGTTCGTGAAGAACAATCTTGAAAACGGCGTCCTCGATATAATCCATTATATATGTATATATTTTTACATATTAAGATAGTGTGTGATGCCATATTTAGTAAATTTAATATTCAGCTATACTTTTTCCTGTATGTAACTAAGCCGTATAATTGTACATTATATTACGAACGGGTATAAATACGTTGTATATCAACACACCGATTTTACATTACAGCTATTACAGCGGCTATATTTTAAATGAATAAAATGAAAAGAAATTGAAATACTAAATTAATATCGTAATAAACTATTAAATCTGTGTTAATCTACTTTCACACCAATATTAAGATACTGCTATAATTCACGTGCAGTGATCACAGTGAATACTACCAACAACCGGAAAGATCCAAATTTAATATTGCAATTATTAGTTCCGGAATTTAACTCCAAATGTATCGTGTATTGTTTATTAAACGCACAGCGATTTCAATTAGTACATTTGATTTCATCCACTAATATTTTCTATATATTTACTGTAAATCATTAATACATTAATAACTACTATATTTATACGTATATAAACGATTTTTACTCTCCACTGAATTGGAACATTCATGTTCCAGTATTACATATGTATATACATATGTAATAGGCATTCAGTTATCAAAAACGTTACAAACTACCTAAATGGTACAAGTCAATATTAAACAATTTTCATTTTGAGTTTGTGAATATAGGAATACTATTGCATGTTTTATTATTTAAAATGAGTACAGCATATTAGAATACATATTTTATAATATAAAAATTGTGTTTAAATGTAGCGTATGTATTAGTATAATTATATTTCAGTTACAATTTAACATGCGCCCAAACCAAATTGAGATAAGTTAATTTACTAGCTATGTAATTGATTATTATTATTGCAAATGGATATTATTCAGTTGATAGCTTATTAGGCCTTGTAATACCTGTGCACGTAGGATTGGTACTATTTCGGTTTCAATTTCCAATCGCTAATACCTATTTCTAAAATTATAATTGAAATTTGATTTTAAATTTCATTTGCTAGATTAAATCAATATATATATATATATATATATAATATATATATATATATATATATATATATATATATATATATATAATATATATATATATATATATATATATATATATATATATATATTAACATATTAAAATAAACAATAAGTAAAGAAAATTTAATTAAATTAGACATTCGTGTTGAAATTATGTGTTTTCTTTTTCAAAATTGTAAGAACAGATATGAAAATGGTTTTTTTTTCTTGTTTTTTTTTTTCTAAGTATTATAATATATTACATACCGGCTGTCCCAAGAAATCTGGAATATAAAAAATTAACATGTAAATATAGAAAAATTATGATTACTTCTAAACAATACATTTTAGAGTAAAAGTGTAAATAAAAAAGTTGTTCAGAATTAAAAACTACATGATATGCCACATTCACTGCACAGATATGTTTATGTACCGAGTAAATAAATTTTGAAATATTGCATTTTGATGACAGATCGGGAGATAATGAAACAAAAATGCAACAAAAATTGCAGGTTTTTTGTTAATTAAAACAACAAATAATCAATACAAAGCGTTTTTGTTTCATGGCCTCCTAATTTGTCATTAAAATGCAGTATTTCGAAATTCATTTACTCGTTACATAAACAACTGTGCACTGAATATGACATCATATCATGCAGTTTTGAATTCTGAACAACTTTTTTATTTACACGTTTGCTCTAAAATGTATTGTTCAGAAGTAATCACAATTTTTCTATATTTACATGTTAATTTCCTATATTCCAGATTTCTTGGGACACCTGGTATATAATGCAGTAAGATAAATATAATTTATTCACAAAAGCTTATTAAGATTTTTAATGAAAAAATGCTTTCACCTTGTAACTGCAGGGCATCATTATAGAGTATGTCTTTTATTCCATATAACGGTAATCAAAAGACTATGAACTATAAAAAATTTCACCAATTTTACAGCATTTAAGTCATGAAATTATTGAAACATATTACATTTCTTCGATTTCCAGTCAACAATTAATTACGAAAGTGAATAATAAGAAAATAAATACCTACATGTATTAGTATTAACTGATTCAGACACGGACTGGCCTGTTTTAAATGTTATGTTCCAAATGCAAAACTGCTTAGGCAAAAGCATCCGGATAATGTAGCTAATACTAACATAATTGTTATGTCTTTGAATTACACATTAATTACATGTTACAGTAAAAAATTAAAGCGCAGTAAATATATACACTTACTAGTCAGTGTATACATTTACCTATATTTCAATAAAAGTATCAACTAAATTATTAAATATAATAACAAACACATAATTAGAATAAAACTCTCTGATCATTTTCATTAAATGTGATTTTTTATTAGTATTTCGAAGAAATTACAATGGTCTATATAAAACATTTTTTCGAATATTGTTTACCTATATTTATTGTAGTTTTTTGTGTACAAAAATTTTCCATAACTCCATAAAAATAATCCTTAAACAATGAATAGGAGAACAAAATTAAATTAGTAAAAAACATATTTTAATCTATAACATAGAAGTATTAAGGTTTAATTTTTAACATAACTACAAAGAACATGTCAATTTCAACCAACATTTCTTTTTTTTTAGGTCATTATACAGAACAAGTCAACAATAATACCAGTTGGTCCATCTATGTGTGAAACTTCTGAACCAAATCAAGCTGGCAGCGCCGCTGTTGTCACCACGCTAGGGTTGATTGTTTTTGTATAATGTGAGTTTAGTAATTATAATGTTATAAGATTAAACTGTGATATTTAATTAATTCAAAAAATTTAATAGATTTAGTTTTTAATTTGCTCTAACACACAATAAACAGAAAATGGACATCAGTAAAAGTGAATTGCTGGTAAGTAAAGAGGTTATAAACATTATGTTTTTGTCTATATTAAATACCATGTATTATTTTTTTTAGCAAATATTGCGTACCTGTTTACATCCGCATGCACTTGATTATGAGGAAGAGTTGAGATTTAAGACTCATTTAAGGACTGTTGTTAGCCAAATTTGGCACTGTTTATGCACAAGTGGGTACAAAGACGTTGATATGTGGTTGCTCAGTAGCCGAGTGGGTATTATAGGGATGCAATACCTTCTAAATAACGAAAGGTTCTACAAAATATTGGATATTTTCTGGGATCTAGATCATATACAAAGACAAGTTGTTATATCTGAATTAAAACTAAATAAGAACGTGGAAAATGTAGACACGTTTAAAGCCTCTGTTTGTTATGGCTTTATGAGTCTATTGAGTAGATTTACATGTTTGTTTCCCGAAAAAGAAACTAGAAAACTCTTCGCAGTTTTGTTCGAATATTGCATCCGACAAAATCGACACTATCAGTTGTTTTATCAATTGCTAGCGCAGTTCGTTGACACATTTCCATGTCTGTTGAAATCTCAAGATTTTGAAAACATTTTTACGTTACTGTGTTTCAATTTAGACAAGAAAGAATCTAGTACACTGTTGAAATGTGTACTCACCAAACATGAAAATTATAGTGTTGACATATTATTCCACATTTTGACTGAAAGTTCCTCTTGGACAAGCAAACATAAGTTTGTGTTATTAAATGAAATTATTTTGTACGAAGAGACAGTGTTGCATGAAGTTCGTCACGAAGACTTTGTCACCGGCCTTATGTATGGCCTAACAAAGCCACATTTGTCGTCCGTCTCGGCAAAATTATATCATACCGTAGTTAAACTAATTCAGCCACACCTATGGAATAAGTATTACTATCCGTCCTTTCACAAAATAGTCACATCTGAAGATAAACCCACGTAAGATAATTTATAAGTAACGAGTATAATCAGTTGTTTATTCTATTATTTTGATTTCAGGGTATGTTATACAAACTTATTTAAATACTTCCTACCAAAGACTTTCGAACGGTTTCCCAAATATTGTATGGAGTTATTAGACGCTGTGAGCAATAAGCCAGCATGTGCAATGTCTATGATGAATCTAGTTTTAATTGGTAAACGACAATCACTACTGAGCTCAGACTTCGATTTTGATTCCATTATTAACTTCGGAGTGGAACATTGCGATCAAGTCATTCGCAACTTAGCATTTGAGATCTTATGTGTGACAGGAGACTGCACAACTGCAGATACTCTAAATAAAATTAGAAAATTCATCATTATGAACATTAACGGTGCGGATCAAGTAAACAGAGAAATGCTGAGAAAAACATTCGATACTTTTCTGAAAAAGTTACACCAAACACTAACGAAAAAACGGAATAACCCCGTTTCCGGAGAGGAGATCATAGCCAGATTCTTAAACTGGCTGTTATTTTTTTTACTTAACTCGTTCCAGAAGAGACATAATTACCAGCGTATTACTCTATCGCTACAACTCATCCACACGTCGTTACGGTATTTCTCCTTGGCAACTTGTGCTGACATGAAATCAGATAGACTGAAAACCTTTATAGAAAAACACAAGATTTTTCATAATATTAAGACAAATTTAAACAAATTTGTGTTAATGCTAACTGTATGTGGATCCGAGAGGGATCAAGTGTTACAATTAATTTTTGAACAATTCTTGCCCCAAGAACTATTAGACTCTAATATAAATATTGAGCGAATACTACTAGACGCCAAGAATAAATTGGGCGATTGCAATATGGATGAATCAGATATGGGTGAGAAATTGGCCGAGTTTGCTGTAAAATTTATGCACACCACAAGTAATCCGGCGTTAGATATGGAACTACAGAATTTACAAGATATGATGAAAGTACAGTGGATGCTCATTAAATCAAGTGATAGTGAAAATGTAATAGCTGACGGTAATCCGCTCCATTGCTTAATATCTTTGACCGTTACTCTTCTGCCCTACTACGACGAGAAAACATATCTCTCATTATTGGTCTTTGTTGAAGAAGTAGTGTTCTCGTTGCTCAGTGTGTTCGAAATACGTGCAATGGTCCCATTTACAGGCGAATTTTGTAAAGGAGTTGCGAAAGTATTCAAGGATGAAACCTTAGATGTTTATGCGTGCACGGGGAACTGCATGTGGCTTACGTTAAAAGTAAGTAAAATTGTCATATGTTGTATGTTATTTTGTGCGCTTTAAAATCATCTAGTTTGGTCACTGTTTATAGATGTAAATCATTCATATATTATTTCTCATTCAAGGCCTGCTGCAAACTTGCCGCAAAAATCACAAGTGTTCTCAAAACAGATGCGGTAATGTATCGTACCCTCGAAATTATATTTGCTGTTATCAGAAGATGCTTCCACAAAGGAGCTTTAGAAGTAGCGGGCAACACACTCAGTGATCTGGTAACCTACGCCACTAAGAACGAACAGAGCCTTGGTATTATAGACAGCTATACCAAAAATGTACTCGAACGAATTCCAAAACTACCACAAGATGGCAACCAAACTACTGTGAGACGAGCTGCTGAAATCAGGGTATTTCTAAGCACGTTGGCAGTTAGTGATAAAAGAATGAACATGGTAAGTGACTATACGCATTGACAACTATAGGCATGTTTAAATATAACACAAATGACCTTGTAACTATTGTTAGATTGTTAAAATTCGTAACCTCTCGTGTATGTAAGAAAAATTTGAAATACTAAATTAATTTTTAATTTTCTTTCAGCCATTGTTTCATAAAACTATGATATTTTTAATATCATTCCTGGCAAAATGCATTTTACAAATGCCTTATAATCCAATATCAGCAGTGCATTGCGTCATACTACATATTCTAAAGCCAATCGTGATGGACACAGCAGTCGAAGTTCCAATTGTAGAGTACCTGGGCCTTATTACCCTGTATTGCCTCCAAAGTTTCGAAAGTACGGAGTGGCGTGTTAGGTGAGATTTCAATGTTATTCATCTAATATATAAATATACATACATATATATGTATACATATATATATATATATATATATATATATATATATACATATATATATATATAATATATATAATATATATATATATATATATATAATATATATATATATATATATATATATATATATAAATTGACTATTACTATTAGGTAGGACATATACTAACTATATAATATTTGCATTTCCAGAAATGCTGCCCTGCAGACATTTAGCGCAGTAACAACTAAGATACACGGACAAAATATCTCAAGGAACGATGCAGGCTTTCAACAGCATGCAGTTAATTTGGAAGAGATATTTTTCCGTCATCCAAGAGTTTTTAGCTACATAGTGATGAAGTTATCGGAAAGTAGTCTAGATTTTGAAGGTAATATAAGAGTCGTCATACCGATTCTGACATTCATCGGTATGTCTTACGTGCGAGGCAACGAATTCCTAAATCTAGAAACTAGATCCCAAATGGAAACGATGACGAGAACCGTATCGGGACTCATTAATAAGTCTACTAATCCGCTAGTGTTCATGTTGGCTATTAAAACCTTCACATCATTAACATCCCATAAGGCGTTAGAAGGTGAAATAGAAAAGATTATTAGTCATCTATCTTCGGGACAGCAGTTAACCAAGAATGAATTTCTGTCATACATATTTACGATAAAATCGTTGTTCGAGAAAGTCGCGGAGAACGCACAAGCGTCAATGTTTAAGGATTCGATTCTGGAAAGTATTCAAGCACATATGTTCTCAGTGTTGGTTATGACGAGAGTTTCTGGAAATGCATTAGAAAACGTGGTAGCAGGATTGATATTAGTTGGCAAAAATTCGACCAACATAGATATTGACCAAACTTACTCTCATATTACGTACGTGCTTTTACATCCAGAAATTATAGGTGACGTGCCGATGATTTGGACGTGGATAGAGAAACATTTGGCGGTCGTACTAGCTTCTACTGACTTGAACCTACTGTTCGACTTGGTTCTTCGAATTATGGCTGATGATACTCCGGCGGAGATAAAGGCTATTTGCTTCAAGCAGATATGCAAGCGAGCTGCCCATTCTGAAGAGGATAGAGAATTGTGTAGCGGCGCACTATTGAATTCTCTTATCCCGTACCTATACAGTGTGACAGCCATGCCAGTGAAATACCTAGCTGATCTGTGTATTGAACTGATATTAGTACTAAACATTAATTCCATGAACGCGAATGTATACTCCTCTGTACAACATAAACTAATATGTTTCGAGGAACACGGTTTTCACGATACTTACATAATTGTAAGTTGTATTGTCACTCTCCAATTTTCTATATTCAATCCTGAAACAACCACATTCTACTATTGGTGCGTGGACATTTGTAATAAGTATATAGATGAGGACAAAATAGATATACTCATTTTCAAATCTGTGATATACGTTACGAAATACGCGACACGTAACCAGATACCAGACTTAAAATTACGTACACTACAACTCTGCTATAGAATGCTACAGCTGGGAAGAGACGAATTAAATGATGAGTGTGCCGATATAATCGCGTTCTGTTTTCAACAGCCTCGAACCTACGCTTATGCAAACATGCTAAACTTGGTGAACTCGAAGTATTTGCTTCCGTATCTGGGAGTTCAACATTCATTAGAATTCCTGATACAAATATTTATTCAGCAAAGTGAGATCATTCCTGTCGAAAGAAATGTTTTCGAGAAGAAACCCATTTTATCTATCGAAACGTGTATAATTTCGGATATTATTCAAGAGAATATCAAAGTGCTAATCACAGGTACAACACAAACTGAACTGGCGACCATTTTTACCTGGTTTACCGAACGCACTGAATTCATAAATACAAAGTGTGTACAGCTAATTCGTGATATGTTTTCATTGAAGAGGACCCAATATCTATCTTAATTTATTGTTTCCCTCATTCTAGTCACCCCCTATTTTTGATACCTTTTATAATAAGTGGGGGATTTCGTTATCCGAAGGATGTCTACGTTGACGAATATCAATTCGTTCTAATTGTTTCTTTTTTTGTCGTAAATTATAGTTTACAAATTGTCATCCTCCACTTTAACTAATGGAAGAATTCCATTTACTTTTTTGTAAAATTAACTTGTTTTTTTATTAAATAAATGTGTAAAAATTAATTGTTTTATTATCACCTTTATAGTATTTAATAGTTATGTTATTTTATGTGCAGATAATATAGTTGAGTAGTTTAGTGTTTAAATGACGAGCAGGTGAATTTCGGAGCAAAGAATAATATCAGCAATATCTACATGGAACTCATCAAAGATGCGATAAGTTTCGGTGTTAACATCTAATTTAGCAAATTTTGTTCCATATTTTCATATTATCCTGCGTGCAAGTAGATGTTTATTATATTTAACCATTGTTATTGTAATGAAAACTTTGAATTCAATGGACTGGGACAAAGGCCATGCATAAAGCGAATATATCACAATCGACAGTCGTCGCGGTACCTTCCGGCTTTATTGAAGCAAGTAATGACGTCACGACTATACTAGTTGCTAGCGCCAAGACAACAATTTTAAACAATTTTTTGATTTATTCAACTAATAATCAAATAACATTATAATATTCAATTCTAGCATTACATTTATAATAAAACAAGTATATCAAAGTATTCACATTTTTTAACTAATTGAAAATTAATAGTTTCTGTAGAAATATATTTGTGCTCTGAACAGTGTTTGTGAGAAAGCACCAATGCACAGGATTAACATGCCACAACTGAAAATTTTGCTTTGTCAGGATGCAGTGCATTTGCATGAAACGCAGGTAAGTAACTATCGTACAACAAGCAATAAATGCTTTATAATACACATGACACATGACCAGCGCATTTCTCACAATGAGATGACAGGTACAAAGTACATACTTTGTATGATGTAATATTATTTTATCACAATCCTAGTTATAAATTAGTACATTATTATTTTATACTCCTAATTTATTTATTATAGTAATATTTATTGCAAAGCCACAAGCCTTTGTGTTAATGTATTTATATTATAAACTGGTATTCACAGTCCCTACTACTGCTTCTATGAAAATTAACATTGTTGCTTTACAAATACGCATATTTTTAAGGCAACAGTGTCAATTTTAATAGAAGAAACAAGTGTTTATCAGTCATACTCGCAAATGAATAGAGTTTTTGTAGAATATTTATATATTATTGGTAAAATAGGAACGTTGTTTCTGTGCTTGTGACAGCGACTTTACAGTGAGATCTAAATTTATCTGGAAATCGTCATAGCTAATTCGCGGTGCGTATAGTGGTGTGGCGAGTTGTGCGGCCCGCGTTTCGGTATTTTGCGCAGACACGCGCACTTCACCTACTGCTGACGGTTGCAGCTGTTTATTTCATGAGCGTATTTAGCGTGTTATGAAAGTACTGCGAGTAGTTCTGACATTTCTATAAACACTTTGTTTAAAACGCACAGTGACATTCTTTATTTATTTGATGTGAATTTCTAACGATATATAGACGTTTGTTAATTTATTTATAAAAATTGACATTACCCGGCAAAGTGAACTGTCATCCTGTTACCAACATTTAAATATAAACTTGACAGTCGTTAAATATGTGTATAAAATGTGTTCATTTACGTGTATTTAATAAACTGTGTAATTACTGAAATTACCAATATGGTTTGGTGTGTTAAATATCCACGATATTTTATATATGATTTCTTCTAATTCGAGGTTAGGTGCACTGTTGACAGTTAAAGAGGTGTTACTTTGTAAGTGAAACTAACTTGTAAAAACATGTTGTGCTTAAAAAAGGTGTACAGTGACGAGCTTTTACAGCTAGCTCTATTTCTGAGCTTGCTGAGAGTCTATCCAGAGTCATATTTCGAGAATGATCCCTATATAAATGTGAATAGCTTGGATATTGGAAATGGAACGAGTTGGAGATTACAGAGCACGAATGCTCTTCGTTCTCACTATGTACATCCTAAGAGTCTAGATTCCATATTACTGAATTATGAGAGAGAAGTGTTCGCTGACTTGAACTCTTTAGGACGATATAACAGGATAAATACAATCCATAATCTAAACATTACTGCATATCTCCTTAATGTCGATCGTGGTAACACGAACACCAACACTTCTGAACAACAATCGCATCCTGACATTTCCAGTAATGCTCGAAGGAATGATGATGAGCCCAGTGGACTGGATGCTACTTTGACAGAATCTTCAGAGGCCCCCATTATGGAACTGACCCAAGAGGTACTGTAATTTATCCATAATATCAGTGACATGTGAATGATTGTAATGAATATTGGACGTTTATTATATGAATATATCGAATGATTCATATTTAATCAATTCTGACTACATAACCACTCTTACAAGTACATGTTCAGGGTCACAGAATTCTTAATTTGTTAAAAACAACTAACCCAAATTTAGAAACGAATAGCTGCAGTTAAACTAGTTATGAGAATCTGACAAGAATGGTGTTATTTGTGTTTAACCAGTTAGCAAATGCTGAAATGATTTACCTTATTTGTAGAAAGTCGACACGAACAAATAATAGCCTAGGTATATGCTGACCTCATACATTCAATATTATTTATTGGCATGACGTTATATTTGCAATCGTAACAAAATCTATACCGAAAAGGGTAGTTTCCTAAATTGTCGGCTTAGAAATAAGGTTTCTGTGCCAAGTGGCTCTTTATTTATTTATTTTTCTATGTAGATGCCGCGTTTATATTTCAAACTTTGTGTACACATACGTAAGTAACAGTTAACTATTTTTCCAATTTTCATTCTCGGTTCGCTATTTCACTAGGTACATACGATCGAAATCGATTCACTTCAAATGCATTTAATTATATATAATGTATTGCATCATTGCTTGACATTATTAGTGTGGATTATAATTTTTAATTATAATGTACTACGGACTGTTTACATATTTTGTATGTAAATGTGTATTTCTTCATTATTTTTCGTTTATATTCCGATCATATAACCGAATTAAAAATATAAATGAAATGTTTACTAAATTAGCGTTTCCTGTTAGTTATTTATTTCTGAGCGCAAGTATGGTTTCAAACAGTTGCAAAAACCGTTGTCAGTACTCTGACTGTATTTTATGCTGTACATCATAATCTGACATACTTAGTTCACCTTGTACTTATATGTACGCATCCCTATCTATGGTAGTACTTATGTAAGATACAGATGTCAACACGTCAATGGCATACATTGCTAACGGTTACTATATAAGTAAGTATACACGTAGCTGTTCAATTCTTTACAGTCAACCAACCCTCACTACGTTTAGGCCGTATCGATATTGAATTTTTACCTGCTTTTCACCCTTCTCCTTTCAATTCACGTGCGCATGGTATTCAAGTACATATTTATTAAGTGATTATATGTTTTATGACTATAGTTCAATAATAGAACTGGATAGAACATGTCTAGACCCTCTTCCTACACACGCCTCTTCTTTCACAGACTTAACTTTTGTCAATGCATTTTATCTTTATAAAACTTAATATTTTTTTGTTATTGAAATCTAATTGGGTAACTGTTGTAATGTGTAGCTTACATTATTTTACATTCAATAATCTGTTCGATATATTAAACTTTATGAAAACAATTGGAAAACCATGTATACACATACCTTGATAGCAAGCGATTAAAATGAAATAAACCTTCAGAAAATATATTTTTCTTGGTATTATGTTTGACGTAATGTTCCCATATTGTTGTAATAAATTAACTTTATGATTATTCCCTGTTTCAAAACATTGCATGATTAAGATTTTTATCAAATGCGTTTCTAAGTGATTACTCACCACGTTAATCAATTGGAACATTCGTGAAGAGTGAACCACGAAATATCGTATATTCATTCACCAATGAATATTTTATTTTTTAGCAATAAGATATACCTAATGTACTAGAAATACAATATAGATCGTCAATAAATGACGTCTATATATGTAGGTATCTATATATACCAGGTGTCCACTACAGACATTTGGTTACTTGTACATAGTAAATATTTTATATAAATAGACTACGAAATAAACGTGATTAAATATTATCAGACAACTGACGGATGCCTCGTGCGTGGTCAAACTTGTCGGAATATTCTCGAACGAAACGCGTTTAGTAACACGTTGTATTGCACAATGTTATGTTACATTTGAATGAATATTAAAGTACATTATTAGTAGCAAGGCACTAGTATTTTCTACTTAATTCGGACATAAGGATTTCATATTAGAAGAAGAAAAAAACTAGTTTACTTTCACCATCGTTTTATATTTATGTACATTTAAAAATGAATATGCCTGCATATGTACATACGTATATTGTCAAAACGAAATGTTTTGTCAGGATGTTTTTATGTACATCGAAAATGCAAAATTTTACAAGGCTACTAAAGCCGTTTCTTTTCCCGACTTTCCCTTCGTAGCTATTTTTTAGTGATAATGATAATAATATGAGTAGATAGTATACACGCAAACAGCATTTATCCATGTCATTAACTATTCCGTAGTTTTTTTTGTAATACTAAATACGAATACAACTGTATGTACAGTACGTTAATTCCATGTAATTTTTATAGTTGAAATAGAAATTTCTGTTGAGTACGATATTATAGAAAGACATTGATTTTAGTTAGTTGCTTTTGTTGTCATACAAAAATGTGTGTATACTGCTAGTGCACATGAAAAAATTATAATAATAATTTATGTTTTCGTAAATTTACAGCGTGAAACCTATGTGAATGTGAATGAATTAATATTCAATCACAGATACATATGTATATACAAAATAGACATTTTTTTTTTAAAATAACTTCCGCCTTCAATGATTTTGTGTAATAAGCTGCATATGTGGAAATGTTTTCTTGTTGAGTTAAAATATATGTCAAGTTAAATTGATATATTCCTTTTTTCATTTTCAGTACATTAAGTAAACAATTTGTTAAGTTAAGACTTCATTAGGAAACAAACAATAAAACTTCGTATATTTTCGACTTTTTCACGAGTTTTTGTTTTACGTAGATAGTCTATTAGTTTAAACTGAATTTATAAATCTGATTTGAAAACAATGAGTACCTGTTAAATATGTATTAAGATCGGTATCACAGAGGTCAAAACGTGTGACTACATAATTATACGAATATGAATGCGCAACATTGGACTTTGACGCATTTTAATGCTTTAATTTAAGTAGCGCAGAGTTTGTTCAATGCTGATCATTTTCGCTACTTCTGAAACTTTGAATTTCAATTTCGATTTTTTGTCACACTTTTTTTTGTCGCTCGTACGAGATTTTTTGCAGTACTCAGTTCGAGATTCTAGGACCCAGAAAAATCCATTTTTATGATTTTTTACATATATGTATAAGCCACTTTATATTTTACGAAAATTTTTAAATATTGTTCCAGTTTTTACTATCTTTTTCTCTTTTATTTTCCACCCAATTTTGTACAAAATGTTCTTACATGTACCGGAAATGAGTGTCTGTATCCAATTTAGCTTTTTAGACTTTCAGTTTTTAGTTATACAGGCTGATATGCGAAAAACTTTAAGGGCTGATTCCTGGGGTTATTTTGTTCATAAAAGTTCATTTTAATAACTGTCCAAAACCTCTTTATTTTAAAGTTATAGGATGTTTAATAATAAATTAAGAATTGTATAGTGTAACTTACACCATCTAATATCATGGCTCTGCCAAAATATTTGTCATTTCAATATGATTCTGTCAAAGCATTGGTTCATTAACCTTTGTCCGACGGCATAGGTACAAATGTACCTTTTGCGTTTTCATATTGCGATAACTTTTTTTCTAGAAATCGTAAAGACCAGAAATCTCATGACTTCTCTGCATTTTTAGTTTAGATTATGTATGTCAAATTTCAGAAGAAAATCTTTACCCGTTCCCGAGATAGGGGGTAAAGTTTTTCTTACAGCTGTGGAGGCGGCATAGGTACAATTGTACCTGTTCATATTTTTGTATGAAAATGATGCAAAAAATACATAATTGGATTTTTTTAAGTGACAATATTGTTGTATTACGAAAAGAAGAATACCAAAAAATTGTTTAGAACATCAAAATATATAAAAGAAAATGTTTGTAATTCATTTTTACAATGAGTGCATGTTGTCTTTGCTATTGAATGTTCATCACAAACAGGTTGCACGCAAACCTAACAGCATTTTCTAGTTTTACGTTGTCTCTGTTTCTGGTCTAAACATAAATATAATATAACAAAATTTATTTAAATACATTAAAATGTGTAGATTCTAATAAGCATACAGAAATTATACGAAAACTGAGAGTTTTAAAGCCAAAATATGCACAAGGTACAATTGTACCTGTGCCGCCTGTTAACGTTGTAAAATTATGCCGCCCGACGAAGGTTAAAGTTTATTGCCAGCTTCTGTTCTTTAAAATGAGTAAAGCCCGTTTTACATTTGTGCAATTCAATTCAATACGGTGCAATGCAATACTTATAGCTGCAACGCTACGGACTTGCATTGCATGACTGTTTTACACCTGTGCAATACTTAATAGCAACTGTCTATTTTGGCAGTTCTTTTTATTAATTTCATAAATAAAGAATTATAATAAATCAGAGCGATATTGCAATATGTAGAAGCCTTTGGGAATGTTTCCATGTAAAGCGTACCATGACAACATACATTTGGATACAGAAACCTTTGTTATAATAAAAACTTTCCTAGGAAAATTGTTGTTTTATTTCGTTCCGAGGGAGTAAATGCGTTACTTCTGTCGCAATTTTGCGGCCATAGAAACCGACTTATACTCCCGGACGTGTAAAAAAACTATTATCACAGTGATAATAAAAAATACAACATTATTATTATTATGTTCTAAAAGAACACACACTAATCTATGATCAAATGTTAAATTAGCTGGTTACAACTCCAGTAAGTTGGTGCTACCGAAATAACCAAATAAGTAACTAGACTTGTACGCGCAATGTAATGAAAATAGTGTTCTAATTCGGCAATGCAAGATTCATTGCATTGCATGACCGTTTTACATTATGCAATTTGTATTGCGCACATGCGCAGTTCACGCCTTGCGCCGTGTATTTCATTGCGTTGCACAAATGTAAAACATGATTTACGCAAATGCTGAGATGTGCGATATGCATTATGTCACCTTAAATCACTAATATACGACTCCCATTGAAAATGTTGATTAACTGAGAAATTGCATTATTGCATCATTCGAGAACACCTCCGATATTTTTGAAAATGTTCGCCATTCAGTACGACAGAGGGCAGAAGCCATTTTCAACAATTTCTATAAGTTCATTTTGTTTATTACCTACCTTTACTATATTCTTAATTTATTATTAAACATTGTATAACTTTAAAACTAAGCCGTTTTGGACAGTTATTCATATGAAATTTTATAATCAAAATAACCCCAGAAATCGGCCCTTAAAGTTTTTCGCATATATTTAGAATCATCCTGTATATTATATGTTCGAAACACTCATTGTTTTCAATTTTCTGGATTTTTTAATTACAATACATTTAGTATGGCGAATAGTGAGCTGTTATCCAAATTTTTCAACCCAAAACTTAAAAACAATGGACGATGAATGCGCCACAACTTTGTCATAGCGTATAAAAAATATCTTAGAAAGTCTGAAAGAAAATTGTATGCTTGTAACTTCACAAGGCTGTAATTCACCTATTAATAAACTTAAAAAGTTGAAACTTGGCAGAGTAAGCCCTTAATAAGTCTAAAATACACATCTAAAATTACAATCTTGCCAACCTTTCGGGAAAAATTATAAAATGGTTTCAATTGTTGATCTAAATTCTTAGATCATGTATGTCAGAGCTCATTATCTAAAAATAAACTTTTTAATTCTAAAGTATTTTAAAACAAGAAAGATGACAGAAAGCATAGTGAACAATATAGATATTAAAACATATCTGTATACTCAATATTCATAAATTGTAACATATATAAAGTCATCTAATTCTATATTAAATACTTCGAAGTAAATAAAAAGAAGATAAACAATTTGCGTGAAATTTTAAATTCCGTTATAGATATACGTATACAATAGAAGATATACAAGTCAGTTGATATGTGAAATTTAATTTTCTCGCCTTATTATGTAATGAAATGTCAAAATAATCCATGTGAACTTCATATTTTTGTATTGTGAAATACGTAGAAGTTCAAGAGTAAACATTGAAAGGAAAAATATTAATTCAGTCATAAGACTAAATTTACTTTCTCTAAATATTTCATTACAAAAGAGAAATGTATATTTATGAAAATTGATTTCATTGTTTGGTGTATGCGTGTGTGTGTGTGTGTAGTAGTAGTAGAATTGAGAAATAAGTTTAGATATTGCGTTTGATGAAATCAAGTATACGAATTGTGTTTTATGTTGTTCTCAGTAGTATCGTTGTTGAAGGTACACCTTTTATATAGCTACATAGTTATTTGGCACATTGACAGCTTTGTTCGACAATATTTCTTGCTGAATATAAGTTCTGGAAACGGAGTCAGCAGGACACTTTATACTATAAATATCCTTCCTTTGTGTAGTAATTTTGGCAATAATAATTTTAGCTCCAGTGGCATTGTCTCTTACACGTCTTAACCTTGAAATTTCCTTGTATCCATTGACGTAATACGTTTCATTCAAATTAGTATAGTAAAAACTTTTTACATCTAGAAAATTTATGAAAGGTTAGTCGTGGTAGAAAAACTGTTGTTCAACTTGATTTGGATTCAAGCTGATAATTTAGATTTTCAACGGTCTGATGCTTCTTCCTTCGTTAGGGCACAAAGGTTTCTTACTTACCTGTTACAGATTATGGAATTAGTTTTAGTGTTATTGTTTCGTTAGTTATAATTGTGTTGTAATGAACTTTTATCCAATTATTCTGTATGCATGTGTCAGTAAATGGCCTCATTCACACAAGCAATTTACAGAATAATGGATAGACTTGAAACAGGAACAATGAAACACTTAAAAAGGTTTCTCTTGTATTGATCTCCCACAGCCAGTATTGATTTCTTACAATGCTTGCTTATAGATTTAACAGAGAATAGAGTTGCGATTAAGAACAGGTAAACAATACATATATATTCGATCCATTATTGGAACAGTTTATAAAAAAAATAACCATGAAACAAGTGCAATTTTTATTACAATTATATACTGATACTAAATCTGGCAATTGCTAAATCAATTTCCAAAAAAAGCGTCTGTTTTTTTAAACCAACTGATTAGATATCAAATGCAAACAAGAAGTTTCAATGGTTATTTCCTGTTTGATTTAAAATTTATATCAATGAATAACATTATACCAATGCAGGAATTTAATATGTATTGAATTTATTTCGAACATTTTTCTTATGATACTTAATACTTATTAAATCGAAATTGTAGATATGTCTTGTATTTTTTGAAAAAGGGTCAGTACTGAACAATTTATTGCTCAATTCATTAATGAAATTCTATCTTATTACAAAACATCATAGTAATCAGATAATAGGAGGTCTCATTGTGAGTGATAATTAGTAATTAGTTTTCTGTCAAAATTGGAGTAATATTAGGGACATGTCAGTGTTTGTAAATAATAAGAAATTTGAACGTAAGTAGGAAGCTAATCGTAGTTGTGCACACATAAAATACTTGACTCACAATTCATTAAAATTAACAATTGTTCCAATATCACGGTTTTTGTATACGAAACCCCCTCTTTTGCACAATACGCTTAGTAGCTGTGAAACATATGTATTGAATATCAGTTCGCCGCTAGATTGTTCACAGAAAGTGTGATTTTAGCAATTTTTTATATAGTTATATTTCTGCAAATGTTTATTTCAATAATCTTCGATGTTAGTGATGCATCCGGATAAGGGTAAGCGTGATTACACTTCTTTTCGGTCGGATTTCTGGGACAAGCATCAAAGCACGTAACAAAATAAACTGTGGCTTATTTACCATATAACATTTATGCTAATAGAGAGATTTGATAATGTTCTTTTTGATCCTACATGCTATTTATCAAAAACAAGGTAACTTTTTGCAAACTTTAAATGACTTCAAAACACAATACATTACATTATAAAATATTTATTTATTGATGTAAATCTTTCCGGAATGTGTACTTGTATCAAAACAAACTTTATGAAAATTTAATATTTATAGATTTTGTTTGCAATACCTTTCATTTTAAAAGTAATATTATATTAGAAACAATGAGTAATAAACTAATGTGAAATATAGGTTTCGTTTTGTTTTTTTCTGCAAATATGTGCGTTTGAATTATGATGTCGATAATTACATAACAATGTAAACATAATTTAAATTAATCCTGATCCAAGTTATCTATATGTAATCGTGTATATTAATGTTTCTATATTCTTTCTATATTTTCGTCTCTTGTTTCGATTTGTTTAGAAGAAAAATATTAACGGTATTTTTTAATGTAAAAATGTGTATGAAAAAAAGAAAATAGAATTAAAATTTGAGGGACTTTCAGATCAGCAGTTCTCGCATTCTTAATGATAAACATCCGTAATTTCCTTGGATGGTAAAATATATGTAGTAATATTTTATTATGATAATAAAAATGTGTTACAAGTTGGAGAAACTTGACAGACGAGACACAATGTTCTTTCTGCATCTTCAGGTTAAAAAAAAATCTAGGCCATACAGGCAACGTTGACGACCGGATAAGCCTATAAATATTTATTTTCGACCTGAGATTCATTTTTAAAATCACTGTCTAATTCTTGAGCTGTATTTTAAAACGGGACTTGCTTAAAGCTAACTGTTAATTTTGGTTAATTTTGTCATTCTTTTGCAATCGTATCATTATATATGCGGTGTTAATTAACAATGAAAAATATCTCTATTTCGTTCATTGTTTCACAAAATTAATATTTTATGTTGTATTAATTTTTTTATTAGTAAATTGCAGTTAACGATGAATACTCTTATTTATATAGTTTGGAAGAGACCTATCAGTGACTGAATAAATAATATTTTCCTTATACCCAGTAGTTGCGTGTTTGACCAAACACAATTCTTTAGAATTACATAATTTTCCTCGTCGGTCCTATGTGGGTACTCTCTCATGTTGTATCATAATTCCTGAAATCCAGACTACATTTGTGTAGTTACTAGTCAAATACTACTAGTCATCAGTAGTATTTGTATAGTAGAGGATAGTCAACCAGATCAAAGTTAGAAAAAATAAAAATTTGCCAAAATTTCGTTGCCAAGTGTTGTGAAATTAACTGGTCATCTACCTGTCTTCCTGACGCATTACTCCTTTAGACAAAACTAGATTGAAGGGCACATATTTTTTCAATATTCATTGTCAATGTCATCTCGCGTCTCTGAGCCTATTTACTATATTTGCTTTCAGTGTCATGTAAAACCGACATTAATATAACCTATAATAATGTTATACAGTGAGATTTGTTTGCGTGTGTCAAAATAGAATCCTTTGTGCCAATTTATAATTACTACTTGGAAATACAACGTTATTTGTAATATTCGCGTAATGGTTTTTCTGGTCTTAAAACTGTCTTGTGACAGATTTCATTTGAAAATCTTTGTTTGCTAGTTTGTAAACTCGTGTCATGTAATTTACATAAAAAAACTGCATATATATATATATATATATATATATATATATATATATATATATATATATATATATATATATGCAGTTATATATATATATATATATATATATATATATATATATATGCAGTTATATATATATATATATATAAACGAAAGCACATGAAAATAAATTAAAAAGTTCGTTTGTCACTAAGGAGTTGTTTCCTCTGGGTGTCCTTCTCACTATGATGATTCAATCTCCTATCAGCTTTTTTGAATTTAAATCTGTAGAAATTTAATTTGTATGACTTTGTTCATAAAACGATTCTACACTGAGAATAACATGATGAACATTAGTTTAACAATTATTAAAAAATTTTATTCTTTGTTACTTATTTTTTTAATATTGATGAGTAAGAATAGTAATACGTCAAGAAATACATAAAATTCTGGAATATCTAGACTGGCTTACCTTCACACTCAGAGGTTACATAAGGACATTAAACTGTCTATATTGTTTTTCTGGACAGCGTAGAAGTATTTTGGGTTTTGTTCTGTGCCAAACTAGAATATAATTATACCTGTCACTGATGTGCATCTTTGATTTAATTAGTTGCACACACAATTTTTAACATATGTTGCTTAAGAAACACAATTATTTTCAATTTGTAATCGTAACAGTCAAGTGAAAACAAAAATAGTTTTTAAAATTAGTACTTCTCTTCCTTGGTCCGCGCTATTTTATTACTGACACGTCATAATTACTTTGTGTATATCTTCTTTGTCTGAAAATAAAGTTTAATAACATTTTCCTTGTTTGCTTCAAAGTTACAAATACAGTTGTCTGTATTATACGTAATAGTGTGTGTAAAATTTTCTTTATCTCGAAACAAATCAACACGTGTAAGAATGTTTTTGTTGATTGTTTTGTATCACTCTTGAAATGATCCAATAAACACCGACTAAATTTAAAATAAAACAGTAAACATAAACATCGAATAATAAAATAAAAATAGATAGATATATAAAATTGTGTTTTACGAATTACGTTGCATTTAGATCGACGCTTTGATAAATTCATTTTCCTGAATATTTTTATTTTTCAAATGTTGGTAGTTCCGCGACCTCATGGCCTTGATAATCTCTTGCCAAATACGAATACTGATGTCATCTGTAAGTTTTTGTGAGTCATCTAATACAACCAAGGTAAAATAGACACAGAATGCGCAGAATCGGGAACTGGTAGTTTTAGGTGTACTGTGGACTTACATATGTAAGTATTTCTTATGGAGAACATCGACCGCATAATGGCTCTGCCTGTTGTGGCAAGTTTGTAATTTGTCGTAGGTAACTGTGCACATTTATGACATGTACCGTTTCCGAATATGAACACTATATCAAATTCACCTAGGCAACTACTTCCCTACTACGCTTCGTCATTATAAAAATCCCTTCGCATTCTGATTTTAATTCTTCTTTGAATGCAAATTCTGTATAAAATTCATGGAATTTTCATTTAGTGTCCTTATGCACTTGCCGATAAATCCTTATCTACTGATTATTTAGTATACATTATAATGTTTTTATTTTAGTTTTAGAAAACCTGCCTTTTAAGTTAGATATACTTTTTTGTCAGTATAATAATTAATACTAATATACAAAATGTTAAATAAAATATATTACATAATCCCAAGTGTTCAACATGTAATATTTTCCTTAAAAATATGTGAATAATTAAATATACATCAATGATGTAATATTCATTGATTTTTTATTATTTTTATTATACAATTTGTATATGAACATGCATGATCGTGCTTGTTCATGTACCTTGGAACATCGACCTTTGTTTCCAGTCAGGGGATCTCTTACTAAAACTGCAGCTGTTGGTCCTTGTCTAAACTATATGATTATACAGCTTTCAAGTAAAAAACATGGCAAATTAAAAAATATATATATCTTGCAGTAATAATTTACATAATGCGTTATGACTATGGTATGATACCCTGGGTATCTATTGTTTTCGATTGGTTATTACTAAAATAGGAAATACGTAAACATTTATAACCCTGCTTTATGAAACTATGTAACTGATTTTTTTTTGTTCTTGCAGTCAGATTATTGATTATTCAGTATTGAGCTGTTCATTTTTACAAGGATACGTAAGACACGTAAAATAAAGTACAGATGTGAATATGGATACGTTTTGTTTTATTGCAAATGTAGAGTGAGTCTTCGTTAGTCTGACGTTCACCTTATCGTATTCGTCGTGCTGATGACCCTCCTTGTAACTAAGCCAAGCCTAGTCAGTGCAAGTGACCATGAGATGCCGTCAAGGTCATAAACATTTTAAATATAAAATATCAATAGAGTGCGTTTCGGCTGACTCCTTTGTGGAAAACATACCGACACCTCGTAATGTTATGAACGCTCCTGTGCATGTATGCATGCATGCACAAAGGCTGACCGTGTGTGTGTATGCCTAATTCGTGTGGTTCGTCCTTAGCGGTGGGCTATTTAGAGATCTGCGTTCACATCCGCTTTGCATTGCAACACACTAGCGGTAGCGACTCTGCAATCAGACCAGCAGGACTAGGTACGTACTGGTAATGACACGTCATTAGAAAGTGCGTCGTCCTGCCAACCTTACAACCTACGCATGTCGCAGCATTCTATGAACATGCGGTGCTTACAAATATAAATCTTTCATTATTTTCTTTTCAACTGTTGTTCAAATATTTTCGGTAATTATATATGTTCAAGATCATGACATGAATGCAGTGATACTGCCCTGTTGAATGTCAACAAAGGTCACAAGGATTACCTCGTTATGTTTATTTTCTTTACTATTTATTTACACGATCAATTGCATACCAGTACAAAAATATATTCGAAACCAGCTTTTACACGTACATACCAAATATTTCTTTATCAACTGCTGCGTTATTTAACATGTTATTTACATTTCATTAATTAAATTATTTCTTTCACAATTTTATATTAAATATAAATAATACTGTGCTTAATAATTTTATTTACTGCTGAATAAATTGAAAATTTATGTTAAATTTTGTTAACTAGATACTAAATGGAAATAAAAGGCAAGGAAATTATGAATACATGTAAAATATTTACATGGAATTATAAATACTGTAAAGTATTTTGGTACATATTTGCATGTTATCTTTGGTTTTTGTGGTTTTACTCAAAGATTATACATATATATATATATATATATATATATATATATATATATATATATATATATATACACCATGTAATCTGCTTATAGTGAACATGAAGGGATCATGAATTTGGTTCACTATAATGAAGGTACGTATTTTTTAAAACATTGTAGTTTTTATTTTTCTATATTCTACTCATACGTGCATGTTTATGAATAAACAAACTAAAATGATTCATTTTTTAAAATAAAAGATTATCTAAATTTTTATAAATATACATATATGTATACTTGGGCGGTCGTTAAATGGGGTTTGAATGAATTTTTATCGGACTGTCCCGAAATCGGCATAAAATAAATAAAAAAAATCCGGTAATTTTATCAATTTTTTATTTTAATATTTAATTTTTAAGTTATGGGGCCGCTGGTCCTCGTTATATGGCGCCCCCTAATGAGATATACGTATAAAAATAAGGGCTCCCAGCATCATAACTGACCCGGGCCCCATTTCACCTCTCACAGGCTCTGTATACACCAAAGTCCCGTTTAACCGAATTTGATGGCCGGGAATATTAGAATCAATCGAAAATTCGGTTAAACCGGAATATCGATGTACATACGTAGTTTAAAGCCTGAAAATGCCTGAAAAGTAGCGGTTATAAATAGCGGTCGCGAAGCTGTTTACTGAATATTCCAAGAATTCTTTTTAAATAATTCGTTCATAAATAAGAGTATAGATAACATGTAGCACCTGCAAGATGAAAAAAAAAATACACTTATGCTCCTGAATGTATAACCTGAACTTTTACTACTTATATACCGAAATCTTATGACACTTTTAAATTCTGGTATCTTCTGTCTTCCAACAGTTGTAGTTACTGGTTAGTTCAATTTGACTGCATTTGTATAGAGAAAATGCCCCATTTTATACCTATTGGCGTAGCAATTTTAATTGAAGGCAGCTCGGGACATCCCTACGTGTATATTCATTGTTGTGTTATTAAAATATCCTTCAGTTTCATATACGAAAATATATAAAATGAAACGAAAATAACACTTTTACTGTCTATAAGCAATTGGCTTAGATTGAAACGTATTCGTGAAACATCGATGTGGAAATCGTATATAAATAGAACATTATTTGAGACGCTTTGTAATTTATTTGTTCTGTGCACCACGTGAGATATGTTTTCATATTTTCTAACGCCAACACGTCTGAGGTTATACTAGGTCAGCTCAGTGGTTTAAAGCCATGCCGAGGTCGCTAATTCGTTGTTGGGATGCGCTTTTGTACGATAGACAGACATTGCGTTTATTTTTAAGACCTTTATTTGCAGAGCCAAATATTTTATTTTGAAACTATGCAAACAAAACGGGCTGTTTATTTCTTTTCATGTAAATGTATGCCTTTTGCTTGAAAGTATGTTGTAGATATTTTAGAATTTATATAGACTATTTAATTAAGGTGACCTTCAAATACTTGTTAATTTTAATATATGTACTTGGAAATTATTTCCATAGGTTCTCTACTAGTGAGCTTACGTGTATACAGAACACAATATTCATGTATAGTATTAGTTTATAGATTTGTGTTATATGCATTTTATGTGTTGTTTTAAATTGCTATTCTACTAAATCATTTCTTATCAGAGTTAATTTTTTAAGAAAATTAATATGCAACGTATATGTTCTACAAGAGATTTTATTATTCATATCCAGTCATACCTAAACCTCGTGGACATATGATATACGTAGATTAATACGGCTTTTTACACAACAACAAATTAATAAACGCGCTTTAAAATTCTCAGTAATCAACATAATACGCTATTATATTTATCGGATTTTTATGCGTCTTTCAGGGCAAAGCAACAATAACATTAATCTTTCATACGATATGTCTAATGTGTTTGAATTTCTATCTGATATACGTAGGTACCTACAGATATTTGATGTGGTGTATACAACGTGCTAAGGTGATGAAAAAACTAATAAAAACTTGTTTTCTTTCTACTGTTAAAACTTGTTTCAATAGAATTGTAAATACCGTAATTATCACGAATAGATGGCAAAAGAAATATATTGATTATAAATTAAAAAATATATATTATTCAAATTAAATGCTTATTGACGTACGAATTGACCTTAACTCGCATTAAAATTGAATTTTAATATATTTGATATATTTTGTTATGCGTAAATAATAATCATAGTTAACAAAACGAGAGATTAAGTTGCAAATTGTTCTATTCATTGTAATTTGTGTTGGATTCTTTTGTAATAATGTGGATATTTTAATATTATTATCGATAATATTTGTTACGCGTAATTTGGAAATATGCAATAAGGTATAGGTTTACAGTTTTTGTTTAAACGTCAGTTCAGGCAACCGACATAACCCCTATGTTGTACGCGGTTGCCGTAACCATGGTTATGCGTCTACGTTCAATGTACGTGTTTTGTACGAACTAAAGTTGAGATCCAAAGCTGCTGCCATCTAGTGGTGAGGAGCCGAATTGTTACGAAATATTTTTTTTTGTTCAATCAGTGTTATTTCTTTCATCGCCTAACAAATAAAAAAAAATATTGTTTTGATGTCTGTTAATTTTTTTTTTAGTGTTCTGGCATATTTACTAGTATAATTATTTTCAAAATTCCATTTTTATAATATAATCACAGTTTGCGCTATCTAACTTAATATAATTTAGTTGCGTACAACTCGTGACCCTGATGTTTTCCTGGAAAATACGTTCCGTCAAATATGTACGACGTAATGTATTTTTAATTTTTCTTTGAATGGCAAACAGTTAAAATGTTGTTATGTGTCATCCATTACATAGAAGATTCAAAATAACACAAAATTTTATTTTATAATATAGTAATTGCAAAACTTCATTGTATCCATTACATCCCATTCGACATTGTATCTTAAACAATTGTTTGTGTATTACATGAAAAAAAAAATAAGATAATAATGTATGTCGATAAACATATTCGTGTCGAGAGAAATATGTAATTTGCTTCGAAATGGTCGTTAAATATCTGTATCCTGTTCTTGTATCCATATATTTATTTAGGAGGGAGTACAGTGATCATGCACGTATGTATGTACATAAGTTGATTACTGTCATTTATGAGCGCTGTGCATGTAAAAGTGTATCAGTGCGACTCGTAAAATAACAAATGCCCCGTTATCCCAAAGCCAGTTACGTTTTGTAAGAACAAATCAGTACGACTCGTATTTTTGGCGCACAATGATAATATCGTGTAGAAAGTGATCAGGTTGCGCAATGACAAGGAACACAACTACTGACTATGAGTGTAAGACCCCCGCCTGTAATTCTACACCAATGACGATAACACGTGCTTAACGCTAACCGTATAATTATTAACAACGAGCGAATGTCAAGGGTATTGGTTAAGCAAAGCGTTGGTATTACACTCGAACTCGACAGTATTTTCTATTTGCTTACATTGTTCATACACTCTATGACGTTTCGGCCATTTTATCTGCGCTTTATGTGATTTGTGCTGCTATCTGTGCAGTTAAATATATATTTGTCATCCGATCGCACACTTGTAGCATAAAACTGTGTATTTCCAGTAGTTATGGTGTAAACTGAAAGTGATTTATTTAAAACATCGCAATGGTGAGTCCACGCACATTCCTTATTACTAATTCCTATACATTTCACTAACTAGTATTATCAGTTAACGATAAATATATGTGTTCGATCATGGATTATGTGTAAATATATATATATATATATATATATATATATATATATATATATATATATATATATATATATATATATATATATAATTACGTTAAGATTACCATTCTTTGTACAAACTTTCCATTATAATCACTGATCGTAATCTTACTTGACGTTTAGTCAAGCAAGGAATTCCATGGAAATTTTACTGCGGCATAAACCACAAATGTATGTAAAGTGTTCGTTGTTCACAGTGTTGTTTTGTTCCACGGATTAGTGACATATTGGTTATAATTGTTTTGTGTGTTCATTTACTCGTAATTGTGCTAATAAATGTGAAAACTGTTCAAGTTTGGTGCCAAAATTAGAGGTAACACGAACACTGACTCAGGTGTCAAATGGGAAAACACCTGTGGATTCCGAACTTCGGCTAGTACGTCATAGAGCGCGCAACGTGCGCGATGTATTGCGTAATGTTTAATCAGACTTGTTTCTCTTAACCTGTTACCTATTGCAAAATAATATGTTTTACTGCTTACAGAAATATGTTACCACTATATCGAAAACGCATTATATTCTATATAATAATTTTATGTTTATAAAGAATTTCTCATTCCTCATAATAAGTATGTTCTGTCTTCAGAACTTATCAAAAATAATTCTGATAATAGTATATTTTTATAGATAAAAATGTACTTATAAAATGTTTACTTCCGGTGTATCAAATATTATATCTATATTTTGTATTAGCATTTCTATTAGATATATTAAATAATTTTATTTTTTAACACATTTAATATACTTAAATACATGTTAATTAAATTCTGCTTTATTCGTATTATATTACGGAGTTGCAAAATGTTGTATATACATAATTATCATCTGCAATTAGTTGTATTAATTCTAACATCCTTTGACTTCACTAAATTTATCAACAATTATGAATCCTAAATAATTTTTTACTTTTCTGACTTCTTAAGAAGCAAGATTAATATAATCAAAACTGTGTAACAAGTTTGACCTTGTCACAAATATTACTGTAGGTACCTACTTAATATACTAAAGAATATTAAAAAAAGAATTTAATAAAACATCTTTTTTTTCTGAAAATTACCATTGGCATATTTTAATCGTTTGTATAATCTTGGGGTAGGAGATAATTGTCCCCTTTTATATTGCGCTGTATTATTTGAAATATTTTTTCTCAGAATTTATGGTACTTTCATTGTATTTTTTTTTTGTGTACTCAAGAATCGTAGCGCCATTGCGTTTTGAATCCTACAAACCAATGAACTGGTATAGGATGTACAAACAGAAATGATTGATATCCCCCTTCATATCGTCCAACCCACACAGGCATGAGCATTACAAGATTTCGCATGAACCCTAGATACATTTTCCGAATCATGGATAAGAGGGCCTATATTATTTATTTTCAATCCTCACTGTTCGGCACGTAAATTTATCATACATGCTGTATTTTATGATTAATATTTAAATAAATATTAATGCAAAAAAACAGAACAGAATTGCAGACGTCAATTTCAAAAATTTAATATTTTTAATTAGATCTTTTACGCGCAATTTATCTGAACATCATAATTTTGAACGATACATAAAATTATTGATAAAACACATTAAATGTTCAATCGTTTATCTAAACTGAATATGATTTGGTAATACGCGGAAGCTTGATTGGGCCGAATAGTCGAATACTGAATATTCGGTGTGCAATTCCGCCGAAGCGCCGAATATTCGGCCGAAACATAACCTACCTATATGTACGTTACTTCTTCTTAACCTGGTAATGATAACATTAAATAATAATTTTGTCTGCCGCAAATATGTATTATTAACTTTACACGAGCATGTTCATAAGAATATGATTTTTTTGTGACTAAACTACAACTTAATTTTATAATCAAACTTTAAATATTAACTACCAATTTCTTATTTTCTCTAAATATAAAGTGAAATATTGTTTCCGGCCTAATTACCGAATCTTCATAATTCTTGTATGATTTTTTGAACCACTGTAGCTTCGTTAAATAAATATCTATGTTTTTAATAAAATATCTCAATAACAATATTCATTAAGAGTCCACTGGTAATTAAATGCATTAGGTGTAGAAAATATATAAACAAAATATAGTAAAATAGATACTTAATATCCAAATTTGTGACATTAACCGAAAACTCGCTTATTATGATTATTCATGATAATAAACGGAAACTTTATTTAAGAAGAAAATCTTCTACGTACTAGAAAAAAAGCAATATGTATATCTATAAGTTTGCATATAAAATTATTTGAACCATTTCTCTAACGTTAATTGATGTGTTTTGATGGAATTTGTTTAAATAGTGTGCTGAACTATATTTTCCAATTCATGTAAGCAATTACAAATACTTTAACCTCAAAAAATGAAAAAAATACTCCTCAAATTTGCCTTTGCCATACTTCGCTCAACATTATTTTGATATTACTATAACTAATATCATTATATTACCAAAGGCATAAACATAAAAACAAACTTTGTATGTTGTATAACTTCAATGATGATATTAAGCGAGTTCAAAGTGTCAAAAACTAAATATATTCATTATAATAAGCGGGAAATGAATATTAAGCAAGGTGACATTAACAGAGTAGAAACGTATTACTTTAATAGTGTTTGGTAAGTGGATTTTAAGTTTCAGTGATAATAAGCGAGTCGTGATATTAACCGAGGAGATATTAAACGGGTGCGTCTGTACCTACAAAATCTGAGAAAACCATGGAAACATGGTCATAACGCGGTTTCAATTCCTGGCGAAAACATTAGTGCCGTTCTGATGTGAGCTGGTAACTCCCCCTTGAAGGACGTTCATAAATGCTTCACTGTGCTACTCCATATAACTGGTATATAGCGTGATGTTCTATGTTTATATATGTATGTACAATATATTAAAGAAACAATAATTTCAAGTTACGGGTTGTATCCGATTTACGGGACTGCAAGTGTGGTGGCATAAGTTACAGGGACTTCAATGCACAATATACAGAGTGATCTTTCTCCTATGGCTCACTTACTATATCCAATAAGCTATTTTAAAACATCGTTATTTAGTGCAGAATTTTTAGGCATTTTATTAATTTAAATATTAATTTTACGTTAGCAGTCTCTTAAGAGTCACTGAATTATAACAAACTTTTGCAATGCAGATATTTCAAATTTGAATGGTTTTTTTTTTTAGATTATAATAAAATATCAGACATTATTTTTGTTTTTAATTATGTTTAAACTTTGAAGCTATTAGTATCCTTGATACGTTTACAACAAATTATACAATTATCATTAGGGAACACAAAATGGAATGTAATAATCCCAAATTGACTTTTTTTGTGACTCGTGTCAATTTTAAATCTGTAAATATGCGTATTTTTATAAAAGCGTGTAGATAATGTAAAATATGATAGCACCTGTGTATCAACGCACTAACATTACAATATCATGATGGGTGATGTATCTTCATTGTCTTGAATACGATGATAAGAGAATGGTTGGTAAGTTATGTAGATAGATAATGGTAAATGTCGGCATGTATGTTATGTACATACGTACGTATATAGCGAGCGACCACCTGCACCATGGTGAAGCTCGTGCGAACCGCCGCGTGGCTTTCTTGTAACATTACGGTGGTCCTGTCACGTAGTGAATGCGGTATCTGACCGATACTGCTGTGACTTGTCCTAACATCCATTTGTCACTGTTCACAGGCTCGCAACACTGACATGCTATTGACGTTTACCGAGGTTCGTGTAGCATGTGCTGCGTCTGATGGACGTCGAGTCTCCCGTGTAACCACAAATGGTCATTTGTCAAATTTAGATTGTCTCTCTCCACTGCCACTTAAATAATCGTCTTTACCCATCGCTCGCTCCCTTGCTCGCCCGCACTTGCTGTTCACTACTACTTAGGTCCCTTACCTTAACTACATTGCCCTTTACCTTTGCGCCGCTAAACTTTCTTTTAACTCTTTCCTCTTATTGTGTTGTGACCAGCTTCGGCATCATCTAAACATAATGTCATTTTTGTTATACTAATGTACCTATGCTTACCTACCGCCCCAACGTGCCTATATTGTTCCTGTATCATTTTTCATTACCAACTTCTCCTCTTCAGAAATCAATGCCGTAAATTAGAAAATGTACAATTATTTTGGAGTTACCCTTAATTTTTCATATTTAAAAAGCATAGATTTTCATTTCATTTTATCATATCTTCATTTTATTACTGTTTGCTTATGTATTATCATGTGTAGTACAATTTTTTTTTTTCAACGAGTTTACAATTTAGTTATATAACAAAGGATGAGAAATGAAACATTTCCTCTCAATCCCTCACATGCAACGTGTCGTTGATCATTTGAACAGCGGCACTAGAGGGTTCGGCGGACGCACCATACATACTGTGCTGTACATACATGTCAGCAGGTACGCAGGCGCGAACATGCGTATAGAGTTCGAGCAATGGTTGTGGCAGGACGCTGCGCGCCGCGCCGCTCCGTTCCACTCTAAGCCAACTTGCCTGCAGATCATTTGTTATACCGCCTTGGCATTCGTTGGCTGTAACAAAAGCAAAGCGGGCCGCTGATTGGCCAGCATTGATTGTGTCGGCGGGTTCTTTTGTGAGCCCGTCATAGCTCATTGCTCGCCTGTCTTCTGACCTCGGCGGCTGCGACTATCAAACTTGCATCCTCGAACCCTGAGATGGAAACAAACCCAACTGTTCACTATTCGTCTCTTACTCTCCTTCGCCTCTCTATCCCTCTCTCTATCATTCTCTGACGTCATATCCTGATTTCGGCACTTTCCACTTTCCTAAATGGATGCTAGACACGCAGAATTTCCATAACTAACCAACGACGCCATACTTCATTTTAGATGAACTCCAGTAATTTATTATTTTCATTTTCGAAATTAGTTTTTGTAATTTGCCCCATTCTTTAGCTGGTTTTATAAAGACTCTAGGTCCCATTTTATTTCTAATTGCAAGTATTTTTTGAAATGAAAAGTTTTGTATTTATTTAATAGTTCTTATCTATTAATATTTGCGACTATTAATAAAAAGAATTTACCAATTTAATTTTTAACTGTGACCTTCGATTTGTAATGTGTTACATATTAACAAAACTAAAAAATATATTTTTCGGAAATATGAAAATTGCTTTTCATCCAATTTGGTTTGCGCAAAAATTGTTCACTTTTTTCTAGCGCATTAAATATTGTTGAAGAATAATATTGTATAGAATGTATAAAACAATATTACAATAAAACCGAATTGACTTGGTCTTGGTATACTACTCTTATATAATTGGGTTTACAATGAGGATAACAAAACATATACCTATCTGTAGTAGGTACTTTCGAATTAACATAATGTTATCATAGCAAATGAGTACAATAAAGTTTAATGTTGTATATTATTCATATAGACACTGGTCAAAAACTACGTTCATTATATTACATTCTATTAATTACGGCCTATTGTTATAACGCCTCGCCTTTGTGGATCTTGACTTTGACTTCATTGATTTTTAGTGTAGAGCTATTTGAAAACTATTTAGTCGCGGCTCGAGTTACATACAGATTTAAAAGTATCATGTCGTGATTTTCTTTATTTTCATTTACTCTTTTTTTCTTCTCTCTGAACGGATTGAGATAATAATGTGAACCGCGTACCATCACCATTTTAGTATGAACCCCTGCTGGTAGATCGCGGTACCCATCTGTACGCGAGACGGCCAATAGCATTGCTCGACTGACATCGGAACCCACCCAGATACAACGGCTCCCTTTGTAATATAGAATCGTTTCACAAAAATATATCAAATATGAACGTTATATACAAATCTAGTTCAATTATCTACCTTTCCACCAATATATGCCTATATGCTCTTCTATTTGATAATTTCAGTTCAAATATTTCCACAAACAATTGAGGAACGATTGAGTTATGATATGGAATCAGGTCGTTTCATACATCTATCTGAGTAATAATAATTCTGGAACATCCAAACAGGTTACACATCATGGTTAATTCAGTAACTATTACGTACCGGTTTAAAGCTTGTTTTCAAGTATTATTCAAAACAAACGTGTTATTAAAATATTTCCATTAGTTTTATGAAAATTTTACGTAATCTCTGGACAATAAATCTTTTAAATAAAACGGAGTAAATGGGACCTATTTTCCTTAATCAATTTAGTACCTATTGGTATGATAATATTATAGATATATTTAATTGTTTTGTGTATTATGAATATGATTTACAAAAAATCAGATTCGTAAATTTACAAAGTTCCAATTGTAGGTATATTTTTACGAAACCGTAATTACTTTGCTTCTTTTTTCGTTTCATCACAATGTATATAACACTACAATCATATTTTTGTTCATATCGCAATATGTTGCTTAGGTATATTTGCATATGGGCACCGTGAAGGATAACGTATGTGTAAATGTCGACAGTTAACACACATAGAATATATTTATGGGTGCTTAATGAAAAAATGAACAACGTTTTTATATATATATATATATATATATATATATATATATATATATATATATATATATATATATATATTATCAATATAGGAAAAAATTGTTCAAAAGTAAGTTCCAGGCTTCAGTTGTTTATAAGCAGTGGATCTGAAAACGTAATATACAATTTTACCAACAGTGGTGTTATTAATATTTATCTAATGTACAAATGTGAAACACACTATTATTACTATCAATTAAATGAGTACAAATGTCTTGCAATAAGATGTGACGGTAAGATTAAATTTTATTTGTTACTACAATAATTTCATTAACGAAAGAAACTGCATTGCTATTATACAACTAATGCTTCATAGATTTATTTTGCCTTTCTGTAAAACGAAGTGTAACAGGTTTTCCTAACGATTTCTCTATCTTCTCTATTGCTGAGATAATTAGAAATTAGAATGCAAGTGTAGTGAATTAATTTAACGCTGTATTTACTGGAGGAAGAAAGAAAAAAATAGAACAGGATGAAATAGAAAATACTGTTTTATTTTGTATTAACACCGGAAGTTGATAAAAATTGTGTGTACATTCATTATTAAGGCTGGAATTTTATATGTGCTACTTTATTCTTACCTAAAATAATGTTTAAGATACATGTAAAATGGCATTTACCTACATATGTGTAGTTATATATTTTCAAGTTTAAACCTGCATTCAGATAGCTATTAATTTGTACGACATTGAGACGCTTGAGTGTAATTTCTAGATATCTTATATTATAATTATCACGCATTAAAATTACTTACGTTCCTGTACTTACATACAGTTTATTTATAATTTAAAACTTACGTCTCGAAAGTTCATATTCTTACTGATAATTGAAATTACTTCAGTAATAGAGTTCCATTGACAAATAAGATACTATCTATACGTATTACAGTTTATCTAATATTATATCGATTGTATACTGTATAATCCATTTGTTTAAATATCTTAATGCATACGGATCAGATAAATAGTTAATATTTTGGAAAAAAAGTCTCTTTGCAGTTATGATCATGAATTGATGTAGCTATCCAGATAAAAAAAAATATAATAAAAGTAAGTTTTTTGCTCGTATCTATCTCATTTCCGCTGCAACATCTCTTGTGTATTCCTGTGTAATAGCTCAGTGTTTCTCAATCAGTGGTATGTTCTACAATTCTAAGAATATTAATACCTACAATCATTTTATTTTTACATCTACGTTTCTCTATTTTAAATATCTATATGTATAACTATTTTATATGAAATACTTTACGTAAATATATTTCAATGATAAAAAGTAATTAAATGCTTATATATATATATATATATATATATTCTAGACTAGTGGTGTACTTAACGAAATAACAGTTTGTGTACACTGTAATAGCGTCTTCCGTTGCGCGTCTCTCACGTTACAAACACCATACATAATCGATTAACTGTTTTTACTTGTAATAGAAGTACCCTTCTCTTTTTCGCGAATTTCAGAGCGGCATCATGATTGTCGCTTGCGCTTCGATTCGTTACGAGCGACTAAGCGTACGAAACTACACTGTGCAGAATGTGATCATAGTGTGCGTTCAAAGTAAATGTCGATATTTCGGTTCGGAGCACTAACTTTGCCGCAGTTTTTGTACATAGGGCGGCGAATGTTATCTACCATCTTGGATCTTTAAATATCATTAGTGGTATCCTGGCGGGGAGTACCACGAACAGGACGGGCACGGAACAAGGAACCGAACATTGATCACGCGTTACACTTATATACATATTCATGTTTCCTTCCATACTGCTCTACAGTCTACAAACATTATATTTACGTATCATAATGTACTCTAGTGTTTAATAGTTCGTAGAAATATTTGACAAGCCAGGTACGCAGAATATTACTTGTTCGAGCTTTTCATTTGATTAAATTCGAAACTGCTATCAATTAAATTTCCCTAATGGTCGGTCCGGGCCTGTACTTTGTGTTATCTATAATTCCCCATGCATGCGTGCATTGGTTCAGCCTGCAGCGGATGACAGATGATAAATGGTGTTTTGTAATAGGAATCCTGTAACTCATGAATTGCCCCATTGCCTAACCCTGCTATATACCGTAGGCTGGGATCGGCCGTCGCTTAACTCTGCTTGCTCTATGTTCTCTCTTTCGTCTGTCAACTCTACATATATATATATATATATATATATATATATATATATATATATATATATATATATATATATATATATATATATTAATCCATCCAGCCATCCTTCCATCCCCTATACTTTCATTCTCTCTTTACTATTTTAGTTACCAGCAATAGAAAAGCATACACCCTTCATATATACATGTATATATATACGTTTGCCCAACCAGACTTGTTCCGTCCTGTACCGACAGACGTTGATTTCGTATAGGTACCTAATGTAGATTCGATTCATTGTATTGAAAGAAAAAGCACAAAATCCGACACGAGTAATTGAGTTATGAAGTTGGACGTGGTGAATGACTGTCATCGATGAAATCCGTAAAACCATTATTGTGAAATTAAGAATTCTGACAAATACATTAACACAAACGGAAGTTGAAATGATACTATATTTATCCGTAGATTTTGATGAACTCACGCAATATGTGTACCTACCAATATCTCTTGTATACAACCTGCTCGCTCATTTAACAGGTTCTATTTGTTGCCAGTAAATGATAACACGTGATTATGATATGCTACTTGACAGCGTTGTTGTTACGTAATCAACATTTTGATCCCGTTGTTCGAATAATATTTTTATGTAAACTCATTGTTACGTAAGACGGGATAACCATATCATGTATCAATCTACGATTAACAATGGCGTTAAATTCGTGAATTTGACTAAATAATAGTTTTAAGATGTTTGTTAATAATTTAATTTGCCTTTCTTTGATGTTAAACACTGCCTTGATAATGGTAACATGCAAGGTCGATTTTTTATTTTGACCATATAGCACATTGTGCAATCGAAATTACACAGGTTGCTTATATATATGCCAATAATTGTTTTACCGTTTTACAAATTACACGGAAATAATTAAAAAATCACCACACAAACAAGTTTTTGCGATTTACCGTAACTGAATCGTGTTATTGTATTATACATTAACTATTTTTTTTTCATTATTTTGTAATTAATATCTGTATTCTAGATGGAAACTTATTTAGTGTTAAATAAAAACTTCAACAGATACTTTTAGAAAAATTACGGGGAACTCTTTAAATTGAGAAAGAAAAAAATATTAATTTAATGAAATAGGTGTGCCCACATTCTGTGCTTTGACGATCTGTGAAATAAAAATTGGAAACAGGTAGATACTGTTTATAAAAAAAAATCTAACAATTATTTTTGTCTTTATTAATATTTACTTCCATAACAGGAATATTGAAATAAATACATTAGTTTCAGAGAGTTTTAGAGCCCAATGTAAAAATATGATGTTGAATCTGTAAGTAATCTGTTAGTAATAATAATACACTTACAGTAATGTATGTACCAAGTCGCCATATCTATGGATATGAGTAGATAATATTTAGATTCTTCAAGTATTGAATAGCCGGTGTTGCGTTGGCCATTGTGTAATTATGAAATTTCTTTGTGATACGCTTTTATTGTAAAATAATTCACCAGTTTGAACCCGTATAATGATAAGTTGTAGTTGGTAACCTTTTTTTGTATTTCATCAACTTCATATTATTTAGATCTCATGTCAAGATTACCGTGTTCATAGGTAGTACGGTGTGTGTTGGTCGCGTAATTACAAATGCTTGGCTTGCTTGGATCGGCTCCGTGCGGCCTGACTCGACTCTCGCGGACTGGCCATCCGCTGGAAGTGTGTCCAGGCCACGCCCATCACACATTTCACATCACCGGGCACACAACTAACATCGCTGTTCTCTTCATTTTTAATTCCACTGAATTCTTATCTTAAACCATTCGTCTCGCACGGATCTTATTCAACATCTAATAGTCAGTCGCACGGGTATCTACAATACCATTCGTTTCTATTTATGCCTAACTAACGGATATCATATAGAATAAGATGAATAAGAATACGACAATGTACAGTTCAGTTAAATCATTGGGCTTCCTATTTCTAAAACAAACCATTGTTTAGATTATATATGTATTCCAGTCTAGTATTAACATTTTGTAAACGGTGTATCCGGTATATAGCTTGCCATTTACGCAGAGAAGAACAAATCGGTCAGATTAACTCTTGAAAATTGCTGTTAAAATGCTGTTAACACAGCAGGGTTTGTGGTTAACTTCATAATCCGGTTTACTTATCTTTTACATCTTTTGTAATGGTTACACAGAAATTATGTTCAGGGTGCTTGAATCCTCACGTTGGTCTATAGGTAAAACTCCTTACCGTCTGCACTGGTCATTGTTAACAACCACGACAAGGGACGGGACGTCCCCTTCAGACCACTGTATTGACCAGACACCAGTAATTGCTCGTAATTTGCTAACTCCTTGTTGAATACCAGTACGGTTTGCATACTGATCTGCGTTTAAACCATTGGCAGTTTTTTTTTTTTTATTCTTATCTGTTACCATGCACTTTCCCTGTTTTCCCAAATCATTTTAAAACTAGTAACTAGATAAAACGTGCGGAAAAGCATATTGGCGAATTGTGGACGCTACGCGAAATATATTCAATACAAAAATATAAAAAAGTATAACCAAAACTTGTAACTGGTACAGATAGTTGATAAACTTCAATGAAACGTTAGAAGACGAAACGTATGGATGAAAAGTTGAATACAGTGAATTTCGCTTATAACGAACCCGCTTACTGCGAACTTTCGCTTATAACGAACCAATCTGTAAAGTACGAACTAAAGTATCATTAAACGTGTGTTATTTTTTTCGCATATAACGAACCCGTTTATAACGAACTTTCGGGTATAACGAACCTTAATTTTTGTAATAATCGCAAAAGTTTTCGGTTATAACGAACTTCAAACGGCATTTTACCAAATAATCAGGGGATTCCTCGAAATCTTTCAATTCCGCATATGTAGGGTCGCCGTAACAGTTTTTGGGGTTCTTGTGTATATGTGGTTAATTGTATGAAAAAAATTATCGGACCTTTCCGCGATTGGAACGGATCATGCGGAAATTTCAGCATGCTCCACATGTCCTGTCCGCCCCTGTTCACTGTATTTAATGTGTTAAAGAAGTACAATTATGAGTTACGCAATTTCGAAGAAAACATGTAAAGCTCTAACTTTAAATATATAAAAATAATATAAAATAATAATAAGTATAAACAAAAGTAAAATAAACGATTTTTTCAAATAAGCTTCATAAAAAGTATTGTTAGTGTACAATGTATATGTATTACAAAACAATATCTAACTCAATTTTGAACAAATCTGGATTTGTCTAGTTTTGCAAAACAGTTCTTCATATTATGTACCTACTTGAAACATGTACCTATGCATTCATAAAAAAAATGAATTTCTGATGTTTATCGTTTATTACGAACTTCGCTTATAGCGAACTATTTTCGTCGGTCCCTTGAGGTTCGTTATAAGCGAAGTTCACTGTATTTGTGTTTGGAAATGGTTTAATATAATTGTATAACCATTGCATAATAATCAGTATCAATTAAAAACTCAAGTTGATTATTGACTGTTTAATTATTATATTTAATCGAATACCTTAATATTTGTAAAAAATGTGATAAATAAATACAGTTCCGTAATGTTGCATTCGTTTAAGAAAGTTTGTTGATCTTATGTAACAAATCTGATGGCTTCACTGATTTTCTATTTAAATAATTCAGTTCTCATCGAATTGATCTTTGAAAGAAAATAAAATAACATTTTGCGGTTCACCGACAATATTCGCTATTGTAACTGGCTTTTATTTAACATTTAATGACATTTAACCACATTTTCCATTAGTTTAATGATCAACAACAAAGAAGAAGTGATAGACAGACGTAACGCACTGAACGGAGTGTCGAAAATGTATCTATTTTTGACTTGGTTCAACTCACCAGAGCTGGCTGTTGTTCATCCGCAGATACAGTGACAGGTCGCCATCGAAGTGAATGCCAGATGGCATTGTTTGCTCTATACGATATTTGCATACAACAATAGTCATTATTACGATCTTTTGTCTCTGTTCGCAAAGTTCTGTTACTCGGTTCCAATGGCTGTGTCTGTTTAAATGTTACTTTGTTATTCTAACACGTTGTTTATTGTTATCACATGCACTTACGAATAAAATTATTATATTTTTTTTAACGAGTATATAAAGAAATTCGTTTGGAGAAAAATCACAGAATTAATAGTGTCCTACTATAGCATCGGATCGAATTTGACAGACTAAATCATTCTTTTTGGAATCTGTAATAAAATTATTTACATATTAATTTATTATATAGTATAAATTATGGTCTAATAATGATTATACATAGAACCTGTTTGAGTTTTTAACAACAGTTAGTCTGTACAAACACGCAGATTGCTATGTAAGTATGTAGATACAGTATTCCAGAGCATTATTCGTTTTACGTGATGAAAATATCTACGAACAAAATCCAATCTACACCAGAAACTTATCATGCGAACGCGCTGTGCCGTTGTGAATATGTCAAGTGTGATTAATGAAATACTCTAATCATTGTTTCACAATTGTATGTCACATTCTAAGGTTAATTGTTAATTAAAAATGTTTACGATATTTTTTCCATTAGTTATTAGCACGAACACGAAACAAAGTATCGTCGAACCCGGTTCAACATTGCCTACCTGTATTCATTCTCTCCCCAACACGCTCAAACCTGTCTTCCTCTCGTCTCCTTCTCTCTCTGGCTCTCTCTCTCTCTCTCTCTATCACTATTTCTCTATCTCTCTCTTTCCGTGTATTAATTACTTTACATACATACATTATGTTGTATGAGTCTACTGCTGCGACGCGCTGTCGTGGGTACTGAAATTAATGAACGAAAAGGAAAAAAAATATAGAACACGTTTACATAATTAAAATAAAATGGGAGGAGTCGCGTATGCCGTGTAGACAATAGGCAGTGGAGTGCTGGGGCCACCCCAACACCGGCATTGCTTGCCATGGCGTGTTATATAGGGGCACAACACTCTCTTGCGCTCAGCCAGCCATCAGCCGCTGTGCTTTGCTAGATTACGACCACACCACACCACACCACACACCGCTCCGCTCCACACATCATACTCCACTATGCCTACCTTACCATACCGCCGCACCTATATGTTCTACGTACCTACCTACCATCTATATAACCTAACCTAACCTATCTACCTATCGTGTCGTGTGGCCGCAGCTTTCTGTTCCTTGATCCCGATACGATATATGATATACCCGCTCACTCGTATCATGATACAAACATGCATTACTACTATTTAGCTAGCTATCTCGTAACATAGATACAAGAATACATACATGCATGCATACTATGTATGTATCTACGTAACATGACCAAGTCTCCATTTTGTCGATGCTCACTTCTGCCTGGATCAAACCGGATTCGACTAGTGAATACATATATGTTATAAATTCCTTAGTTTTTGTTATTTATCTAACGTCTACAATAATTTACGATTTTATTTTTTTGATAAACATTATTATTTATATAAATATTTTAATTTTACTTATTTGCACGGGAAATAAAACAAATACTTCAGCTCTATACAAGATGTTAAAAATGTAAATCAATTTCTGCGAACAATAGATACACATTAACAATTCTGATTGTGACGCATGTTACCTTTTTTCGTATTATGTAGTAATTTATCTTTTATCATTACACTAAAATCTCTATTATCAGTTTAATAAATACAAATTAAATTAAATACAATTAGATAATTAAGCGCAATTATCGCTTGCTATTTATCAAATGTTTTGAAGATATTTATAAAGATTTATCTGTAATCTACATTCTTGCGTAAGATTATAAATTTCTCGTATAAAAATGGTTAAAAATTATCTAAATAAGTATGGTTGTTGATTTTAAATATTTTATTTTCAGAGATGGACAATAAAATCTGTATCTACGTTTTTTAAAATAAAAATAAACTAATAGAGTATATCTAGCCATAAAATATCTATTTGTAAAATAAAAATTGATTGTCCTTTGAGGAAAATATGCGTTATTATTATTGTGCATTATATCTTTTTTTAGATCAAGTAGATCACAGATTATCTCTATGATGTGAATAATACATATTTAGATAAGTTCTGGGCAAAACCCAGCATACAACAAAAATCTTTAAAAATGATGTAAAATATTTTTTGAAAAATTTAAATTAAATATATTTTTTTTCTGAGATAGAGCAGTGATTCAGCGAATTAATTTATGATAATATTAATTAAAAATATTATTTGTTGAATTTTATGAAATAAAGTGCAAGTCAGATTTGAATGTAAATAATGATATGAAAATTCTCAGTAAATAATATCAAGCAATTGAAATATAGTATTGCTAAAATGTTCCAAATGGCCATTTGGTTTTAGTTAAAAATTACAAACGTTTATTTACTGTTAATATTGTACAAGAATGATACTCATTTATACATTTTGAAACGCACACGTGTAATATACATGGTTTTGTGTAGATTTTTATAGTAAAAAGACACGTTAATATTCGCGGCTTTAACTATTACTATTAACGAGAAGATGTGACCCCGACTAGAATGTTATCGCAGTGTTTGCGTTATCATTCGGCCAGCACGTGGTTGGCGGTATAATAATCAGATTGTAGAAAATGTCTACACCAGTTTAGCGATAAACACTATTTTATAATCTGCACAAGAAATTATCAGTTTAGTGAGCGAATTACGCTGAAATTGTTTAGTGTTATGATGGTACGTGGAGAATTGTAAATATCCACAACATTACATCATGACAATTGTAAGTAACACGCCCATACTTGTCGAATACTACAATCATATTTATGATGCACTAGCATCCTTCCAACATTTGTAAATTTACACTAGATTAAGATAATAATTGTTTGAATTAGGTACTCTGAATTGCACAGAAATTATTTCACAATTATATGAAATTTAATAATTTGTTGATGCGTAAGTCAATACTCTTAGATTTATTCATGCACCAGTAGTAATCTTATCGTATTGCTTGATCCATAGTATATTTAATCTATGCACTTCAAAACAATATTATGGAAATCTTCTTGTATCCGTACATGTACAAATATATAATTGATAAAATTTCAATTTATTTAAGTTATTATTTAACACTAGATTTACGTATGTTGATCATATACAGTAATACCCCACACAGTGCGGCTTCGTCCAGTACAGCTTCGCAGTAGTACGGTTTTTATTTTTATTAATGCTCCTGGTCATCCAAGTGGTCTCTGTGACCTTAATTGCATTTCTTCCACAAAATACGACTTCCTCGATTCAACCAATGGATCAAGGTGTCATGGTGACAATTCAAACTTATTATTTTTAGTATATATAGTATGCCTCGATTAGTGCGGATTAAAATAGTACGGCATATTAACGGAACCGATTAATCGTACGGGATATTACTGTACCAATTTTTGCTATAATTAGTCAATTTGACACATTAAAATTTAAGTTTTTTTTAAAAAAATTCAATTTCGGTGTTAAAGAAATAAATCTTAAGAATCTCAAATAAGTAAAATTGGCTCATTCCCTAAATCTAGTGTTAATCATACTATAAATCATTTTTAATTGAATTGTTCCTTTCTTAGATGAAAATTGTTTATAAAGGATGCTTCATGTTTGTGTGTTTGTTTGTTTTTCTACGATGTACATTGTTGTACTGAACTGGTGTATTTTATTTCAGGATATGGATCTGATAGAAGTGCTTTGGAAGCAAGATGTCGATCTTGGCTTTTCCTTGGATATGCCAGGTGGGAAATCCGTGAAACAATCCGACGCCCTGGAAGTAAAGTCAGTGTCCGCCGGCGCTGCGACTTCCGTCACACTACCCGACGACGATATTGAAAAACTGAAGACACTTGAAGCCTTAAACAACGATGCGCTTAAGGTTACAGCCCGCTCATCACTATCTAGCGAACACTATACTAACCATTGATTTCTATATGATTGCAGACCGAAGATTTATCTGAAGCGGACGATTCATGGGCTGGCTTATCATATGACATCGACACAGAAACAGGTTAGTTTTTGCAATATTTGTAATGGCCAGATGTTCTCGCTGGTGTAACTAATCTAGATACTAGTAAATAAGAGACAAATTGGCCTGATAATGTTCTGTGTCATCTACATTCACACGTCTTGTACACAACACTTGATCTGATGGACAACTTATATGACTAGACATTCGGTATGTGTGTGACCACCCAGATGTGGCCAGTACACATCATTTAAACTTTAATTGTTTCAAATGATCAACGTTCATTATACGTAGCGGCCGCCATTTCTCTTATACTCCAAATACTCAGCTGAATTGTTGTCGATGAACATATTTGTACGATATGACGTCTCTACTATAAAAGTGAATTGCTCCGTTGAGTTGGAAACAAAAGATTTATTACAAATGATATTTTGGTTGAACGTTCTATTCTGATTTGGAATGCGTGTCGTCGATGTTCATATCGAGCTGGTTTCTTCATTGGTGTGATCGGACGGCTGCGTTCCAGCCAGATTAATAACTTAACAATGGAAGATAGGATCCCACCGCCCTCAGTTTCTCTCTCCCCGTCTCTCCCTCTCGCACTCGCTCACTCACTCACTCTCTCTGTAGAATATTCCAACGATAACTTACTCTTATGAGTAATGATGGTGGAGCTGACAGTTGAGTCAGGGTAGCATGAGGTCAGCAAAAAATATCATTGTTCATTTACCCAAAAAATTCTTGTATGGATACTAATTTAAAAACAAGTTCAGGATTTAAAGGTATTACAGTTTGAAATGCTTCTCATTTAAATTTCAGTTTTGGTAGTTTTTATATTGTTCAATGTCATTTATTCTGTCTCGCCATCGCCATCTGATGTTGAAAGTGTATCGGAATAAATGATTCATTCCCGCGACTACACTACTTTGGCAAAATCATATTGACTAGGGTAGGGTACGCTTTCTTGGATACATTCTTCACTGTACGCATGAGTCGACGAAAAACGAACATGTGAAGGTTGTCTTCTGCAGCTGCAAGCAAACATAACCTGAAAAAACTTCTTTCCAATCATTATTCCCCCAAAACACTGGTTTTTACTCCAGTCACATTAATTTCCTTTCTTATTTGATTCGACTAGACCCCTTCGATATAGGAAGCAAGTGCACTGCAATACATGTTCCACTGGGAACATATGCAATCCATTTGCTAATTGTTCCTAATGCAGTCCCATATCAATTTTTCAGACAGTTCTTATTCAAATATTTACGAATATTGTTGCGTTCATAATGGTGGAGTAACGAAATAATGTAGTATTTCGGGTATGGGTTATTTCCTATTTTACAAACATTCTCTTGGAAGAAGTAAGATGTCAGTGTTGAATCATGTAATAGAGCACTAAGTGTTTGAATCCTAGCCCACACATAATGGCAACGTAATCAGTTGTATTGAATCTAGTAAGAGCAGTGTGAAATGATTGACTTGTTTTCTAACGTTTTTATGAATAGTCGAATATATAAGTAAACAATTTTGTTACGTCGATTAAGTTATGTATACCGGGTCCATTGTAGAATTCAATGAGTCTGCTTCAATTAGAGATGGTTGATTGTAATCCACTCAGTAGCACGAATATTGGCCACTCTTGAAGAATTGGCTTGCAAGTTGTCATGACTTCAGAGTTTACTGAGAATGTTTTCCTAGTGCATGACGCCACATTTCTCAGGTGATGCCACAAACAATGTAAACACAATTCATTCATCGGTTTATCATGTATCTGGGGACATGGAAGCCAAGAGCTACACTTTACAGCATCTAGACAGACCGTAGACGGAAAATGACTATTCATTTCACATTACTAACCGTGCTTTAATTTTTTATACAAGTAAATACATTTACACTGAATTATATTACGTAAAAACATTTCCTACTACGGCTGTTTGTTTGTTTGGAACTTTCTTTAATTGTGTGTTTCATAGTTGTTGTTTTTTTACCGTTATAAAGTAATTCATCCGTGCAAACTACTAATTTATGTTGCAACAAATTTACTTTAAATATTCGCCACTAAACTTTTTAAATTCTGTTTGACATTAAGTCCGAAACTAATCAACAGTATCATTCCATAATCCAATTGTTCTTAACACCTATGTGGTCAGACATATGAAATGGACATCAAAAGAAATATTGATTTCATATACCTTCAGTCAGATATACAGGAGGACTTTTCAGAATCTTAAACCACTGATCAAAGTAAAAAATGGCTTGTGCCTTTTTAAGTGGATTAAGTTGGAAAGGCAAGAGTTTCCTGTCAAGGTCTTTGTTGGTCACACAGCAACACATTGTAGCGCAACCTGACTGGGTTGAGGCAGACTTGGAGTACTTGAGCGGGACCTAAGACCTAGCAACGTTTAAAAGTCTATTGTTAATGATGCCAGCTAGACGTTTTTTTTTCTTCGTTGGCCCCCACTTTAAAACAATATCCAATAGAAAGGGATCTGAGCTGCTGAAGTATTATACCTGCACCGTGTTATTATTAAAATTGACCATCATTTATTTTTGACTGTCAGATATGTGGGAGGTGCAAACGACTTTTCCCCCCCAGTTATGTGCAGTTGCACCGGTGTACCGGTACCTATATAATTGTACAGTATAGTAGTGTTAGTTGGAAAGCGGGTGGTAGTACATACATGTGTTAGATTTTGTTAGTTAGTTCGTTCGTTAGTTAGTTGATAATAGTTAATTAGTATTGCAGACAATGTTCAGTGAACGATGTTGATGAATTTGTTCAATGAATGTTGTCAGCATGTTCACTATCTGATCAGTTTGAAATTGAAGGAAATCTGAAATGGTTTCCCCCCATCTAGCCTTTTCATATACCCTTTTCCCCACCAGTCTATGGAGAAGCAAGTTTCCTTTCTCTGTTGGACGACCATTGTCTGTAACAGTGGTTGCGTGGCAGCCATATTAGCTCAAGTTTCGTCGACAGGGCTTGGCTGTGATTGGCTTTGAATGTTTTCAAGCCGCGCAGTCACAGCCCAAGTGGCAAACCTCACGCTTCATGTTTTCTGCGTTGCACTATTATGTCTCGGTTGAAAAAGTTTTGTGTAAAAATTAACGCTTGGACTTGATTTACCTATTCGAATTGTTTTTGTGTAAGGACTGTTAGTTTTATGTGAAGTTCCTAATGGATAATTTCTGATCCAGGTGAGTTTTTGTAATATCTGTTTGTTCAACTTCGTTGCCAGTACACATTGGTACTACCTATACCAGATGACATTTCGTACAGTGACACGTACGAAATACCTTTATTCTTTTGCTCCAGCATCGTTACGACAACAATGGACCCATAAATATGAAATATTAATAAATTCTGTTTGTCATTTCCATTTTATAACTGAATGTCAAAAATTCTTCTGTACCCAATATATGATTAATGATCACGCAAGCCAGCTTAAATCTACTGCTGTACCTATTTTCTCGTTCTTATACTCCTGGGAATTAGCAACGTTCTTCTTGGGTCATTTTTATTCCTTATCGCATAACATTTGCTTACCTTCTAGTTGCATTGTTGCGCGCCAACGAACTAACGTCAAATCGTAGATACCTCTGCACGTTGTACAAATGTATATATTCATATAGATAACGTGACATTCATTCACCATGTAATCAACGTCTGCTAAATATCTTTTTATAGTAGATAGATGTTGGATTACTTTGGTTAAATCAAAAGCAAATCAATTCAGTGGTATAATAAATATAACTATAATTCATCGCATTGGGTACTTTTTGGAACGTGTGTGTTATGTGGTATCAGAAATTAGCATATGCATACATAGTGTAATATTGAAGAGAATCTATTGTACAATCAATGTTACAAAATAATATTTTGCGCGCGACGCCAATTTAATTTGCCGTCGGAGAATTATGTGCCCGAAGAATTGGTTATCGACGGTGTCATGTCTGTTACCTACGTATCTATGATAATGGGCGCCTAAATAAGTTTTGAAGATTTCTGACTGCTGATACATATCAGTGTGTGGAGTGGTTGTCTTTTGTGAGGCTTTCACGGACATTTTGATGGACTTTGAGTGGATCCCGGAGCCGAGGTAGGTCCCTTATTGTTCACGTGCTGTTTTACCGACGGTGGTAGCAACATCAGTCTGCCGATGTTTTCGGCATCAGTTAAAGAACATCTTGCCTTTTTAAAAGCTTTCTTGATCTCGGTGTGACGATTCGACATCTTTTAATAATCTTTTGTTGTCCATTCATTTATACTGACATATCTAAACGTTTTGTATCTATTGATTTTTAAGGTGTGCAAATATCATGTTTATGCATGGTATATTCAGTTTAATAATGCACATAATACTGGATAAACAATAATCATCATTCATAATCTCTCTTCTAAAAATGTATTATTTGTAATGAATCCGTTATGTTCTAAAACGTAAAGAAAATGACCGCGAAATTACAATGAAAAATGTGGATTAAATAGCAATAAAAAATATCTAGCAGTTCATACTTTGTAATCTCTTACAAGCATTATACATAACGGTTTACATGTTGCACCAATATTTAAACTTGGTGGAAATCCAATAAAATTCGTATTAGAATACAATCAGTAAAGTTCAGAAAAATCATACTTCGAATCTAAATAGTTTCTTATATAGAATAATTTATTTTAAGTAAAGACACATAAACTCAAAGATTGTGTTATATTCTTTCAAGTATTCAGTTTTGAATACAATTATTATTTTAATCATTATCATTCAAATTCGTGAAATAACATTCATCAGTTCATTGATAATTTTAATCAAATTTATTTTCTATGTAAAAGTTTATTTTTGTGCAAGTAAATATATCAGATATCCTTCTTACACTTCGCCAAATACCTACATATTCTCTTTTTAATCGCAGAAAATATTTTTCAGTTTTGTTTCAATAAATGATGAAAATGTTTGAATAATGTCCTCCTATTGTAATGCATTTGTGTTCAAATATCCTGTCTAATCTTTCTAAATGTTTCATTTTAAATATTCATTTTTGATCTCATAAAATACCTACCAGTATTTTTCATTTTTGTTTCTGGTGAAATAAGTGCCGAACATGTTTGCATAATATCCCATATTATAGTTCAAATATACTCTATTACTTTTGGTCGGATCATCATTGCTCAGCAGATATCCACACCTCAAAATCATATCGTCAAATATTCCGTTAAAACACCTTGTATCGACAAAAATTTTACTTTCATTCATTGATTACAAAAAAAAAACGTGTTTAGTGACTCGTACATTTTTAATGCATCGCTCTAAACTTATTTGTCTTCTTTCACAATTTTCTGGTTGACTGACATTACAACATTTGTTTACTGCGAAAATCACTGGAGAAAATATAATCTCCAAAGAGATTCCGTTATATAAGCAAAACTATTACATTTATGAAACTGTTCCGTATCTGCTTTATCATTTTTTTTTTGTTCAATTTACCCGCCTGCTTCGTATATTTCCGTATATTTATATTCAAAAATATATCCTTTATTTTGTGTGGAATTATTTATTAAATATATTTCTTCAGTTTAATCAGTTTTAAATCGCATGCTTGTGTTGATTAAGAAGATTTATTACAATACAGAAATGTTAAAATATACTACCAAAATTAAAATAGTTTTGTTATAATCTCTAATATTATTCTTGAGTAGGTATATCAAATAATATTGAAATGAAATAAGATAAAGATAAATATTGTCAGCATGTATTACGTTTAAAAATAACTGAAACACTATATGTCATTTTGAGAATATATGTACTATCAATTATCTCCATAGAGAACTATCGGGCGCGCCAATTTTTTCTTGCATTTTTGATTCTGAAATTTATACAGAAAAATATTATTATTTTTCACGCATTGAATCAAGAATATTTAAAATAACTAAAAACCCAACTGTTTCATTTAGATACAGCTTTCAAAATAACGGCCACACCTGACACATTTGATCACGCGATATTATCTTTTTGAGGCCATATTTCGTACTCGATTATTGCTAATAATAAATATTAATTTCCGTATAAATAATTGGCTCCACAGTACTTACATTTTCGATTTGCACGTGCCTTTTTCATAGCGAATTTATAACAAATAAAATCTGGACTAATCTAATATAAAATATATAGTTTTATAGTGAATTATCTACAATACGATTCTAGTTAGTCATATTTGCGTTTTGTTTATATATTAATCAGGAATATTGTGCTTTTTTTAAATAAGTAAATCTTTATAATAAATATGATTTGATTTTCGTTAAAGTGTAAATATGAAAAGAGAAACCTTCCGATGTGTATTTATTGTGAATTTAGAGTTGAGCGTACGGCAACAATTCTCTATTACAGCGAAGCTCGCATCGGCGTCATTACAAAATGGCCTCCAATGGCAGCCGGCGTGTCTTCGTATTATGCGTGCCGAATAGTACCGCGTGCGCCATGGAAATTATTCGTTTTTAATTTTGCGGGAACGCCCCTTCTCATAAAGCATGCGGTATAACTCATTAATCATTCGACTGGAAAGAATTTGTTGGTTTTATATAGGTACTATCCATTTATTAATAGTTATTTCTGGCATACCAGTGTAGCGGCACAAAAACCAAATGTCGAAATAGCATTGCTGTTATCTAGATGAAAATGTAATACTGTTGATATTTCATAATTCAATTATTAATTAACTATTTAGTTATTTATTCGGAAAATAAATTGCTTTCTTCGAAACACCGTCACCATAATCATATTTTATTTTATATCCGTATCGTATCAATAAAGGACACGGCACTGTTAATATTAACAGTGAGTAATTAGAATCTGAAATCAATCTTATTTCTGACATGTAAATCATTTATTACAACAATAAAATATAAAAAAAAAACCTTGCTAGCACAATCACCCACAGTCATTTCTGTATAACAAAAAAAAAAAATTTTCTATAATTACCTACAAAGAAGGTCATGAACTAATTTATCTGTCAATATTAATAATTGTTACCTACCTATTATTACCATTTTTTAACCTGAATAATAGTAAGTCATACGAAATTTTAAATATTTCAGTTCCAATAGCTAACTGTATGAGGAAGGAAAATATTGAATCCAAAATGGTTAGAATAAATGACTATAGTTCAAGGTGTTGTGAACTGTTTATTTCATAACTTAATCATGAAGATGATAACAAATATAGCAACGTTTCGACCTTATGATTTTTGGTCATTTTCAAGCTAAAGAACAAAATTCTAGTTCATACAAACATAAAACAAAATCTTTTGAGAATTTCACTCAACACGTAATATATATATATATATATATTATATATATATATATATATATATATATATATATATATTGTTAATAATAAATTTATTAATAATTGTAAAATAAAAACTAAAAGTAAAATCATGTATACCTACTTTGCTTTTATATGACTGTAAATTATTAAAGCATTAATTGCACAAGTAAGACTTATTGACTAAGTTTTATACTACTTGTGTTTTAAGTAATGTACCAAATTATGATTAATACAAATTAACTGTTTGAGCAAACAATATCGAAAACAATATGAGTTCTATAAGAATGTTGTATTATTAGTTTTACTATATTTCTAACTGATAATTATCCACACATAATTAAAAATAAATTAATTTACTTTTTATTATATATTTTCTGTGTCTATTCCTATGACGAAGTTTAATTTAAGAATCAAATGATTCTAAATGAGCAACTAGGCAATAATGTTTTGATTGGTCGTCAAAATAATCATGTTGGATAATAACTCCAAAATATATTTTCAAATTAGTGTCTGATCAAATTAAATCCAATAACTGTATCTTCGTAAGCAATATGTTAAGTGTAAAGTAAACGAAAACATAAGTAACAATGAACGTAGCCTTTAACAGTTCGAAGTTTCACACTAAAATACAGTTTTCGATTTATGTTTTTTTTTTTTTTTGTTTTCGTTTCGTACACACTTATAGATTTTTGACAAACGTTGACAAATGGTGCTTGTAGTCGAATACCCTTTAGTACTTGAGGTTTTTTAAGTTTTCGGTCGTTATTATTTATTTTCTTTCTGTGAAATCGCGTTGAAGGGGGACATCAACATATTTTGTCTTAACTACACACCTCAAACGTCAGTCTAGAGCCATGTTGAGATGTTATTGCGTTCAGGTACCTGCATGGGGGCCTTGTGGGTTGGTCGGTCGATCTTCGACAGCAATAAAAAGGTTTGGCGTTACATTTTCAAACAGGTACACTGACCAATAGCAGTTCAGTAATTTTCAAAATCAATCTAGACTACTTAACTTTGTGGAACAAAAGAAACTGCCACTATATATAAACTATAGGGCTGGTCTCTCCAAAATCATCAGTCCTCGCATAATTTTACGAAATCTTTCAAAGAATAAAAAGTGTGTGACCATTGTATTTATATATGGTATTTTCAAAATTTATGTCTTCCTGCGTGGTACTACTTTGCATGTAAGGTCAGTTTTATCACGAATACTTTCGCTAACTTAGCGTAATATTGTAAAACATTTGGGTTCACAACAATTTTATTGTCTAATATTTACATATTTTGTTTCAGAATAGAATTACAAAAATGTTCAGATCTAATCGTTGTAAATCATCGTAATTCACTATTGTTTCAGGTTTCTTATTAGCTATGTTTAAATAGATACGTATTTGTGAAAGAAACTAAAATTCTATTTATACGCGCTCCCACAGAAAAATCTTATATAAACATTCTGCAAAATGAAATATTTTCAAACAATGAATGTTAGATTCGTCATATAGTTTCGTTGTCCATAGATCATAATTTTCGAAACTAACTTGATTAACACACAGAACTATTATGTGTATTTTATTTATTGTTACATACCAATTACAAGAAATATATATGATTGTTATTATTTATATTCACAGGGGAGTACATATTAAAAGGCACACTAGAAGAAGAACTACCAACATCTGAGTGCGATAGTCCCCTACCTCTAGGGGACCTTCCCTTGCCTGAGTTCCTCTTAGAAGAGGCTCTCCAACTCGTTGGATTGGATGACCATTCAACTCAGGTTTGTAGTCTATCTAGTCGTTTATATCACTAACAACTTAACGTTTATATTTATGTACTGTTTCTGAAATTAAAATTACAGTTAAACATCTGTCAAATAACTGAATTTATTCAAATATATTCGTAGGGTGCCATGTAAAGTACAGTATTTGTTGGACTTGGAAAAATAATAAGAGTTAATAGGTATTGTGGTAATTGGAATTAACGTTAACGTTTGTAAAACATGATCAGCTCCATTGTTCGGACAGGTGTTTCTCTGCTCACTTTACAGCGGATGTTCCAATCCTACTGTAAAATTAATTGAAGTTTTTTTTTTTCAATCAACAGGAAAGCGTCAACCAAAAGGAAGTTGATTGCCTTTCATTGGGCCCCAACGTTGGAGAACCTACTACTTCGATTTCAGAATCGTCGCCACGAAGCATTTCCGCTTCGTCTGACATTGTTGCTGCTTCTTCATCGGCTGCAAGTAGCTGTACGTCAACCAGCAGCACCAGCAACAGAGGTTTTCCCTCCAAGGAGTTAGATTCTGACGAAGAACTTGATCTTCTTACAGACATGATTCAAACAGCACAATTCCACCACCCCCACCCCAGGGCTTTCCAGGTTTGTAAAACTTTTATAACTTCACTTCTGAATCGCAAAAAACGGTATATATTTGTTCATATGTACTTTAAGAAGCAAAAATTAATATCGAATTAACTAAAATTATATTTTTTCCGTAATGTGTATATGAGACAATTTATATTCAAACAAAATTCATCTCTTACTTTATTTGCAACGCGAATCGAATTAAATTGAATATATGCTCTGAATGACTAAATTTAATAATTGATAATTACCGATTAACGAGCACGGACATGTATTTTCCCGTGTGAAACTACACTATTTAAGCAAAACAACACCGACGATCGTCCATGCCAAATTTCACGCCACTGTATGTAATTTTGTCATGAAAAATGTTTTTGTTTTGCGCCTACACAGTATGACATACGCGTTACTAGTGACAATAAAAGTGTGTCATTTCTGTCAAGCTTACTTATATGTTAAATATGAATATGTAACTTGCAATGTTCTACATACCGTTTTGAAACAGTAAATACGAATTTAAATTATAGCAAAATGCTTAACATTAAAATTAAATCAGCTTTTTTTGCGTGCTATTCTAAATATCTCATTGCTCATGTATAGATTAGAAATATTGTTTTGAATTCGCTATTGTTTAACGCGCTGAATTATTGCTGAATTTCCGAGACGCTATAAATATTATATTTGTCATATACGTATAAGTTACCGTCCAAGCAAAGTAGACTTTGTTTTAGGTGAAACGTGCTTATTGTACGTTGCATGAATGAGCACCTGACGGAATACCCGATCCGAAGGTTGATTATAGTCCATTTGTTAGTGCTCTAGTGTTGACCAAGTCCAACATGTCTACAGGAAACGTTAGAGTAGGGACAACCATGGTTGTCGCGCAAGGGAAGTGTAGAGGGGGGGTTACATTCCATCTTCCATCTGTTCTGCCAGTATTTCAGTTTTCATGAGTCGCGTTCGATGGTTAAGTTAAATAAGCTACCGCGCACCAGTCATACATTTTCTCTGCGCACCTAATCACATATACCGTAAAAAAAACCTCTTTATCAGTTTAATAACAATTCATAACTAATTATTTCTTTTGCAAACACGTTTTATTCATATATTCAAGATCGTTTCGATAAGAGACCACGTGATTCTGTTACAGTGCGTGTGTGAAATTTTGTAACAAAATAAATTAGTGTTCCTTGTTGTGTGTGTGCGTGTGCGTATGTGTGTGTTGCTATAACGTTGATATTAAATATATGCAGACATGCCAAGTTGTGCTTATATACATTTCACGTTGTACATAAAAGGTAATGTTTCATACATAAATTATTTAGTGTTCTATGTAACAGTTGACATTTGAAGGATGTGATTATTTTCAGAAAAAAAAGAGATATTTAATATCCATTGACTGTTATTGACAGCTTGATATTACTGGCGCTACCCGGAGTTACTAAATTTTTCTACTAAAATTAACACTGTTGTTGTAGTAATACTATATAAATTACAATTCTCTATAGTAATAATGTCAAATTTAGTATCTCGTAATAGCACTAGCAGTCACTGTATTTATAATTGCATTGAAAGTAGATGCTTAATATTTATTATAGCCATATGAAACAAATATTCGATAATTAATATTTATTGATACTGACGAGAACAATTATAGAAAAATGGATAAAATGTTTGATTCCATATACTGAAAACATATGTGCAAATGTATTCATAAAATGTTAGTTCAAATTTTAAATATTTCATCATTTGATATTTAGATCGCTTTAGGTTTTAAATCTTGGTAAACTATTTTATGTTAAATAGTAATATCTAAATTCTATAACGGAATCAAACATAATTTTTTAAAGCAAACTAATTCATAACGTTTCTTTTTCATTCCAAAGAAACTATTTAAAAAAAACTCAATTTGTTTCAAGTTTTATCACAATTCAATAATATAACTGACTTTAATGAGTTTTGCTTGTGATAATAAACTTATTTTTAACTGTTGTTTAAGTATAAAATATCGTAAAGTATCTAGAACGTTTGAAGGTAATTTAATGCTAGAATAAAATCTGTATAATTTTTTTTAATTATCCAATTCATTTGGAACATTATATGTATTACATATTTTTTATATAAAATTCTATGGTTGTGTTAATTTTCGAAGTAAGTGCATTAGGACCATGTTATAATTAAATCCACACATTGTTAACGTTAATTACAAATTATTGTATAAAATACAGTTTCGTAGGAAAAAAATCAAAGTATAGGTTTTCATTTTAGCCTCGAAACTATCGTGTGTCATTAAATTATTAGTTTTACGATAAACCGTCGTTTTGTCTATATACGTACGTAATGTTTAAAATAATATTAGTATAACCTTGTTGTTTCTTATTATATTATACAGCAATACATAGTTGTTCGCAGCAAGCAAAATTACACAGAAATTTCACGATATGAGATTTTAATTTCATATACAACAATGCTTTAATATAGCATAAATTATTTTCTTTTTAAAACCAGGATCTAAATCAAGCATACCTACATATGAAAACAACGTAGATTTGTCTGGTTTTTTTTTTTTTGCAAGCCGACAATTTACTACAAAGCACCTGTTCATTAAATAAGTATTTGGCCTTAAACTTACCTAATGTTTCTTAGACAACCGTGAATATAAATAGTACGTTTATTAGTAGATAAAAGACACGATTACTGTCATTTTATTTTCTGTTATAGTTATTACCGGTAGGTACATGAGAACTATTAATTACAAAACATTTCAATTCTGTTGTATTTCATTTCGTAATATCGTACTATTATTATATTCTACATAGACTTGCTCGGAACTGTTTCTATTGCAAAATCATTTGTATACAATTTAATTAATATTACAAAGTTAATAAAAGTTTCACAATGAAATCTATTATGTATTTATCATTTAAAATATCCGCATTTCAGTAAAGAAAAAATTCCATTTAAAAATTTACAACATAATTTATTGAATTAATTCACGAATTGAGATGTTAAAAATTGTGACAATTTAATTTGGCCCGTGTTGCAATCCGGTTCCTCGAGAATTGCAGCCGGTTTGAGGGGCGGTTCCTTTTGTGCTAGCGTCGGGCATGCCCTATAGACAGCCAATGGGATTCATAGCATGTGAAACATTTGTGCTCGACTTCTGATGCAAGTGAAGCTGCAATCATTTTCCCCTTGTCGACATTTTTACAGTCGCCATTCGAAACTGGTACCTCTATTACGGGATATAAATTCTCCACGTTTATATACTTATAAGACAATAAATAAATAAATAAATACTAATGCGAAACGGCATGATGCAACTACATATATTATTTTACCGGGACAATTTTATAGAGATTTTGCTAGTTTATTTTTTTAACTTTTTATTTATTTATCGGTCAAGTACATTTTACCAATTTCCATTAATGGTTATCGGCATTGAGCCTTATTTTATATTATTTAATTATAATTAAATAATATACCAAATTAATAAGTCCGAATAGTTTTGTTTCTAAAATATTTACATATAATATTGAAATGATTTCTTGGTGATAGTGAAGTTAAGGTAGTATGTATGCGCGCGCCCCTCCACCCCCCTTGTGATTGTACTGCGGCTACATTGACACTAACGATGCAAGGAGTTGTTTGTGTATAAAGTGCCATGTAGTTTCTCTGACTGCATGTTCTTGGACCATGTTGTATTGTGTATGAAGTTAACCACAAGTCTTTGAACGCAAAGACTCTAACGTGTCCACGCCGTGATTAATTATCGTAGACAGCGGACCTTTAGAAAGTGTAAGGTAAAGGGATTCGATTGTTAGTGAGCCGGTTTGTATTAAATTAGAAATCCCTATGGACTTTAGACCTAACTTGTTTTGAAACTTTCAGCATCCATTACCGAGGAAAAATATTTATGAAATTTTTGTAGGAAACGCCGACGCCTAAAAAAAAACAATATTAATGGTAGTTTTCAAAAAGCTCAGATATGAATTATATTAAATAGCTTAGTGAAAGGTGTAGTAATACCTATTATACATGCACAAGGCGGAAGCTTTTTACGTTGTATGTAGCTCATCATATTTTCACTACAGTGAAACATTTTTAATACCGCGTTTCTAGGATCAAGTTCAGCTTAAAACGCGAATCGAAACAAACAAAATCGATTCTGTCTAGCAGCATTAATATTAGTTTACATAGTACCTGGATTTGAATTAAATATTTTCGAGCATACATTTTTTTTGTAATCAGGTTATATAAAACACAAATATGGTATATAAAATTGAATCGTAAAGTAAAACACTATACAAGAATTTTTATGTAAAACAGATGATTGCAAATGATCTTGACAGTCAGTTTATAGTATGGAATATAAAGTTATTCCCAAAATGCTGACATCATGACGTCATGCATTTAGGGTACCAAAACAGTCACGTGGTACATTAGTACAGTAAAATTGCGTATTACGTTATTATTCATTTTGATGCAAGCCAATCATCATGGTTTAATATTTACGGAATCTGTAAATCCAAACAGAATAAAAAAATTATACTGACTATAATAACAAATTGGAAAAAAATTAATCAAAAAATCGTGAGAACTAGTGTCACTATTTTGAGATGGTTCCGTTTGAAAGGTACAATTGAAAGTGTCGCGTAGAGTGGACCTGTGCGTGTTGGTAGTACCTGTTGTAAAATTCTCGCATCGGTCAATATTTACTTTAGTTCGGATTGCACTTCACTTCTGTTTACTTAGTTTAAACTATTCTGATTTCTGTGTACACTTCTCCAAACTGAGGTCAATATTTTTTTATCGATTTCTTTTTGATATGTACGGAATTCTATTCGATGTTATTTATTTATTTTTTTATATACTTTTGACGGATTGCTTTTTCTGTATATAATATTTTTGCTGACATTCTTGTGAGCAGGTGAGAAAGTATTCCATTTGTTACTTCAAATACAGACAAATACGTTAGAGGCCCCGGGATCGCCGTATGCCTCTTAAAAACGACAGTTTTAAATTCAAATAACTCTTTAATGAAACTATTAAGAGATCTGATTTTTTCTACATCATTAAAAAGGCTTATGAACGTACTATCCCGTAATTTATTTATTTCATACCATTTGTCTATATTAAGAAATAAATGTTTGATTATTACTAATTTGTCAATTCCGTTTCGAATAAAGCCAGATTTACACGGTGAATTTTCTTATGATTTAATTCAAACGAAATAATTTGGTCATTCATTTGATAATTCAAGTTTCGTGAGACAATGTATACTGCAACTTTATTTGATTGGTTTTTACCACGAAAAGCAAGCACTACCAATTTGTTAGTATCAACAAATAAATTAAGTTACTCTACCCGGTAAATAGCTCAACCGTAAGAGTATATTTAAATGTAACTAATTTCTTTACAATGAAGAACTTGAACAGAAAACAAAAGAACTGTATAGCAATTGCAGTAAAAATGATTGTGCAAATGCACACAGAACAGCAACGAAGAATTCGGAGATGATGGGTTATAGGTTATAAACATTTTATTGTAAAAAATCCAAATACTAAACAATTTGTAATTAAGTGTTTTGAAACTTTTTCAAGATGAGCCCCATAAACCTCTATCAATTTGGAGGTCTGAACCCTGTTTCACGAAACAGGCATCTAACATATTAAAATAATTAGTTTTATATAAATATAGATATTAATACAAACTCTCTGTTAGTCAGTACATATGTCAAATTTTTTAGAATGGCGCTTAAAAAAGCATATGAAAGGTTGGTAGCCAACATTGGAAAATAAATATCACTAAAAACTTAGCATACTCAAAGTTATTTTGCTCAAAAATTAGAACATGTTCTAACTTGATAAATTGAAGTGAGAATTCAAGTGGATTTTCATTTGGTCAAAATATCGACATTTTACACGATAAAACGGCGACCTTGAATAAAATCACTTGAAAACTCATGAGAAAACTCACCGTGTAAATCGGGTTTAAGACTCTCTTCACAGAATCAATATTGAATATTTTGATTGATAGATCAACCAGCAATTAATTGAAGAAAAATCAATTTTTGTTACAAATCGAGAAACGGACGAACAGGAAATAATTTTTTTCTTGTTTACTAATGACATATCGCCTTAAAAATTATCCATTGCTGTTGTGGTTCACTTTCTACAAACAATATATTTTTTGTAATATTTGCGCTAGTATCGGCGTCTTATAAAAAACGCGAAACTTCCCTATACTTTATTTGTCAGATTTTTAGGAATGTACTTTTATGGCAGGCAATGTATCGGATTATTCTATTGACATTGTTTTCATCAATGGTTCTAGCCTTTGGTATAGAATGAATTAATATTTTGTAATTTAATTACTCCTACATGTTTTATAAGAACAGCTATTGAATTGAAACAAAATTATAAACTGTAACACATTGTAACTCAAAAAAGTTTGTGTTTTGCGTATTTAGTTTTGAGAATGTAATGTAGATTATTGTTTTCGGATTATAAGATAGCTAATTCAAAATTAAGGAGTTCTAGAATTTTAGAAGTTGTAGTATTACTAAATATACTCGATATATAATATTATATATATTTCGTATTTTTTCATGTCCAGTTCAGATTCAAAACTTGTTCTAGTATACAAAAACGTTTCTATTCAGTATACTTCGGCATACATGAATTCATACCCATAGTTTTATTGTCCTAATTATTACCCCTAGCTGAGATATTGTAAGTCATAAGTACACTTAGCAAAGCAAGTTTTCTTGCGATCACGACGACATCTGACGTGCCAGAAACAAATTAAACAGGCGATCCCGCGGCCTTAATACCTCCTCGATTAATATCATCCCCAACTTAATATCACTGAAACTTAAAATCTACTTGCCAAATACTATCTAAATACATTTTTACTCTGTTAATGTCTTAATATCCATTTCCTACTTATTAGAATGAATTTTTATTTTATTTTTTACACTTCGAACTCGCATAATATCATCATTCAGGTTATACAACATACAAAGATTGATTTTACTTTTTTAATTTTTATGCCGTTGGTAACATAATGACGTTTAATATAGTTTATGTGGTTGTAAAATTAATGTGCTAATAGTTATGAGATAGGTAAATTTGCATGTGTTTTTTTTAAATTTTTATAGATTGGTAAGTAAGATTAGATAAGTGATTGTAATTATTACAGTTGATTTTCTGTGATTCGCTAAAACTCAAATAAGTGAACAAATAAATTGGTTATCTCGACTTAGTAACCCCTTAAATCTAGAATCATTGACTGCTATTCACAGTTCGATACTAACAGCTACTACTTTTTTCTACTTAAATTGGCACTGTTGCTATAGTAATGCTATACAAATTAAGCCCTGAGAAAAAACATTTTTCAAATTTATTCATTTTTTTTCCTTTATTTCTTGCTTATACAGGAAAAGATTGTTCGATATATTTTATTTTGTAAAATTATATAAGGCTATAGAAGAAAAAAATATTTTTAATGAATTTTGACGTTATTCTGAACAAAAGACGGTCAATGCATTTATAGTCTGCTTAGTGTGCTTTGCTTGGTTATGCGTCTATAAGCTACAGACGTGGATGTCTGTACCCAATCTAGTTTATTTACACTTTTGCTAGACAGAGAAAAAATTCCTATATCCCAAATTTCATAGAATGATTTTTACTAGAAACTTTTTAGTATATACGTATATGGTTAAAGTAATTTTTAGTAGACGTGAAATTAGTTTAATAAATATATTATATTACGCTTAGTGTACGAAGGCTTTTATAATTCGCTGTTATGTACTCGTATAAAAAGTATTTAAATTTTTAATTGATCAAAGAATATGCATTGCGGAAAACGTATTGTTGATAATGAGTGTAAAAGGAATGGTTGTTGGTACGTTTCAGAGCCGCATGCCTTTTGTTCGTACAATGAGCATGGAGCAACGCTGGCAGGACCTAGCTAACCTGCTGAGTCTGCCAAGTCCGGGGGACGCAGGAGGTATGCCGCCACATCCATTTGCGCACCACCACCACCATCATCATCATCCAGCATTACACAACTACAGCCATCCGCATGGTCATGGTGAGTAGAAGTACTAATCGCATTGTACCTACAACAATAAACCACGGAACAAAAGCCGTATGACTGGAAATTCATTTCACTCATGTCTCTGCAATTTTTATATATACCAAACATTTTATTTCAATTCTTGAAACCTTTCTACTGAACAATGTGAATAACTATTGTATATTTATATTAACACATCGTTTACAAAAACAAATAAACTTGTCGAAATCTGTCCAAGTTTAGATGACAAATATATTAATTTTGCAAGGGGAATTATCCATTTAACTTTGTTACAATGAAGGGAATTTATAAATATTGTTTGCCAGGTATGACATACGGACCCGACGCTACCCGGGGTGTTCTTCTACATAATGCCACACTGAACCCGCCAATGGGAGATATCAATGGTACCGGACCTTACACTAATATAGGTGAGTGTCATATGTTACCTTGGTTCACGTTCTTCATATACTGTCATCGTGCTGTAATGAGTATTAATGATAGATGACTCTAAAGCATGGCACTAGTAGTACGATTAATGCATTCTAGATAATATAACATGTTGTTCGGGGTTGGAAACTGTGAACACAATCTGATATCATATCAAAACAAAATTCAGTGTCAAACTTAACGTTATGCTCGTCATTATAATAGCAGTTTGAAAAACACTAGTAATAACAATGTACTAGCGAATTTTATCATTATTAAATTTGATTAACAAATTGAAAGAAATTTATAATTAAGTTGAACAAGACGAACGGAAATAATTAAATAACGTAATTTAAGGAATGCACCGAATATAATTTGAAAGGCCAATCCAGTTATTTCAGGTAGAAGTAACACATTAATTTTCTTTAGGAGGTACCAATCTCGGTTCGGCAGTGGCGACGTCTATGAATCTTACGAACAGTAGTGAACCAATGGGAGAGCATAACGTGGGTCCTCATTATAAAATCGAAACGCCCCATGACATGATGTACTACCCTGTAAGTACAATTAATATCTACCTGCTTTTAACAATCGCCAACTAACATTTCACTTTCTCCAAACCGCACACAATCAGCTTTACAAATCTTCATTAATAGCACTAATATATCCACTTATGTCATAGTTATATTTCCCAGCCCTTGATAATTGTACTAAGAATATATATATATATATATATATATATATATATATATATATATATATATATATATATATATAAACTGGAATCTATGTAACTATATGAAACAATAACGCCCATTTTTTCATTGATCAAGATATTACGTACATATGAAAGAATCAAAAATAGGGTGATAGAGGAAATTCTGTGTGAAAGACCTAGTGTCAAGTTCTTGTACGAAATAGAACATATTCAAATTTTGCCAGTGAATGTTTTGGGTATTTCTAGCAAATTTTTCTCAGTAAACTTGTCACCAACATAACATATATTAACACTTCTACTTATGTTTTGAGCAGTTATATGTTGCAATGTATCGCTAACAAATATTGCAGTACAATACACAATAAGTAATTCATGTAAAAGTATGTAATTGATTACAATCGTAGCCATGTCTGTAATGTCGTTCGCAAAATATAACTACAAATATTCTACGTACATGTTGTTCAGTGTAAAACAGAGAAAAAAGTACAAGATCAAACCATTTTCTTTCATTTTATTTCACTTGTACGTACAATCTTGACCAATGTTAAACTGACATAAGTAAATAAATATAACGGATTACGGGCGAAATTACAATTTACCTTGAAAAAATGTTACAGAATCCGCCGTCTGAAATGAATCAAACTACTGAAGGTTTCCTTTCCTCTATTTTGAATGATGAAGATCTACAATTGATGGATATGGCAATGAATGAGGGTAAGACTTTGTTATCTGTATATTTGTCATAATCGTTCATTTCACTTGTTTTACAAAATTTGAAGCTGTGCGTTTTTTTGCCAGAAACTAATTGTACATACAGCATTTTTACAAGGCCATACAAACTGCTAATATGTTATAAGTGTGCTATTATTTATAAATATCTAGACAAAAAAAATATGTACAATTATATACATGAAGTTCCGGAAACGTATAAATATTTTGACTAAAATAATAATTACGAACAGTGGAAAATAATATGTTTGCAAAATATGCACTTCAAAACTATTTATGGTCACTTATATTGAATGTTTAAATTATTAACTATTTTCCGTAACAATAACATGGTATAATTTATTTTATCGCTTACGTCGGGAAAATTATACCTGTTTGCGTATTGACCGCGCGTCATTAAAATATATGCGATTTATTTTAATTTAACTAAGTATTAAATTACGTTTATATTTTCTTAATGACGTATTTTGCTGTCTTGTCATATATAGTCAAATACATGATGGTCAATATTTTTTTCCCATATCTAATTATTGTCTGATAAGGTAATATGTATATATATATATATATATATATATATATATATATATATATATATATATATATATATATATATATGACTATCGGTATTATCATTTTTTGTTGTAGTAAGTGACACAAAAATAACGCAGAGTCATCGCACGTGTAGCGCGACGTAAAGCAGTCTATGTACGCGAGTGATAAACAATGTCCGAAAATTATTGATATCAAATTTTCGTAAACATGTGATATTAGTAATATTTAATCTGTAGTTCTATTATTATATAACTTAGTTCTATTATTTCTCACAATTTATTTAACTATTTATGGTAAATATCGCAAAGTTCATGCATTGCAACCTTTTGCTAATTTTGGTGACCATGAGCTGTCATATGGGAAATCTGACCGTTTAGGTATGATTTTATTTCATTAATCCGTCAATATTGTGCGTTAAATAATTGTGTTACTTTATTTAATAACGAAAATGTAATTCTGTCGACTCATACAAGTGTCAACTTGTCCTTGAAGTTATACGGATAACAGATAAACTGTATTTATCCCATCACTTTCAATTTTATCTTAAATAAACATTATTTCGTTATGATTTGTGACCTAATTGTTGGAGTTTTATTTTAAAAATTAAGCATTCTAATTTCATTAATAAATATTCTAGATAATTGACGACGATCTAATGTGCAAGAATCAACAGTTTTTGTCTTTTTATTTACGTGTATAGATTAAATAAGTAAACGAATTACATATATTGTCTTACATCCTGTTATCTATCATTAAAATTTAATGAAAGAAGGAAAGATATTTAATCTTTCCTCAAGTATTACCAGGTCCTCCAAGAGGTGAGACAAGGCTGACGGTTTTTTAAGCTAATATTCATTGACCAATCGTGATCAAATAACAATATAATTATGCTTTTCATACGGAAACTGCTCATTAAATTTATATTTCATAAAATTAGTTATTACACCGCATAATGCTTGTGAACAAGTACAGGTTCTCTATCGCAAACTCCCTATAAGATAAAATATCCTCTATCTCGAACTTGTAGCCAATCTATTGAAAAAAAATATATGTATACATATTTACAGCTCTATGGGTTAAAATACCCTCTTAATCTAAAAAGTAATTCAGTCCTTTGAGAACTTTAAATAAAGGAAATTGACTGTATATATTTGATAGTATAATCTGTTGAATTTTTAAAACCTAAATATAATAAGTAGGTCTTTGCAGTCGATTAAATTATATCAAATAAAATATCAGCCAGTTGTATAATAGTTACAACACACAATTGTAATTTCTTAATAACAGACGTGCATATTTTAAAAGAAAATACTGTTTCAAATGTGTGCATTCGTATCTACTGATTCCGTTCTTAATTCCATAATACTTTGTTATAGGAATGTATACAATGCGTATGCTAGAGAATAATAATGCCATAAGCAACTTAAGTATAAGCAACACGAGCACGGCCACCATGGGCCGATCTGATGCCGAGCGCATAGATGCTTCCAGTGATAGCGCTGTCAGTTCCATGGGATCTGAACGAGTCCCTTCCTTGTCGGATGGTGAATGGTGCGACGCTGGCTCCGACTCTGGCCACACACCCGGAGATCACTACGTCGTCGATTATCACGGAAGGTAACATTGCACATATTAACAGAACTTGCAGCATGTTCTTATTTGAAAAATACACAATAATATACTACTATTGAAATGATCCTACCGTATTTCTGATCATGTTGTGGTATTTATCTACTCAAGTCATAAAAGTGATTTAAATAATAAAGTTACTGGACCTGTCAGAATTATTAGCACATATAATGCTATTATTGACACGATAAATCGCGACTTAATGAAAGAAGTTCAAAATAATTGATGTTGATGTATATATAGCTCTTATTGCAGTAAATACCGCCCTTACGACTACAGTTACAACAGCCGCCAACACTCCACAAGTATTGGAAGTTCCGACAATTCTAGAATTCCTCCAGTTGCCCAAAAGAAACATCATATGTTCGGCAAACGATATTTCCAAGTAAGAGTATTCTGTTTATAACATGTAAGAATAGTCTCCTATACGGGAATATTTTGTGCTTAGGAACAGGGAACCAGCGCTGTAACACAACAGCCGCCTAATCCTGTGAAATATGAATACGGTGATTCGACAACGCCAGCATTCACCGGTTCTCTTGGACAGACAGAGAGAGCTGTAGGACATAAACCACCAGAGATCAAATATTCTTGCACGATGGAATTTGCACGCCATCACCAACCAACCAGACCTTCCATTGAACCCGTACAGCACAACCATACATATCACCTTCCAGCCGAAAGTACGGGTGCCATGCAGAGACCCATTTCAAGAGATAAATCAAAAAGTATATATAATATGATTATTAGCAGTTAAAATAGTAAGGATATCTCATGTATAATAAATAATTTTTTTTTTGTTGAAAGGTCGAAAAAGTGAAGAGGAACATTTAACTCGAGATGAAAAACGTGCTCGAGCGTTAAATGTTCCCATGTCAGTTGATGACATTATAAATCTACCAATGGATGAATTCAACGAACGCCTTTCAAAATACGATTTGAGTGAACCCCAACTAAGTCTTATTAGAGATATTAGAAGACGAGGCAAGAACAAAGTAAGTATCTCTGCTCAGTATTTTCATTAGCTATTTCCACTTATATTCGTGCACACAGTGGACGCATTGACGTAACGTATCAGTTTATCAAAGTACATAACGTGTTTTTATTCTTCTTATTTTATAGGTTGCCGCTCAAAATTGCAGAAAACGCAAACTGGATCAAATATTAAGTCTGGCTGACGAAGTGAAAGAAATGCGTGATCGTAAACACAGACTAATAACCGAACGAGATTTCATGGTTTCTGAAAGACAACGCCTTAAGGAGAAATTTGCAAAACTTTATCATCACGTATTTCAGGTAAACAACTTTCCTTAAAGCCGAGCTGGTTAATTAAATTTTTTTTTTTGTAAATTTAAAATTTATTTTTCTTATTACCAAATAACGCATTGAAATTTATTTTTGGCGTTATGCAAGTTAAATATGTAATTTGGTTTTCAATTAAAGCATTTGCGAGACCCGGATGGAAACCTTTACTCACCATACCAGTACAGTTTGCAGCAATCTGCGGACGGGTCCGTGCTGTTAGTGCCACGCACAAACACAACGATGACTGACCAGGAACACAAAGAGCCACATCGTAATTGCAAAGAGTGATCACATGCACAGTCGCCTACCGGCGTTCTGTGTTCTTGCAAACAACATTATTGATGGTATCTGATAGATGAAAACCGTTGCTCAATAGACAGTGTATTATTTTTTAATTATGGAATAAATCCGACTTGACTCTGTGAGTTACAGCATACGTACTGCATCATAAAAGCTGCTGAACAAGTGCAATATTTCATACATACACAAAAACAATCTACCTTTCACTGAAAATAATAATTACTGTCATTTTGTAATATATGTGAATATTTAGAGAGTATGCCAAAGCAAGATACGTGTGAAGATCGATAAAACAAAAAAAGTAAGATTTATCGGAAAGTGTAGTTCTGCGCCACCTATGAGGACAATTTTGTACTAGGCGAGAGAACATGTCGGTAAGCATTCACTTGAAAGAACGTGCTGTCAAAAAAGATAATTATTTGTGATGAACTTGTTTTACAAGTTGTTTTTCATATACGTAAACAGTAGCATATTATTTTAGAAACGACATTGAAATTTTGTAGTGTGGAAATAACTATAAATTCCCGTTCAATACAATTTCGTATACGTAAATATGAATTACTCGTAGATTGTAAATGATCAACGAACATTAAAATATGTAAACCTCTCAGTACAATTTTCCTATGTTTAAGTTTAATTTAGTTGAGAATGAGTAGTTACCTGTAGTTAGCCTGTCACAATATGTGCGTACGAGAGTATACTTCTCTAAATATTCACATTGCTCAAAGCTTCTGCGCTTTAAGTGTAATGAATTCCCTTATTGAAGCCAACCTCCTACATGTCAAGTCGTAAAGTTCTAAGGCTGTAAAATGTAGATTTTTTTCTTAGTTTTATGTTTTATTTTCAAATATATATTTTAAATACGAATGAGGATACACATAAAGTTATCAATAATTTACCATTGGTTTTTACACATTCATTAAATTAGACGCAATCGTATTTTTGAACCATTATAATTGAAATAGAACTCCTTTATATGTGTACCATGTTGCCCATTCATAGTTGAATTGCATAACAAACGTTGTAAAATATTTTTTCTAAGTGCAACCAAGGATAATTTCACCTATTACCTGAGACTGACAATTTCTGTATTGCACGATTTTATTAACTGAAAAACGTATTAATTATTTGAAGCGACTTCACTGTTGTAACGGCAAAGTAATTTAATTGTACAGGCCCGTATTGTCTTTGGTTCATTTCATTAATACATACAATAAGGTATCCATTATGGTACGAGCATGAAACACTATAATTGTTGAATATGTAATGAACAGAGCGTTATAATCAATTTTTTTTTTTCATAATACTTTGTTTCAGATACTATATACGAATTTTGTTTTATATTTATGTTTTGTTATTTATTTTCCTGTTTAGCACTGAAATATGTATTCTTACGTACTATGTATGTTCCCCTTCGTAAGTATATGTATACCTTTAAAGCTTTGGGAGGTTCAAGTAGCTGTAGGATGAAATCAGAATCATATTTTTATAATATAAAACCAAGCAGGTGATCACTTTTGCCTTCTTTACCTTACAATATATACTTATTGTACATACATAACGTAGTATATACCTGTGTGCGCGGTGTTTGGCGAAGCGACACTGAATACGAGTTGTGTACGCATGCGTACAACTCTCCCACATGTCGCATCGCATCTCACTTTATTATAATTTTCTTTATATGAAACACTAGAAAATTTACTTAGTAAGCAGACGCAAGATGCAAGTTTGATATTTAACTGTATTCTATGATTGCGCTAAAGTTTGCAACAAAAAAAAAATGAATTGTGTACAAGTTTTAGTGGTAACATTTTAAATTGTAATCGGGCTTGAATTATGCATACAAACACGTAAAAATTCCAAAATAAAAATGATAAATATTTTGAAAGTGTAATTCGATAAAATAGTAGCCTTATATTTTTTATAACTGTATAAGTTTTGTACATTGAAATCTAGTTGTAAGTGTATATTGTAAGTAGTTGTATAAATGGTAGTTAGTATGTAATAACCACTATATAACATTCGTGCTAAGTATGACTGGGTTCAGCTTTATTATAAATACCTAAATGATTACTATACTTTATAATAATATATCAAACTTTGATAACTTCAGCGGTTACATTACAGTGTGGACTGTTGGGTTAGATTTCTTTTTGGAAGTTAATCGTTTAGTCTTTATTTACATAGTTTGGTTGGTTTTGGTGCCAATGTACGATCTCTTTAATAACATTTATATCACTCATTTATATTGTAACACGATAATTGGTGCAAAATACACGTCTGTAAAACAAACACAACCTATTGATTTCTTATTATTAGAATTCTTAGAAACAACTAGTTGGCGCGAGTCGATGAAACATATACAACAACAATAGGTGGTAGCAGCAGTAGTAGCAATAGTAGGTATATACTAGTACTAGTTGTAGTTCTGATGTAGTGTATGATGCGCGTGCAAGTGTTCTGTGCCACTGTCGTCAAGGTCAGGCAAGTATACAACCCCCAACCACCACCGATCAATAACCTATCTACAGGGCAACAGGGTGGGAGTAACTAAATTATTATATACACGTGTATATATATATATATATATATATATATATATATATATATATATATATATAATATGTGTGTGTGTGTGTGTATGTGTTAGCTCTTTCACACACCTAATATGTCCTATCGTGTACAGGCATACATACACATACTGTGTTTATATTATTCTGTTTTCATGATACTCATATATACATATGGTACATATTGTTCACGTAGACCGTGAGAATGTATTCAAGTGTATGATGTTATGTGCAGAATGCAAAACAGTAATAGGGATGTGACCGTACGTCCGGGGATTTTCGGCCGCTTGCAACGGAAATTCGCATTAACGCTAACTGATGTCACGCCGATTGTACAGGGAATGTGCGTCGTAATACTATGAGCTACAGCATCAGAACATTCGCCCAGCCACACAATAAAGAGACGCACATCCATTATTGTTAATGTACACACAATACATGTAACGCGTGCGTTCAGATCAGGTCAATCGGTGTCAGTGTCGCGCGCATTGTAAACATACGTACACTTATACATACGAAACGTAGGAGTGAAAGAGGTGAACGACGCTACCGCCGCGTCGTGTCGCGACGCGTACATCAGCTGGTCAAACCATCAAATATCTGTACGTAACGTGCACTCTCCTGTACAAATGAATATTTTACTATCGGGTGGAGCAATCGTTAGTGCATTTGTTTGGTTACTCGTTCGCCAGATTACGTTAATTCAATTATCCAGATACGTTTATAAATAAATAAGAGTGGTGCACATATACAAAACAAAAATCAACAGGTATTAGTGGTGGATAGTACATGTGGTGCGTTTACTTACATTATTAGAACTGTTACTAGACGGCTGATTTGGCATTTCGGCATGCACAAATGAATGTAAATATTATTGATAATATTATTGGTTATTTAGCTATTGCGTTCCAATTATTATCGATTTGGTATTTTACTGTAGATAGCTATAATAGTTTTGGGAGTAGTATTGGCCTGAAATGTTCTCTGAAATTGCCTGAGAGCTGCTAGACTGACATACGAATCATGTAATTGTTAAGTCGATTTGTATTTATTTATTTTCCATATCTGATAGTTGTTAATTAGCAACATTTGTTTGCTAGTGTAGCCCTCCTGGGGTCTTCGTATTGTTTATTGCATTAGAATTTGATTATCATAATGCCGCAACCCCAACAATCCGAACCCACTCTGGACGTCATTCGCCTGGAACCCATGGGAAGATTCAAACAGACGCAGAACGGAACGTTACATGCTTCAGGTGGGTTTTACCTTTATCCTTTAACCTTTACACAACAACAACCCCACTACTACATTATTTATCACATCGTCACTATCCGCCGTCTTCATTTCTTTTCACCATATGATATGTGTATTGGTTTTACAAGGCATCTCAGTAGTGCTTAACTAATTTAACAAAGCGCAAGATAAATTCAAAATAAACCGAGTCAGTATCTTGATTTAGTTTAATTGGTTTGAATCTTTTAAACTGCTAAAATTCAATATACTTGATTGCTAGAAATACATAGTAAATATAATCATTTTCAGTTGATGAGGAAAGTAGACTTGTGAAAACAATACAGCTTACATAATTTCGTGTCGCGTGTAACCGTTTTATTCCTTGATTTTTATCACCTTGATTTTTATACACTTTTATTCACTGACCTACATAAATCATCAGAATTAACTGAAATTATTCTTTTTTTGTGGAAAATTTGTGCAAAATCAGAGTAATTTTGTTATGTGGAATAAAATGTAAATAGTTTAAGCTTTAACAAATAAACACAAAATTAATTTATTGTGCACACAAATTAAGGTAAATTTGAAACTAATGGTTGTATTATGTTATAGACATATATGTGCACGGTATTTATAGCGTTGCATGTAATATTGCATTTTAACTTAATTTATTTGTGTATCTTGTTTAATTTTGTGTGTACTTTCGTGATTTTCCCGCCAATAAGTAGTGCGCATGTGAGCTTTATGCGCAGAAACTGTACAAAATGTCAAGTGTAAGCATAAAAGCTCGACGTGCGTGACCGACTGTTACAAGCATTCAATCAATTATTAAAATGTTCAATATATCGAAATATATCAAACTATAGTACAATAAGAAACGTTTAGTAAATAAGAAGAAAATAAAACATAAGTACATACGGACAATAGTTGAAGCAAAGTATAAAATAAACTGATCTATTTTTGTAAAGGAACACACATAATAATCGACCAAAATATGTCGTGTTCACTTCCTCATTTCCATTGTAAATAATAGAAATTTTGTTACATTTGTAATTTGTGTGTTTGATACAAAGCAGTTAAACAAAACGGTAATATTACGCTGTATAATATCATACATAACTTGAAGTTATTGTGGAGGGTAGAAATCGTGACCCTTTAGTAAAAGTCTCCGTTGTGACTGGTGTTCGCAACGTTGAAGCAGTTGTTTGGAGACGACGGCAATCAGTGATGAGTGAACAAGATGTTGATGATGTTGCATTTCTTACAGGTACAGGTACATACATCTTTCTTCTACATATGTATGTGTGTCTGAATTATTTATATGTGTATGCATACACAGACAAATAGTTAAACCGTATTATTTTGTAGTGTCATTGTTGTTGTTGTTATTATTATATTGTTGTGGTACTGTTCATACATGTGCATCGTGTTAATACAGCATATTCATTTCAGGCACAGACAGCCAGACTGGAATTCACAAAAAGAGCTTATATGAAAACAATGGTGTCGCTGTGTGCTCTCAGAAGCGAGCCTTATGCATCGCTACCATCGTATTCGCGTTGCTCTTCACTATTTCTCTTATTATTGCATACACTGGTCCACAAAGTGGTAATATACCTACAAGTTTATATATTAATACAGCTAATAACTGATAACAGACGATGGCGCGTGATACCGTGTTTATTTACATTTCATCGCACTCCATTGTCTGTTTGGAAACACAAGCAGTGATGGGAACTTTTTCATGTCTGTTTTGTAGAATGCACGTGCGCTGGAGAGAAACCACCGAACTTCGTCGATGAAGACTGGAACGTAACCAAAACTTTTGTTCCACGTGCTACGAATGGCCAAGTGTTTCCGTGGAACAATGTACGTCTTCCCACGTTCGTGAAACCTGTACGGTATAACATCACTATCCACCCTAATTTAACAACACTCGAAGTCAAAGGTACTGTAATTCTATCACATTTACAGAAAGTTCGGTACTCACTTTAATATTTGTATTTATGCAGGCCAAGTCTCTATTGAAATTCATGTTGAAAAAGAAACACATTTTATAGTACTTCATAGTAAGAATCTAACTATTACGGAAAAGGTAAATAATATCCAGTGTATTTTCTATTCCATTACTTGATAACCCTTGTCATTCTGTTGCAGATGATGCAAGATAGAAAAGGTCATTATGTGAAAATAACTCGATTATTAGAGTATCCGGGTGCACAACAACTCTACATAGAAATTAAGGATAAATTTAGGAAACGGAGCAACTACACGCTACACCTCAGATACACATCAAAACTCACAAGAGAATACGAGGGTTTCTATATTTCTAGCTACATTCACAGTGACGGGGAGAGAAAGTAATGTCTGAGATAATACATTTAAAATGCATGTTGTTTGTGTTTCGTGTCCGTAGTTAATGTCTCTTCATGTATGGTCGTTGTTGAACTAGCGTGCATGTACTGAGGACAGCTGTTCTTGCAGATATCTGGCTACAACACACTTCGAACCAACTTATGCCCGTGCTGCGTTTCCGTGTTTTGATGAACCACAGTTCAAAGCCAAATTTAAAATGTCAATATTTAGAGACAGATTTCATATAGCACTGTTTAACATGCCAGTGGTTAATACGGAAGATGTTGGATTCTATATGGGAACTGGTCTTGTAAGTAACTATAAACATCTTCGTGTTAGAAAAGGACTATGAATCAGACGATTTTTTTTTAGTTGAGAGATGATTTTGAAGAATCAGTAGAGATGAGCACATATTTGGTAGCATTTGTTATATGTGATTATACTCATATAAACAAGAAAACGGAGAAAGGAATTTCTGTATCTGTGTACACACCTCCACCATTCATGTCCCAAGCTGAATTTGCATTAGAAACGGCTACTCACATCATGGATTATTTCGAAGACTTTTTCGGTGTACCATATCCGTTACCAAAGCAAGGTAAAAAATGTTTTGTAAATAAATTATTTGTGACAATAAAGTATATGAAAAATAGGTATATACATGGGTAATGTTATAGATTTAATTGCCATACCTGACTTCGCAACTGGTGCAATGGAAAACTGGGGCCTAATAACTTACAGAGAAACTGCAATTTTATATGATCCAGTGCAAACATCAACTAATGCTCATCAATGGGTAGCAATCGTGGTTGCACATGAACTAGCACATCAGGTAACCTAAACATACGTGCATCTTCGGTAAAAACTGTTATATCTTTGTGTCTGTTAATAGTGGTTTGGTAACCTAGTTACTATGAAGTGGTGGAATGATTTATGGTTAAATGAGGGCTTCGCAAGTTTCCTGGAATATCTCGGAGTTGACAGCTGGAAACCAGAATGGAAAATGATGGAACAGTTCATTCTCGATAAAACACAACCCGCCTTAGCCCTGGATGCACTTGTAAGCAGTCATCCAATATCCGTTGCTGTCCATGATCCTTCGGAGATTGAAGCTATATTTGATACAATATCCTACAATAAGGTACAATCTCCAGTATATATTTCAACCTGAATCATGATTATTATGACAACATCTTTCTAGGGTGCATCCATATTACATATGTTAGGAAATTTTCTGCAACAAGAAACATTGCAAAATGGTTTAAATGATTATTTAAATACATATAAGTACAGTAATGCCGATACAAAGGACCTTTGGAACGTGTTCAGTAAACATACTAATCAGTCATTGGAAGTAAAGGTAAGATTTTTGTACAGTTCATCTGTATGCGTTTTGTTTTTATATCTGTCATTGTTGGGCAATAGAGTATAATGGATACTTGGACACAACAAATGGGTTTTCCTCTTATAACAATAACCAGAGATGGAAATACGATAACTGCATCACAGGAACGTTTCCTTCTGACAGTTGAACAAGCAAATAGTACTCTTAAACTAGAGCCAAAATCCAAATATGGATACAAGTGGTTTGTACCGCTAACTTACTACACAGATCTAGACCGAGAATCCGTTATTAATATCTGGATGAATATGTCTGATGGTAAAATCATTATATTCTAGTTGAAAACTCAAAATATTCATGTACGTTATTTGCAGTGGCATTTGACATTGATCCTGATGTGAAATGGATAAAGGTAAATGTCAACCAATCAGGATTTTACCGGGTCATGTACGATGAGACTATGTGGGCGGATATTATTGATGAATTAAAAACAAATCACACAAGTTTTTCAGCTGCTGATCGAGCAAATTTAATAGACGATGCGTTTACTCTTTGCAGGTAAGAATTCAACTACGTAATATATGTAACATATTGTTTATTATTAATGTATAACTTGTAACAGGGCAGGTTTGTTGAACGCCAGTATTCCGCTGGAACTGTCACTGTATTTAGAAAATGAACGTGACTATGTACCGTGGTCTACTGCTATCGAACATTTCCAGTCATGGAGTCGTCGACTTTCGGAATCATTAGCTTATAAATTATTTTTACAATACATGCGCCGATTATTGAATCCAGTTACTAAATATATCGGATGGATAGATACAGGATCTCATTTAGACAAGTATAAAAAAATCTAGAAATTAAATGCAAACATACATTTTTAGTTTATATGCATTCATGCAACAATTCACTTTACAGATTAATGCGTACGGATATCCTAGCAACAGCAATACTTTGTGAAGTGAATGACACGGTAACTGAAGCCAGGGCCATATTTAGCCGATGGATGTATAAAAATGAATCAGTATCACCAGATTTGCGTGAAGTTGTCTATTCAGCTGGTATCAAATATGGCAGTTTGCCCGAATGGCAGTATTGCTGGAGCGTGTACAACAGTACAGACGTTCCCAGTGAAAGGAAACTATTCTTGAAAGCTCTCGGTGTAGCCTCGGATCCTTGGCTCCTACAGAGGTATATTTTAACATACATTTTCTACGCATGTACGGTACATGTTTGAACTTGTACAGGTATTTGTTAGAAACACTCGACCGTAATATGGTGAAACCGCAAGATGTTAAGATTGTATTAGCAGTTGTGGCAGCGAATCCAGAGGGCAGACTGTTAGCTTGGAGGCATTTGAAAGCATACTGGCCTACTATGCAGGCCTTGTTTGGTAACGCTACTTTCATGATGGGCAGTCTCATATCAGCAGTTACAGCGCATCTTTCAACACCATATGATTATTATGAGGTATATAGTTCAGATCCTATATGAACTATTATTGTTATTTATAATTACAGAAAATATTAGTAAATTACATACTGATTACTTTCAATAAGTGCATATAAGAATGAATATTACCTTTGTCCGTAGGTGTCCACATATTTCAACGGTATGAATGTAGGATCAGCGTCTCGGGCCCTGGAACAGAGTCTTGAAACGATAAAACTAAATATAAACTGGGTGACCCGTAACGAAGCCGATATATACACTTGGCTGAATGATTATTTAACAGGAATAAAGTAGTTCATGTGTTACATGTACCTTATATTATAACATTTACAAATAGGGTGACCAAATGTACTCTTTATAAACCTTAAATACTCATTTTTATATATTAATATTCTCATCTTTTTAAAAAAAATAAGATACATATTTTTAAAATTCTAGGGTACTCAATATTTTTATAAATATGGCGATTGTAATTACTGTGATTAGCTAGGTATTATTTAAATTTATTTATTTTGTTATGTTTGTGTTTAATGTACACTTATAATTTTATACTATTCGTTCAATTTTTTAAGTCAATAAATGTTATCCATATTAGGTATTTGTTGTTTTATATTTTTTCTAATTCTAATATATAACAAAAAAATTATGTAATTTTTGGTCATCGTATTTGGAAATATAGTCTGTTTCTATGTTTTTACTTGGTTCACAATCATTTGTGGCGTTTTCAATGAACAAAACGCATTAATATGTTGATGTCTGGTTAGTTAATATTATTTGAGGAATAGACTGTGTGTAAATAGCATTTATTCAACAGATCAGCTGTGTCATAATTTGCAAAGGAATAAGTTCAAATACGTATTTATTTATTTGTAATGTTTCTGATCTCATATCTTTCAATGTAGGTTTGTATGTAATAAACATTTGTACATGTGAAAGTGTCTTGGAACATATGGATTTTGGAATTCGAGTAATATATATTTATAATATCTTACACACAATGTATGTTCACAATTTATTTTGCCCCTTTCCTCCTCTAATTATTAAATATTTTAATTAATTGACGTTTTTAGTTTCTGTTAAAAGTTTAAATACAATTTCGAATAGGCTTCCTAGATTCAAAAATTGTTAAAAGAGAATATTTCCATATATGACGGATGCTAGGGACTGTTATTTTATATATATATATATATATATATATATTTATATAAAATTGTAATTAATTAGATTTCAGTATACCAAAGTAACTGATTAGGTGATATCTGCTTAATCTCATGTGACGTTTATTTAAAAAGTTCGCGCCCAATATGATGTCATTATCGAAGTAGTGCCACTGGCGGACTACATAAGAAACAATTTGTCGTGTTTATCTACGATAGCAGAGTGTGAGTGAATGTGGGTGCTTGTGACATTTTTCGTGAATTTTTGTGCTTCTTCATAAGAAATTCTTGTTACAATGTAATGTAACTGTTTTACTGTTGTTTGCAAATAGTTCGACAAGTGAATAAAAAGCAGGTATGTCATATTTACTTGTAATCTTTGTTCGATCGAATTGTCAAACGTAAATGTATATTAAAAAAGCTTGTAAAAATAAGCTTCATTTTTAGGCCTTTGGTTTTATTTATTGATTTATTGTTTTGATATTCATTTATATTATCAACTATATGCACCTTGTTTTCTGTATTTATTTATTTTATGTTCTGTGAGTAAAATATCCAGGTCAATAAACATACTTAACCAAGAAATACACATATCCTGTATGACAGTAGGTAATAAAATTATATGCAATAGATAAACAGGAATATTTATTTTCCTGTTAAAAACCTGACGTAAAATGCAAATTAGTTATATTCACATAGATATGGTAATATAATTATGACTAAGATATCATCTTTGACAGGAGTGCATTCCCGTTGATTTTATCTGACGACAATTTTCGGGTGAATAATGTCAAAGTTGATTCATTTTGTTAATTAACTACACTGTCAACTTCAAAATTCTAATGTCATATAAAAAAAATATGGGTTAAAATGTATTATATGATTGTTTTTAAATAACCAAGCAGAATAAGTATTTATAGGGAACAGGTGATTGTCAAATATATTTTATAGTTTCTGGAGAAGTAGCATTGAACTTATATGAATAAATGAATCATACCTAACGAATAAAATTTCAATTCAAAAAGATTGAGTATACGGAATATGACTTGAATCCAAATTGCTTAATCCGGCACTGATCATTTGAATCATAATTGGCCTTCTGACACAATTCCATATTCAGAAAGAGTGACTGCTGCAAAGGAACTGAAAGGAACACACATTACTGTTGCTAGCAATTACCAGTATTGTTCGCAGCCTGTGTGTAGCGTATGGACCTAAAACCAAAAGGGTTGTATGATAAATTAAAATTTAATGCTTGTTACCTTCAACCAAGTATCAGTTTTGTTTTTGCTGAGATTATAATGTAAGAGTAACCCACGATAAACATTTAATGCATAATATTATTAACTGCCAAAATTATCTAATCTTGATAATTATTTTTATGATACTCGTACCTAGTAGACAAGTTTGCATTAAAAAATTTCCCCATAAATTTTTTATCATTTAAGCAGGCTTCAAGCAACAGTTTTATTTGGCAAATTATCGTATAAGTAAGGCATAGCTTTTTTTTGTTGTTTTGAGTAATTGGAGTTATATCAGAATGATACCTGTAGAATATCAAGTGGGGAAAATTATAGGAATCTGTTTTGCAAACCTAGAATACAATTGTGTCAGCAAATTAATAAACAAATTGAATATTAGTACACATGCTGTCAAATATTAGTTGTTAATTAATGTAACAGGCACTGTTAATCAATTTAATATGCTGTTTTATTAATTATGCTAGCTTGGACCTAAATCATCAATAACATCACGCAATATCCCAGTTACCCGGGGTAGCACAATTTCATCCTTCAAAATCATCAATAACAGTACAATAATAATTCTCAACTTAATTCAAAACATTGAATGAAAAAATATTATATTAATTATAATCGTCTGATTAAAAATAATAATTGTTTCTGAATGTAAGTTTTTATCAAGGTCATTTTTATATTTATTAATCGATCTTTTGCCTGTATATGCACATATTATCTCAAATAAAAAGGAATTATCTTTTTTGTTTGAATGTGAACTTTATTCCAAAATGTAAGTTGCTATTGCCCGGTTTCTCAGTCGAGGTTTAAACCGAGAATCAACTGATTCAGATCAAATCGCGGCTCAAGTGTTTCTAGAACAAGAATCAAGCTGATTCTCGGTTTAAACCGCCGCTCAACTTGATTCGTGGATATCGGCGAATCAAATATTTGATTCTCGAATCAAGAGCTGTCACTTCAAAATTATAAACTGATTTTTTCAGAAAAATATAATAGATACAGTAAAAGAACAATAATAAAATACAAATTAACATATGTAAGTACATTCTGAAGTATATTTTCATGCTAAATATAGTTTATTTCAATAAATATAAGCAAATGTCACTTTGTGGTAAGGATTTGAAAATCAGCCGGTATCACTTCAAATTTATAAATTGAATTTTTCTAGTTAAAAATAAAATAATAACTAAAGTTACACTATTCGAATAATAACTCATATATGCAAGATTGATTTTACGTAGTTTTTATAAATAATATTACGTTTTTTTCTATAATTGATGCAGAATATCACATTGATGTACTTTGTCGCGAATATAATGCTTTCACTTCACTTTACTAATTAGAATTATTCATGAAAACTACTGCACAATAACTAAAATTTGAACATTTCAATATTAATTAACATATGTACGTACATATTCATGATTGAATATACCATCATTAAATAATAAATAGCGAATGTCATTTCACTACAAAGAAATATTTCAATATACACACACACACGCATATTGAGTAAAAAAGTAAATATTTATAATTATTACATTATATTCACATCATTATTACAATTCTAATAATATGTTCATCACATTATTGAATATTTTGAGTATACGAATATAACCTCCAAATGAAACAGATTGTGATATATCTTTTTTTCCTTTTATATAACTTGACTGTATATCAAGAATTAATGCAATATCCTTTTCCATAGTATGGAATCCTCATCTTCCTCATCCTATGACGAATACCAGTCATCTGACAGCGACTCAACCTGTGATTCCTCTGACAATACTGCAGAAACCAGAATCTACAAATTTCACAATAATCTCTTGGATATGTACAATAACCTAGAATTTTAAAAAAGAAACATTCGCCGCTATTTCGAATTGAAAAATACAATTATAAAATAATTATACATTTTAAGGTTAAAGCAGTAGTTAATGTATTTCAACAAATATTACATGGTATTTAGTTATTATGGATAATAAACGACATCAATATTACTTACGAATATTTAATTAATACTTACAAAAACCAAAATTATAATTTAGTTCAGAATAGTTTATAATTTTCTGCTCTGACACTTTGCAGTCAAACTACTTTAGAATTATTTACAACGCACAGTAGAATTGTCAGTTTTCAGATGTTTGAAATTTTCAACCAATCAGAGAGCGTTTTACAGTTGTAAGGCGCTTGATCCGAATCGACTGATTCGCCGTTGATTCGCGTCCTAGAAACGCAACGGAGATTTAAATCGAGAATCAAATTGAGCGGCGATCAGTTGATTCTCGGTTTAAACCTCGACTGAGAAACCGGGCATTAAACATATTTTTTTGATAAGCAAACATTAGTACATGTGTCATAGCTTATATATTATCATTTATTATTCATTAATTCAGATTCTGTGTAACTTGAATTATTTAACTTTATATGTGCTCAATGTAATGCTACTACTATCAATCATTGTTTCGTTAATTTAAATTACCCCTTCCACCAATTAGTACACATTAATGAGGAAGTTTTCCTGTACTATTGTTTAACAAATTAATAAGAACACAACTTGTGCGTCACGATATGCAATCAATAACTAAAAATAAAATAGATTTATCTATTAAATCAGTATTAATGTCCAGTACGAGAAATGTTAATGATTTATGTAAATAGGTACGTAAGTATTAAATATGTATGTATGTAAATCTTGCAATTTGATAGATGTTTACATAGGATTGTTGACAAAATTTCACTCAGACTGTATGTCGCGAGAAAAAATCATTTTCGCGTGTATTCCCTCGCGTATCTAGTGGCCTGCTGAAGATATATTATCAACGAGGGACTCGTACATTTCCCGTACTAGTTGCTTACAATCTTGCCGTCGTCTTATTTATCTCATGCACCCTGAAATACTTCATTCTGACAGCACGAGTGCATCAAATAAATAATGATTATCTTACCTTTTTTTTTCTTCTTTTTAAATACCTTAAGTGCATATTTCAAATATGTTTTATCATTATTTAAAACCAGGTACCATATACAACAACCACAAAAATATTCGTAAACTTTAAATAGATATACAATGAGTTAAACAATTGTTTTACTAGTGTAAGAATATGATTATCGTTCATTCAATATGGTACATACTGAAGTAATATTCGTCTGTGAATGCAGTACGTTTGTATTATAATGTTTTGTATTTCGATACAAAAAATAAGAAATGAAATATGTATATTATATGTAAAATATATAATTCAGTAGCGAAATTTTAATTAATGTAGAACAGAATAAGTTGAGTGAATATGTTGAACCCAGGGTCGTACCGCAGACTTTTATCGTCCGTGTGCCAACCAAGATCTTTAATACATTTTGACTCTGGTATCAGAGAAATGAAAATGAACTTTGTATCTGCTTGGATAATATATTATAGAGAAATTGATGGGACGAATTAAATTTGTAACCAGTTTGTATACACAAGAGAAAGAAAAGTATTTTATACAACCTTGTTATTACAATCAGCGTTGGAGACTAATATAAAAACTCAATAAATTTCAATCAAGTAGATAATTGTTTCTCATTCCAAAATAGGTTTAAAAGAATAATGTATTGTAAGACTCATGTGGTCGTTAATGTTTTCTTTATTAACTTCATTTAAATTAAAAGTTAATGAAAAGCAAACATAAAAGATGATAAAATAATTACTGTACAATAATGTTCTTTTTATTTTTTCCTCTAAAGTTATAACTCTTGTTTTAGGCAGCGATATATATATATATATATATATATATATATATATATATATATATATATATATATATATATGTAGAGAAAGAGAGAGAAGAATATGTATTACAAAATATAAAAAAAGAATCATAGAATTCTAGTTGCAACAGCTGAAAACTTGTATGATTTTGTTTGTTGGCATTGGCTGACAGGTGTTATTGCGCGGCTTTATATTGCTTAAAAATATTTTTATTATAATGGTATTGTTACTCACATTTAACTTTTCATTTAAAAATATCCTATTCGGTCTAGCATTCAAAGAATCGGAAATATAAACATTTGTAAAAGTTGTTTTTCACATTTTCAATTTCCTAGTTGTGTATCCGATATGTGTCTATTATATACTCCATTGTACGAAACACAAAAGATAGTTATCACATTATCGATTGTTGGAAAGATGAATGTACGTGCATTGTTGTGTATGTCTAGGAAATTTCAAACAAAGCTACCGACACATTAATGATGATGGAACTCTCGCATAGTCTAACGTTAAACGAGGAAGCCCTCAAGCAAATCCCAGATGCCAAACGACCTGTCTTCGTGTTCGAGTGGCTACGCTTCTTGGATAAAGTGTTGGTCGCTGCTCAAAAGGTACATATGCGAAACTTACTTTGTATCAAAATTAGAACATGAGTCCTTGTACAATATTGTTATATTGCATATTATTGACATTGTAGTACTTATACGTAAGTATATATAACATTTACCATATAGCCAGTCATATAGAAAAATAGTATCATAAAAAATTGTATAATAAATATTTAATTTCATTTTGACATTTCATGTATGTACTTATTAACAATATCAAGAAAAAATACTAGATCTATTTAAATTTATATAATATATACAAAAAATTACTTATTCCGTAAAATCGATGAAAATTTTGCCATATAATTGATAATAAATTATATTAATTTCTTCGGTTTTGCTATTTTACTATATTATTTTTTCACTTGTTATGTATAGTCTGACATAAAAGGCTGCCAAAAGAAGTTGGTGGAACAACTAACAAATCATATTCAGGAATCCCCTGGTCCGCCGACAAGGAAACTTATAGCAAGATGTCTAGCGACTTTGTTTTCTGTTGGTGATACATTTTTACTTTTCGATACAGTTAACAAGTGTAACGATATCCTTAAAAACAAAGATGATTCGCCCAGCTTCTTACCGACAAGGCTGTAAGTATTCATGTACCATAGTTATAATAGAATTGTAATGTTCCATTCAATCATTTAATATAATTGATTATATGTACATATGTTGTTTTATCAAGTGCTGCGATCTGTTGCGTTGGATGCATGTATGAGAAATTGGGCCGAATGATGGGACGATCTTATGAAGAAACCGTTCAGATTCTGATAAGATCTTTGCGAAGTGCAGAATCGCAAACGCGGATAGAAATAATGCTGACATTAGAGAAGGTACTTGCTCATCAAAATAACGAATATTCAGCAATTTACTGACAATGTCATTTATTTTTCCCATACAGGTTTGCGCTGGAATGGGTACAGCCATCACGAATGTACACAAAGACATATACAAAGCAACGAGACATTGTCTAATTGATCGCGTCATGGCTGTACGGTGTGCTGCATCCAGGTGTCTTCAGGAAATGTTAAATCATGCACCATTCCTGTATGCGTCAGAATTGGAAAGTCTGGCCACCCTGTGTTTCCGCTCATTCGATGGATCCAATTACGAAGTAAGGTGTTCGGTGGCCAAATTGCTTGGAGCACTTATAGCTGTTACGCAACAAAATCAGAAAATGGGCCAATCAGGTAATATGACAGTAGGAAATAGTTTTTGTTTTCTTATAGGTAATTTGATTTAGTTCTCGTACGCTCTTTATTTATACCTACGGATCCAGACTTTTGGAACACGGTGTGTATCATATTATGCAATGTAAATGAAATACTGATTCAACGTTGAAAACTAAGAGTATTTTGTTGCGAATCTACGTCGTTTTGCTTTATTATTTTAGATAAAAATTGCATTATTTGTAAAGAGGAATATTATTTACAGTACAACAACCAAAGGGTATAAAACTTGTATCTTTGGATGAAGCACTTGGGGTATTAATGTCAGGGTTCTTACGAGGTGGTGTCGGATTCCTGAAAGGTACTGGTGAAATTATAAAGGGAAGTTCAGGAGTCAACAGAGAAGTGAGAGTAGGAGTCACTCATGTAAGTTGTATTAAACTTGTTTGACACGTTCAATATTAACATGCATTTTCTAAAAATCCTCTTTACATATTTTTTAGTGTTATTTAAGAATGAAACGGCGTTTCTGTATAATTATTGGTTTATACAAAAACTCAGTCAATAAAGTGAATATAGCCATTTTTACACCTTATATGCGTCGGATGAATATGATAAATATGCATAGCTAAAATATTGCGATTTTTTCGTATGATAAAATATTCGCATAGAATATTGTACGTGTCAGATTTTGTATAAAATCCCGGTAATTACTAATAATATAAAAATATTTATAGGCCTACGTAATATTCGTGCAAATTCTTGGCGGAGTATGGCTAGAGAAGAATATCAGAACGTTTTTGTCACACGTTCTATATCTCGTAGCAAATCCGAAAGCAGCGTCATCGCATGTTGATGCAGTGTATTCCAGGAAATGTATCAATTTTATACTTCGAAGCATTTTTGGCAAAATGCTCAGTGAGAAAGCCCAAGTCTCTGCATGTAAGGAAATAGCACAAATAGTTATCAAAGAGATGACTTCAATTGGTAATTACAAAATACAGATTCAACATCAACATCCGCCGATACAATGTAAATTACTTTTCAGATTTTAATCCAGAAAACGCCAAGGATAGTAATCAAGAAACACTGTTTAGTCAGCATTTATTAGTGTGCGCCCTGCAGGAAATTGGAAGTTTAATCCTTAGTTTGGGAACCACTGCTCATGATTTGATCACAGACCAATCTCTCAGTGAGTTGTATTTAGTTTATGTATCTTGTTTCATAGTGTGATGAGTATTGTTTTATTCCATGCAGATCTGGTCGAGGCCACAATGAGCGTTTTGGTACATCCATGCCAGGCTGCACGACTTGCTGCTGCTTGGTGTCTCCGGTGCATATGTGTTGCTGTACCGAGTCAGATAACCCCACTCATAGACCGCTGTATCAGTGGCATTGAAGATCTACGCACATCACCAGAAGCTATATCTGGCAAGTCAACTACAAAATCGTCTTCAATCTCAATTTAACAGACCTAGGATGCTGAATCTTCTCTGGATTATAAATAACTGTTACAAATCTAATAGCATGCTTCCAAAAATTGGAGATATTCGCAGTGGCTTTTTTTGTGCATAATTCTTGGTATCCTCTGTTCACTAACAAGCCGCTGAAGTCGTTAAGGAAAAATATAACATACCTTTCTGTATTTAGGTTACAGTTGTGCTCTTGCGGCTGTGTTAGGGGGTGTAAGACTATCACCATTGGGAGTACCACACACCAAAGGCAAAATCATATTCAACACTGCTGAAGAACTATTACGCAGTGCCAGTCAGAACAGTCGACTGTCGCTAAACAGGACACAAGCAGGCTGGCTACTTATTGGTGCTATTATGACCTTAGGCAAGTCTGACATCTTATGTTAAATTCACTGAAGCAGTCTGACTGTGGACTTGTCTGTACAGGAGTGCCAGTCGTAAGGGGATTGCTACCGCGCATGCTGTTACTATGGCGCAATTCATTCCCTCGTTCCACTAAAGAGTTGGACTCAGAGAAAGCCAGAGGAGATGCGTTCACGTGGCAGGTTACTCTGGAAGGCAGAGCCGGTGCACTGTCTGCCATGCATAGTTTCTTACAGAATTGTCCCGAACTGGTGAACGAGGATATCATTCGAAGACTGTTGACTCCTGTCGAATCTGCCCTTGCAATGTTAACAAAGTTAGTAATATTAAACATATGGATATTAATAAACGTTGACACTGTCGAATATCCGGTTTCTAGGACGAAGTTCAATTTAAATCTCAAATCACGAGCAACTATATTTAAATGCAGTTACGTTAAATATCATTGATGCTACTAGATGAATTCGATATTCGTTTTGATTCGAAATTTAAATTAACCCTCGAAACCTAACATAAATTGTCCATCTAGGAATTTTACTAAGCCACAATTTGCTGGTATTTTATATATCGGCATTCTGCATATTCTATAATTTTTTTTTTATATACCATAGCATATCAAATATATTGAAGAGTTACGGCCAACAACTTAAGGCGCCAGCTGCAATGGTTCGTCTGCGATTGTATGAAACTTTACTGCTCCTTCCGGCTCAATCGTTTGAAGGTTCAAATACGCATCTATTGAGAATGTTAGTTGCTGAGTTCACTCTGACGGAGAACCCTGCAAACACAACTACATCCCAATTAAGGTCCGTGTGTCATGCAGATGACTCTGTCATCCTGGGTACATGGTTACAAGAGACTGATCACCGTACTATTGAGGATCAGGTTAGTTCAGTTTTGTTATTATTCACATTCAGCAATTTATATATTGTTGTGTCTCACACAACTGCAGTGAGCGTGTTACACTTCACGGCATATTTTCTTTGAATCCATCTATACATATTACACCCTGAGTATTGCACCGAATATTACATCATTATTTACAAATAATTATCTTCAGAACATAACATTCCGTATCCAACTATTTAGGTAACCATTGGTAACTAAACTGTCAAAACGTTAAATGCTTCCGGAAGCATATTTGTTTAAGGGTTTTGCCATAATAATAAAATAAAATAATTCTTCGTCTGTCACGTCTGCGTTCTTGTATCGTATTGTCTAACTGCAACCATGGTGTATATGACTTGTACTAGAATGTTAGTTTAATGATAATAGTTAATAATGTAGTTCTAACATATATATAAACAATATCCCAATATGTACTGGTTGTCAGTGTATTAACACAAGTACTTCCGAATCCCAGATGGAGCCTAATCGCAGACCCGATGGTGAACATGTGAGTAAACTTCACCAAAACGGATTACTCTAATTTTGTTGTTGTATAGTAATCTGTTTCTGTTTGATGTATGTGAATTTATTCACAGTTTTATGCATGATGTTGTTTAACTTATATTTTCAGTTTCCTCGTAGTGTGCTATATGTTTTTATGTGTTTGTTTTGATTAGTTCATAGTCCCTGGTGTTAATAGTATTCGTGAGCTCGTTGTTAATTGTTGTTAATTTTTATTGCAGCTTCAACCAAATAGTGCTGCAGGTTCTGGCGCGTTAGAGCATGATCCATGCTGCCTCTATCGACCAGTGGCTGGCGTTAGTATTTTTCTTCGCTGTTCATTCAACAGAATATTCACAAATATTATAATTACAGGGTGAAATATTGCCAGGACCACTACCGTTAGGCGTAGCAGTAATAGACATGTCGGTTGCACTTTTCGGTCAGATATTCCCAAGGGTTGCAAACAAACATCGTCTGCAAATGTTAGAACATTTCGCCGAATGCATCAAACACGCTAAGAGCTCTCGACAAGAAGCTGTACAGATGAACGTTTTCACCGCGCTGTTAAGTGGTCTAAAAGGTTTAACAGAAGCTAAAACTAGTTTCGGTCAAGAAGATGTAAAGAAATCAGCGACATCTTTGATAGTGGTTAGTTCATAGTTTCACATGCAACGTCAAAATAGGGTCTTGACAAAATTATTTTCTTTTTACAGAGTGCATTAACATCAAGTAATCCTATACTACGTTGTGCCGCTGGGGAATCAATCGGTCGTATGGCACAAGTGGTCGCTGATTCAAGATTCACAGCTGAACTGGCACAGACTAGTTTCGACAAGCTGAAATCAGCCAGAGATGTAGCAAGTCGCACGGGACACTCACTGGCATTGGGTTGCTTGCATAGATACGTGGGAGGAATGGGTTCCAGTCAACATTTGAATACAAGCGTCTCAATATTGCTTGCACTTGCACAAGATACTACATCACCAGTTGTTCAGGTAATCTTTTGTTTCCTAAATTCTAAGAATTTACTTCAATAGCTTAAACTATAATGCTTAAACTCTATTTCTAGGTGTGGTCACTACATGCACTAGCATTGATATCAGACTCTGGTGGTCCAATGTTCAGAGGTTATGTTGAGCCTACACTTTCCCTCGCACTAAAACTACTGCTCAATGTTCCTCAATCGTACGTGGACGTACATCAGTGTATTGGTAAAGTTCTCGCTGCATTGATCACCACAGTCGGTCCCGAACTACAGGGTAACACCACATCTATATGTATGGCACGCGCATCATTCCTGTGCGCATGTGCAATCATGCAAGATCACCAAGATCCATTAGTTCAAGCAGAGGCTACAGGTTGTTTACAACAATTGCACTTGTTTGCTCCTAGACATGTGAATCTATCATCTCTAGTTCCTACACTATGTGTAAGTGTAGAAATAATCTAGACGAATATACTGAATGAAACAAAGTAATTTCCCTTGAGATATATGATGTACAAGTATGTGTTTCTAATGGTTATAGCGTACTTTATCAAGCAATCATCTGTTACTACGCAAGGCTGCCATATCCTGCTTGCGTCAGTTGGCGCAACGCGAGGCGAAAGAAGTGTGCGAACATGCCATGACGTTGGCCAGTGAAAGTCGCGATTCAAACACCGTTGAAGGTTTACTTATAACTGAGACAGGTCTTCCAGGAGTCTTATTCAGTATGCTGGATACTGAAACAGATGCCAAATTAATAAAAGATATTCACGATACCCTCATTAGTATGCTACAAATGTTGGCTTCCGACAATCTGTCACTGTGGTTAGGATTGTGTAAAGATGTTTTGACAATTGCCACAGGTATGTATTGCTAATGACAAATATGTAAAACATATAATATTTCTCATCAAGTCCTAGACTCTAGTTTCACTGAAATTGTGTCTATAATTCATGTAAACTGATTATCAAATAATGTGACTTATATTACCTTTTCAAATACAATAAACAGTACCTATATTTATATATGCATATAACGGCCGGAAGCCGGGAATCTAGTACATGGTTCAATTTAAATCTTCAATGAAAATCAAAAAGCGAAATTGTACTGCTTACTTGTTAGATAACATTCGATATTGTTCATTTGGCCCTAGAAACTCTGTATGAGATAATAATAATAATAGTAATCGCATTAATTTTGTCATATTGCAAATGTAATAGTAGCAATAATTGTAAAACACAATGTTGTTGTTACAGACAGCAGTACAGGTACTGAAGATTCTACCAATGTAGCTGTAATAGATGGTGATGACAACGACGATGGCGAACCAGATGATGATCAGACCGAATTCCATGCAGAAGAAAATATGTCAACGCATCCCGCTGTGCAACCCCGTTGGCCAACCAGGGTATTCGCTGCGGAGTGTGTCAGAAAAATCATAGGCACCTGTGAACCTAACCGGGGCGCACATTTCGACCTAGTGCAGGCGAAAGAACTGCAAATGATCAAAAATAGAGGTACGTCATTCATCTAACATCTAAACAATTTGAAATAAATATACATTGCGAAATAAACATTTTCTACTGCAGGTACATGTATAGAAATAACGAAAATCGTTTTATATGTACGTACGTAATTTGGAATGAAATTTAGTAAAATTTAAATAATATATGACGTTTAAGATTTAAAATACTTTGCTATTGTTAAACGTCTGGACCGTGAACTATATTATTTTTCATTGATGGTTACCGCGGGGAGATATCAATAGAATTTTGATTTGATTAAAATTCAATACATATCCATTTTTAATTGCAAGAAAAGTAATATTTTATATTTTCTCATTAAATGTTGGATAAATTTCGGAAAAACGTCATTAATGTATTTGAAAGTAACGGCGTAATAATTACTGCATAACTAAAATATAAGGCGATTTCCCCTCTTTTAGAATTTATAAAACAAAAATAAATACTCTTATATTTTTGTGGCATCAGCATATTTACGTACGAGTTGGAATAATAATAGGAGTATAACTTAATTAAAATATGTTCGAATTTTACATAAATACATTTTTCTATCACTTTCATATTCTTTATGATTTAAATCAATACCAGAATCGGTTTCAAAATTAGAATCTCATATCGTTTTATGCGCAACGCACAAATATTCAGTAGATGTTAAAATTGCATTTAAATCCGTAAGCGCTGTAACATATTTCGACCGTATGTTCATGATCCGGATGAAAAAAAAAACCACTTCGTTACTATAGCAACTCGTGAAGCAAAAAGATGGCGTTGTGTCAGCAACTGCGCATTCATATTAAATAAATGCCTGGGAGAAAGGTGTTACATGTAGTGGATATGCATCATGAGAAGCGTGAGATGTTTTGTTTGTTTTAATTGTCGATGTGCGCAATAATCAAAAAATTCAACTTGGACAGGGGTGGGTCGGAAATGCGTATAAATCATTGCGCATAAAACAATATTGGTCAATACCAGTGCAACCGTTTCGACAGTCCAAGTCATTCAGTGCAACTGAACTATATCAGTACCGAATTAACAGCGAGAATTTATAACAGTGATTTAGCATCATTCGCGATGAAAGTTCGGGAGCAACTCTTTGTGCGATGGTTTCATTTTCTTACCAACGATCTCCGACTACATCATTTATCGTTGACTGACCACCAGAACATGATGGTGTTCGCCATCTTACGCATATATCTGATTCAACAGCCTGCGGCTTCTGTCTGCTTGCGCCGCTGCCAGAGCTTTTACAGAAAATGGAATTCGAGCATTGAGCAGAAAATGTGATCCCCAACTGATCGACAATAATTCAAATATATATTAATTAGAACAAATGAATTTTAAATTACGAGAATTAATTTTGATTAAATTGGCGATTTCTTAGTATTTAGCATAATCATTTTTCATTTCATTACATTAGAAAAATAATAGGAATAGTCCAAAAATAATGGTATAAACCAGTAGGAGATACTTTGTATAACAATTAAAAATATACTGAATAATTTGAAATAATAATATCAATTTACAATTAATATATCAGGAAAATTAATTACATGTCTCTTCATTTTCTGATGCTATAGGTGATTATTTAGTTCTACATCTATCCGACTTGGTTCGTATGGCTTTCATGGCCGCAACTAGTGATTCCGATCCTTTGAGATTGGAAGGTTTGAAAACATTGCAGGAAGTTATTGAAAAATTTGCCCGTGTTCCTGAACCAGAATTTCCTGGTCATTTACTTTTGGAACAATTTCAAGCACAGGTATGATAAATAATTTTTTCAGTAGACACAATTTGTTTAATATAAATAGATTTTCTCTTTATTATTTTGTTTTATTATTGATTTATTTTTACAGGTTGGTGCTGCTCTCAGACCTGCTTTCACGCCAGAAACTTCATCTCTGGTAACAGCTGCAGCTTGTCAAGTGTGCTCCACGTGGATTGGTTCAAACGTTGCACGTGATTTGAACGACTTGCGCAGAGTACATCAGTTGTTGGTATCTTCTCTCGGCAAGTTGCAGATAAAAACCAATACGACTCAACTGTACAACGAGAGTCTGGCTACACTAGAAAAACTAGCAATCCTAAAAGCTTGGGCAGAAGTGTATGTTGTCGCAATGGTAGGCAACGGATCTGCACCTGGAAACGTCACAAAGATCACCTCCAACACGAACATGAGTACGGATGATGAATTTGGAGATTTCGAGTACAGAGGTGAAAGTCTACTGAATCTGGTGCAACCAGAGTTGGTTAGTTTATCCAAACATTGGTTGGCTGCGTTGAGGGATCATGCTTTACTATCGCTACCTCCAGGTAAACAATTATTTTGTCTCTACTGGTCAATAATCGCTAGGTTTTATTACAGTTGCATAGTTCTGCAGGCACAAACAGTGAGTATGTATGTACATCATTGTGCTTTTCTGATTGTTTGTCGTTTAGTAACTACAATATTTATGTGGTTGCTCAAAAATCGTTTAATGCAGAATCTAAATTTAACAAATGTACTTGTATTATCTATCTTAAATCCTTTTATATCAAAGAATTGTGATCATTCAGTTCTAAAGCAGTTTAGTTTCGTTTCAAGATTGAACCAGAATGAAAATCCAAACAATGTGTCAATGTTCTTCCTGTATCCTCTATGTTAAATGTCTATAATATGTGCAACTGGACATCACTGAATGAATGATGTTTGTACTTTCAGAATTCGCTAGTCAGCTGCCGCATGATGGTGGTGCATTTTACACAACGGACACCATGGAATCGTCAAGGCCCCACTACTCTGCATCCTGGCCCCCAATCCTGCACGCTGCGGCCTTATGGTTGAACGCTGGAGGTTTCGATACAAAAAGTACTGACAACGATAAAAATTCACACACGAAAAACGTAAACGATAATTCGAATAACAACATTTCGACTGGAGATTCAAGCTGTGACAGATTCCATTTACTATTTGGTAAAAACTATTTTTTATATTTTTATTAGTGTAGCAAAATTATTTCGTTTCTGGTCGAAATTCTAAACGATGAGAAGTAATGAAGTGACTTATAACAAAATATGCATGAGATCGAAAATAAAACCATTTGTGCAATGTCTATCCGTTCGTATATACGAAACCTACGTTGGTTTATGATGGATTTAATTGATATTTAGATATTTTCAAACTGAAATGATTTTGAATTACATTCTACTTTACATGTTTGAGAAATTTTACTTTTTGCGTTATTTAATTGTTCCATTCATTGAATCTAATCAAGGGTTGTAGGTAACTCCATTTCAATTGCATTTTTGAAGAAAAACAGTCCGACTTACGTTATTTGCAAGGTTTAAACATACATACATACATACATAACATCACGCCTTTCCCATTACTGGGATAGCAGGCCCTTTAAACAAAAAGTAATTAAATGATTCGCCATTTATATATTTGGTTCGCAAGAAAAAACAACTATTAAATCATTTGGTTGGCATGCTATGTTTTTGTCGGCAGTGAAAAAATATCAGGCTGCAGTGCGTTGTTAACAAACATACTAAATTTGATCTGCAAGTAAACACATCTTTGGTTAGCTTAATATTTATGTGTATTCAGAATAAATATTCATGAAACAAAATTATTAGTTGGTCAGTAGGATTATAAAATTGATCAGCAACAAAATTATGAAATTTAAAACTCATGAATGATCATTAACATTTTCAAATAATGTTTTGCTTATATTAAATGTATGGAATGGTTGTCAGGAGGGTAGGGGGAGGGGTATATTATTAGGTAGGGTAGGGTAATATTTAATTTATTTTTTTCGTTGTTTTATTTTTAATAAGATTACTATAGGTAGGTTAGTCATTATTTTATTAGCAGATTAAAATACATTTTACAAGTTGCTAAAATTTTATTACATGTGACTTACGATTTGCTGTAAATGTATTTAATTAGACATAGAAATAACTTTAGAGCTTCCTAGTATAACATTATTTGCTGATCAATCTTGTTCTACTTGCTTACCACAAGTGGCTGCTCAACTGACTATATTTGCCGGCAGAACACATTTTAGAGCTGACCGAAACCTCAAATGTTATGCTGACCGTTTAAATCAGTGGTTCTTAAAGTGGGGGGCGCGACCCCCGAGGGGGTCGATAAAAATTTTTGAGGGGTCGCAGAATATTTGGCGAGTGATCCATTATTGCAACTAAACAAATAAATCTGCTAATAATAAAAACAATTAGTAATTCATTTTAATTAAACAAAAGAAATTACCTCCTGGATTTTAGTCCCCTCCAACATTTTTCTGCGCACACGGTTCGGGGGTCCTTCAGAATTTTCAATTGTGAAAAGGGGTCGCGCGACCAAAAAGTTTAAGAAACACTGGTTTAAATGATAGCCGTTTCAAACTTCACTTTCACATTTATTTTTATTTTTTCTTTATAAAACGAAGCGTTTTATTTGATCACTTTCTCAGCCGTTGTACTCCGCGGCCCGCTTGAACATATTCTTGTTAAATTTGGCCTGCTATTTACGAAAGGTTGTTGACCCCTGACTTATGTAATGCAGTTATCTCGTTGCACAAAATTGTACGTTTGGTTGCCTAACTCCGGGCGAATTATTTCGTATAGCACTAGTAGGTATTTAAAATTTTATTTATTTATACAAACACATTCACTGGCATACGCAAGAAGATCAGAATCACCGCTACCAAGTAAATAAAATTAACCTATTAATCGTAGCGGGTTGAAATTATAGCTAAGATTGTCTCTGTTTGTAATGGCAGCGAATTGAAAATGGGAATAATTTTTATTATAAGTAAAAAATAACCGTAATTCGAAAACAAAACATTTTGGGCACTTTTTGTTCATGATCTTAGTTTTGGTTTAACGAGTAATCTTGTAAATTTTTTAAATCCATCATAGACCAGTAAAAAGTCAACACCAAAGAACAGTTAACTGTTCTAATATAACCGATAACAACATATACAATCAGTGGTTCTGCAGATTTTGGACAATATGTTCATATTTTTTTATATACTCTTGTAACTGTTTCTTTTCTGCAATGTCACTCATAATACAACATCTATCATCGACACAAAATGTTGAACAACGTTTTATACATTTTACCGTCGTTTTAATATTGCATACTTTGTTATGGTATATTAACTACATAAACATAAAGTTTTAGTAAAATATTGTAGCTGTCCAGAGCAAAGCTTGTTTTACAATTTTTAAGATAAAAATGACTTAAATGTGTCATATAGACAGTCATTTTCAAATCAAGAAATTTAAACGTTATAACTTTAGTACTGTAACACAATTCACTGCGATTTTGACGTCATAGGGCTCACGTCACGTCCCTAAACTTACGGCGAGTTTAAATCTGGTGAAGCAGATATACGACGAAATAAGTCGTTCGGACCACAAAATTTATATTTTTATTCTAAGTTTTACAGTCGACTGTGTGATACAATCCGCTAAGCGGTTACATTATTGTAATTAGGCTGTGTTTGACACAGGATGATGGACAAGTGGCGCTGCGATGGTTTGGACTGTGGACAATCACTAGTACTGAAACGAGAGAATCCCTATAAACAGATTTGTACATACAATAAGTAAACGTAACTGGCTGCACATAGACAGATCTATGTTAGTTCGAAGCTCGGGCAGCCCGACTGACTACTGTGAAGTGATAGGAGGTAAGATAGTGATGATAACAGTGTGCGGACCGCCATTCCACTACACTAGCGATCGACCTATTGTACTGCATTGTATCAGTGTTCATCTATTCAGCTGCTCATGGCACACCGGTAGTATAGGCAGTATTAATAATATTCATCTATTCAGTTGCTCAGGAGCACACCGATAGGAATTTGTACTTGCTCATAGAATGTGGAATGGATCAAGGAACCAAGAAATCCGAACGGCAGAATGCATCAAGTGCTGCAGGCTGTGTCCTTTGGCTGCGGAGACACCAGCGGGGCCGGGGTTGAAGCTTCTGTACACACGCCAGCTTCAGCAGAGGCCTTTGTGGAACTAGGACACCGATCGAGGGCGAATTTTCGGTCAGTGGCTGCTTGTCCCCACCACACGTCATGGTCAGAAAGGGCCACTCGCGCCCTTCTGCCGTGTAGGCTCGGTAAACAAGACGGAGTAGGCCACGCGCGCCAACGACGTTCAGAAACGCCGCGAAAAACAAAACTCCTCCAACCTGGACACTCCGACTATGCTGCAGCGGAGTCCCTCCTTGCCGTTGCCTTTGGCTGACCATGTGAATCCACTCACATGCGACTGACAGGTAGAGCCGGCACGGCGTGGACCCCAACCGCGTGGTTTGATCAAGACCACTGCGAAAAGGCGAACCACGTCGATTAGAACTCCAACTGAGAGCAGAGTTCTGCGAGTGCCATGGCCTAGTAAACGACACCCGCGCCGTACGGACTTGGCACCAAAGCACGGCTCGGTGGTTGGCACTGGTGGAAGCCGAGCTGGAGCTGGTTGGTGCCGCATGGTCTTCGGTTCAAAAGATTGAACGTCGAACTGGGGCTGTGCATCCCTTTTTAACTCGCTCTCCTCACTCACACAAGACATGGAGATGTTACCATCCGAATACCCACTGGACTGTCTTAAAGCCTGATGAAGATGTCTGTACTAATTAATAAAAAGAGACGGATATATATGTCGTTTGATAATTCTTTAAACACACAACCACCCGTCGTGATCTGTGACTAGCAGAGATACGTCTCATCTCCCCGCCATTCATACGGTCTGCCTAAAGTTTACACACGGGGATGCTAAGAGAGACAGGTTATCCATCTGGTTCCAGTAGGATAGAGAATCAACTTAAATTCAATTACAGTTATTAAACAATAGGAGTTGCATTTATTCCGCTACGCTACCACAAATGGCAACTATCCGAAAATCTTGTAATCACCCGATAAGAACGAAGTCATAAGACACTCATGAAAAGGTAAGGCATACCTTCGCGCTTCAATACAACTTGCTTATAGGGTGTTTCAATCGCGATTATTAGCGTTTTAGTGCCGGATAGTTAGATTTGTCATTATATCCCGTCATATGAGATCGCTGTGGAATCTTCGTCTTATGGTGAAACTGTACTCACATGTATGAAATCAAGTGTCCGGTCACCTCTGGTTTATATCATCTGTAGCGGTTGCATTACGCTCAAGTGGCTGAGCTCGAATATTTTGATTAGGTGTTTGTTTTAAAACTTACTTGAAATAACTACGTTAATTAAATAGTTCGATAACGTAAAAATAAAAAAAAAATTTAAGCAAAGAGGCGATCCGTTACAGTACTTTGTATTTCAACCTATGTGAGAATTGGCAATTATGCATTCTACACACCTGAAAGAACCTAATATCAATTCTGACAACTTTTGCATGCTGAAGATATACTCTACCATATACTGTTAGCATCTCCTACCATGGTTTAGTAATGATAAGGATTATTCAAACAACCTCAGGCGCCGACTACATGGGATCACCCCCTACATGATTAAATTTTATTTGAAATACATTTATTATCTGAGGTAGGAGGATACATTTTCGACGGCTGAGGTTTTTTTTATAGCTCGGCTGAGGTTTTTAAAGCAAATTTGCCCTCCGTACCAAAATTAAAAAGTCTGCGTCTATGCAAGCAACTGGTAATATTGTTAAAGAGGTTCATGAACCTTAGGGAGTTGTCTAAATATTTCTATTAAACCATAGTAATATCGTAATCATCCTTATCACATCTTAATGTTTCTTATGAATTGCTATTGATAGATTGTTTCATGTTTTCTGGACGCCCCCAAAAAAGAACCCGGTATATGAATCATGAATACAATAAAGCATGATTTCTGTACAATGTAACTAAATATTCACAAACATGTACTAGGTGGCGCAAAAGTTGTCACTCTATCGGAATTTACTATCATTTTTTCAAATGACGTCTGATGTAGAGATACAACATAAATCGCTATGCTGCTGAAGAACGTTCTCCTAAACCTTGAACACGAAGATAATGATTTTCCATTGAAAATATCTTGAGCGACGAGGCGCATTTCTAGCAATGCCGATACGTGAACAAACAAAATTATCGCTTCTGGGGCACTCAAAATCCGTGTATAATGCATAAAGAGCCATTGCATCCTCTCAAGATCATTGTTTGGCGCGGCGTTTACAGAGGAAAAGTGATTGGTCCATATTTTTTGAAGACGGCGTCGGCAACAATGTTATTGTGATTGTTGGGCGCTACAGAACCATGATGAACGACTTCTTGCTGGGTCCAATTGACGAAATGAGTTTGGAGAACATGTGGTTCAAGTAGGATGGTGTAGCCAGACACACACAGCATAAGCCACACTGGACATTTTAAAACAAGCGTTCTCGGCCGCCTAATCTCTCGTTTTGGCGATTTGAACTGGTTCGCAATACCTCCTGATTTTACCGTTCCAGACTTGTTTCTTTGGGGTTTTTTGAAGTCACGGATATATACGAACAAGCCACAAACCTTAACGGCCCTAAAGCAGAACATTCGACAAATATTGGAGAATTTAACGCCGGAAGTTTTGAGAGAAGTCATGGAAAATGCTATGAAACGAGCATCAAATCTGGCGGCGACCACTTGAGTAATATTATTTTCGCGATTTAATGAAAAAAATTAAACGTTTAAATAAACATAATTAACAAACAGAACCATTTTTTTATTTACAAACTTACAGCCTTGGAAAATCGAATGATTATCTGTGCGCCACCTTGTATATTAAGAAATAATATCAAAGAAATGCACATAGTAAAGTGATAATCACGAACTTATAGATCAGCAGTCTTTAATATCTTTGAAAAACGCTGTTCTAGATAGTAGTATACTCTTACCGACCTGCAAACATATCGATATAGAGTTATAAGATTCTAAACGCAATTCGATTTTCTTTGGTCCACTATAAATTTCAGAACCTAGATAATTGCAAAATGTACCACGGCATGGTATAAAATTTAGAATTTTAAATTTAGAATGTTAATTCACAATGATATACCTACTCAAATGACAAGCTTCATTCACATAAGATTAGTGCAGATGCAGTGCCGATGGTAGTTGCAGTGCAGAAGTTAGTGTAGTTGTGCTCTACAAAAAGCATTCACATAAAATTAGTGCTGAGCAACGCATTGTAATCGAAATATCTGATAAGTGTCAAATTTATTTAAACGAGTCGCAGTGCCAATGAAAGCATTCTCTTTTCTCTGCCTGGCTTTGAACATTTTGGATCTACGATCCCAAATTTTGGAAAAATCTTTTAGTATCTCGGTTAACCTTTCGTCAGTATTCATTAAAGGTAGGGATGCGCATCGAATGACGATGTTTGAAGAACATCGATGTTGAGCCAAAATACATCGATATTTTTGCATCGATATTTTACTTCCGATGTTTTTATGACATCGATGTTGAAGATTCGATTTTCGATGCTATTTTGTTTTGTTTTTGAGAGCCATCTAACAGCAGGGTGCCGCCCTGGTACTTTATGCGGGAACTACTTTCTTGTGGAGAATATGGCGGGAAATTAAATGAAAGATGAAGTTTATTTGTACTTAAGGATTCCAGTTTGTGAATTTTCCAAAAATCCTTTGGAAGTATGGCAATAATTATTTCCAACATATCCAACACTGTTCAAAGTGGCTTAAAAATACCTGACAACAGTAGCAAACTTAGTTCGATCGGGCGACTATTTTCCAAAGCTGGTCAAATGTTGACTCAGCTACGAAATCGTTTAAAGGGCAGTCGATTATCGAAACTTTTATTTTTACAAAGTTTGGATAAAAAAGTTGGGATATGGCTTAATTGTTCTATATCTAATATTTTCATTATCTGTATGTTTAACATAATTATTTTATTATATTTATAATTATTATACCTGTTATTTTTTTGCTATTTGTTATATAGGTTACATTATTTTTTCATTACATCTTTTTTGTATTTTAATAATAGTGTTTATAATACTCTGATGTTTGTTTTATTACTTGTATTTCAAAAAGTAAGGGTAACTAGTTTAAATGTAGTAAATAGGCATCCAGCTTCGATGTCCAAAAACATCGATGTTTTCATTACGATTTATTGCTTACATCGATTTTGCTTTACGATGTTACAATCGATGCCCAACATCGATGTTTCGCTGGTCGATGCGCATCCCTAATTAAAGGTTATAGTAGGTTCTATTGAAAATGACATTTATGGTCGTACTGCGCATGACCGTCCAAAATGTCTGTTCCTATTGGTGGAATTAACGGTGTGTAGTGCAGAAGTTTGACATATACAAACTTTCGCACTACCGATACCGTAACAAACTGCACTAATTTCAATTGTGAACGGTTAGCCCTGATTGCGCATGACAAATATTCTGCACTGCACTACCAACTGCACTATAACCGAACTAATCTTATGTAAATGAAGCTTAAGTCTACATTTTGTCGCTCCCAAACATACAGACAAATACACAATTTAGTGTTCAATTAATGTACGGTTAAAAAATAAATTGGAAAAATGGAAATGGGTGATACTGAAATGACGAACCTCCAAGATGCGGTCTACAATTTCGTTCTGCGATGACGAGGCATTGACAGCGGAGCCAATGCATCGCTGACGAGTCAAGAACTCATACTAACTGATGCGTTTTGATTATATTGGAAGCTGAGCTCAGACCATCAGAAACAGCCTGATTTGTTATCATGCTTTGCGCACATTTTTATAGCCTGAACAATATCAAACTATAATCTACATTTTGGAATTTTTGTCTCGCGGTATTCGTGAAAAACGTTATCCCTTGTCTCATAGTTCGTACTAAAAATTATTTTGCTACGTCTCATTATAAGACCGGTACATACAAATTAGGAAATTGGAATATAAATAAGTCCTAATGTACGATATAATCAGTTAGAGACGTACTGGAGCCCGAGGACATGATTTGTAAAATTCATAGTGTATGTATCCGAATCGATTATAGGAATTGTTTCGTATTGAAATGAATTACGTATTATGAAGCATTCTAATGTACGATAATAGATAATGGACGTATAAGGAAAGCACTAAATTAATTATCTTGGCAAACATGTACATATATATATTTATATTATATTGTCAATTCCGAAGCTCATCATCAATATTATTAATAAGAAGTATTATGTCCGTTTTATGAACTCGTCAACTTTAGTTAAGATTACGACGCGTTTCGAATGTTCCTTCACTATTTATATACCTGCCATTGGTGTGTGACTGTTTAATGATGCGTGTTTTTCGTGTAATATTTTGAGTGATGTGAATATGACGTTAGTTTGGCTGTTTATTTGTATGTATATTATAGGTTGTTTGAGTTTTTCTTTATATATCTCTAGATTTTCGATCATATTTAGTTTCCTACTTTTGGGGTGTTTTTTAATTATTTTCTATATGTCTTTTGTCGCCTGCTGCGTGTTTCGCGTAGTTGGAGTCGATTTTAAGTGTTTTATAAAGGAGTTTATGTGTTCTTTATCCCTGTCTTTGAATTTTCTACCGGTTTGGCCTATGTAGTTTAGATTACAAGTGTTACATTTTAATTTGTATATGCCGCTTTGGTTGTATTTATCGATGTTCTCTATATTGTTATTAATTTTACTTTTGAGGTTGACTATAGTTTCGTAAGCTATGTTTATGTTATGTTTTTAAAAAATATTAGTTATTTAGAAGTTTATTTCCCTATTAAAGTAAATGTGGCCCATTGTTTAGGTTCTTGAATGTTGATATTGTTTGATAGTGTTTAGTTCTTTTGGTGATCTTAACTAAAATGGACGAGTTCATAAAACGGACATATTACTTCTTATTAATATATATTTATGTACAAGAATTAATTATGAGCGTCCAATGATATTTACTGAAGAAACTGTTTCTAAATTATTAATCGGCGAACTGAAGAAATAATCATCAAATTGATAACCACCTTACGATAATTATTGATGACAAATTGACATGAAGAAAACATTACCGATTTGGCAACTAAATATTATTTCCTAGCCCTGTACGATAATTGACAATGGACGTATAAAGAATTTACTGAAGAAAATATTAACAATTTGGCGGCTAAAAATTATTTCCTAGCAATGTACGATAATTAATGATGGACGTACAAGGAATTTAATGAAGAAATTATTGCCAACTGAAAATTTCGTTCCTTATAATGGATGAGGAACATACATGGAATTTTACTGAAGAAATCAGTATCAAATTCAAAGCTTAAAAAATTGTTTGCGACTAATGTACGATAATTGATGATGGACGTACATGAAATCATGACAAACATGACTGGATACGCTCGATGTACAAACTTTTTACTGCAATCATGAAATTTTCAACTAATACTTTCGTACTAATGTACGATTATTTATGCTGGACGTACATAGAATTTACAGAAGAAATTATTAGCAAAAATACAAAATAATGTACTTAAGAAATTATTACCAAATTGGCAAGTGAAAATATTTTCTACTGTACGATAATCGATACTGGACGTACATGGAACCGAGTGAAGAAATTATTACCAAGTTTAACAGCAATTAGCTGAAGAAAACATTACAAAATTGGCAAAAAAAGTTGAAAATATATGACATATTGTATAATAATAAAAGTAAAACAGGATTAACATATCTAAGATTATAGGTATGTTCTGATGTATGAAAATTTGCTGATGGACATACTAGCTCATTGATTAGCGTAGACAAAATATTATTTATATTTCACGAATATAATAAATAAACCTAATTTGTATTTTCGGATGTAGATTTGTCGTAATGTACGAAAATCAATGCTAGACGTACAAAGACATCCAGTTAGAAATATTGAGGTATTTGTGTACCAAAGTACGAAAATTTCAGAGAGACGTACAATGCCACACAATTAAGCGGAGTTTAGAGACAAAGACCAGTACGAACATGATATTTGGGAAGTCAAAATAAACCATTTGTGACTTTATATTGTTCACTTATTATTTGCATTGCACCGATACCAAACGGGCTAAGGTATTTATTCGAAATACCGTGGGGAAACTCTATCGTTTTTTGATATGATTTGTTTGGTACCGATTTCGGTGTCTATGCATCTAACCATTGTCTCTACCCTACTCGCTAATATATGAAACGTATAACTGCGATTATGTTTCTGTATTGAACAGATATATGTAACTGTGGAGACTCCGACGACTACATGTGCTCTATAAACCAAGGTACAATCCAAACCAAATTTTCTCAAAGCATATTCAAAATAAACCAAATTACAAGATCTGAATCTAAACATATTACCTGTATACAGATCCGACGATAAAAACGTTAGGAAAGTATGCCAAAGTAGCAAAATAAAGTTTTGTCCAACATTTTGAAAACCACTGTGAGATATTTCAAATTACACTGGAAAATTTAACACGACGACGGGAGAGGAAATATCAAATTGATTGCTAAATTTATTCCTATAACGTATGATAAGGATTTTATAGAAAATATGATTATAAAATTTTGTGCTAAATTTGTCTTAGTAATGTACGATAATTGATGATGGACGTACATCGATTATTACTGAAGAAATCATTACCAAATTGGCGACTATATTTTTTCTATGTATGTACATTAAATGGTTCAAGGATTTTCGGATGAAATTTTGTCCCAACTAACTACAAAATTTACTTACTAATGTACGATCTTTGATGATGGACGTACATGGATTATTATTGAAGAAATTATTACCAAATGGGCAACTAGATTATTCCAGTTAATGTACAAAAATTGATGATGGACATTCAAGATGATTTCCAAATTCACAACTAAATTTGTTCTATTAATGTACGATAATTGATTATGGACGTACATGGATTATAACTGAAGAAATTATTTCCGAATGTGAGCAAAATTTCTTCCAGCTAAGACAATTAATGATGGACGTTCCTAAAAAATCTACCAAATTGACAGTTCAAAATGTCTTGACCATGTACGAGAATAAAATAAGGGACGTACAAGGCATTTTATTGAAGAAATTATTACCAAAGTTGTGGATACAAAAATAGGTCTTCCTAATGTACGAAACTTGACAATGGACGTACAAGGATTTTCAATGACGAAATCGTTACCAAAATGTATAATCAAATAGCATTCAATGCACAAAATTTGATCAAAAATGTTGGATAAATGATGTGAAACTTCGTACTATATATGTCCCAATGTACGATAATCGATTATTGACGTATCAGGATATATATATAAAAAATATCAAGCTTTATTGAATAACAATTGAAATAAATTAATCATTAATATACATTTGTTGACAGGTAATATGTAAGAAAATATATGAAACGGACAGACGTTGCTCAAATTGGTTTTATTTTCGATCACATGCAATTTTATATATAATTTATAATCTATAACTCTATTTTAGAATTTCAGCCAAGGAAACTGCTGCGAATTCTGTTATAAGCATATATACATATATATATAATAAAATTTATAATTTATATATATATACAGTAGAACCCCAGTTAACCGAGTCTGAAATAACCGAGTTCCGGGTTATCCGAGCCCAAATTTATCCAAATTATCCGAGGTTGCTTCAAAAGCGATCCGGATTATCCGATTTTGCGTGATTCTTGTGTCCGGGGAATCCTCAATTTACGTGCGATTTCCCATCACTCGAAGCGAAATAGACGCGTGCTTTCATATGTGTGGTCCTGCAGTAAATTCGAGAGTGTCGTGTATTATTAATGTCCGTTTCATCATGGCGCAAAACAAGAAGAAAAGAGTTGTCATATCCCTTTTATTAGAAATAAACTGTTATGAAGCATTTCCTTTATATGACTATAAAATTTAATCCAAAGTACGCATGTATGTGATGCATTTTACCAAAATCCGTATTATCCGAGTTTTCAGTTATCCGAGGTGGGTACCCCCCCACATTACCTCGGATAATCGAGGTTCTACTGTATATATGTATATATATATATATATATATATATATATATATATATATATATATATATATATATATACATATATATATACTCTTCTAAAGAGTATTAATAAGAGGAAACATTATATTTTGCAAGTGCAATTTTAGTTCTTCACAGAAAAATCAGATGATTCAAGAAACATTAAAGTTTGTACAGTTATATACTTTCGTTTAATGTATGGAACCAATCCGATACTACTGTAAATTTTTGCATATACAAAATTGTTATAATCTCAATAATAATAATTTTTAGCAGAGCCGGATCAAAGGTGTGGCAAGTGAGGCTTGTGCCTCAGGTGTGCAGCTGTGGTTGACGGCGCAATATTCTTGAAATATAAGTTTATTTATATACTTTTAGTATTTTTTATTAGTAACAAAATTATTCGAAAATTATGATAGAAATAATAAATTTTATATAAATCGTCATTATAATTATTAGTATTAAATGGTCAGTCCAATGGATTTTAAAGTAATTGATCAATTTACATATACATTAGCCAGAATAATTAATTTGTAATTAATATACAGGCTGTCGTATTTAAACGGGCCACTACTGGGATCTCGGAAACAATACGAGATTCAAAGTCGATTAAATTACAAAAGTTGCGCATTTACGGGTAGACGTTAATGTCGATTTCGTTTGTTTTTTTTTTTTCAAAATATTGCATGGCTCACTAGATAATGACATAAGTGTGATTTTCTCGAATTTTAATTTTCCTTTATAACTCCGAAGCTACTGAAAATATTGAAAAATGCTTCAAATAAATATGATAGCATATTAGGATAGGTAACAAATTTTTCGATGAATTTGATTTTGATTTTTTTAAATGTGCCTATAAAATAATTGAAATTTAATAATATTTAATATCAAAAGAATAGAGACGAAAATCTGTCTAATAGTTTTTAGTTTATACAACGAATTTTCTTTTATTTATCAACTGTTATTGAATTTCAATTGTTTTGCATATACTTATCATATTTATGTAAATAAATATCATAAAAATCATTGTAAAGAGAAAATATAGCAGTTTTAAACTATGCTTCCTATTTAAAAAAATTAACTTGCATGCTGAATCTCCAGAAATATCAAGTAAAAAATTTCGTTGAATTCATCGAAAAGCCTGTTATCTATGCTAAAATATTTATTTGAAACTTTTTCAATATTTTGAGTATCTTCTAAGTTATAAAGGAAAATTGAAATTCGAAAAAATCACACTTGTCATTATCTAATGAACCATGCAATATTTTCAAAATATTAAATCGCTGTTAACATCGGCACATAAATGTGCAACTTTTGTCTAATTTAACTAACATTGTATCTCTTATAGTTTCCTGTAGAGGCCTGTTTAATTAGGACACCTGTATAAGTATTAAAAATATATTTTGTTATATTCTTTTCGTAATTTAGAGGGCATGAGACGTAACAATATGCCTTGGGCACAAAAAAAAACTAGATTCGGCTCTAATTTTCCATATCTAAAAATTTATAAAAACAGGCCAAGGAATTAGTTGCTCTAACATATCATTTTTATTGCACAGCTTATATTGTAAAATTAATACTTGTGGCAATATTACACTGATAATGATTAATTTTATGTATGTATTTAGATATTGCTAGGACATGACTTTCTGATACATTTTTTGAAAATGGGGGAAAAAAAGATAGGATAAAAATAAAATTTTATTTCTTATCGCTATCATTTGTATGTTTTTATTTTTTAAATAACTTCTTTTTCGGTTTTTCAATTATGGCAAAATTTTAATCAACACACTTCAGTCAAATAAAAAATACCTTAATTTTATAACTCGTTTTTCAAGTTATTTAACTTTCGGCCACACATATGTACATACGTATCCGCACAATGGAGTTACATTAATCAAAACGTGTTCTGGGGACATTTAAATGTCAAAATCAACATATTGTAATCGATTTTTTTTAACATGGCCTATACTTTCTTCATTCTGTGTGTAAGAAAATAATAAATACATTTTAATAACGAAATACAAATTCATATTATTTTTTAATCATTTTGTACAAGAATAATTTTAATGTAAGTTGAGTTATTGATCTTAAAATGAAATTAAATTTTGACTTTGAATTGAAAAAGAATTAACAAAGTATATGATAAAACAAGAAATAGTTAAAATTGTTTCGGATATAAAGGATTCTATGTAATTTTTATGAAATTAGATGCCAATATGAATGAATAATAATACAGTGGAACCTCTACTTACGAGTTTAATTTGTTCCATGACGGAGCTTGTAAATCGAACTACTCGTATATCGAATCAATTTCCCCCATTGAAATTAATTGAAATGCCATTAATCCGTTCTTGAGCTCCAAAAACCGCATTTTAAAATATATATTCTTCTAACTTAAAATGCACGAAGTAAATTATTAATGTTATTTTAGTGTTTATTAAAATTTATTTATGTTTTTAATTTACATTGCAATCAATTTTATACACTAGTTTAATTGATAAAAACATTTTAGTACCCGAGTATGAAAAAACGCGAATTTTAAAATTACAATTTTCAAAGAAATAAATGTATAATAACTAAATAAAATACAAACATCAATATTAACACCGGAGATACGGCACTAGAAATCAACTAACCGTAAAAACAATAATGGCGATACTAGCAACGACTAACACAACACGTAGTCTACTACGCATGCGCATAAGTACGAAAGTAAAAACATAGAAAACACGGTCTTCCATAAATCCATGTGTCATTTGATAACACTTTGATACAAGTCTTGTACATTGCCATATCTCAACCCTTCTCTTAAACGACCTTGTTTTGAAACTGGCTCGTAACCCGAATTATAACTCATAATTCGAAGCAAAAATTCGGCCGAGGCGGTTTGTATCTCGAAAAACTTGTTAGTGGGGACACTCGTAAGTAGAGGTTCCACTGTATTATTATTTTTATTTATATGATATGGTAACTTATGGAGATACATACGCATACATTATGTTTTCCTACAAAGTGTTTAATTAGCTGAAGGAATTTTTATCGTTGAAAAAACTTCTGGTAGAGGGATTTTATTTATATTTGATCTAAACAAGTGAAATGAAAATATATGCCTTATAAAAAGAAAAATTCATAATAAATTATTACATCACTGAAATAAATAATTTAAATATTACAGTCAATAATAATGCGTTCGATCATAAATTACATTTCGAGAAATTTTTCTTATTTAATTTAATTTAATTGTGTGGAACAGCCATTTGTAATAATTGCAATCAATCTTCAAAAATCCTTTGTTTCCAGAAACAATTCTAAAAAAGTAATTAAGTAAGTACTAAAATTGCAGTTTGCTATATCTATTTTTTGTGTTGTTATAAAATATGGCATTGTTACAAAAATTACTCTACCAATGCAAATGTGACTTGCAATGTTTATTCCGTTGCTGCGTTTAAAGATGAATGCTATTTTTTAGCAGATATTCCATTAAGTGTTGAATGTACGATATACACGTTAGCCGTACATAAACCATGATTGAGACGGACTCTAACTTTGGTTTATTCTGTATATGTACTTCTGTGAGTAGGAATTCAACAATTCATTACCTGTTTAAATACCGTACAAAGATGATCATTTTATGCGTTACATGTGTATGTATTCCAACGTACGATACTAAATCAATAGCCGTACAAAAATACTACACTAATACATGATTTTTGCGAGCTCCCTTCGTGCGACATTTTTGAATACGTTTTATGAACTAATAAAACTACTATAGACCACCACATATGAAGTAGGGTAGGGTTACACGCTTCTACAAATCATTTAATACAAAAAAATGGTATAAATACCGAAATAACTACCTTAGGAATCTCGTCTATAAAACGATACAGTTTGTCCACGTTATATCTAATTAACATGATCATTTGCTCCTTTCAGGTATATGCATGGAAGCACTATGCAGTACCCGATCTACAGAGCCGTTGGAGAGCATTGTCACTTGTCTTCAGGCGTTGTACACCCTGGTCGACTCCGTATGGGCACGAGAGATGCTGATGACGGACAAATCATTGAGTATCGAGCTGTGCAACGTTCTACATCGACTCCTTCTCACCAGGGACAACCAAACGGTGCATTTGTTATGCATTGAAATCCTGAAGCAGATGATTAAAAGTGCCCAGGAGAATCTGGATACGGCGAAAAAGAATTCATCTGATACTTCAAAATTATCCGATATCGATATCTTGGGAGAAGGAGGCCAGAATGGAACTATCATGCCGGGGAAATCACTGGTATTTTCTGTATTGGAAGTGTGCTTATGTCTTCTTGTTCGACAGTTACCAGCTCTTAGTCCGTCACCCAACGCCACCATTATCACTGCGTTGCGATTGTCACAGTCCTTTGAAGAATCCGGAAGACTAATAGCTGCAGCCTTGTCTTGTATGGAATCATTACACAAGTTATGTTCACCTAAAGGTAAATATCCACTCTTCAGTCGTATTCTGCCTCGTGTACACTGTAAAATCTACAGAAATTATTTTCTTCGCCAAATTGAGTTTGACATTTATTTGAATTTCCAGGTGCTATATCCATTTTACCAACAGTGTTATTTCTGACCACGGGTGTTATTAAGGAAATGGCAACGAAGAACATCAATGACACGACTGTAATGGCAAATAATGTATCAGTACAGGCTGCCTTGCACTGTCTGAAAATGCTAGCCACAGACAAGTACAGTCAGGATGAACATTGCGGTGAAACCTGGCGCAAATTGCTACAGAGCGCTTTAGCTAAAGTAATAGATTTGGCGAAAACAGGTATTTATTCGTAGTTTGAGTTGTAATTCCGATATTTACTCTTGTGTGTCTTATGTTAGGTTGTGAAGAAAGCAAATTGGATGAAGTAACAATGATGTTGGCGATTGGTGTGTTTGTATTACACGCACCAGTGGAAGTAGTGTCGGCACCAAATCTACAATATCCATGCATCAATCATTTCAGACAATGTTTACAATGTGCCAATTCAACAGTATGTACCAATACAGCCACTGCGACCGTAACTGTATATCGTAGTAACATAATTATGTTTCAGGTACGCATGAAATGCGTTCAGACATTGCGGTCAATATTCTCACACACTGATCGCAGTGTTGCAACACCGTACATACATGCACTAGCTCCTAGATTGGTAGAATGCTTATACTTCGATACGGCGAAGCAGATTCTCACGGAATCCGAGTTGTCGGTGACAATGGAAACTATTACCACCGTGGAATCTTTGATTGCATTGGCTGACCCGAAACATCGTAAGTACTGTAGTTATATTATGTTCTCACGTATGTTATTCTATATGTCATTACTAAATGTTACATATGTGTATGCTACCCAGAAGACATGATGACAGGTAATTTATATGACATATCACACATATCTGAAAACTACACACAGTAGCACACGTACGCTATTATCACAGTATAATAGTTCTAAATGATATTTCGGTTTTGCAGGAATACAAATGCTGACACTACTGGTGCCTATACTTATCAGATACCTACTTGAAGGACAAGCATTAAGATCAGCGAACAAGAATACGCTAGCATTGCATGAAATCAGTTTGCAATGGCTCATGAAAATTGGTCCTAAATATCCTCAGGTATATATTGTTCTACAAATATTTAGTCAATTGTTGTACACAAATGTATTTAACAATGGTTACTGTCGTTGTAGGAGTTCAAGACATTGATGAGCCAGTCTACAGAACTGCGCACACGATTAGAGAATGCAGTCAGAATGAACCAGCAGAACCAGCAACGTATTAAAATAGAATCACACATTAGTAGTAAACCCGTACCCACACAACAACCTTCCATTAAACTGAAAACAGACTTCAGTAACTTTTCCTAAATACAACTATAGAAATAAATATTAACTGTTTTTTTTTTAGTATATATTATAGGTTTCTTAAAGTTAAATTCAACGAAATATTCAGAATTCACAATTTAAATTTGTGTTAAAGTTGAAGACGAAAATATATTTTAATTAATTACTTATACATAATGACAATCTGGATTAGGTACGAAGAATTATGATTTAATTATACATTTGTGATAATTTTTGTCTTATTAGATATACAAGAGAGTCGTACACCTATATTGTCTGTTTATTTCATTTCTATTGATAGTGTGAATTAATTTTCAAATGCATTGACGTGCTAATATCGTTTATAGTTCTCACTAGTTTTTTATACACCTGAGCAATTTTCTTTCATAATTAAAAATATTTATTTAACAATATTCGAATCCGAAGTTTTAATTCACAGTGTCAATATAATTTGGGCTTTGTTTGCACATGTATTTAATTGAAAATTCTTTAAAATTCTTAATAACGAGAAATTTAGTCTCAATCTGTTTTTTGTAGTAACTGTAAGAAACAAAAACGAGTCGTAGCACATAACAAATATAAGTTTCATCATATCTCTTACACACGTTCAGTAGTCAAAAATAAATAAATATTTAAAGATCATCATTCAATGTTTGTTCAACAAACTGATTTCTGTCTGAGGCTGTATTTCACCTATCATGTTTTTGTTTTCTCTTGCAGATGTACAAGGGTAATTTCGAACATATTCAATTATATTAATTAAATATGTATACAGTAAAACCTCAGTCAATTTTAATCAGAATAGGTTTTTACATTAATTGCCAGTATGTTTTTCTATTAAATGAGTACGATTAAATTTCATTTAAATAGAGAACCATTTCAGCCTTTTTTATTATACAGTTTTCATTTTATTATCCATTTGACTGTGGTTTTCCTGTAGAAATATTACTTATTTATTTACTAGTTTTGAATTGCTCCATCTGTTTTGCGGTGAATAAAAAGGTAGAATTGTGATATTTACTTCCGTACATTATAACTATTTTGTTTTTATACGTTATGCAATATATCATTTTACAATCTATGTTTTATAAGTATTCTCGAAATAGTAGGCCAATATGCAGTATAATTTTATTTTGTTCAATAAAAATATTACTATACTTAGGTCTCACAAACAAGGTTATACCTAATACATAAGCAAAATAAATATCTGTATGGGCTTACATATTTCTGAGTTATATTAATTTTGTAATGGTCAATTATAATTTGTATATATTCCAATAAATGTTTATTACCGCATATATTGTTTCTATTCATAACTAAGCAATATGTGGCGTGTAATATAAACGACGTTTCTTTAGTCTGTAGTATAACTATTATTTATAGCATTATATTGTAAATCATAAACTAAATTATTTTTTATTTATTAATGTAAAATTATTCTCGGTTGTAGTAACTAAATTGAAATTGATGTGTAGTCTGAAACTAGCTTAATACTAATGTGTAGTTTCTATAATGTTCTTAACGCATTTCATTTCCATACATACCTCTGTTCCCGATTAGTAAATGAGTTTATTATACGTGACAGTTGTATCTAAAATACTAAAAAAAATATAACAATCTAGTAAAATTCTTGATGATTTTTTAAATGAATATATGAAGCACCATCAACTTTTTACAATGGATATTGGGTTGTATCACCTAGTTCTTAATATACATTTGGAGTTTGAGTTTACCGCCATATATGTTCATAGGGGGAGCTGAACTGATCTGACCGGGGTGTTACTGAACTAATCCTCATTTGAAAGGAACGTACAAAATTAGATGTATTCTTTTTACAATTTTGCGCCTACGATAGGCGTGCTATAGGCATTAAATTAAATAAAATTTTAAATCTATTGTTTTTTATTTCCATCTACTGTTTTCCTACTGAACTATCTACTTTTCAACCGATAAATGATCTGGCAACATTGTACAGTGTTCATCACAGAACATTTTAGTTTGCATGTCATCATTGTGAGTTAAGGTTTAGTAAATTTGTGAAAATGCCGCTCGAAAATCTCGAAGAAGAAGGATTGGAAAAGAATCCAAATTTGAAACTTGCTCAGCAGAAATTTCTACTTAATTTAGATGAATATAAAGATGATCAAAATGTTCGTGGAAAACTTATGGAGGCAATAAAAAAAGATGGTACGTAGAATGACTCGCATATATTGCCAATGCATTTGACAGCAACTAACTCTCTCCGCTTTTTTTTATTAATGGAATTAATTGAAAAATATCCTTGTAAGATATGGCTCCATGGTATCAAATCGTCTGCAATGATCTGGACTGGACGGTAGATGAAACATTGTTAAATACTATGAAGAGTAAAAATGAAGAACAGTTAAAGAAACTGGATGAAGCAATTTTAGATGCTGAGCAGAATCTTGGGGAGATGGAAGTAAATATTTATATTATGCTGCAGTGTTTCCTTACATTATATTATGACTTTTTTTAGGTACGCGAGTCCTATTTGAAGAAAGCGGAGTATTATAGTCGTATAGGGGATAAAGACAATGCAATCAGTGTTTTCCGACAGACTTATGATAAGACGGTCTCTCTCGGACATCGACTTGATATTGTATTTCATAACATTCGTATTGGTCTGTTCTTTATGGATCATGACATCATAACCCGAAATATTGAGAAGGCAAAAACGTAAGCGTAGTGTTTTACATTGCTTCATGTCGCTGACATTATGCATATTATAATGTATTTTGTATAATAGCTTGATAGAAGAAGGTGGAGATTGGGATCGAAGAAATAGATTAAAAGTATACCAAGGAGTGTACAGTATCGCTGTACGTGACTTTAAAGCTGCAGCTAATTTATTCCTAGATACAATTAGCACATTCACTTCCTATGAACTGATGGACTACATTACCTTCGTACGATACACGGTTTATGTATCAATGATAAGTTTGCCCAGGAATCAGTTACGGGATAAGGTTCGTTGTTGACAATGTACATTAATATTTAACAAGAAGTTGATAACATTTGTTTTATGTTTAGATCATTAAAGGCTCGGAAATATTGGAAGTATTACACTCGAATCCAGATGTAAAGAACTACCTATTCTCCTTATATAATTGCCAGTATTCAGAGTTTTTCGTAAACCTTGGTAAGTCACAATTTCAATCTTAATAGGTATTAGAATAGAGCTAAAAGTAAATGTATAAATAGTAAAGTATTTAACGAAATTGTTTCTATTTGTATTGCATTATAATAATCAGACTTGTTATATCTCCTCTTATAGCTAACGTTGAAGGGTTATTACGTAGAGATTATCTAGTCCATCCTCATTATCGTTACTATGTTCGTGAAATGAGAATTCTGGCATATTCACAACTTCTCGAATCCTACCGTTCACTAACTCTGCAGTACATGTCTGATGCTTTTGGTGTCACCGTTGATTACATTGACGAGTAAGTACATGCCAAATCTGTGAGATTCACTCTAATGTAACTTATGACCTATGTGATGTTACAGGGAATTGTCAAGATTTATATCAGCAGGACGACTACACTGTAAAATTGATCGAGTCGGTGGCATTGTGGAAACAAATCGACCCGACCACAAAAACGGTCAATTCCACTCAGTTCTAAAACAAGGAGATCTACTGTTGAATCGTGTACAAAAATTGTCCAGAGTTATAAATATTTGAATATAATATTTCTATATTTAGTATCATTTTTATTTTATTTTTTTTGATATTTGTACGTTATTTTTGTTCTACAATCAATTAATTTTGCGTGTAATATGATTTATACATACAATAAAGATTATGAAACTAATATTTGTTTTATTTTATTTAAATATATAAATGCCAGATATTTAATTTGTATAATATAACATACTTTATATAATTGACAATATTTCCAAATGTAATAACACGTAAAGAATATATTTTTTATATTACGATATTTTTGTTTTGCGAGACAAATTATCAAATAAAATATATTGATTAATTCAATAAGTCAACTTCATTTTTAATTTAAATATCCCGGCACCCACAAATACCATTACTCTTATTCCTGGGTTTGGAAATTAGGCCAAATTAATTTAAATAAAAAAATATCAGTTCAATCCATTAATTGTAAAAATTCAGTTAGTATTATTTTTCATTCACTACATACATCATTGTATATTATGTCTAATAAAATAAGTAAAGAAATTAAAATTATTTTAAATACCTACGCAGTCAAATAATAGTAAATCATTAGAATAGCCAACATAACAAATAAAAATTACTTAAAGTAACATTGTAGTTATGTTAGTAGGAGTGTCTGTGATTAGAAATATGTGAACAAAAATGTATAGAGTTGAAATTGTTAAAAATATTTGAAAATCGTACAAGAAAACAAAAGATTGTTTTGGTATAGATCCAATGACTGTAATTTATCCACATGCGCCGTGTATTCATTCTTACCGAAGATAACAGATAACTAGATTGAACTAGATGTAACTTCAAAATCGTAGCAAATGTTTTCTTTATTAAATAGTTAGCCGTTCAAATGATTAGTGTTTTGGATAAAGTCGGATATTGTGTACAATTAGTGCTGTGATGGCTGTTGGTTCAAACAACTCAAGATTAAACAAAGGACCATGTTTTTGGTGCATAAAAGCTGTAAAGTGGATACCTGTGTTGTTCATTGTGACAGTTGTTTTATGGTCATATTATGCCTATGTTGTCCAGCTATGCATTTGTAAGTATATGTGCTATTTATGATTAATGTAAATAAATTAATGTGTTTTTATTCACCACAGTTACAATTGACTCCACTGTCAAAAAAATTATTTACTTAATTTTGTACCACATTTTATTTGGGATGTTTACTTGGGCTTATTGGCAAACAATATTCACTGAAATCGGCAGAGTTCCCTACAAAGTATGTATGACATTCGCAGCATGTTAATATAACGTGTAATGGTTTTTTTTTTTAAATTCAGTTTAAGATACCCGATCATGAGCTAGACAGACTAATGCATGCTGACAATGAAGATATGATTCGACAGATCTTGGAATCATTTGCGTCTAGTTTACCAACAGTAAATAGGACAGTAACTGGTTGTAAGTAATGTGTAGTTACGTTGCAATCTCTGCAAATAGTAGCCGATATATATGTTGTATGTATCTTTACAGCTGTCAGATATTGTGACAAGTGTCAACATGTCAAGCCAGATCGATCACATCACTGTAGCGTATGCGGGGAATGCGTTTTAAAAATGGATCACCACTGTCCATGGGTGAATAATTGCGTGTGCTTCGCAAACTATAAGTTTTTTATATTATTTTTAGGATATTCCCTCATATACTGCTTATTTATCTCTCTAACGTCCTTGGAATACTTCATTCTGTTTTGGCGGGTAAATATTATTAAATATGTTACATGGATAATTTATTAGATGTACATAAATGATTCACAGGGACAATTAGAAGGGAACGGTCGATTTCACATTCTATTCTTGTTCTTCGTGGCCCTAATGTTTGCTGTGAGCTTGGTATCACTGTTCTGCTATCACTGTTATTTAGTAATACAAAATAGATCTACATTAGGTATACATATGGCAATTTACAATTACAATTAAACATCATTATAATGTATGTTTGTGTATGTCCTGTTTTACAGAAGCATTTAGAGCCCCTATATTCAGGTCAGGTCCAGATAAAAACGGGTTCAGTTTAGGACGTTACAATAACTTCTTAGAAGTATTTGGGTCCAATCCCAAAACTTGGTTTCTACCAGTGTACACAAGGTTAGTGACATAAATTCATCTTGATTTGTGAATGTTTGTATATACGTATATATATTGCTTACGGCCGTATTGTTTGGGAACATGCGCAATGTTCCGGAACACTTCTGACTGTACGGTATGTATTGTGTTATAACTGAAGGCACAGTACTTCTACCTACTCTGTCACAATCCCTAACGTATTCATTCAGTCCTACGTATGTACTCGTACCACACCGTCCGTCACATACCTTCTTGTAACATTTTCTCTTGTATCTTTTGGTTTTTCGAATGCGCGTATAGATCATAAAACAATGGGACATATTATGGGAAATAGTATATAGAGATGGCGGAATGATTCAGGAACAGTGTAATAATGTTCGGCAAACAGATACGGCATAACTCGTGGCAATAGTGAACAATTACTTGTGGGGTGTTTTAGTTTGGGTGATGGCGTGGAGTTCCCAGTACAAATTCAACACCAACCGAGCTCTTATCAGTCAATGGACAACACGCACACAAGGTCAGACCAAAGGTATTGCATGCATAATGAGTAGCGTGCTATGTCCACTTATTAACATATCAAATTCAACGTTGGCCTTCGTATTGAAATGCTTCATTGCAATACTAAACAATATCCTTAGGTAGTAGAAATTAGGATGTACTTGACAGACAAGCGCGTGCGCGCACACACACTGTCCGCCGCGCCGGGTGTCCACTCGAAATCCAATCGCTACTCACATGTCATCTTACGTTAACACACATTTTAAGAGAAAATGCTAATATATCGAAAGACCACGACACCAGAACATTCCAGTCCTCAAAAAACACCACGCTATTCAAATTTAATTTGTACAACGAAAAAGTTCACATCAAAAGACAATGACAAATAGCGAAACCATGAGACTTATACTTTAAGTAGCTATCAGCATTTAGTAGTATATTCTCATTCTAGATATGTATAATATTGTGATTAAGTTTTCTGTCCAAACTAGTGTGTTTGTTCAATGGCTTCGTTATTTTCGATTAAAATTTATTTTGTTCATATATTTCTCTTAAAATGTTCGGGGAAGATATAAGTGAAAATTTTCCAGGATTACGTGTTAAATAGCTGTCCATTGATGTCCTGTATCGGAGAATTCTAAGAAACAAATACTTAACACGAAATCTTGAATCAATTCCGGTTATATCTTTCCACAAATATCGGAGAAACTATGATAATTGTTATTGTATGAAGACTAACAAGAATTTTATTCCGCATAAAATGAATGTAAGAGATTATAGTAAAATGACAATAGTTGTCATATATTGGCATGTGATTGCTGCGTGGTTTCCTGGGACACCCGATCTATTGTACAATTGACTATGAAATACGTAATGAGATGTCTGGTTTGTCAGACGTGACAGTGTCACGGACGTTGATGGTGAGGCGACCAGCTTGTGCAGTCCGACGAGCCAGGCTGCTTATGCGTCCATTGTATAAGCATAAGCACGTACGCCACTGTTCCTCCACTACCCGTACACATCCCCGGCTCTGTAATCCACGGCTCATCCAACGCCTGACACAACACAACAAATTGTTCACTAAATTCATCGTCTTATTATGTTATACAGTTCTCATGTACATAAAATTGTTAACAGTGTTTTATCATTTCTGGTTCATTTTTCAATAAATACGAAAATTACTCGAAAATATTTTGTTTTGTTTCTTTATGATTTTAATTATTTTGGGGGCAAACATTCAATGGATCCGCATGCAACTGAATCATGTTAGAAACGAATGTCTAGTTATCTCTAGTAGCAGTTATTTTTATGTGACAGTGCTATGTATGTGTGTGTATGGCAGATATGTATGTATGTGGTAGTTCTGTCAATCTATATGTTAGTCTATGCATAATGTACACGATATTAGACTGAATCTATATAGAGACAACAGTCCATATTGTTCGCACAATACATCATCACTACGTTACGTTGCGTTGCCTACTAGCTTTCATTAGTTTTGTTCGGGGTTTATTGGCGTCGTATCGCATTCATTTCGTAAGTAGTGTATGGAATGTGTGTGAATGTTGCTAACCATATGGTTTCGTACAGCTTAGGGGATGGCTACACATTTCCGCAGCGATGCTTGGACGAAGATACAGAACATTTGCTATACCAATCGCATCCCTGGGACGAAGAGTAATAAATAATATACTAAGCATCGTATGTTTCCGTATTTGTAATATTGTAAAGTAATAATAACAACCATTTACACTATACAACTGTTCTCATCTTGGATATGTTTTTATTTCATTTTAGTATCAACTTCGTAGCAAACGAATAAACATAGTTTAAACTAATGTAAAGTGTATACTTTATTTTACTTATCCATACACATAATAATAAAAAATGTAAACTAGTCAATATAATAACAAAAAATAACGACATACATGTATGTATATAAACAACTTAATCATATTTATAGAATGAATAAAAATCACAGAATTATAATAAAGATAAATGAATACTGTTTAGTTACAGTCACGTGAAATGTAGAATTTGATGTGGTGTGTTACATATTCAACGTCACGTTTCGTTTTAACTGAGAGACTTTTGTGTCTGAGAAAAAGTTCCTTTATTGACTTATGAACGACAGCAGCACCTAAAGATGATATCAAGTCCATTGATTATTTATCGTTGACACGTACAATCTCGTTATACATACTTATGTAGGGGTCAAGCTGCAATATCAGTGTCGTCATAGACCGGCTCAGCATCTTGAATATTTCTCGAGATTTAATACGTGATTTGTAGTAAGAAGTTAAACAGCTTACAACAAAATGTGAAACGCGATCCCTGCACACGCACTTCAATTCTTCTAAATTCACTGGTGTTTGTATTTCTATATGGCTGTCATTTCCAAAGTAATTAGTCAGTCGTTTCTTTACCTACAACCATGATCACAAATGTATAATGAAAGAATTAATGTCAAATCGTATGATAATCTTTACCTTCTCATATTTTACAGGATTCATTTCACTTATGACAAACATTTTTTGTCTGAATACGGCTGACTGTATATATTCCTCAAGACCCCAAAAACTGTATTTTCTTACAGTTTTTTTCTGCAAACAACCTATATACGGATGATCATCAAGTGTGAGTCCCGGAGAATTATTTGCTGTGGAAGTACTTTGGTTTGTGGGTAATTCAGTATTTAATTGATTACTAGTGCCCTGAATAGTATTTTCATCATTAACTCCAAATATAGTTTCAATTAATTCGTTGTCTTCTGATCCAAAAATATTCTGTAGCTTTTCCATTATTCCATCTTTGGCTACTGCATCAGGAGAATCTGTGTTAGGATTATCGCTTGTAGTAATAGTTTTAGATAAGTTTTCAACAGTACGTATATTCGGAGCTTGAACACATATATTGTCATTAGCGTTTTGTGGAGGATTATCGGATATGTTGTAATTATCAGTTACATTTGTATTGTCTGGTGTACATGACTTCTCCAGTATTTCACAATGTGCGGGGTTATTTATGAAGAGCAAACCATTTTCTGTATTTTCACGTATGATTCGTATCTCTTTAAGCATTTGTGATCTGTATAACTCGGTAACCATACTTGCTTTGAGAGCTCGAAGTTCCATTTGTTGAGCACACTTATGTACATCATTATGATTCAGTGGGAAATATAAATTATTTTTTTGACAAAAATTGACGTTATCTATTAGTAATTTTTTCAAATGTTCATAGTAGCTCCGACGAACCTAGAATAATTGTTATACTTTTACTTTATAAATAAAAATAGATATATTTATTAAGTACCAAAATATTTACTGTTGAACAGTCTTCAGAATCATCACCGATATTATCATGTAAATCTTCAAAGAGAAGATTACTTTCAGTTTCATTTCTAAAATACAAAAACATATTTTAAATATATTTGTTCCCTTGTATAGGTTAACACAACTAACCTTTTATAAACAGAATTAGACATTCTGCTTTTTGCTTTTCTTTGCTTCTTATATACTAGTCAATAAGAAAAACTAGATAGGATCTTAAAGAAATACAACATTAGTTGATGAGATATTTAAATAAATGTTTTTGTTATTTCTTTAACCGCCAATTAACAATTATAGAAAGATGCACATGCGCATTTTAGTAGATACAAACAGTGTTGCCAATCCACTGTAAATAAAAATCTAAATGGAAAAAATTTGTAATTTTTAATTATGTAGGGATATTTTAACAGTGCGTAGAACAAATAACTATATAGATATTGTGAGTGACAAAACGTGTTCTGCATTCATATTTGAAAAAATTAAATTAAGCAGATATTGTTAGAATGCCACGTAAATATAAATTTACAGCAGGTGAAACAATACTCTGTTGCCATGGACCGTTAATATATGAGGCAAAGTGTTTACAAGCAGTTAAAAAAGACGACGGAAGTGTAATTTATCGCATACACTACGTTGGTTGGAATAAGAAGTGGGATGAATGGATACCCGAAGAAAAAATATTGAAATATAATAGAACGAACGTAAATAAACAAGAAAAGTTGAAAATGGCTTATATGGCCCAAACGTCAAATCGAAAACCTAAATCAAAACAAATCGAAAATCTGGAACACAATACATCGAAGCCAGACAATCAAGATGTGGGATACAATCAACCATGTACTTCCAAAGACCAAGCTCCTTGTTCTGATGTGTCGGACAAGTTATGTGACGAACCGGATCCAGCTCTAGAAAGTGAAAAACATGTGTTGAAAGGCGAGGTTATAGATAAAAATTCTCAAGCCAGCACGTCAAAAAAAGGTGTCAAAGAACAAGAACAACAAACATCACCGAATAGTTCCAGTACTGATAGAGACAAAGAATTTGAAGAACTGCATGCACACGTGAACCGCACGCCAGAAAATGATGACAGCGAAGAAGACGGAAACAAATCAGGGAGTAATTCCTGTACTTACAAACGTCTCAAGATGTCTGATATACTACGTTCATATCTACAACTCACGTCCGAAAAAGATGTTAACGAAGGAGAAGAAAACTGTTCAGCGAGTAGTTCTAGTACGGCTGTACCTGACAAGATAGAAGAAGAACAGTATGCATCCGTGTATGGTACGCCAGAAAAAGATGTTAACGAAGGAGAAGAAATCTATTCGGCGAGTAGCTCCAGTATGGATGGTACTGACATGGTATGTAAAGAACAGTATGCATGCGTGGACCGCACTCCAGAAAAATATGTTAACGAAGGAGAAGAAAACTGTTCGGCGAGTAGTTCCAGTATGGATGTACCTGATAAGATATGTAACAAATCAAGGAGTAGTTCCTGTACTTACAAATCTCTCAAGATGTCTGATATACTACGTTCATATCTAGAACTCACGTCAGAAAAAGATGTTAACGAAGGAGAAGAAAACTGTTCAGCGAGTAGTTCTAGTACGGCTGTACTTGACAAGATAGAAGAAGAACAGTATGCATCCGTGTACGGTACGCCAGAAAAAGATGTTACCGAAGGAGAAGAAATCTATTCGGTGAGTAGCTCCAGTATGGATGTACCTGACATGGTATGTAAAGAACAGTATACATGCGTGGACCGCACTCCAGAAAAAGATGTTAACGAAGGAGAAGAAATCTATTCGGTGAGTAGCTCCAGAGTGGATGTACCTGATGTGGTATGGGAAGAAGAGCATGTTGAACAAGATGTTAAAAAAGAAGAAGAAAACAAATCAGAGAGTAGTTCCTGTAGTGACATACCTGTCAAGATTTCTGAAGTACTACGTTCATATCTACAAATCCCGCCAGAAAAACATGTTAACGAAGGAGAACAAAACTGTTCAACGAGTAGTTCCAGTATGGATGTACCTGACATGGTATGTGAAGAACAGTATGTATACGTGGACCGTACTCCAGAAAAAGATGTTAACGAAGGAGAAGAAAACTGTTCAGCGAGTAGTTCTAGTACGGCTGTACTTGACAAGATAGAAGAAGAACAGTATGCATCCGTGTATGGTACGCCAGAAAAAGATGTTAACGAAGGAGAAGAAATAGTAGAAAGTAGTTCCAGTTCGGAGGCACCTGTCGAGGAATTACAAGAACCGCTTCTATTTGTGGACTGTGAAAATCAAATTCTAAAACAAATCGAAATCAGAATTGAATTACCTGAAAAATTAAAAGATTACTTGGTGGAAGACTGGGATCTTGTATGCCGGCAGAAAAAACTGGTAATTTTGCCAGAAAAATATAATCTAACTAATATTTTCGCGGCATATTTAGATTATAAATGTGCGACATGCCCATCTGTAAACTGGCGAGAGGGCCCCGGGCGGGAGATGTTGTTGGGTTTAGAAACCTACTTCACCGCAGTATTAAACACCCAGTTGTTATATTCTATTGAACGGCCTCAATATAATGATATGAGAAGTAAATTTAAGGACGAACCTGTACAGCGTATTTATGGTGGCATTCATCTACTGCGACTGTTTATTAAATTAGGACCTCTGTTGTCCTATTCGCCTGACATGACCGAGGAGAACACTGTTCGTAGATTGACGTTTTATTTTGAGGAGCTGTTGCAGTTTTTACTTATAATGAAGTCGGAGTACTTCGGCGAAGAACATTACGAAAATGCTTCTGAGGAATATCTGCGAAGAGTACAATAAACGTTATCAAATTTTGTAAGTAAAAAAATATTTATGTACGAGTTATTATAGTATTATTTATATATGCAATTAACTTTGATACTATACTCCTTGATATAGATCTTATCAAACGAACATTATAAATAAATTAAACCTCATAATAGAAAACTAAATCACACAATCCACTACACAGAGCTGTATTAGAGAGTATACAGGAGTGCTAAGTTTCAATGAAATAGTGTATACCTTCTGCTTTTTAAGATTTATTATCTACATTCAGAAAACTAACATCGCTCACATGTACACACATATTTCTTGATGTCATATCTCCAAGAAGAATTGATTAGAAATATCACAGTCATCCAATGTAACACCATTGTTGAATTCGTTATTCTATTATAAGCAGATTTGTTCGAAGCAATTATACTTTAACAACATACCTGCAGTGTAATAATCAGTTCTATTTGGCTATAGCCGGCACTCAGATAGGATTCTCTTAATCTGCACCCCCTATGATCACTCCTAAATCATGTAGTCTCCGGCTTTAAATCTTTGTTAAGAGATATATTCAAGACATAATTATTGTTACACACAAAATGAATTGAATAAGAGATTTAAAACATCTCAGTTTTTCGTAAAATTTCAATATTGAATCAAAAAGTAAATTTAATTAACAATATTATTATCCCCTATGATAGAAAATCTATTATTTCAATTCATCATTTATATTTAAATCATGAAAATATGTGTCTAATGTTTATATTTTTTTAGGAACCACGAACCCATAGTGCAAATTACCTGTTAAGGTACAAAATTATCCGTATTCAGAAGGCCTTCCTCGAATTCCGGATTGGCATCAATAAACATAAGTAGATTCAAAGTCTTCCCCACTAGTACTTAAATAAATGTGTACGCGTGCCAAATTTAATTCGCATTTCATTGCATTGGCATATAAATAATATTAAATGTAGTTTTGTTTCATCTAAATAAAATTTTGAATAAATGTAATATTTGAGTTTTTAATACAGCAGAACATTTGAAAATGATGTGATTTATATAGTATTTCATTAGGTATATATAGGTACTGCGTATCTTCGGCAGAGGTTCTTAAGCATGGAGGGTGAAATTTTTTACATAGCGCTCTATTTTTCGTGCGTGTAATTGCTGTATCCCCCTTGACGTTTTTCTAAGATGAAATTAAATTTGAATCTTAAATCAAAAGAACAATATCGAATCTCTCTAGTATCATAAATGTTATTTACCAGGTAAGTAATTTGGTTGATATTTTATACTTTGGTTTGCAAATTAAATTAAACTTCGTCCCAAAATCAGTCTTCTATAATTTCCAGACGTAATAATTTTAAAATATTTATAGAATAATAGTAATGTAAATTTCAGGTCTTTGGAATCTTTTAATTCTAATTTTATTTATAGTAATTTTGTAAATTGGGCATCTTTTAATTTGTTTTTGATGTTTATCAGTGAAATATCTAAAATACTAAAAGCATGGAACGCCCATTACGAGCAACAAATTTAAAAACTAGGCTATAAAACAAACATTTCACTATTCTTGAATTTTCTGATAACTTTAGAATATCATATGATATGGATTATGCTAAAGGTTAAATAAAGAAATTATGTCCACAATTGCCAAGATCTTCATCTCGTAAAAAACCTATACCAAAATTTTCAAAGATGAGTTTATGGATAACAGGAGACGAGGTAAGAACATAATATAATAAAATAATCTATAGATTTTCGTAAGTATTTATTACACTTCTTATATATGTATAAATGACAGTTTTTAGAAATAAATATTTTTTCTAAAATAACAGCGCAAAAGCTTGGTATACTTATTATATTTAAATAGTTTTAAATCAGTTATGTATAGTAAACAATACAACGAATATGAAACATGCTAACAAATATAATTCATTTGTAGTAAATCATTATTTCATGGATAATAATCGAAGAGTTATAACAATTGTAGAAAATAGTAGGTTAATAAAAAACATTAATCGTTGATCGTACGGATGAAAAGTGTGATGTGTGTTAAGTATTCAAAAGAAAAAGTAATTTTTCTTACATCCAAGCAAACATGTATATCATGTTTAAGGGATGTGCGACTTACGAATTCATTTGAAATTAGCTAACATTAGTATCCAACATACCGAAAAACAATGGAAGTCTGCGGGTGTTCGTTGGATAAACTGATCGTAATTCTTAAGACATCGTGCTTACGTCATAATTTCCCTTCTGTCTGTGGTTGCAGCATACGACATCATATACCAACGACATTTAACTTTAACCAGTTTAAAACTTTTCCTTCTGCTTGGTGGTAAATCGGTTTTCTACCCCTGTGTATGAATTTATACATGCTTGTGTATGCATGTATGTATGTATGTAGTACATATATCACGATATGATGACATTGTAACGTCGTTACAGACACAGAGCAGTGATACTGAGATTTCCCCATTCGTCGGCGGCGGCGTTAATCACAATACGTATCTTAGTCATAAACACAATTAAAATGCTACTCGTATTTAACCCTCAGTATTTTTGTTCAACCACATTATTCACGGTTAGTTTAACATGAAATAGTGGATGGGTGTCCGGCGGCAAACAAGCGGCACAATTGCGTAGAAGACGAGTCGCTACTGCTGCTACTGTTACTGTTACTGTTACTGCAGCAGCAGCAGGAGGGAGAGATGGGCTATTCCGTGCCTGAGCGGCGCGGCGCGTTACTGCTGTCGCTGCACGTTGCTCACTGGTTTGTTCCATGTTTGTGTTTCCGTTGCACAGCCACTAATCTGATTACGTCCAATCAGCGAGCCGAGTGCCTGTAATTGCTCGTGACATGACATGGCGTTCATTGATGCAACACAATACTAAACCAATAAGCCGACCGAACTGTCAGATAACATTATGTCCTTCGTCGTCCCGATGTATAGTAGGTACTAGACAAGGTATTGGTCAGCTACGTGCCCTCCACCACTCACTGATTTATACTTATTTACTTTATTGTCGCGATCATGGAGGAAACATCAACCGAAATACATAACGGCAAGTATTCGTATATTAACCAAGTACACGTTACATAGTACCGTATACACGTCATTACGCCGTCTTCTCTCTGGTGTGTTGCGCTGCGGCCAGTCCCAGTGCTTCTGCATGTTTGCGAGCTTTCATTCTCAGGTCCGCAATGCTAGAGTTCTTGTGTGCCGCAGCCAACGATGCAAACCCCAGTGGATATTGCGGATGACAGAATAGTACACTCGATCCAGGTCTGGGACCACTGCTAACGGCTGCTGCATACTATATTGTAAACATACATTCAACATGATGTATTAATAAGTCAACTGCAAATGACATCAGATACACTATAGTAGACATGCAGGTTGTTACAGGTCCGTGCATGTATTACCTGATGTGCTGCTGATATAAGCGCCGGATCGAAAGCGGAAAATACGGGCCCGTGCGATGGATAACCGGTAGCGGCAGCGACTGCAGCTGCCACCGGATTTGTAAGCCGATCATAACCGGAAGGTATCGTGGCTGCAGAAATGGGTAAACCACGGAGTGTTGGTACATTGACATAAGGAGCCACGCGACACGGTTCTAGAGGTGTGCTCGTCGGTGGACTATGTGTAGTCAACATCATTCCTATACATAGCAATCATAATATCACATAAATTTAATATGCAGAGAAAAATTAATGTTTTTGTTGCATATCAATCTAATAGAACTGAGGGAGAAAACAAGAATTAGAGTAAGAATTTGATAAGAAAAAGTACGTAAACCAATTTGCGGCCATTCAATTTACATCTAGTGCGTCACTTGCGGCATAAAAAAAGTATACAACGAGAAAAAAGTTTTCAATCAAATCAAATAATTCCCCACGAGAGTAATTTTACGGCACTCAGTCAGTCATTGGAATGGAGAGCGAGCGGTGTCCGGACCGGCGGCGGCCCTCGGCGGCCCTCGGGACTACTATATTACACTTACAGGCTCGCGCTCACATCAACACACCGCCAGTCACCGACGGCATTGCTACTACACCCGTACTACAACCATACTATATACCACCTACCGTTTGCCTTCCCATTCCAAGGCTCCCTTTTCTATTTGGCGGCGCTCGCGCTAAATTTGTTCGAATTACATTTTCGACTTAATCAAATAAATTCATCCTGTGCACAGTGCTTTATAAAACCGGTCGTTTTAATTTTTCATCGAATTGAGAGCAGGGAGCAATGACATTGATGTATTTAGGCACAGATGTAGTAAACCACTGCATCACGTCATATATACTCGTGTAGTTTGTAACACATATAGACATTGCAGTATGAACGTACCTTTCTGAATCTGACTTTCATGTTTCCGACATTTGGCACGTCTGTTCTGGAACCAGACCTGCAACCGAGATACAGTAGTGTAGTTGGTTTGTCATTGTGAATACCACGAGAATATGCAGTCGATTAGCGAATTATCTTATGCGTCAATGCACAACATATATGGGAATGAAAATCACATTAATTAAATAGATAAATGACCGCTTAAACTGATCGATGGTGTGTGGCGACTGTGTGGGGGCAGACTAGCAACAGTCACTTGCCCTAAACCATGTTTCCTCATTAGGTTCCTTTGCTTTGCTTTGCTTATCTCGTACAGACTTGTCCACATCTATTCATTGAACTAAGTGCCATTCAATTTCGCCAATCGATGCTAAATTGATAGTAGCGAATGTTACCTGCACCCTAGCTTCGCTGAGCCCTAGACGTTGACTGAGTTCCTCGCGCATGAAGGCGTCCGGGTAATGCGTTTCGTCGAACAGTCTTTCCAGTTCGTTCAACTGTTCTAGAGTGAAATTCGTTCTCGAGCGACGTTGTTTTGCAGAACTCTTGGTAGCTGGCTGTACAACACCACCGCTGTTAGCACCACCACCGCCGCCACCTCCACCGGAACTGCCAGTTCCGAGCCGCGAATGTTGTGCCAACTGATGCGGTAGATCCGTGGAACTCGCCGAATCAATTGATGTAACTATAGTGCACAAATAACAGCGCTTGTTTTATGTATCCCAGTGCACGTGTATATTGTGATGGGACATTAGACCAAAGTGCGGATTAAACCCAAATGGCACACACGCACACGTCCGACTAGGGTGCTAAGTCGACTAACAGGATTTTCATTAACAACAGCTTGGTTTTTGTTTGGGTTACGCTTATTTACCATTTGTAATAAGAAATTGAGTAAATATGAAACAATGTTTTTGTATTTAAAATAAATGCATGAAAATTAAACGTTTAACCTAAACAATGATTCATGATTTTGTGTGTATATCGTTAAATAATTCTCCTGGAATATATTAATTTATATTAGTACTTGAACATACAATTTATAAGGTTTTATTAACTCACATTAATCAACCATAATCCTGTTCTAAATTATATTATTTTCTCATGTTTTCATGCTAAAAAGAATCATATTTTAATACGCAATAATGTGCGAAAAGAACATAATATGAATACCCACTTTGTCATTCTAGTTTTAAGCTATTTACATGCTGTACTATTTCTCGATAGTAGAATTGTAGTAGATCAGATTCTAATTTGCTTGTATTTTGTAAAAACATCCACAGTAGGTACTTTCGCAACGTTTACAATATGTACTTTTTTACTGACAACTAAAATTTAAATTGACATTTAATAACTGATTTTAAGTTGGTACTTGGCTGAAGGTAGAAACGAATATTTACGAATGATTTGTTCGGATACTAGTTTCAAAATATGAATTTCTTTTTGAAAATTTGAGAAAATTGTATAATGTAGTACAAGCTTTAGAAAATAATAATCTGCTGTATCACCTGACGTCGTTGTGGGTCATTTTATTTTCTGACAGAAGAAATTTTCGCATACGATAAGGTAAACAATAAATAAACTGATAAATATGTATAGGTTTGGAGAAGCAATACTGTTTATGGTATATATCTATAATAACTTTTCTAATATTGTTTAGATGAATGAAATGAAGACCAGATGTTAAAAATGGGTTCAGTTGTGTCCAGTTAGCGGAGACTAAAGCAGGAACGGGCAAGATGAAAGTACCTGAAGCAGTAATTGATATTACAGCAATTGACATCTTATTCGATCTAATATGATGGCAAAGTAATCCAATTTAGATTTTATTTTCATTTTATTAATGCAAAAAGTAACGTAACGCAATTCAGTGCACATGGTGAAGTAAAGTGGATAAGTGGGCTCCTTGTAGCAGGGAGGATGTGACGCGTGAGTAGGTAATAAAGAATAAATAGTGGATTGCAATCGAACGAGGCGCGAGGTCCCAAGCTTCTGGACACATTTCTCGGTTGCGACGAGCCAAGCCGAGATATTTGTATCCTCATTACAGTAATGGAATTAAATTAATCTAAGAGCAATTTCACTATTGCTTTATTAGTCTGCGCGCGCGGGAGAGTAGGGAGGGTGCACTAAGTGTGGCTGTTGTCCGTGTTAATACCTCCCAAGGGATACGTTACCAGGGGTTCCTGTATTCGTACCCCAGTACCCGGTACCCGTTACATCGTTGTTCAGCTTTACACCTTCGCTTCTCACTTGCTTCATGTGCAACCCCTTTCAGTTCACCGTCCCGTCCCGTACCGTCACAAGGAACACAAGCTCCTGTCTGAACTGCTCCGACAAATCTTTGCCGCCTTGGGCAGCTTGTGCGCACTCTTAGCTTTGCTCTCCTTTTTAAGGACTTCACGCCTAGGCAATTACTCAGCGGCGTCTTTGTCCACGTCATTAATTAATTGCGTTTTCTTAATTAAGGTAAAATCCCGTTCTCGTACTTTTCCTGTGTTTCAACTACTGAACGAGAATTGCAAAGAACACAAACGCAGTTCACAAGTAGCTACAATGCGTCTTAACACTTTGTGTGAAGGCGGAGATTTAAAATCTATGCAACAAATACACACAACACAGTATTGGACTAAAATCATTTCACATTTCCAATAACAATTTGTTGTGTCCTGCATTGGTAAAATAAAATATTTAGTTAATAATAATAATGTGTTGAAAATAATGATATATTACTAGCAATTTATCCAAAACATCAACAGATATAGAGTAATTATATTCCTATAAAGTAATTTAAAAATGTATCAAATTCCCAGTTGACTCAATTTCCCTATTTTAATTTCATTATGCTTTTTGCCATTTGTGGGACCCTCAGTGCGACCTATAAGCATAAACCCTACATCTTCGGTCACCAGAAGTTTCTTGGAAAAAAAGCTAATCTCACCGTAATTATGCTCACTTTCAAAATAAGCTAAATTTCTACCGTTATGAATATTTTTCAAGCAGCGTTTATAAATATTTTTATATAATATTTACTGCACATATTTGAACTTTAACTAGTATTATCTTCATTTCATGTTTATAATATCATTTTTCTTGGGTGTTTCGTAATTATGGTAAGCAATTATGGCTGGACACATTTTTCTACAAATATGTTAAAATACGCTAAGTATTCATTTAACGTTAAACTTGTGGAAATCGTTATTTACCATCCCAAATTGAAGAAAATAAATTACCAAAGAAATTTTCATTTACGATACCTACTGAGTACTGATAGATAATCAAACAATATAATTCAAAGAGTATTTAAGGTAAATGTGTACGTGAAAAAAATTATTGAAACTTAGAAAAAAAAATAATTGTTCAAATATGTCTATGTTGCGGAAAATAATTTAGAAATAAGTAATACACTTTAAAATCAGTTGATTAACAAAAAAAAATTATTGTTCCCCATATTACGAGAACTGTAAAATTTTATTTTATTTATTTATTATTTTCTACATAAACATTCGTCATCAAAATTCTTTTACATTTTCGTAATGTACATAATCATTTTCCCTTTACATATTTCTACTAAGTTTTATTGAATTCAATAATAAAACGATTATTCCACATGACTCAAATTTCTGAGAACACCCGATATGTTGTAGTTACAAAATCTATTCAATTTCAAATATTTTCCGATATAATTTACTAGTTTCCGGAATAGAGAATATCCAAGTAATATATACACTATTACCTAATTGAATAAGAACAATCTAGTTAAATTGTAAAAATGTATATATATGGTATATGTAGTTTCCATAAAGATTGTTGTACATTTAGATGAAAACGATTTGAAGATGATACTGTATTATAGCTATAGGTAAACCGTATGTGCCCCAGATTCCCTTGATACCCCGAGATCGAGGGTAACCACAGAAAATCGTATAAAATGAATTTTTAATGTAAAATTACTATAATATATCTCTGCGAAGTGAAAATATATCAGGAAATAATAACAAATAAATAAAGTTATTTGAATACATTTATTTTGTCATATCTGTAATAGTTTTAAATTGGCAATTTGCAATGTTTACAAATGTAATAAGTCTTATAGTCTGATATCACTGAATTCCGAACAAATTACAGTTCAAAAGTTTATACTTAATATATAAAATTAATAAGAAATAAATAACAGAAAACTAGTTTTATTTATAATATATCTATTGTTTATAAATTATACATTTTTATTGAATATATTTTAGTTTTAAAGCATATTATGATAACTAAGGAAAAATATTGAAATATACATTATTAAATAAAGAATATATCTTATTTACTTCAAGTCTTCTATCATCAATTTGCAGCTTACTTTTATTTTTCTCCTAAAATGTAGATTTTTAGGAATAAAATCATAACATTGTATTATTTATAGCCCAATTTTTCCATGCACCATTAAAAAGTTTTTCAGTTTTTCATTACGAAAATATATTGGTCATTTTGTTCGGATGAGAATAACGACCCAAAAATATATTAGGAACATATAATCGTAAGTTTTCAAATAATACGTATTCATTATCTTCATAATATTTCAGAAATGCACCATTAAAAACTTCAAATTTCAAATTTACAAATCTGAACTTTTGTGTTGGAAAATTTTTAATATATTACCAATTTGTGCATTAATTATTGTTAGGTATTGTAATACATAATTCAATTTAACTTTTATGAATAGTTGTTTTATGTGTAGTGTAAATTGCGAATTATAAGTTACATGGATAAATTAGATTCTGCTAATTCTTGTGGAAATTATTAAATTATAATTATTCAGTTATACTTTACTATTATAGTTTCATAATAGTTAGTTGATATTTATTTAAAGAATAGAAAATAAATATTTTCAAAATAAAAACAAAAAAAGAATAGACATGAAATATATAATTTCCAAGCAGTTCATCGCCCGGTAATATTCAATTTGACTTGACATGTAATTTAGATTAGAAGGGTACTTACATATTATCCATTGAACGTAAGTATATTCTTCATATTTACCATATTTAATCATTTTGTATTGCAACATTGGTTCCGTAATTCATCATAGAAATAGAAATATTTGAGCACGTATGTTTCATATTATATAGCGCAGACGTTTTAATGAAAATTATTTTTTTTGCATATTGGCCTGTAGGTATAGATAATGTTTTGTATCAACAACTTTCTTACATAATTTTTTCTCATCCTCGCTTCCAGAATGTTGTCTTCCTTGGTTTTCTACGGATTGCAATCGAGACAAGGTCATATCAGTGTTTGAGTCTCTTGAATCCTCCAGTTCAATATCTGATGACGACATTGAACATCGACTTGTTTTAATCGAATCAGGTGATTTGGCATTATCCGTCCAGTGTTTCTTGGGTATACTTTCAGGATTTCTGTTTTGACTTTCGAATGCGGATGTCGGTTGTTCTGATGACATATCGTAGAGAACAGTGGTGGATCCGTTCACTCGTAAATCTATTCCGTATGCTACATTACTGATTGGTGGTGGTTGTCGTTTCGGAGTATCTGCCGTTATTAACCAGTTCTTGGCAACACGTTCGACATCGTTCGTTTTCGCTGATGGTTCCAGTGGTTGTGTTTTAACATTAGATTCATCCATTGTTTCTTCATCTAGTTTATCTTTATCGGTACATTGATTCGTCACTTGCCGACGGAACACGGTAACATTACCGTCGGCATCGTCATGTACGGGACTCCGATTTGCGGCCGCCGTCAGATTCAAACACTGTTCCGGATTTGTGACACGTTCATTATTGTTTTCGAATGATTTACTGACGAACAGTGTTAATCTATCCATCCCTGTCGGTAATTAACGAACGCTAACCAACCAACATGAACAACACTATTAACACGGGACACCGGCGTACACAACGATAGCGTTTAACACTAAGCACTGTTATCGGAGATATACAGAATTACAGATCTGATATCTGAATCTTTTCGTCAGTGGTGGAATGCGCAAGTTCCGTTCTAGAGCTGATCTGGGAGCTGCCATTCTAATTTGCATTAGTGCCCCATGTAGTTGCCTTAGCAACGACTGTCTCGCTTGCCGCTGTAGGCTGGCCATACGATTGCCCCGCCCCGTATGTACCGCACTATTGGACGGCTTATGTATAAAACAGCAGTATAGATGAACAACTAAAATTGTTACAGCACTTGCTTTAATAAGCATACATTACAAATGACCATTTTATTCACGCCAGTTCCTTCCAATCGCGGTTTTATCTGCCAGAAACTATAAACGCTAAATGTCAATATTCCTCTTCGGATCAAATTTACAAGTCTACAATAAAAAAAAACATATACCACGCATGGTATAAACATTATTGATGGATTCATTATGTATTTGACCGCAATGATCAACCTGCTTAGCTACTCGTCCACCAAAAACGACAAAAGTGTAGGCGCCGGCCGCCTCGGATTTACGTATGCGTACCTACCTAATTATGCACGCGGACAGAGACGCAAAATACAGAAACAAAATCAATATTAAGTGTGATGCGAACGGCAACAAATGTGTCTTTATTCACCTATATTGTACACAGTACAGTATAATGTGTTTATACAGCGTTATATATATATATATATATATATATATATATATATATATATATATATATATATATTATATATACTGTAAAACGGTAGAATTATTATAGCTTATAGCACCGTAGTTATAGTGTAATAATGTATGCAGCAAAATGTCAGTTTCATAGTGCATACTCTAGTCCAGTCGAAGATTAATATTTTATTATCATAGCCACATCCTTAGTATATTATTCAAACAAATAATGCTACATAAAACCAACAAGCATTACAAACTAACAATATTGCGTGAACAACATTCACAACATACAAATGCATACATGTTTGTTGGTCAACAGAATGAGTCTATACCACCCTACATTTTCGCACTGGACCAAAATCTATACACCCTTGCAATATTTTGGTCCCTCAGTATAATTGAATTAAATCAGAATTGTGACACGCTTTCACTGTTATAAACTACCAATATTACAATACCTAATCGAATCGTTCAAAATAAATAACAGAAATTCTCAATTATTAATTAACGTTAATATTAGAAAATGAAAGATATTTTTTCTGCATTCATTATCAAAGTTATGTGTTATATAGTAAAAGCATAAACTATAGGAAATGTATACATTTACTTTTAAAAGTATACATTCACTAATTTTACAATACCGTACACGGTACCCTACCCTATCCACCAAAACACTACTCTACTAAGAGTATATAATTTAATTAATAATTGTATTATTGACTGAATTAATGGTTTTAGTGTGACATATACCTAGTATAATTCTACAAAAATAAATTATATTTATATATATAAAAATTAGCGAATCACATATATCGTGTAAAGACCTGAAGATAATCAGCTGTGATCGAATAATTGAATGGCATATAGGACAAATCTTATAAAGCGTTAAGTAAATGGTTAGTGCCCGACGAATCACAGCTTGGGATAAACACACTAGCACCCTTCGAACGTAACTAATATCGATTTATCTAACAAGCAATCTATATAAATACTTTTGTAAATACCCACCTATCGTAATGGAATTAGTATGTTCCCTTGGCTTATCCACTCCCTCCTAACTCTGTTCCCTAATAATCAAATGAATACCCATGAATACAAATTAAATTACACGGAATATCTTTAAATATGCAAAATGAGGTACTAGCCAGCGACTTGGCTGCCTGTACTGAAGTTTAAAAATACATCTCACCATTTACATACGGCGATAATTCAATAAACAATATTAACACATCGTAATCAATTCAATTATATTTGTTAAACGTTGATGCAGCATTTTGTACAGATTGCGAAATATTTCCCAACGAAACTACTGTTTTCTGTTTATTTACAATCCTTGTTTTCTGAATTAGTGCAGGCGTGAAGTGTTTGGTTTTACGGGAATTAAATGACCTCAGCTCAAGAGGGGGAATCTTGTAGGGGAACACTTGCTGTGCTATCGAACCCGCCCTAGTTCCGTATAGGGTATAAAATGACAGTGTGTAACGCATGAAACAAAATCTGTTTCACAAAATTGACACTATAATATATATATATATATATATATATATATATATATATATATATATATATATATATATATATATATATATATGAAAATCAAATTCTACAAAATGATTTATACCCTTAAGGAGAAGGTGTCCTTGAACATGTCTGTAAGAATAGAATAAAACAGTTCGGGATTCTTAAACATAACGTTGTGTGTACATATTTGTATTGACATAATTGAATCAAATTTAAATTTTATTAATAAAAAATTATACTTACTTATGACAATCGATATACTCCGGTACTTACTTAAAGTAAAAGCTTATAGAGTAGTAAATGTATACATTTAGTAGTAAAAGTTTACATTTACTTTACAATACCGTACCCTACCTCTTGCCCACACTACCGTCCAAAAACCTGCCCTACTTGGAATGTATACATAATGAATAACATCCACGTTATGAATTCGACTTTATTGTAAAATAGATGGTGTACAAACCATTTATGTTCTAATATTTATACAGAGTGAACAATATATTATTATTATGTTTTTTACTTTTTATTATTCAATAGAATTGAGGTAACAATGACGAATATCTGCACTTGAACCAATAACGGATACAAGGTCCAAGCGTGAATTTCTTTAGAAAAAAAAAAATAAACACGATATGTGTCTTGTACATCGTGCGGCGCAAAGGCAAAACAGCCGTTAAGTTTAATGTATAAACTCAATGTTTTATAGTTATGACCCATCTGTAAGACGTTTTCGGCCATAACGAAATCGTCCAGTCACAGATCTTCGTTAGACTACGCTTTTTGACACGCGACGGGGCGGAGAGCCGCCCAACTTAGAGTTCAATTACTACATCTAAACATTCTCGCCCCCAGGGTTGGACGCTGGCGACATATAGCCCGTGTTCCATGTATGTGTGTGCAATCATTCACACCACACACACACACACACACACACACACATACATACATGTACACATTCACAATTGTATACAAATTTATATATAGAAAAACGGTTAGTGTTACTATACTAGGACGTATTTCACTTAGAGCTTACATAACTGCAATTTTATTACAAATGGATACAACGAATTTGAGATGTGAATTATTAGCTAAATTTCATTTATATGTCTGATATTGTATCTTGTCAATAGTTTTTCACGGCAATAACACGTAATACATATTTCGTATATAATTTTCTATTGAAAATATTTCAACCTAAAAATTGTATATTAAATTACATACAATTGGAAAATCGTGTCCAAACTGGATGAATAAAAACGTGAAATCGTCAGAACTTGGACAGGAGTCTGAATTGTTTAATTTCTGACTCCTGTCCAAGTTCCGACGACTTCACCTTTTCATTAAATGATGTACTGATCAAATATCTTTTTTCCGAAGAAAGTATTTATTGCTCTATTCCTTTTACAAAATTTTCTATTTGTAATAATGGAGTATCATAAACAGAAATTTGTTCAGTTTATTTTGTTGATCTTCGAGACAACTATACAATGCACACTATGTCTATCAGGAACACATTCGTCGGTTTCTACAGCGTCCAGCATCGAACAAGTACCTGGTCAGACCACAATTAAAACGAGACGGTCTACAAATCATTCGAAGACTATAATATATTTAATATTATTAGATATTTACAGGCACTAGTGAGCAATGGTTCTGCGTGCTTTAACACTTTTCACATAGAACTACGTTCAAGTACAAAGTTACAAATATTTATAAACGTGACCGACCGAATGCAGTAGATAATTTAACTAAAATACACTTGTTATTTCTCAAAGATATTCCATTCAAATTATTTAGAAAAACTAACCCTTACAATTTATTATTTACGTATCGATGTTTGAAAAAAAAATTCAGGATATCAAAATAACTGTTATTAAAGAGAAATATAGTATGCAGTTCCACATATGAAATGCATGAAACGAACGACTTTGACAAGTAGAAGTTTATGTAATATTTTATAGGTGCTGTTAGGAAGGATATCTGAGCGGTGATTGCAGTGTACTCGTGAACCGCGCCCTAGAGGCCCGGCTGTGGTAATCTAACCTGATGCGATTTCGCTAACGAGAAATTCAATTAATTATTCATTCAAGGAAATGGTTAAACTAATCGTTTAATCTAACGAACACCAGTACTCTAGCGACGACTGCCACTTTATTAACATTGAGAAACTTCTCTTTACAATAACAGAAATGAATTGATTCTTGTATAATCTGAAAGGATATATTAATCGCAAATAATAATAGGATACAAGTACTAAATCAATAATAAAACTCTGTAAATCAAGAATGAATATTCATACATGTATAATACACATTTAATTGTGTTTTTCAACCGTTGGTACCTATATCTTTTTAGAGAAGCATGGAAAAGATCTGCGAATTACGTAAACTAGAAGTCACGTATTTTTATACAAATACATAACACTGATGTTATGTTATTAATAAAAAAAATCATTTACTTACTGCTTTACAATAATTATCAATAGTTGATATGTCACATAAAGAATAAAATTAAAATTAGTCATTAGAATTTTCATATCAGTGATGTGTTAAGTGCGTTTTAGATCTGTCAAATTTGAAATCTGTTTAAATCATTTAATTTTGATCATGCTGATCTTGAAAAAATGGACAATGCTTCAAACGCTTCTGCAATGCTCTTCACGAATCAAAACAAGGACAAATAAATTTGAAGTATTTGACATTAGTACATGGTCACTGATGGAAATATGTATTTGACGTCTATTTGATGAAAATTTGATACATGTAAAACGCACTTTTTACATATCACTACCGACTTCTCATGCAAAAGTAAAAACCTTCTTAATCGGCCACTACGGGAACGGACTTCTCGCCGAATGGCAATTTGGCCGGTTTATCAGACTGATACGTAAATCACGGGTATATTTATTTAATATATGTACAGGCCTAAAAGAAGTCTGTTATTTTGTCTGTGTCTTTTTCTCAATTGTCTTCTTGAAGGCAAGGTTTTTCGGAAGAAAAGCATTTCCGGAAGCGGCTGGTTAAAACGGCGATAGGTTGAAAAGAGACCGGTATTAAACTAGAATGGATACAGCCACCCATGCCTGTATCTCATCGACGTTTATCCCATTCTGAATATATCACAAATTAATATTTACACCAGCCCGCATTTTCTTTTGTTGTCAAAAGCAAAGCAAACTAAGCCGGCTATAAATGCACAGATCTTCGTTAGTTACAGTAACGTTAAAATTTAACAAAAAATATTTTTTCTTCTATACTATTTTATAATTTTTGAAAAGAAAAATATGGAAAAATTCTGTATCATTTCTTGCATACGCAAGAATTTTTAAAATAAAATGTATTAGAAAATAGAGAAGCAGAAAAATAATAATAATATTTTTTTTTACTCGGGGCCTAATATATTTTTCGAAAAACAAAAAGTCACATGCAAAACTAGACCATAAAACGTATGCAAAAAAAAATTCATCAAGATCGGTTCGATAGTCTAGGTAGGAGGAGTTAGTGGAACAAAAATCTGTGCGAGTGAGCGAGCGAGCGGATCAGCGACATACGTACGGCCATATGTTGTAATAGTCATTTCGTGATCTAGGAAGTCTGTCCGGGATTTTACATTTCTCACCTTGTTCAATAATACCCTTTAGAGCAGTTTAGAACACGTGACCAAAACACGACGGAGCAAAAAATGATTTGGCACACATGACGTTTTGCCGTAAGACATGAAACGTCTCACCCAGTCTCATTTGTTCCCAATTTCACTTGTTCCCAAGCTGAAAAAATGTAAAATCTCACTCGTTCCCATGCATCTCCCACCATATTTGTTTGTCACGGTTGTCTCACTTATTCCCATAGAAAGTCTCACCTGTTTCCATTCTCATGTATTCTACATTTAAGACGTTTTTTGTTATTGCTAGTGATATGGTACAAATTAAATTATTTTTAACGGTCACAAAGGTACATGATCCTCTTTAAAATATGTATTAAATACTTTTATCGAATTACCGTGGAACCTCTACTTACGAGTGTCTCCATTAACGAGTTTTTCGAGATACGAGCCGTCACTCGGCCGATTTACGACAAAAAATATATGTATGGGTTCTTTTCTTATGAAGAAGGGCGTATTGTTGTTAGTAGCCCTCGAGCGCCAAATATCTTAAGACGTCCCTGCTTCACATAAAGGTCGTTTAAGAGATATTTATATACCAGGTGTCCCAAGAAATCTGGAACGCATCGAATTAACATGTAAATATAAAAAAATTGTGATGACCAATACATTTTAGAGTAAAAGCGTAAATAAAAAAAATTCCGAATTAAACAATGGTTTTTTATGGGAACATTTAAAATCAGTTATCTATAGGAATACATTCGTACACAATCGATTTAAAAAATATATTAGACAGTTTAAAAATGTAAGAAATAATTTTTCTGATCGATTAGGTTATTGTCTCGCAAAAATGGGGTCTTATTTAAATATCTATTATAGGCCTTTTTATGTGTATAAATAATTATTTTTTAAATAAATGAAATTGTACGTAAAATATTTTAGAATTAAAAAAATTGGCATATTTAGTTTTATATTATAAATATAACTAGATATGTAATATGGTCGTTACGTTATTTTTAATGCGTGATAAAATTAAGGTGACCATAACTTAGATCTGGTTTGGCGGGAAATGCAACCAGTACAACAGAAGTGAATTCAGGTGTAAGTTTTTGGAAAGTAGCTAAAAAAGCTCGGTCAGAATCCAATATAAAAGAAAAACCTGAGCCAGAATGACTGAACCGACTGCGATTAAAGCGCCCACTACTCTTACCTGCTGCGCTATTTTTAATTGTCCTGGTTTTAAATTAAAAAAAAAAAATGGTCACCTTAGATAAAATAGATTGAATAGAATGATATTATATATATAGTTGAATGTTCTACGGACATCTTGAACGAAGCCTACTATCGTCATTTATTCCTACCCATTGAGGGAATTAAGTTTTTCTACAAGAATGATATTATGTTACGATCATGTAGTAAAATGTATTCGAATATTTGTTGGTTATGTAATTGATGACTCTAATCATCCCATTCCTAAAGCCGAAATTAAACACGATAGGAAAGAACCAACGCCACTGTCTAGACAGATAAAAATGTAAATTATAGGTTAGAATTAGAACAAGGATCTTACACAGTAAGTTGGCATTGACTTGAGGTATCATAACAAAATGGCGGCTTGTACAATTATGTATGACTCATTTTGTTTAGATCACAGAGTCAGCATCTGGTTATGAAACCAGAATTAAACTTATAACCGTTTCAGGTTTAAATGTGGTACCAGAACAGATTATGTTCAGGTTGGCTAAGGACCAAACAATTTCATTCTAGCCTTTACAGTTATAAGTCAGTATTTAGAGCAATTTTGTGTAAGCAGCGATACGTTTTATGGTTTGAATGTGATGTATATTTGTATTTTAGCAATTGTATTGTTAAGAGGCCATTGCACGATACCGAAAAACAAGTCTTTTTTGGGAACTTCTAGCTTGTGTATTAATACAGGTATAATGTTGATTTTTTGTATGTACATAAATGAAAGATGTGAAAAGTGCGTTCTCTTATTGTTTTTTAAATAACCCTATTAGTTTCCGTTAAATAAGTATGTGAAGTTTGGCACAGTTTCGATACTATTTACATTAATTGTACTAATCGGATTTAAAATTTGCCAAGGATGGATGGATTTTCATTATTACCTCAAGGAAATTTCTTTAATGAAAAAGACAGAGAATTGTTAAGGACACCATTGAAAGGTAACTCATAATATGAAATTTATAGTTGTTTTCTGTTAAAATATATTATGAATTTCAATGAATTTTACGATGTAATAGGAACAAAAGGAGAGATGTCATTATTAAGGCCCTACTTTGATAATAATGAAGAACAACCATTAGATGATAGTTCAAATGAAGAAATCGTTTTGTTACATCAAGAGAAATGGCAGAAGGGATCCAATATCCAAGCATGAACAACAACATTTATATTAAGTTGACAGTCATCACTAATTACAATTATACTCTTAGAAATGATTATACATTTTTGTACGAGAATATTTTAAATCTCTGTTTATGGACTACGTAATGTGATACGTAATTTACACGATTATTTGTTATTATAAATCTTAAAACGATTAGAGTATTACAAACACAATCTTTCGATAATATGTGGTAATATCTAAAGTATACTATTTTATATACAATAATAATAATTTTGTTCGAATCTTGCCAATCATTAAATGGAAGTATTTATAATTACCGTAAGCAATAATTAACTACCGTGGATATTAAAACAATATATAATAAAATTAAGTTAGTATTAATTTTAACAGAATTAATATGTACTACACGTTTTTATCTACTTTAATATATGTATATGTATACAGTGCGAATAACGTAAGACTATACATTGGCGACTTTATTTTAGCTTTAATCAATTTGCACGCTATGTGACGCCAGGAGTGCATGGGCACAGCCGGGCGCACACACACACAACGAAAGGTCTTTCACACATATAGCCACATAGCTCAGTAGTGTGCATCTGTCAGCTGTTTCTGTTCGCTCTGCGCATGACATTTTACTAGCTAATGACGTCACTTCGCTCGACCCGTTTTAGATGACGTCATTTTTTATTGAAAAATTGCTATTTTAAAATCGAGATTTCTGCTAATTGATAGACTTTAATTTTTTTTGTTTTTATATGATGTATTGTTTGAAATGTGTACGTCGAATTAAGATAAAATTTAAAAAATTAAAAATCTACAGTAGTTTAAATGAAAGAAGTCCCTTGAAGGTCATTGAAGGACAGTACGAGTTTAGATTTTAACCACGCCCATTTTCTCATATTCAGTAGCGTCGTTTATTTAATTTTTAATGGGGCATATAAGATACTGTAATTTTCGATGGTGAGGGGTTAGCAGATGACGGGGAGATATAAACAAAAGAAGAACAATGCATGCATTAGTATATACCAGATATAAAGTTTTCGGTGAATAGTCGGCTTAGCACCGGTAACAACAGAAATATGATGTTTTGACAGTTCATTACGTTAATTATTTGTGTCTCACATTTTGAATTACAACAACGATTTAGATAATGATATAATATCAGTGGTTGCAATAAAAGTGATTTATTATAACTGTGTTTGTGTTAGTGCATAATACTGGTGTTAATTAGTGGTAAATAAGACAAATTGACAGAAAATGCAGCAAAATGACGTTACACGCCTATGCGACAGCTAGTAGTGTAGGGAATAAGAAATCAACGTACGTTATTGCAATAGTATCGAGTACAACGAGCCTCATTTTGTTTTGCTTGTCGTAGTATTGTTCGGACATTCTAAAGACAAACGCGTTATATCCATCCTTGTCGCGCGTGCTGTTTGACAATTGAAATGAGAGAGATAGTTATATAACTATACGTTAATTCGTATATGATACAGATAACCTTCATGGGACTTCTTTCATTTAAACTACTGTATGCAAGTTCCCTATTGTATTTTTTTAACATATTGAATACAGTGAATAAGTGACAGGTGACAGCGTTCAGTAGACTCGACTGTTGCGGCGACCCTACATATGCGGAATTAAAAGATTTTCCTCTGATTATTTGGTAAAATGTCGTGTTATGTTCGTTATAACCGAAAATTTGTGCAATTATAACAAAAATTAAGGTTCGTTATGCCCGAAAGCTCGTTATAAACGGGTTCGTTATATGCGAAAAAAAATAACACATGTTTAATGATACTTTAGTTCGTACTTTATAGATTGGTTCGTTATAAGCGGGTTCGTTATAAACGAAATTCACTGTATTTTATTGAATACTACTATATATTAAAGTACATAAGTTTTCAGGATAAACTAGTTTTGCCTAGGCTAAACTAGTGCTTCCTACCCTACCCTATTTAATAATACACTCCTACCCTACCCGCCGGCTAACCTACCCTAGCCTACCCTACCCAACCCTAAATGTAATAATAATTAATGCAGTTCCACGATTTCCCGATTCCGTAAATTTCAGACTTTCAGTTTAGCCTAGGCAAATCTAGTTTATCCTGAAATCGGGTTTGGCCGGTAACATATATATATATATATATATATATATATATATATATATATATATATATATATATATATATATATATAGTTAGTTATCCTAAATGTAGGCAACCAAATGAACGTTTGTGTACAACGGGATAACTGCATATGATTCGGTTCAACGAGACAATTTTCTAGAGCAAAAGTGGTGGGGGTCTATTCTATCTACTGATACATTCGGTCCAGCGAGACATCGAACCAGCGAGACATCGTACCAGCGAGATTTCGTACCAGAGAGAATTCGAACGAGCGAGATTTCGGGGTAGCGATACGCACTCCTGTATATATATATATATGTGTGTATAATAAAGTTTATTGTTGATACTAATAGATCACAGCAATTTGTTGGAAAGGAAATTGGTGACCATTTCTTATTTCCAAATAAGATACAGAGCGATCGAGATTAACTGTCCGTGCCAGGGCCGCCTTTAGGTATGGGCGGACTGTGCCTGCACACAGGGCCCCGCGTACCCAGGGGCCCCGCGGTCCGCGCCTCGCTCAATATTTTATTCAATATTGGCAATATTTTTTATTTAATATTTAATCATTAATTGAATGGCTTAAAAAAACTAATGAGAAATTATTAATCGTATTAAAAGCAGCATATATGTATCTGTACAATTAGATTGCACTTCCGACATAAGTCGCAAGGAGCAGTTAACATTAATCATTCGTATTGTAGAAGTATCACAAATGTCTAAAGCAACAATAAATGAATATTTTATCGACTTAATATTCATGTTACAACTACTATGGGCTTAAATTTAGATCATGTACTAAAAACTAAAACACTTAAATATTATGGGACTGTCTCGGGATAACTGTCGTAGCCAATCGCATAACAATGATGCAAAACATGGTGAGCAAAGCTCAAGGCGTACAATCGAGAATACTATCTGAAATCCTAGAGCATTTTTCGTTCCCTGTGCTGCACACAATTTAAACTTGCTATTAGGAGACATGGCTAAATCTGTTCCGATGGCAATGACATTTTTCCGAATTCTTCAACGATTCTACACTATATTTGCTGCTTCGAATGAACAATGGGCAATAATTACTACCCATTTACTATATTAGTTTTTTTTTTTGGGGGGGGGGGGCGTTTCTGGCCTTCCTCAGGGCCCCGTGATTGCTAGGGGCGGGCCTGGCCCGTGCCGCCTCGTTCTGATTTTTTATTTGCCACATCGTTGTCATACTGACTACGATTGACATATCACATTGGTGTACAATTAATTTTTTTTTAATAAAGAATTAAAAAACAACATTAAAAAAATTGTTGATAATAAATGTTCAAAATACCTTCCTTCATTCTCAATGCATTTATTTGATGCAGTCTAATTTCAAAATTACTTAATTAACTTCCAAATATCTGTGAATAAAATATAAACACAAGCTGTCACTGATTCAAAAACAAAAGTGTTTATTGAAATGACAGTCACGTAGGCAACAAATAATAAGTTTTGAGAGAAATTCTCAAGAGATTTTGTTTATGTTTCTTTCCACTAGAATTTTGTTATTTGCTTGAAAATGACCAAAAACCATATGGTCGAAACGTCGCATATCGGTTATCATCTTGAACTATAGTCATTTATTCCAATAATTTTGGATTCAATATTTATTCTTCTCAAGATCTACAATTGACAAAAGAAAATCTACAATAAAATAATAATAAAAAAAATACATGTACCTATTACATAATATTATGTATACGTGTATTATGTAATGGGAAGGTACATATAAAAGATTATTTATTGTAGAAGCGAAAAATTGAAGTAATGTTGGATTGTTTACGCTTTTTGTTCAGGTTAATTTGTACTAATTTTTGTCTCAAATCATGTAACACGAGCAAACTGCAATATTCTACTAGCAAACACGGTCACACATTCTCCTTTACCCAGACAATAAGTATTTAATTTTTTTGTTTTAAATTCAAGTATTTTCGTTTACGTGCCATCCAGATTCATATTTAGTGGGATCCCCCAGAGAAGTATCGCAAATACCATAATTTACTGTATCGGGGTTTACAGCTATTCACTATATCAGGACACAATGATAAAATTTAAGTGTTCACTCTATCGGGTAGTTCATTCAATCGAGAGTTCACTAAATCGCGACTTTACTGTATATATACAGGCTGTCCTATTTAAACGGGCCACTACAGGGATCTCGGAAACTATAAGAGTTACAAGGTCAGTTAAATTAGACAAAAGTTGCGAATTTATGGGCCAATGTTAATGGCGATTTCATATTTTGAAAATTTTGCATGGCTCACTAGATAATGACAAAAATGTGATTTTTTCGAATTTTCATTTTCCATTATAACTCGGAAGGTACTAAAAATATTGAAAAATGTTTCAAATAAATATTTTAGCATAGACAACAGGCTTTTTGAAGAAATTGATGAAATTGTTTTTTACCTTTCTATTTTGGAGATACAGCATGCAAGTTCAATTTTTTAAATAGGAACCATATTTAATTTTAGTTTAGTTATAAAGGGCTATTTTTCCTCTTTACAGTGATGTATTTGGTTATATAAATATCTTTTTTAGTTTCGAAGAAAAACTAAAAAGTATGATAAGAAGAATATTTTCGAAGTATGCCATGGAAATTTGATATAAAACAATTGCATCTAAACATGTTTAGTACATGCAAAACAAATGAAATTCAATAACATTTGATAAACGAAACAAAATTCATTGTGTAAACTGCATACTATTACACAGATTTTCGTATGAAGCCATACCTACATAAATTATTATTTGTCTATAATCTTTTGTTTACCAAATATTATTGAATTTCAATTGTTTTGCATGTACATAACACATTTAGATGCAATTGTTTTATACCAAATTTTCATGGCACACTACGAAGATCATTCTATTTGCCATACTTTTTAATTTTTCTTAAAAACTAAAAAAGATATTTATATAAACGAATACACTATTGTACACAGAAAAAATAGCGCTTTCTAACTAGAAAAAATTTAACTATGGTTTCCATTTAAAAAATTGAACTTGCATGCTGTATCTCCAGAAATATTTATTAAAAAAAAATTTCATTAAATTCATCGAGAACTATCTTATGTATGCTAAAATATTTATTTGAAACTTTTTTCAATATTTTTTGTACTTTGTGAGTTATAACAGAAAATTAAATTTCGAGAAAATCACACTTTTGTCATTATCTAGTCAGCCATGCAAAATTTTCAAAATATGAAATCGCCATTAACATTGGCCCATAAATGCGCAACTTTTGTCTAATTTAACCGACCTTGTATCTCTTATAGTTTCCGAGATCCCTGTAGTGGCCCGTTTAAATAGGACACCCTGTATATATATATATATATATATATATATATATATATATATATATATATATATATATATATATATATATAATTAGAAATAATTGTAGCTTCTTGTAAACCATGTAAACTCAATAATTTTATACTAATTATAATGAATTCAAATAGCTATATATTTTTGTTAATATTTAAACAAAATGTTTTCCTTGTGTTTAACTTATTATAAATGATTAATTTATCTTGCTCGTATTTTAACTGCGTTTTTTTAAAATAAATATTATAATGAAATACTTTAATTGCCGAATAATAATTATTATGTATTATTCCATGTATTTTGTTTCATAGGTACATAGCTTCATACAAAAAAACATGAATAATATATTTCAGTGTATACATGTTATATTTGACTATGTGTTATTAGTGTATTTAATAATAAATTTATATTTTGTAACAACTAGTTTTATTAACATAACATACAGAAGATGGAAGTCAAAACGTGTTATAAATAAATATATTTCATATTGTATAAAAACAAATAGGTAACAACAGGGCCAATCAGGGTGACGGGACAAGAGGGGCTGCCGCCCCCGGATTCACAATACTAGGGGCCACAATTTGATAATTTGATATGTTATTTTCTTGTTCACAATTATACATATTTTAAATTTGTAAGGGCCTCAAAAATTAGTTGCCTCGGGCCTCGCATATTCTCTGAAAGGTCCTGGGTAACAATAATTAATGCAGTTCTACGATTTCCCGATTCCTTACATCTCGGACTTTAATATTCGTGCGAGCTCGTGAAAATAAATTGGTCTGACCACTAGACCTTGTTGTTTTGACAGCATTTGACAGTTTAAACTAGTTTGTACTTGTTTGAATTCTGTAACGAACGTTAAAGTGTATGAAACTTATATATTGTTTGTGCTGTTAAAATATAATAAATTGCAGAATGTATGGTGGTAAAAATTCTACAAGAGATTTCAGATCAAAGATAAGGTTAGTGAACTATTGACTATTGGATAAACCAATTGTAAAAATCAATGATCAGTTTGACTGAGTACGGGTGGCAACCCTAAATGCATACCAGTACATATTGACTAATATGTGTACCTCTTTTGTGTAGATGTCGAGCAGGCAGTACAAGCAGAGTATCAGATTTACCAAATGACGAATCACCGGCATTTCGAAGATTAAAAAGTTCGCAATCTTTGTATAGAACGGTAAAAATTACCTGCCTTTCCTATCCTAGTCGATTTTGGTTGTAGCGTAATAGTAATACATGTGTAATGGTATTAATTGAAACGATTTTCTCCGAAGTGTACAATACTTCCTTATCTAAATTGTCGAACTCCTATCATGCAGCCACAATCCGTGTTTCAGAGTTCCCGATAACGGTCCACTGATCGCCCCAAACACAAGAGGAAAGTTGCCCGGCTCTTGCACGACAAAAATGGCAGCAATAACAAATTAGAAAGGTAATACATTCTGTTGTCAATCGAAAAGAAAACTAAACTCTATGTCCTTTATATACTATCAGTATGGAATAACTAACTTAGTTAGGTGAGTATAATATTACTTTGCATCAAATTATCCGTTAAATGTTATGTTTTTTCAATTAGACGCAAGCATAGTTTCAAAACGTCCCAGGCGGCTGTGAAATTCTCAATAAAGGCACTAATTTACGGCCAATAACGTTGAATTTGTTTGTTAAGCTTACTAATTTAATACTGACAAACATTAATCCCTGTCTGAATGAATTGAGATTGGCCAATTATACCGATCTGTTACCGACTTATTTAACTCTGCTTATGTATCCTGGAGTACTGACAGTATCCATGTTGAAAACAGGTATGTGTTGCGTTTATAAAATATTTGTGTCAGGTAACAGTGCGTAATTCTTTGTTTATGTAGCCAATGCGATGCATTCCTGGCCACCTGTGTTAGTATTCTTGTCGTAGCTTGTTGAATTAGAAGAATTACATAGTTCGCCTGTGGAAGATATCTTGTTTGAGTTACAAGATGATGCGCCACCAGAATACATATAAAACTGTAAAGGCAAGTAACCTATGTCTTATTTATTAGGTTGTGCTACTATTTGTTAACATTCTGTAAGACAGATTCGATATTGTTCGTTACTATTTAGTGCTCATTTAGTATTTGTGCATACAATTTCAGTACTTCTGCGGTATTGTAGGCAACACATTTATAGCCTGGAATGGCCAGGAATTCGATGAAAATCAGATAATGAAAAACTATGACGAAAGAGTAAGTTATGACTAATTATATGATATTTGTTAATAAAAATAAAATTGTTTTTGTTCTCAGAAATGATCTACAACGTACAGGTGAGAATAGGAAATAACTTACGTGAACAAATAAACAAAAGAATGAATATTATTCGATATTGAAAAAGTCCAAGAAAGAAGAAATCAATTAACCGTTTGCATTTCGATTCCGAAAAAATTTCTTTGGTTTTATCAATTTTATTACGAAATCCCCAAGAAAAATAATATTCAGTAATTATAATTACAGTGTAAATAATAGTAAATAAAGTGTGAAATCTAAAATAAGCAACATTTTTCCATTTAAATTTGAAAATAAGTAGATATGTATACGGTACATACATACATATATGTAATTATTGTGTACATATAGTGACTAGAAGAGACCGTATTAGGAATAAAGTAGTGTATGATGAATGTGAAATTAGTAAAAATGTTGTGAAAAGAGTGGCTTCAAGTCAGCTGCGTTGGTTTGGACATGTGGAAAGAATGTCAAATGATAGATTGACTAAGAAGATTTATTTGGGTGAAATTGAAGGAACACGAATGCGAGGAAGACCGAGGAGTAAATGGATGAATATGATAGAAAATGTTTTGAGTGAACGTAAAATTATAAGTAGAAATAATAGGAGAGCATGTATGACAAGGTGTATGGATATTAACGAGGCGAGACAGTTATGTATGGATAGGAGTATTTGGCGAGCTATTGTTAGAAAATAAGGAATGAAAGGCAGTTTTCTATATATATATATATATATATATATATATATATATATATATATATATATATATATATATATTATAAATTATAAAAATATGATTTTACATGTTAAAGTCCTATGTTCCGGTGTCGCGGTCACCACCCTGTATATATATATATATATATATATATATATATATATATATATATATATATATATATATATATATATATATATACAGGGTGGTGACCGCGACACCGGAACATAGGACTTTAACATGTAAAATCATATTTTTATAATTTCCTGCTTCCCTAATTATTTTAGAGAAAAAGGCTTCAAATAAATGTTGTAGAGCATAAAATTCTACATTCAAATCAATAAACACAATTAATTTTCCATGCTTTATACCGGCAGAAATTAAATTTAAAATGTTGAAAATTAGCTTCAAAATACCTAGAGGTAGCCTTGGAAAAGGAACAAAATTCAACAAATGATTGATGTTTTATCTGTCAGCAGAAAATATGGTGGATAATTATTTGATTAGTGAATGAAATGAATTTCTTAAGTTCTACTACAGTTTGCATGCTTTTATAACGGCAGAAATAAAATTGAAAATTAGCTTCAAATAGAGAGATGAAACAAAATTGTCAGAAGAAAAAATAATTTTGAATTATTAATTTTTATGATAAATTGCATTAAAAGAAATTCTCTTTGTAAGAATGTTGGTAGTCCTGTCAATAACATGTTTTTAATGTATTTAATTCAGAATTATTTTAAATTAAGTGCTCAAATAAATCTCCATTATTTGCCGAACAAAATCCAAGTCTATGATAAAAATTGCGTTCCATATTTTTTAATTGTCGGTTAGTAATTTTTCTGCACTCCTCCACAATTTTTCGTTTCAAAGAATTTGCATTTGCATGTTTAGTTTTATAGATATTATTTTTTAAATGCCCCCATAAAAAAAAGTCGTTTGGGGACAAATCCGGGGATCGCGCTGGCCATTTTTTCTTATAATTCACTACTAGCAATAAATTCATGAAGCAAGAAATATTTTCTGCTGACAGATAAAACATCAATCATTTGTTGAATTTTGTTCCTTTTCCAAGGCTACCTCTAGGTATTTTGAAGCTAATTTTCAACATTTTAAATTTAATTTCTGCCGGTATAAAGCATGGAAAATTAATTGTGTTTATTGATTTGAATGTAGAATTTTATGCTCTACAACATTTATTTGAAGCCTTTTTCTCTAAAATAATTAGGGAAGCAGGAAATTATAAAAATATGATTTTACATGTTAAAGTCCTATGTTCCGGTGTCGCGGTCACCACCCTGTATATATATATATATATATATATATATATATATATATATATATATAGAAAACTGCCTTTCATTCCTTATTTTCATCCGAGTTTATCTATGTTTATGGCAAATTAGCCCTGCGTAATATAATAAACTATACAATACAATTTCTATAAGGTTCTTTGTAAAAACTACTTTATTGTACTTGTAAATTGAAAACATAAACCGATATCATGATTACCAGTGCGTCTCACTTGTTCCCATTCTCATTTGATCCCCGTCTCACTTGTTCCCAATCTCATTTGTTCCCATGTACCTCCCACCACATTTCTATGTTACGGTTGTCTCACTTGTTCCCATGCAAGGTCACAGTGACGTAGAGCGCTTTGCAGTGTGCACCAAACAATGGGATGGAGGAATTGTAGTATATGAAGTAAACCCTTTTATATAGCTCGCTTCGCTCGACTCTAAAGATACAAACTCCTGCTCACCGTGACCCGCCCGCACCGCGGCTCGCATATATAGTGACCCGCCTACCTTCGGCGGCTCGCAATGAGATGCTTCGATGATTACTATAAACGAAATTTTTTTTTAATGTAGTTATATACGTCCGGCCCGTTCTTCGAGAAATTGGTAACAATATGCGATTGATAACATTATCCGTGATTCCAATTAGCGACGTGCACTGTATTATTAAATCGATTTTCCGTAGTTAACACTAATTTCAGAATATAATTATTTGCTTGTTCTTCTAGACTTATGTAAAAGTGTAAAAAAATAATTTAATTTTCTTCTATATGATTCTCCTACTATTTGCATCTAGATTTTGAAATAAATACAATTAGTAAATGTGAATGTACAAACTTATAAATGTGGGTTTTCAGTATTGTTTTTATACTCGGAATTTTGAAGTGCATTGTAATTCTTTTACTCCCTCCTTTAGTTGTTCACGTGTACTCTGTGCAATACGGTCTTGATGCAATTTTAGTACAAAATTATCTAATTGTATTCCACATAAAATATAAGCAAAATTATTTTTAAGACGCAATTCAACACAACATTCATGAATTTGATGTCTGTAGCAATATCATTTATTACAACACGACTATTGTATTAAAATACTCTAATTTTCGGGGAAATATACCTATAATATGGACTGCTAACTGCATATTATTTAATTTAATCTTCAGTTCCTCGTTCGTTTTCTTCTTTTCCTTGGTCACTATCAAATCATCGAGCAATTTTAGTTTCTAAAAAAAAAAAGATAATTATTACATGTAATCCATAATTCGTACCGTAATACATACATTTTCAACCTTTGTTTTCAAAATGGAGATCTTGCTTTCTTAATGTTAATTATCATTCGTCAACTATGTTTTCTGAGCTTTCTTCTTTTGTATTTTTTTACCTATTAACTGTCAGATAAGTAAGAATTAACCAGCTGACAGATATTACATTGCTAGAGCATATAAAGCCCGTTTTACATTTGTGCAATGCAATTCATTACGATGCAATGCAATAGTGTAGTCCAACGTGACGTCACAAGCTTATGTAAAAAAAAACTGGCGAGACACAAAGCGTTCTGTCATTTATTCATGACAGATCGGGCTCAAGACATGTATTGTTGTCGGCTGTAGAAGTCGGGGAGATAGAGAAAAATTATCATTTTTTCGCATGCTAGTATTCACAAATTATACTTTTAGGACAGATCTAAACAATTCATTTGAAATTTATGTATTGCATATTATATTAAACTCCATTTGTGTCTATGGAATTTCAGATTTAAATAATTGGGCATATTTAGTTTTAAGTTCTTTGCATTAATAAGTTTTAATAGCGATTACCAGTGGAAACCAACATTCAAGACAATTTGGAAGAAACTAGTCAAGAAACAGGCGGTCAGGCACAGACTGATTTTGTGATACGTTTAATTTTTATATATAGTAGATTCTCGATTATCCGCGCGCGATTAGACCGCTTTGCGGCTCAGCTGCAGTAATTCTAGAGCAATAAAGTGAATCACTGCTTTCCGATAAATTGGTGTTACGCAGATTGAAAACAACCATAAGGAAGAAAGAAGCCATGTCATTGAAACAGAAGTCAATAAAAGACTACTTTTCCTAAACGTTCGTAGTTTTTGTTGTTCATTTATTTATTTTCCTCTATTTAGTGTACAGTTATACAATTTATACCAGTATATCTGGCTTGTATATATGTACTTTATTTATCCGCTGTTTTATATTATCCGCGCCAATCCTCCCCGCCATTACCGCGGATAATCCAGTGTCTACTGTACTATATATTTTTATATACTTCGTTTTTTTTTTAAAGACAGATAATACAAATAAACAGTATTTACACGTTCTCACATTCGTTGCATATTCTGCATGATAAAGAATGGCCCCAACATGACTGCAAACTTTACTATTTCCTGCCTTACAGGTACAGTGTGCTGTACTAATACAGCCATCGCCTTGAGTAATAACTCACGTATTCACAGGCTCATTGCGAATTTTTTACCTAAAATCATAAACATACTTTGATTTTTGTGTAATTCATCAAATTAACAGAAAATTCTTAACTTACGTTTTCCACCATCACAAGATCATTAATTTTGATACAGCCAACTTTAACGAATCCTACTTCAAAATACTTGTAAGCATGTAAGCTCTTAAATGCCTTCATTTGTTCTTTAGTATAAAAACTGAGTCAGAACCAAGTATGACACAATGTCAATACTTGATACTGGAGGTGCACTCTGTATACCATAATCCAAATTTTCTTTCTTGTAAAAAGATCTATATTACTTATTATCCGTATTTTATTTCCGTATCGGTCAGCAACAACTGCACTAAATAATTACTGTTACTAGTCATTCTTGATACAATAACACAGTACTAGTACTAGTCTTTTTGACAGACATAAATTCAGTTCTTTACACAATTCAGCTTACTATAACGGACTATAACCACACAATTCACAAACGTCAAAGAATCCATACCTGAAACAACCATTCATTAAAAAAATCCTTATAGCTTCCACAGGCCGAATATTTAATTTTTGTTACCACACATACCTGTTCGAAGGTTCAATGAAACCAGAAAAAAATTATTCTGTCACAGATGACATCGCAATAGATTTTTACACAAATATTAACATTGAGTCTTATGGGAAAATGTCATGTGTGCCTCACCATTTTTTGCTTGGGTCACGTGTTCTGAACTGTTCTATTCAATTTCGCATTGTTTTTTATTTATTTCAAGAACTTTATCTTTATTTTGTATTTATATTTCTAGAATTTGCAGTTTTTGGTTATGTTCTCGTATTAAAAGTTTCACTTTAGGTGAAATTTAGAACTGAAAGTACATTATATTATTTGTAGCTATAATTCATAAACAGCTAAAATTCTTATCATTTTTAATACAGTTGAAACGGACTTTGACGGACTTCTCCGATCTGACTGTCAATTGCTGTCAACCGCTGTCATGTCTGTTTGATGTGGTTCTCCGCCTTGCCCTTCACCCCCCGCCGTCCGAGTCGGAGAGTAACAACTGAAGACTCTCCAGTGCTCTCAACCACACACAAATCCACAACCCTACCCTACACTATCCTTCTAAACCAAAAATACACGAAACACGACACAAATCTTAATCAAATAACCAGAATGATTTGTACCATCTGTTCGAATTAAGTGTAACTAAAGAGCGCGCTATTTTTAATTTTAACTCTTGAGATTGAAAATTATATTTAATTAATTACACAGCAGCCTACATAATGTAATTATATTTGTATACGGGATTTAGATTTTACACCTAAAAATAAATCAATCAATTCTAAAAATTGTAGATTTTAGATCTAAAAATTAAATTGTCCTGAACATGTACTACAAACTTAAAAAACAGGTTAAAAAATTCCTTAAAATTTTAACTTTTTTAATACACTTTAAAAACAGGGCAAAATCCTTAAAATTTTAACTTTTTTTTATATACCTTGAAAAAGAGCAATTTTAATAGCTACAACTGGTATTTACAAGAAGCTAACACAGCTCAAAATATATTGATATTTTAACTATAATTTTAAACCTAAAAATCAAATTGTCCTAAACAGACCTATATAGTAGTTATATAATTGTTTATTATTTAATATTTCATCTGTTTATTTACAAATGTCACATATGTGAATATCTGTATATTTACTTATTGGTAGACGAAGCTGATTTCAAGCGTTAAAAATTATTACTTTCTAATATATTATCTAGAAATATTTATTGGTTGGTAGGATTTCAGTGAGTATTGTTATTATTAACGTCCTTGATGTTACTGTTTTCATAGAGCATGAAAAAATTATCCACAACTTCAGTGATAAATTTATGACAGATTCGCTTTCGTATGAAAACAAACACATTTGTGTTAGATCTAAAACATTAAAAGTTTTTATCATTGAAAGATTTGTTTGTTGTTGTAGTAAGGTAAGGTGGATAATCACTGACGAAAAATCCGTAAGACAATACTATAAAATATATCTTCTGCTGTCAAAAAAGGAATATCCCTACAAAAACATCTGATTGAGAATCCTAGTAAGTAAAATATGTTAAATTTCAAAATTATTGAAAAGAACATACATTAATCAGTGTTATTATTTAATGTCATAGTTAGTAAATATGAATTTAACCTTGACAGTAAAGAACAATATTGGTTGGTAAGTGTATGTACATATATAATTATGTAAATACACTACTGTTTTAATTATATAAACACAAATCTAACATTTATAATGACCATAGTTTACATTTAATGTAAATATATGTATGTACCTATCAAATATCTAATTAGATTTAGATTAAAGTTTTAAATTCAATTATATATATATATATATATATATATATATATAATGTTGTAGAGTGGTGTTTCTGTTGATAGCATTGAGTTTTATGTACATGCAAATATTAAGTAAACGTGTAATAGAGCCAACTAACGTATCTAATAATTCTTATTCCCAGGAGGCCATGGAATCAAATCTTGTTTTGGCATTCATAAATGAAACCAATTGTGATGATGAAACAGCTTACACATATTTACAATCACACTGCTGGAATATAAATGCAGCGTTAGAGTCTTGGCGTTACTTACATGTCATATCTAGTGAAAATTCTGAAGTCAATCAAGATAATGAACGAAGTGAAGGTATGTCTCATGAATAATTGTTAAATGCATTGATTAATATACTCGAGTGTAAAACTTGTTACAGTTAAAAAACTATCCAGAGGTATTTCACGTGCCACAGACAACGTAAATCTAGTGTCCCGTGCACGATGTGAATTTGCACAGAATTTCAAACGTAACCCTTGTTTCAAGGTGGACCACTGCTTTTTAGGTACTCCAGAATTTACGTTTACATTACCTGATCTCAACATGTACGGTAATGAGTTCAGAAAATTTCTAGAGAAGGATCTAATAGAAAAGTCAACACTTTTATCATTGGAACAATCTGGCAGATTAAATTGGTGGACAGACAATGGAAATGGACATGAACTTTGTCAAAGATTGTGGCCTTTGGCAACCACAGGTGACGGTAACTGCTTGTTGCACGCAGCATCTCTGGCTATATGGGGTTTCCATGATCGCTTGTTAACATTGCGCAGAGCACTACACACGTACTTAGAAAGTAGCAAACACAAAGAGCCGATGTATCGCAGATGGCGTTGGCAACAAACAAAACTAAATGAACAGTCGGGTTTCGTCTACTCGGAATCTGAGTGGGCGAAAGAATGGCAGAATATTGTAAATATGGCATCGACTGAACCACGTAGGAATGACTGTGTCAGTTCAACAAGTACGTCAGGAAATCGATGCAGTAATGATAGGAACGTTTCCACAGCTGACTATGCAACATCAAATAATACATATGAAAGTCTGGAAGAGATACACGTACTCGCTCTCGCTCATGTTTTACGACGTCCGATAATAGTGGTGGCGGACGTTATGCTCAAAGATATGAACAATGAACCATTCGCCCCCATACCGTTCGGCGGTGTGTACCTACCGTTGGAATGTTCACCTAAAGAATGTCACCGTTCACCGTTATTACTCACTTATGACATGGCTCACTTTTCCGCTCTAGTAGCTATGGAGAATTCTGTACAGCAGAAGGATGATAAATTGCGCGCCGTCATACCACTTACTGATTCCGATGGTGTATTGTTACAACTACAGTTCTCAGCAGATCCGGGACCAGATCATGATTGGAACGAACCGCAAGATCAAGCTTTCATAAACACCCTGATTTTAAGCGAAAAGAATCAAATAAATTTACTTAAAGAGTATCTGGATGTATTGACTCTCTTCGATTCGGTGGGCACAGGAAGTCCAGATATGGATTCGGAAGATGAAATTGAGAAACGTTTCACGGAGGTAACCGATCTTTCGGATGGTGATAATACTTTGTTTGGCAACAAGAATCGGGCAGCTAAACAACTTCAATCGGTAGCTAGACAATTTGGCAGTATAGGGAAATCAATGAGTAAAAAATTAAAAAAGAATTTTGGTTCAATTACGAAAGTAGCGAAAACTAAGAAAAACTATGGTTCTCGAAATCGACTTCTTTGTGCAGAAATTCACACAAAACGTCACGAATATCAGGAAGAAATGATCAAGAACTATATATTGTTTGCAAAAAAACGTTTCTTGCAAAAACATAAACTAGTCGAAGATAGTAAGGACCCAGAACAATTGCGATTACAAGAACAAGCACTGTTGGAAGGCCCTCTGAAATGTATAAATGCGAACTGTGATTTATTTGGTACCGTCCTCACCAGTTATATGTGCGATAAATGCTATGAGACGCAACGCAACGAGGAACTAACTAAAATAAACACGGACTACAAATCCGGTACCGGAAGGTCAAAGTTTTACCGCGATCCTGATGTCAATATCTATGAAGCTGTAAAGAACTTGCCGAGTACAAAGCCAAACTTGAACAATAATCCTACATTGTATTTATCAAAGAGTACATTCTATTACGATACGGGTGCTTCCTATGTGAACGAGCCTGACTTGCATCGGGATGAGACGAACAATTTTCATTCGACTGCAGTCACTGCCCATATTGAGAACAACGGCATACACCATAACAGTGTGAGCAAATATGAAAAGGATCAAGGCGAGATTTCTGGCAAACACATATCAAAATTTGATTTTGGTACAATTGATCAAAACTTGAATCATAATGCCAATGCAAGTGAGAATATACATTTAGCTGATAACTCGTCAGACGCCATTTCTAATGGGTCCTGTTACGACCGATATTCGCCAGATAATAAGAATTCTGACAATGTACAATTCGCTTTAAACAAAAATAAAATGAAAAATCAATTGATTAACGAGGATCAAAATTCATCACGTAACAAATTATCCCAAATTTATAACAATTATAAAGATAACTGTGGCACGGAAAACAAAGGACCTAGTTCATGTAATCTCACTATGCCAAACTCGAATAAGAACAATACCAACAACAACAACGCTAATTTGAAATATCAAAACGTTCGAGTACCCAATCATGCTGCGGTCCCCGAAGCGATGTATGACATTAATGTGGAGATGACTCGACCGGCGTCAGTATTGTCGCAGATCAGCTATAATTTGTCCAGAAATTATACCGAATATGAGTTGAATCGTATCGACGACAAACGACCGATAGCACCAGAGGAACAAACGAACGTAGCGAGTTGCTCAGCATTGCAACAGTGCAAAACCAATGACTGCACGAATTTGGCAACCGTGTACACTGATTACTACTGCGCAAAGTGTAGGGAGGAACGACAAGTGTCCAGCATCATTATGTAAACTTATTTTCACTATTATCCTATTAACGTTCTCATAGCAGACCAATAATATTACATTGCTAACATGGACTAATTTTCCAATTACATGTGCACAGATGTACGGAATGTGATTACTTACCTTATGTTTACCTACATACTTCATTATAAGCCTTTACATCGCAGTTAATCATTGATTTGTGGTGTGACCGTAGTTAAGTTTTATTTATTCTAGTCCAACAACTAGAATATCGCAGTTCTGTTGCCATATGTAATAATGTCTATGTATCAAGTGCCTGACTAAATTTGTGCCTTGCCTAGCTACTTACAGTCGGGTACCAAGGTTTACATACTAGTGCTACATTTCTATCATTAAATATTACAGTAAATATAATTTCAGTGTTAATCCAAATAGTATTGAAACACTGGGTAACATTGCTTGTTAGTAATAATAATTATAACTGTAAATTGTATTTATTATATATTGTTTTGTGATATTACATTTATAATACTCAAATTTAAACATGTTTATTTATTTTACAATTATTTGATGAAAGGATTTATTATAATATTTTCGAATGCGCGCCCAATTTTGAAAAGGTAATAATAATAATGAAGTTAGTCCAACAAAATGGCGTAGGAAGGTGTGTGTGTGCTTCGTGTAGAAATGGTAGAATTATCTATATTCATATATGTTAATTGTTAGTTGTGAAATGTGAATTTTGTACTGACAGTTTATTTATTTTATATACGGATTGCATTTTGATCGAATTTATTTAATACACATTTTGTTAATTTTGTTTTCGTGTGGTTTTGCAATCATAACTATTAAGAAACTATACGTCTTGTGTATAGTAAATATTTCTGCATATATAATTACAGCGTTTCTTTTAATTTAACAAATATAAATCACTGAAGAATCATCTTTTAACTCTAATGTAACTGTGAAAAAGTGTTATTCGATCCTAGTGAACATAATCCTTCACATGGGATGATGTACAGAGTGAAAGACTAATGTGAAAGTATTTTATTTCTTTTGAGCATTTTAGAACTATTTGATTAGTGAAATGAGTCACATGTCACCGTTTCGGTTATCAGCACCGAACCATACAGAATTATCAACGAGTTCTAATCCAAAAAAACGGAGGAAGAATGCACAGAATCCAATACAAACGGCTGCTAGCATGCAGGACCTGTTACCACCGCCACTGTCCGGTTATGGTGATACAATAGTAGCGTCAAATCCGTTTGATGATTGTCCAAATACGATGTCAGTAAATATGGTCAGAAACCCTCCAAACATGGGGCTTGGGCCACCCGTTCAAGGCCCCGGCCCCAACGGTATGGGCGGTGGTGGTATGTCGCACATGAATATGTGTCGTCCGATGAGTGGTATTGGATCGCCATTGAACATGGGTTCGCCTATGATGCATAGTCCTAACGGTTTACAAAGTCATGGGCACGGAAACCACGGACACATGATGAACCAATCGATGATGATGAACGGACCACGAATGAACACAGGTCAACCAGCACCGGGTCCCATGCACATGGGTGGCCACATGAATGTCAACGGCCCGCAAATGTTAAACAGTCCTAATGTGAACATGAATGTTAATGGACCGATGGGAAGTCCAATGCATGTTAACCAAATGAATAGTCCACTTGGTTCGAATATGAACGGCGGTCCAATCAACACTGGCCCTAACATGCCGAATCCGATGAGTTCTAATGTTGGTGTGATGAATGTGAACGGTATGAATGGTCCAGGATCAGGGCCACCGCCACCTTCGATGAATGTTAACCAACAGATGAATGGTCCGCTTGGCAATCCAATGAATATGAATGCGGCACCTGGTGGACCAATGGGTAAGTATTGATGTTTTATTGGTGATTATCCGCGTTTTGTATAATAGTGTTTCTTGATTGACAGGTCCACACGGTCCACCAATGAACAATAATTTTATGATGACCCCGATGGGTGCTCTATATCCGAAACCGATGCCAGTGAGTGCCGGCAAAGTATATCCAGCCGATCAACCAATGGTGTTCAATTCGCAGAACCCAAACGCACCGCCGATATACCCGTGCGGCGTGTGCCACAAAGAAGTGCACGATAATGATCAAGCGATATTATGCGAGAGTGGCTGCAACTTCTGGTTTCATAGGGGATGCACTGGATTAACCGAAGCCGCATTTCAGCTACTCACAGCGGAAGTGTATGCAGAATGGGCATGTGACAAATGTCTCGCATCGAAGAACATACCACTCGTTAAATTCAAACCGTAATCAATGTATGTACCGTATTTGTACATACATGTCTGTCAGTAAAACGCACTCTCTTTCGCAAGAATCTGTAATGCGGTTATCTGTGCTCACAAGGAATAATGAACTCTATGGAACACTGACAAACTCGACTTAATCTGTGATATATTCAATGTAAATTCCGTACAATCTCGCTGTGTGTTATGCTAGGTCCATTTGTATCTGTTCCCATATCAGTAGATACTGGTTAGCGATGACTTCTACTGAGCTGACTTGCACGACACATAATTTTTATCATACTCTGTTACTAATCGCTGTTTTATTAATCATTTTCTAAAGGCGCATGTACGTACGCATTGAAGTGTTATATTGAAATATGTTTCCTCGTAGTGAAGCTTATTTTACAAATGAAATTGTAACCACATCTCTAGAGAATTTCTATGATAAATATATCGGATGAATTATTGTTGAATTATGTATATATGGCCAGTTGCGTGGCAGTTGCAGCTAGGGCCACAATATGTGAATTTCATTTATAACCCCTGTGTAATAATGTTACAGGATGGAGTTCGTAAAACGATTTATGAATCGCTGTTACTATAAATAGCGACCCATACTGTCATGTTGTACGATGTATGTAGTGTACATATACAAGATCTCAACCCTGTTTCTTTACTTAGAAAGTATGAATGTTACGCGCGTTCATGTTGTGTATATATTTACTTTTACATATGTGGAAACAATGTTAAAAAAAGCAAATGAAGTTTTCTGAATGATTAAATTATATTTATTTGATTTTATTTACTGTATTATTATATTTTGATTTATAACATTATTTTCGTAACAACGAAATTATTAATTAGTCTAACTAATTTTAAATATCGTAGTATTTTCTACAAAATCGGTACGAATGGAATAATATGGCAAATAATGCATGGCTGTGGAAATTTTTGCTAGGAAATAATTAGATACACATGCACATATTATGTTCACAAGTTTTCATTTGACGCAAACAATTATAAATTATTCAGATATATAGAAAGTACATCTAGATAACCATACAGATATTTTGTATATAATGCAACCGTAATATTTCACGTAATATTTTACTAATTATGAGGTAATAATTTCATAGTTCTAAACAGGTTACTTCAAGAAATATTTAACAATAATTTGATTAACACAAAAAGCATTTCTTCTGTCACCTAATTGCATTGCATCGGAAATATATAGTATGGGAAAAAAACGGACCGATTTTGGCATCTTATAACTCTAGAACTGGAAAATTTAGGTGATCGAAGCTTTAAAATAAGGATCATTATTTAGTGTTTTTTTCAGTTAATACTTTAAAAAAATTGCTTCTCCGTAAACTCAAAAAATCCACTCACTAGTAATAAGTGAAACAAATATGTCACTATAACACAACATATTGAAGCAAATTAATTGATATTTATTTTAAAGCCATACTCATCTTAATAACTTTTCCCTTTCCCGACTTATACGTGCTAGAATCGATTAGGTTTTTATAGCCCACTATGTACAAACAACATTATACTATTGCAGTGTGAGATGACCTAAAATTTCTAGATTATTTTTATAAAAATACATGTTATAAAATAGATTCCTATGTAAAACCACGGTTTCATTGTCTGAACTAAAATGACAGGACAAAATCAGTTTTGCAAGATAATTTGGTCAAATTTAGATTTTAGTAATTATGACTATATTATAAATGATTTAATTTGCCTAACACTCCACCTAAATAATAATTTCAGTGAGTTTTACGGAAGTAAACAACAAAAACATCCTTATATTTCTATATATATATAAAAATGTGATAACGAATCAAGATGACGAGTAAAAGAAGTTTCTGCACAATACTTATTAAAACTATTAAAATACGGTAAACAATTTGGAATGGAATTTAAAAGAGACGTTTTTCATATGAAAATAATCCATGAACGTTGCCTTCGAGCTGCGCCGAATACGATCTTCTTTCGAATTTCAATTCACCTGAATACATCATGACCCTTGATACACAAAGAACATTTAAATACAATTAGAAACACGTACAAATAAAACAGGTGTCAGCAGGGAGATCAGGTACTACGTACCTTAACTGTTCCAGTGACCGTGTACCAATATCTTGGCAACCGTGTCTCAAACCACATTGCAAATAAGGAACAAATCGTAACACCGAACCCTTGTCCACGATGGAACCGCTCACACCTTGTGCGACTTTCATTTTATCTAATTCACTGTAATGCATAAAACACATGGATATATTATATGTATGTGTGTGTGATCAATGCGGGATGATTTACTTGTGGAAATAGCGATCCATGGCTGCCCCTTTGGCATCTTTGCGATCCATTGCCTCCAGACTGCCCATGCCTCTGTATTTCTTTAATCGTACACCATCGGAAAAGAAATATTCGCCGGGTGCTTCGGATGTACCAGCAAGTAGAGATCCCATCATGACAGTGGACGCGCCTAGTGCTAGTGCTTTGATGATGTGTCCGATAGACTGGATACCACCGTCAGCAATGACAGGTACATGAGACCGACGAGCGTACTCTGCAACTTTGTACACAGCCGTAGCTTGAGCTCGGCCAACGGCCATCACCTCTTGCGTGATGCAAATACTACCACTGCCCATGCCGACGCGAAGTGCATCGACACCAGCTTCTATGAGATTTTTCGCTTGTCCTATCGTTACAACTGAAACAAAGTGAATTTTTTTCGAACAGAACAATTCTCGAACAAGAACAAACTATTACCATTGCCGCCGATTATCTGCAGTTTCGGATATGTTTTCTTGATAAATTTCACCATGTCAATCTGATATATGGAATTACCCTGAGATGAATCCAAAACAACAACATCTACCCCGGCTTGTGCTAACAGATTTAAACGGTGTTTATCCTCTTCGCGTGTACCTATCGCTGCTCCAACCAGCAATTGTTTATTTTCATCCTTTGAAGCATTAGGATAGTTTCGAGATTTCTTCAGATCAGTACGTGCGATAAGAGCCAACAAGTTGCCTTCATTGTTAACTATGGGCAATTTACCTTTTTTACTCTTCTCTAAAATTGAATTGGCTTGCTGCAGTGTTACTCCTGATTTTGCCGTAACTAAATCCTTGAGTCCAGTCATTACCTGTATAATAATTATGTATAAATATAAATACAGTAACCATATAAAGTAATCCGTACATCTCCTAATTTCATATTAAGGTTATCCTTTTCCTCTAAGAAATCTATGTCCCTAGAAGTTACGATTCCTACTAATTTTCCACCGAGTTTTCCATTTTCTGTGATGGGTATACCACAGAAACCGTGTTCTTTCTTTACTTCCAACACATCTGATACCTGTAGACATGAACGTTTCAGTATACATGTATACTATATAGCATTAATTTTAATATACTTACAGTGTTATCTGGACAAAGAACCATCGGGTCATGAATAAATCCATGTTTATATTTCTTTACTTTGAACACTTCATTTGCTTGGGCCTCTGGCAGACAGTTATGGTGAATTATTCCTATACCACCGCACAGCTAAGAATGGATTTTGTATAAATATATAATAGCAGTAAAATTATAACATATTCTTACAGCCATGGCAATAGCCATATCTGCTTCTGTCACAGTGTCCATGGGCGATGAGACCAAGGGAGCTTTCAATGTGATGTTTTTCGTTAGTTGACATGTCAGTTCCTGAAATTGCAACCAATTTTGTAATAAAATTTTTGCAAGTAAGTTTTTACGTACCACTTCATCTGCTGAGAAACTGATGTAACCAGGAAGGATAATGAAATCACTGAAAATTTAAATAAAATTATTGAATTATATGGCTTCTACATTATGTCAATGCTTCAGTAACTTGTATGTTAATCCGTTTCCAGAGCTTATTAAATCATATGCACTGCATCCATCCTGAAGTATTTCGGACTCGTTGTTACAAATATCAGCCATCTGCAATGGAAAAAAGAATAAAATCATTTTTATAGGTTTATACAATGTGTACTTTGTTACATCGCTATTGTTAACGCAGTAAACTGACATACCAAAACACGTGGGTACTAAAGCTAGAAATATTCACTGGTTGAATATATAACAATGTCCGAATTAATAAGTATTTATTTCAAACTCACCGTAAATTGTTTTCTTTATTGTATTCCTGTATAAATTGGCAGTATATGTGTATTGTATTTAAAAAATTAATTTTATATCTACGCCACGTTCTTCTATGACATTATAAACCAAGAAGAGTTAATTGGATGGGCTTGCTACACTGGCTTCTTTTAGTGGGGAAAAAGATTCTACTACGCAAGCGTTGTTATCTCCATCATTCAGAGCCGAATTCAGAATATTTCAAAGGGCACAAATTTATTATGCCCTATAATAGGTGTATTCTTTTTACAATTTGGCTGACTGAGTTAAGAACTAAGCTAAGCCAGGCTAAGCTCACTTGACGGTATGTAAAAAGAACAAGATTTTTTTATTTTATCAGATAGTTCACTGGCATGTAAGAAATATAAATTAGCAGAGCAGCAATTTTGCACTGTGGTTATATTGCATATTAATTAATACCATCGTATCATTAAATGGTCAACTATTTATTCTATGTATTTATTTATAAAAAGTATTTTTTACAAATCTAATGCGTTTGCTACGTTTTCGTTCATAATTATAATAGTGACATCGTTTGCATATTCGAAATTATCAATTTTTAAACAAAAAACAACAAAATAACTTGAAAATAACCTCACTGTTACTCTTTATATCAAGCTTTCGCGCGTACAAATGCCGCATAGTGCCGCATAGCTCTTCTAAGTCTGTGTTGCGGGTAGTGCGTCATCGGGAAGGGGGAGGTTAATAAACTTAGATAAACTGAGCTACGACTTGTAAAAAGAACACACAAATAACTAAGCCACTGTGAAATAACCAAGTAATTAAGCCAGCTTAGGTAAAAAGAATACACCTAATAGGTGTATTCTTTTTACAGTTCGGCTAAGTTAAGAGCTAAGCTAAGCCAAACTGGTGTGACTTGACCATATGTAAAAAGAACAAGATTTTTTATTTTTCTCAGTTAGTTTACTGGCATGTAAGAAAAACAAATTGGCGAAAAAAGTCAAAGTAGCTGACATCTGGTGGCTTAAAAGATAAGCTTCGAGTCGAGGATAACAGAAACAGGTTAGCACGTATTTACATGAATAAAATTTTTAATCATATCAATAGGGAACTTGCACATTTTTTTTTCTATTTTTTTTTCTGAATCTGTATACATTAAAACAAATTCCCTATTTTTTATTTTTTCGAAATTCGCTATACTTTTGGAGAAATAAATTATTGAAATTTTGATACAATATCTTGGCGCGAAAACGCTATGTGACGTCAGGAGTGCATGGGCACAGCCGGGCACACACACACACACAACGAAAGGTCTTTCACACACATAGCCACATAGCTCAGTAGTGTGCATCTGTCAGCTGTTTCTGTTCGCTCTGCGCATGACATGTTGCTATTTAATGACGTCACTTCGCTCGACCCGTTTTAGATGACGTAATTTTTTATTGAAAAATTGCTATTTTAAAATTTAAATTTCTGCTAATTGATGGAATTAAAATTTTTTTTTTACATATATTATGTATTATTTTATATATGTACGTCGAATTAAAATTATATAAAATTAATTAAAAATCTATGCAAGTTCCCTATTATGGAATTATTACTGAGTTTTTTTTATAAATATTATGTTAAAATTAAGATACTACTAATTCGTCATCGTTATAAGAAAAACACTTTCGTGTGAAACTTGTGTAAATTCAAATGATAAGCAAATTAATAACTTCTGTTTTAGGGTTAGCTCACTATTACAATAACAAGTAAAACATTTTCATGGATTTTTATTTGCACTTTATGGGATACACCATTTAAATTGCTTGTTTGTATAAGTTATGTAATTTAACTCGATTTATTTGTTTTTAAAAACATTTTTACACGTCCGGGAGTAGAAGTCGGTTTCTATGGCGTCAAACGCGGGACAGAAATGAAGCATTTACTCCCTAGGGACGAAAACACTTTTCATAAGGGAGTTTTTATTATAACAAAGGTTTTTGTAAATAAATGTATGTTGTCATGGTACGCGTTGCATGGAAACATTTCCAAAGGCTTCTAAATATTGCAATTTCGTTCCGATTTATTATAATTCTTTATTTATGAAATTAAGTGTTTCTACTCCCGAACGTGGAAAAAATAGTATATACACCTCGGGAGAGACCACCATTTTTCCCTCGATGTATTTGTTCAAACTACACCTCAGAAAAAATAAGTGGTTTCTCTCCCTTGGTGTATAATGTACTATTATTTATCTTCAATATGAGAATACAATTATAACATGAACTACCTTCACAGGCTTACAGACCAGAAGTGAATCTCTCTCATTCACAAAGGAATATATCTATTTTATGCCGTTTCAGCATAGTTCGGAGAACTGGATGATAAGTGAGTTTATCATTGTGGATTTTGTGAAGTCACCCAAATACTGATGGCTATAACTCCTCCATCCTAAAAGGGGGCTTCACTCGTTAAATTTTCAGTGTTTTGCATTTCTATTTCTTCAGTATTATGTTGTTTTTTAAAACATCTTATTCTATTCTTACATAAAATTAAACAAATGATAATTATTACAATAATTATACCAACAGAATTTATAAGTGTATGATCGTTATTTTGAACATTTATTCCTTCTATTAAAGGCATTTCTTTGATTACTATATCTTGTTTGTTAATTTGTTTTAATTCGATGGTTTTGTTGCTTAATTGTTTATTTTTTATTTCGAATTTAATATTTTCAAAAATTATTTCTTTAACATTAGTGATATAGTTTTCTAATTTATAATTATTAATTATACAATTTTTATTTGTTTTAAATCTATACACTCCTCTGATTCTTTTATGTTTTACATACTCAGAACATTTAATATCCAAATTTTTTTCATTTTTGCTTACGATAATAATAATGTTTGAGTTTTCAATTTTTTTGACAATAAAACCTTCAATAATCTTATGATATTTACATTCATTGTTCGTATGTTTATTAACAATTTCATTTAAACATTTATTAGCTTCTACATAATTAGTTTTACAATAAAAATTTTGTCTTATCTTATTACAATTGTTAGTTAGCAATAGTTGATCCTTTTCTTGAATTAAAAATTCTTTATTTTCATTTAGCATAAACATTTCATTTTTGATTATAATGGGGATTGGGGTTATTTGTAATAATTTCTTTTCAGAATATTTTTCGTATATTGGTATATCTAATAAGTATTCTATTTTACTATTACTTAATTTACAATGGCTTGAAATTTGCAAAGTAATTTCCCAAAAATTTATTCCTGAATGGATTTGATTAGTTATTTGTTTTAATTCATCTGTAGATATTATAGAACTATGAATTTTGTTTAAATTACAAAATGTTAAACTAGTCTCAATCTCGGATATGATCTCAAGTAAATTTATTGTTAGTAAAATTAATTGATTAATTATATCTTTAATTATTAAAACGTTTTGCCAATTCATACTTTCTTGTATGAAAATATCTATCTGTACTATTCGAGATTCTAAGGTTAATTCGTTATGTTTAATATTCTCTATTTGTTTATTAAATTTGTTAATCATTTCTTTATTTAATCGAATTGTGTCTAAATTTTGAGTTTGTAATATTTCTTGATTTCTGCTTATTTTTTCAAACAATTTATCATATTTTTCGGCATCTTCGGCATCTAGATTTCCAGTTATTGCTTTTATAATTCCTCCTAGTCCATTAATTAAGCCTCTTTTATTCCTTTTATGCATAAACAGATTATTAATTTTAACAGTTAATCTATCATAATTAAAATTAAGTATATTAATATATGTTTCTATTTCATTACGATATATGGTTTTGTTATTAAATTTTATTATAATATTGTCTTTATATTTTCTTATCTTAAAGTATTCTTCCTCTATATTCTTAATATTATAGCTATAGTATGAATAATATGAGTTTATATATATGTTAACAGCACCCAAGTCTAGAATGTTTACTCCAGGGTTGTCGTTGATTAATTCTAATTCTTCGTTTCCTTTTGCACAGGTACATCTGCAACAAGGAGTCGGGGTCTTTTAATCTTGTCAATTTTATGTTTGCCTTTATTAGTTACTTTAATTACGCCTAACTTTGGGTTATATTGTTCAATTTCGTGCATTTTGAAAAGTGGTTTCTTAAATTTTTGTATCCTTCTTTTTCCTTCTTTGATTAATATTTTATTTGGTAATTCACTTGGTTTGTTTTCTAATTTATTTTGTGTAAGAAATCTTTTGTTCTTTTCTATCTGAATATTTTCTTTAATTGTGCTGTGTAGTAATTTTAACTTGTTTTTGTAATTGTTTAAATAATCATCTACTGTGTTTCTAATTTCGAAAATATTTTTGTCTTTATCTGCTCCAAATAGTATTTCATTGGGAGTAAATTTAGTGATTGAATTGATAGAATTGTTATAGGCTATTAAAGCAAGATTTAATTTATTTTCAAATTTGGTGTTTTCAAATTCTTTATTTTGATTAATTAATCGGAGATGTTCGATTATTGTGGAATGGAACCTCTCAATTAATCCGTTGCTTTTCGGGTTATCGACACAAGTCAGCTGAATATTTATTTTGTAAACTTTGAGTAATTCTCTTACAAGGTTATTGTTGAATTCAGTTCCACTGTCATGTATTATCTTACTTGGTATTTGATATTTACTAAAAGAACTTAATAAATTATCTGTTATATTAATGGCATCTATTGTTTTCATGGGGTAAACTTGTGCGAATTTGGAAAAAGCGTCAATAATTGTTAAATATTTTTTCTTTTCTAATGTAAGTATGTCTATATGTATTATATCGAAAGGATATTTACTTGTTTCTGTTAAGTTGTCATTTAATTGAAACGGGTTTCGTTCATATTTATTTTGCTGACAAAGTTCACAATTGTTTATGAATTTTTGAATGTATAGTGTAATTTTGGCCAATAATATTTACGTTTTAATCTCGTGAATGTTTCTAAAATACCTCTATGGTTTGTTTTTCCTAAATGATAGTTTGTGATGGTTTCTAGTTGATCATCTATTTTTTCTACATCTTCTAACACTTCTTTAGACTGTATAAGTCGATATGAATCGTTGGTAAATTTATTTTGCAAAATTTCGTTTACTATCAAAACTATATCTTTTTCTATAAAACAATAATAATTTACTTTAGGTACTAAATAGTCTTTAATAAATTGAAATATTTCTTCTCGTAAGTCATTTTTATTTAGAAAAATTGTTAATCTCTGTTTAGTTTGGCCAAATAATTTATTTAATTCTACTTTCGTTGGATTGTCATGTGTTTTAATTATTATCTGATTTTTACCGATATTGATGCAAGTTTCTTTGTAAGTAATCCCGTTAACTTCGTTTTCGTCCGCGGAATGATTTGTCTCTAAATCTTCGTCATCCATTTGTGCTATCATGCTTTCGTTATCGTTAATAAAAACTTCTGTTTTTAATTCGTGAACTGTTATCTGAATATGGGTATCTTTAAATATTTTGTTAATGGAATTTTCGACAATTTCAAAATTAATTTTGTTTTCTACTTTATCTAATCCATCGCAAATTTTAGGCATATGCATCTCAAAAATATCATTTTGGATGCAATAGTCTCGTAATTTAATTAGACATTTCTCAATGTCGGTTATGTTGGGTTTGGAATAATATTCTAATTTTGTTATTAAATGGAATAATTTATATTTATCAAAGATTGGTTGTATAAAAATATCTCCTTTGTCTTTCCTTTGGTTATTTAAATAAATTTTGCTTTGAAATTTTGTATTTATTTGTTCTGCAAATCCTTTACCTAATTTTTTATCTTTAGAGATACAATGTACTATGTTGCATAGTTTTTCAAAAATATCGTTAAATGTTTTTCTTATTTCAAATTTAGGTCTTATTCGTGATAGAGCGTCTGCATTACTATTTAATTTTCCTTTTTTATGTTCTATATCGAAATTATATTCGTCAAGTTTAAATTCCATCTCATTAATTTACTATTAGGATCTTTTAAATGCATGAACCATGTTAGTGGTTGGGGGTCAGTTCTAATTTTGAATTTTATACCATACAAATAGGGTCTAAAGTATTTTGTTGCCCATACGATTGCTAATAACTCTTTTTCGGTTGTACTATAATTAATTTCATGTGTATTTAATGTCCTGCTAGTATATGCTATTGGTAAATCTTTGCCATTTATGTTTTGACTTAATACTGCGCCTAAAGCATAATTGCTGGCGTCGGCAGTTAAAATGAATTGTTTCGCAAAATCAGGATTTTGTAGGATTGGTGCATTAATTAATAATATTTTGCTATGTTCAAATGATTCTATATACTCTTTGTCTTCTATGTTTATTTTATTTCCTTTTTTTAAACATTTAGTCATGGGTTTTGTCAATTTGGAAAAATCGGGAATAAATTTAAGGTAATATTCTAATAATCCTAAATAAGTTTTAATTTCTTTAGTAGTTTTTGAGATAGGAAAGTTTTTAACAGCTTGAATTTTCGTAGGGTTAGGTTTAACACCTTCTTGTGAAACAATATGACCTAAATAAGCTACTTCTTTTCTTAAAATTTCTGATTTGTCAATTTGAATTTTCAAATTACATTCTTTTAATTTAGCAAATATTTTTCTAATGTTTTCGATATGTTCTTGTAATGAAGTTCCAAGAATTATTATATCATCTAAATATACCAAACATATTTTATTTATATAATCCCGTAATGCGAAATTCATTAAACGTTGAAACGTAGCTGGGGCATTTTTCAATCCAAATAGCATTCTAAGGAATTCATAATGTCCTTTATCAGTATTAAATGCTGTTTTGGGGATACTGTTTTCATGCATTTGTAATTGATGGAAACCTGAAGCTAAATCTAAAGTTGTGAAATAATTATTTTTGCCTAATTTATCCAATACCTCGGTAATATTAGGTATGGGGAATTTGTCGTCAATAGTTTTAGAATTTAGTTTACGATAATCTATAACCATTCTAAATTTTCGTTTTCCTGATGCATCTAATTTTTTGGGACCATCCAAACAGGAGAGGACCAAGGGGAATGCGATTCTTGAATAATTTTTTCTTTTAAAAGTTTATCTATTTGATTATTGATTTCTTCTTTGTAACATTCTGGGTGACGATAAGATTTTGTGTAAACTGGTATTTCGTCTGTTGTCTTGATCTCGTGTTTTATAACACTTGTGTGTGATAAATTTTGGTTTTGTTTGGGAAAAAGTGATTCGTATTCTTTAATAATTTTGAATAATTCATTTTTTTCTTCTGTATTTAAATGATCTGTTCTAATTTCAATCTTGTCATTGTTCTGTACATTTATATTATTTTTTGAATCGAAATATTTAAGTTTATAATGTTTGTTTAAAAGTGTAATATAATTTTTCGCAAAGTTAATACTGATTTCCAAATCTACTAAAGCAGGTATTTCCAACAAAACATTAAACTGTTTATGAAAGTTATGTAGATAACATTTAATATCTATTTTTTCAATTTTTAATATAATATATTCGTGTCCTGTGTGTTCGCCAGTAGCCGTTGTGAATGTGAATTTTTCGTTATAAATTTTAAACTTATTTTGATTATTGTAAACATAGTTTTTACTAATTAAATTGATTGATAAACCTGAGTCTAACAATATTAAATAATCACGTACTTCCATGAATGGTAATTTAGAATTGCATATTATGTTTACTATTTCTCCTCTATATCTACTTGGCTTTCCTCTAAAAAAGTATCGTTGTAAATTTCAATATTTTCTGCTTCATTATGGTTAAATTCTACATTTTCAGTATTTTGTGAAAATTCGGCATTATCGCTATCATTTGTTGGTTGAAATTCGGTATTATTAAGTTCTTCAAAGACATAATTTGGTTGTCTATTATTCTGCTGTGTGAAATAATTATTCGATTGGTTGGTAGGTCTTTGTGGTTGCCAAGTTTGTCTAGTCTGATTAGACATGGGTGTTGGTTTTATTCCTTGTGCATTTTTAATTTGTGTTCGGGGTGCAAAGTTTCGAATTGGTTGTTGGGTGGTTTTAAAATTAATCGGACCCGTAGGGAAGTTATTTTTAGGCAATTGTTTCTGTGTAGTGTTTTGGTTAGTGAATGTAGGTTTAGGTGAAAATTGGTTGTTTTTTAAGTATTGAAAGTCATTTTGTAATAGAGTTCCAATTCCAATTATATTTTCTGGATTTCGGGTGGCTAAATTATTTCTGTAAGGGTCTCCTACACTAGATATAAAATTATTTACTATTAATTTTTCAGTGAATTTAATAATAATCGTTCTTTCGTCGGCATTATTTTCTTCTATGCTTAAGCGTGATTTAAAAGCAGAGAATTTTTCTTTAGTAATCTCGAGTAGTTTGTATGGGTTTTTATTGTTTACTTTTAATAACTCGTTAATTATGGTTGTGGAATTAGTTCTGTCTTTAAAATTTTGAATCAAGTGTTCCTTGAGATCATTCCAATTATTAATTTCTAAATCTTTTATGCTATCTAAAGCTTTATCAGTTATCTTACTTTTAATATTTAGAAATGAAATTGATTTGTCAAAATCGTCGAGAGGTGGATTTAATGTTCCAAATAAATTTTGAACCGTATTGACAGCATTTATGAAAATGCTTAATTTGTTTGCATCCCCATTATAAGTCGGCACTGACTTAAGAGCAAAATTAATTTTACTTGTACGTTCAGCCATTGCCAACGTCGAGGCTAACGTATTTGAATATAATTACAGTGATTCGGCTTTTTCGTTAATATGTAATTTGTTATGACTTACAGTAAAATTATGTAGACTGCTGTGTTTGGGATTGCGACTTTCATTTGGTGACTTCTGCAATGATCTGCTTCTGCTGCCCTGTTGGTCACGGTGCTGGTACTCGCTTTGCGGACTCTTTCTGAACCGGGATTAGTAGCTCGGAGTTGTAGAAATTTGGAGTTGTGAATGATCTTGGCACTAGCTGTTCGCTGGCTCTGGAGGTTATTCTTGGTGTTGTTTGGAGTTGTGGATGACCTTGGCCCTAGCTGTTTGCTGGCTCTGGAGGTTCTTGGCATTGTTTACACTCAGAATAAACGTTGAAACGACCGTGTCTTTGTTTAAACGAATTTGTCACATGTGCGTGATTTCGACAATAACACGTTTCTGATTATCCGCACGACTGCGCCAGTTATGTAATTTAACTCGATTTATTTGTTTTTAAAAACATTTATTTATCTTCAATATGAGAATACAATTATAACATGAACTACCTTCACAGGCTTACAGACCAGAAGTGAATCTCTCTCATTCACAAAGGAATATATCTATTTTATGCCGTTTCAGCATAGTTCGGAGAACTGGATGATAAGTGAGTTTATCATTGTGGATTTTGTGAAGTCACCCAAATACTGATGGCTATAACTTATACAAAACGCTACAATTTCATTTGTATTGTGTTCTTTACAGCCACACATAGTAACATAACCCGCGTGGAAAACCGCTTCACCTTCTTTAATAGGTCTCGGTGAGCTTATATATTGAAATATATCCGTTAAATTTACTTTTACAGTTACCATATTACACAGATCAATAATATTAAACTAAACGACACAACACAAATCGTAATATTGTTTGGATAAACCACCAACTACAACGTCTCCCAAGCAAATCATATGTAAACCTCAATTTGTTATCCTCGACTTGACGCCATTTTGTGCTGCCACCTACACGAGGTTTTTTCGCCAATTGGCAGAGCAGCAATTTTACACTGCAGTTATATTTCATATTAATTAATACCGTCGTATCATTAAATTATCAACTTTTTATTATACGGTATTTATTTATTAAATCAAAAGTATTTTTACAAAGCTATTTCGTTTGCTACGTTTTCGTTCGTAATTATAATAGTGGCATGGTCTGTATATTTAAAATTATCAATTTTTTAACAAAAAACTATAAAATAATTTGAGTATAACCTCACTATTTATCAAACTTTATATCAAACTTTCGCATACTTTCGTACGTGTGTCACCCTTTTCATAAATCATAGCATAGCTGCTTTGTAATCGAAGCGTCTCTTACGTTGCAATTCTCATTTGTTACTGTAGGCGACGTTTAGCCTAGCAACTGTTACGGTAGTAACAAATATCAACAACGGTAGTTAAAAAGTGTGATTTGTGTATGACAGTTCATTTTTATGTATCTTTTCTCAATAAATACCTAAAGTGGTGACCCCGACGTGATATTTTTTTTTTAAAGTGAGCATAGTAAATACGCAGTGCGTGTTTAGTGTATTTTTACTTCGCGGGTGTTCAGATCTCGTGCCAACTTCACTAGTAACAGCACAACAATGCAAGATGAACTGAGGCCTTCCGTTTCAAACACCGAATGTGTCAATCGCGTTCGGATGCGCGTGCCTCCGTTTTGGCCTGCCGATCCAGAAATGTGGTTCCATCAGCTTGAGAGTCATTTTCGACTGACTGGAATCACGGCCGACGAGACGAAGTTTGCAACGGTCGTGGCCAACCTGGAAGCTACGTACATTCAAGAGGTACGCGACATTATCCTACAACCGCCCGACACGAACAAGTACGCAGTCCTGAAGGAAGCGTTAACCACCCGCCTAGGTACTACACAGACGCAGAAAGTACAGCAGTTGCTGAAGGACGAAGAGCTGGGCGACCGTAAGCCATCTCAGTATCTGCGGCACCTGCAGAGTTTGGCTGGGACTACCGTACCGGATATGTTGCTGCGGACCATTTGGATGCATCGCCTGCCCGTGCATGTTCAGGCGATATTAGCGACACAGAGTCATTTGGATCTATGCAGCGTTGCGGAGATAGCAGACACCGTCACTGAAGCAACGAAAAAAGAGCACATCGCCTCCACGTCTCGCACGCCGGCACCAGATTCCTCACCCCAACAGTTGAGCGAGCATATTGTCGAACTCCGCCAGGAACTCGTGGACATGCGAAACGAAATAGCGGCAGCCATGCGCAGTCGAGGGCGACCTAGCGACCACAGCCGCACTCGCAACTACACAGAATTTGGACAAAGCGAAGACGGTAAGTGTTGGTATCACCGGCGATTCGGAATGAAGGCCAAGAAGTGCACACCACCTTGTTTACACTCGCCGCAGGGAAACGCACACGGAAGTCGGTAATGGCGGCTGCCGAACCACTTCCTATTCTCCGCCGCCTTTTTGTTACGTGTAAAGACACAAAACGCCAGTTTTTGGTAGATACCGGCGCCGACGTATGCGTGTACCCCCGTTCATTCATACGTGGCCCGCGTCCACGTACAAGTTACAACCTCTACGCTGCAAACGGCACCACCATCGCGACGTATGGATCCGTCGCACTCACATTGTATTTGGGGTTGCGACGACCGTTTCCGTGGACATTTATTATCACCGACGTATCAAAACCCATATTGGGGGCCGATTTTCTGTCCCACTACGGTTTGCTGGTGGACGTCCGCAACGCTCGCTTAGTGGATAGCACCACCAACAATTCTATCGCAGGCCGCGCCGCCGCAGGATCGTCGACGCACATCAGGACACTCAATGGGCACTCGAAATACCACAACCTCCTGGCACGATACAAGGAGGTCATGCGTCCACCTGGTGTTCCCATGCTGATGCGGCACAACACCGTCCACCATATCAACACCACGGCCGGACCGCCAGTAGCGAGTAAACCGCGCCGTCTCGCACCAGATCGCTTGCGCATTGCGAAGAAGGAGTTTGATACCATGCTGCAGCTCGGCACAGCGAGACCATCCAAAAGTTGTTGGCCATCACCGCTCCACTTGGTGCCGAAGAAGGGAGACGAATGGAGGCCGTGCGGAGACTACAGGGCGTTGAACGCCAGAACTATTCCGGACCGATACCCGGTGCCACACGTCGAAGATTTCGCGCAGGAACTAAGCGGCAAGCGAATTTTCTCCACGATCGACCTGGTGCGGGCATACAATCAGGTGCCAGTTGCGGAAGAGGATGTTCCGAAGACAGCTATCACCACGCCATTTGGATTGTTTGAGTTCCCATTCATGTGCTTCGGTCTACGTAACGCTGCACAGACATTTCAACGTTTTATGGATGAAATTTTACGCGATTTGCAATTCTGTTATGTATACATAGATGACATCCTCGTAGCTTCCGAATCGGAGGTAGAGCATGTACATCATTTGGAGCGACTATTCGAGCGACTTAAGGCCAACGGCGTGGTGGTTAATCCAAGCAAATGTGTTTTCGGTCAAACGGAGGTCAAGTTCTTGGGGTACCGTGTTTCGAGCACCGGGACGCAACCACTCCCGGACAAAGTTGCGGCAATCAAGTCATTTCCGATTCCGCAAACTGCCAAGCAGCTGCGACAGTTTCTTGGAATGATCAACTATTATCGTCGATTCCTACCACAAGCGGCGACAGTACAAGCACCACTACACGACCTGCTGAAAGGAAGTATTAAGGGGAATGCGCCGATTACATGGTTTCGGGCAGCAGAAACAGCTTTCGAACAATGTAAAAACCAACTAGCCGATGCCACACTGCTGGCACACCCGCGCATCAACGTGCCACTTGCAGTCGTCAGTGACGCATCGGATTTTGCAGTTGGCGCAGCGTTACAGCAGAAAGTAGGGAACAACTGGCAACCTGTCGCCTTCTTCTCTAGAAAACTCTCCCCGGCAGAACAGAAATATGGAGCATATGACCGTGAGTTGTTAGCGGTGTACCTTGCAATCAAGCAATTTCGACACCTAGTGGAAGGCAGGATATTCACAGTTTTTACGGATCACAAGCCGCTTACTTTCGCTTTCCGTCAGAAGCCAGAGAAGTGTACACCGCGGCAGTTTCGTCATCTGGATTATATCAGTCAGTTCACTTCAGACATACGACATATCTCCGGAATGGATAACATCGTCGCCGACGCGCTGTCGCGCGTTGAAGCTATCACGATACCGATCAACTTCGAGAAGCTTGCATGGGCCCAGAGTAGTGACGACAAACTCCGAACATACTTGCATCGTAGGGATACTGGCTTACGCCTGGAAAAGATACCGGTCCCAGGCACTGATACGATGTTGTATTGTGATGTATCCACGAACACACCACGTCCGTTCGTCACGGCCGAATTCCGCAAGCAAGCGTTTGACAGCATGCACCAGCTGTCGCATCCAGGGATCAAAGCTACTTTGAAGTTGGTTTCGGAACGTTTTGTGTGGTCATCGATGAAGGTCGATTGTCGCCTATGGGCGAGATCCTGCCTTCAGTGCCAACGATCCAAGGTCACAAGGCATGTTGCAGCCCCACTCGGAAAATTTAATCCGCCGTCTGCACGTTTCGAACATGTGCACCTTGACATCATCGGCCCCTTGCCACCTTCAGAAGGAATGCGTTACTGCCTCACCTGCGTCGACCGTTTCACTCGATGGCCAGAAGCATTCCCTATAGAGAATATCGAGTCAAACACTGTGGCTAGAGTTTTTTTCGACGGTTGGATCGCCCGTTTCGGAACGCCCCTACGCGTAACGACGGACCAGGGTCGACAATTCGAGTCAGCACTTTTTCGCAGGTTGCAGGATCTCTGCGGCATAACTCGCCATCGGACCACGGCATATCACCCAGCAGCAAACGGTATGGTGGAACGCTATCATCGTCAACTGAAGGCAGCGATCAAGTGCCATGAGAATTCTAGGTGGACGGAGGCACTACCGGTCGTGCTTTTGGGCATCCGCAACGCTTGGAAGGCGGATCTACAAGCAACTGCAGCTGACATGGTATATGGCATGTCCCTGCGATTACCGGGTGAATTTATTCTCCAGCAACCAACGGCACCGTCACCAAGCCCTGCAGACTATGTGAGTGATTTGCGCAATCGGATGCGACAGTTGAAACCCACTCATGGTACCACCCACGGCACTCGGAAGACCTTCGTTTTTTCTGAACTTAATACGAGCACACATGTGTTCGTACGCCACGACGGGCAAAGAGGATCGTTGCAACAACCGTACCGAGGGCCGTACGCCGTCATCAGTAGATCCGATAAAAATCTATTTATCCAGATGGATGGTCGGCAGGTCCGGGTCTCAATCGACCGGGTGAAACCCGCGTACATTCTGACCAGCGATGACGTGGCAGCTACACCACCTACCCCGACTCAGGAGCCGAACAGCAAGCCGCCAGCATTGACAAGATCAGGAAGGCACATTCGACCACCCGTGCGTTACCAAAACGAATTTTCGTGATCTAATTTCGATCACTGGCAGGGGGGTACTGTAGGCGACGTTTAGCCTAGCAACTGTTACGGTAGTAACAAATATCAACAACGGTAGTTAAAAAGTGTGATTTGTGTATGACAGTTCATTTTTATGTATCTTTTCTCAATAAATACCTAAAGTTACAATTCTCATTTGTTACAATTTCTCATTTGTTGCAATTCTCATTTCTTACAATGCATCCCCACTCCAAATACGCTTGTATTAGTTGTTGCAATTCTCATTTCTTACAATTCTCATTTGTTGCAATTCTCATTTGTTACAATTCTCATTTGTTGCAAGGCACCGCCCACTTTTCTCAATGTCAGGCGAGTCTATAGTCGCCCAGTTATTGTATAAATTATACGAAAATATCTTTTAATCTTCTTCAATCAGATTAATTACTGTTGAATGTTGATTACTGTCAAAATCGTACTTCGATTATTTGGTTAATACGGTATGCAGCGCTATCGGTGACAGGTTGAAACCAAGGACGTTTAATAGAATGGACGAGACATACAGGCTTTTTTACTGAAAATTTAAGAGAGAGTGCGACAGACTTATGCAAGATTCATTTTGTCTGTCTTTATTTTTACCTGATGCTTCTGCGTCTGCGTAATCAGTGGTCTTCAATCAGCTGTTGTATTTAATGATTTATTTATTTTGAAAAATATATTTATCTAACTTAAAATGTACGATTAAGTACATTATTATTGTCAATCTAATATTATTACAATTTATTCATATTTTAAATTTACATTCCAATCAATTTTGTATACAAGTTTAACTGATAAAAACATTTAGGTACCGCATGGTGACAATGGAAACGGCAAACACAACACGTGATCCGTTGCAGTTTCTTGGCTTCACATGACCACGTGCTGTACTACTCATGCGCATAAGTAAGAAATCAAAATTACGTGGTCCACTACGCATGCGCACTAGCATGGAATAAAAGTAGACATAGAATTTACGGTCTTTCCATTAATCCATCTCTCTCTCTTTCGTTTTCACTTTGATGCAAGTCTTTTATATGGACATGTCTCGTCCATTCCCTTAAACGTCCTTGGTTGAAACTCGACAGACAAGAGTCTAGTTTGCAGACCTCCGCAAGTACGAAGACACACGATGTCTGTTTACGAAATGATACGACATGTTACGAACATGCTTGTTCTTAGTTCGTAATCGGCTGCATCTGTCTGTGAGAATGCGTTGTCTTTTAAACTCTTGTACAATATAGTTGCTTTTTGCAGATTTGACAGTTTTTCTCTAGTACTTAAATTAATCTACTAAGAGTTCTTATTTATTTTTGTAGTATATATATATATATTATATATATATATATATATATATATATATATATATATATATATATATATATATATATATATATATATATATATATATATACAGTGTGTCCCAGCGACTACCATACATAGGGAAATTAACATTGGGAAATTATATAAGGATCAACTATTGCCTTGAGCTATATGCATATTATTTCTGAGTGACAAAAACAAAAGACTTAAAACAAAGAAATTTACTTCTGTCAAATAATTTTACATTACATAATTATTTAAAGGAATTTTATTTAAAATAGGAAATTGGGTGCGTCAATTGCCTTCGCAAAAGTAATAGAAACGGAACCCAGAATGTTAACAACGAAGTAGACATTTTGGCAGCTGTCGAAGTGTGAGGGAAATTACAAATAATCTCGGTGAATCACCGCACTCATAAAAAACACAAATATTTTGCTTAAAAATATTACAGGCTGCTATTAGCAGCAGATAGTGAAAAACTAATCACTTTTTGTGAATTAATGTTTAATAAATGTCATGCTTTAGAAAATATTTGTTTCACTGACGAGCACACATTTACATTAAATGGGGGGACACAATTTTGTGACAGATTAAGCCACTGTCTGCTAGTCAATGGGAATACGTTTGAACAATTCATTGATTAGTACCTGCTAGTGATTATTATGACTGGTATTCACAGCTCGATACTAAGGGCTACTAGAGGAATCTACTAAGGCCTACTAAAAATGTCTATTCACAGGTCGCGACTAGGCGCGACTAAGCTAGGAGACTCCTAACTTTAGTAGCGAAAATTAGTCGCACCAATTGCTTGTTTAAATATGGCTGCCGCGTTCGTACGTAATTTGTGAAATGTGCGAAGGGTGAGAGAATTAAGAAATTTACGGAATGTAGTAAGAAAAAATTATCGCGACCACGCAGATCCGTATATAGTTTATACGGATATCGAATTTAAGCGGGGATATCGTGTAAATAAGACTACCGAGAAATATATAATGGAGCTGATTCGACCTGCGCTTGAACCAAAGCGATTTTATTATGCTAAAGGCATGTACCAAGAAGATAACAGTAAGAATATATACTTTAATTTGAATTGCCACCAAAATATCCCGCCTAAAATAATTTACCTCCCCACTATGTCTGATTGAATGCGAATAGTGCTACTTGTCAAGCAGCAAGGTCAACCAGCAACAACAGAAAGATAAGTGGTTTATTAGAAATTTTATGAATATTATGTTAATAATAGTTAATTGTTAGTCGTCAACTAATGTCAAGTTTAAAAATAGTGCAGTTGGTTAAGATTTAAGTGATGCATGTTACTGTATTACATCCTACATTATTATAACCTAAGTTTCCAGTTATTAATGATGTAAGTTCTTAATAGTTATGGTTTATTTTTAGGCGATTTGCATGGTATAAGTCAGGCTAATGTTAGCCGGATTGTTCGGCAAGTATCTCTGGCATTGGCATCGAAAGTGCATCAATTTGTTCGATTTTCCAATAATCTCAATCATGTCAAAAATCCGATGTTGTTGTGCGCGTTATCAGTACTCACGTTCGGATAAAAAATCCAGACAAAGAAAGGCCGTTGCTGTACTGCAAGGGATGGTACTCTCTGAATGTATAGGTGCCAATCATCGCATTACAGATTTAAATACCCGATGGCGAGGTAGTGCTCACGACGCTAGAATATGGCAAGAGTGTACACTGGCAAGAAAATTTGAAGTAACGTACATTTCACTAAGCATTAAACACAATTAATTATAAATTAATTCCTAAATGTTTAGAATGGGTCAATACAATGTTTGTTATTGGGAGATGAAGTCTGTCCATGCAGACATTTTCTGTTAACACCTGTATCAGACCCTCAAACTACACCGGAACGTAGGTACAATACTTCCCATACTTCCACACGCAATGTTCAGAAGTCTTCAGATCAGCCTAAATGTATCGTTGGACACAGCTAAAGCTACCATAGCTGCAATAGCAGTTATACAGGGTGTCCCTGAAATGCGTGGACATCGCTTAACCACAGATTCCTGGGTCGAAAATAAGACGATTTAACTAAACTTACCTATATGCAATTACGTTTCGTTTAGCTGGTATTCTGCTTCAAAGTTCTTTAAAAAAAAAAGTTATTTTATCCATAACTACAGAACGCTTGGATCGATTTGGATAATATTCGGTACTGTACTTCTTACGGATGTAGGTCATCTTTTAAGGTGATATTAGTTATTATCAGTGGACCATTAGTGTACGAAACACGGGTAACCCGGCATAAATCAGTCAAAAACTTTTTAATGTTAAGGCCAATAACTTTCAAAAAAATAGTTTCAGAAAGAGACATTCAATAGTAATTTTTTTGTTGTTGTTGTCTGTACTGATATCTGTTAAGGTTTAGGCACAAAAAAATAAAATCTGAGGGACCGTGCACTGCATTTCATAAAAAAATGTCATCTAGCAGTCTGGTTTTTTAAGAAATAAATGACGATATGATATTTATTAGTGCAATTATTTAGATTTCCTTTAAATTTTTGCAAAATGGGCACCTCGTTCACCAGATTTAAATATTTGCGATTCCTGTTTATAAGGAAATCTAAATAATTGCACTAATAAATATCATATCGTCATTTATTTCTTAAAAAACCAGACTGCTAGATGACATTTTTTTATGAAATGCAGTGCACGGTCCCTCAGATTTTATTTTTTTGTGCCTAAACCTTAACAGATATCAGTACAGACAACAACAACAAAAAAATTACTATTGAATGTCTCTTTCTGAAACTATTTTTTTGAAAGTTATTGGCCTTAACATTAAAAAGTTTTTGACTGATTTATGCCGGGTTACCCGTGTTTCGTGCACTAATGGTCCACTGATAATAACTAATATCACCTTAAAAGATGACCTACATCCGTAAGAAGTACAGTACCGAATATTATCCAAATCGATCCAAGCGTTCTGTAGTTATGGATAAAATAACTTTTTTTTTAAAGAACTTTGAAGCAGAATACCAGCTAAACGAAACGTAATTGCATATAGGTAAGTTTAGTTAAATCGTCTTATTTTCGACCCAGGAATCTGTGGTTAAGCGATGTCCACGCATTTCAGGGACACTCTGTATATAATATTAGATTAGATAAGATGATTACGACAATGACAAATATTTTGAATTTATAATTTAATTACTACCATTTTATAATTAATATTAATAATAATAAATGTTTACATAGATTCTGATACGTCCGTTTATAAACAAATTGATGCATTTCAGATGCCAATGCCACGACGGATTTCGTGTAACAATTATAAATAGACATTTTACATGAATTAAAATTTTATTACATATAAATATATTTCATTTTATTTTTCCAAATCATTGATTGCGCCGTTCTCCTTGGATCTGGTGTTCCACGGCTTCTGATTCGTACAGACTGGAATCTACAACGAAGTCGTCTGGACAAATATCGCGTGTCATCCAGTCTGTTTTGCAGCACGATTGAATTTGGATACACTGGCCTTTGCTGTATTTTTCATTCTTCTCCACTGTTCTTTTATCCTTCGATTTGTTTTCAAGCACTTTCCTATCCCAGACCAACTCAATTAAATAGTTCTTTTCTTCTTTCGACCAATTTTCCGACCTTTCACGTTTTGCACTCATCTAAATATAAATGATTTATTTATATTACTATATACCGTATTGTACATAATATTTACTATTACAAATATATGTATAAGAAACATGTAGTAATAAATTATGATATATGTAATTAGTTGTGTAATAGTAATATTTGGTTAATTTCGATATACGAAAACTCTTTCTCAAAGCAAATACAACCAAAACTTTCTTATATCGAGAGTTCACCAAACGTACATATTTGATTTATCAAAATTTCTTGTATCGTGCATTTATTATATTAATTAAAATGTCGTGTCATGTATAACAAAGCGTTATATATTTATAAAATATGTATATTTTACTTACCTTTTATTTAAAACTATTTACTTCACCAAATATCTATCGCGGACCAATTATATGTCGGTAAGGTTGGGTTTATTCTGACGGTTGACAGATAATTGCAACGTTGCCACATATATTTTCGTTAGTCACTTGCACTAGTTAATACACTCCTAGTAGCGACCTCTGAATAGACAAGCTACTAACGACGTTAGTAGCTCCTAGCAGACTCCTAACTAGTAGGCCTTAGTAGCGCTTTTTAGTATCGAGCTGTGAATACCAGTCTTTGAATTTAGTGCTTATCTGTTGTGTTTTTCTACGTTTTTCCATTACAAAATGCAATCTCTTAAGCGTGCATTACACGATGAAGTTTTTCTTTTCAAGTAACTTTAAAAGCGTCTTTATAAGTGACCTTACAAGTTTATTTACACGATCAAGTTTTACGTGAATTAAAATATCCAAGTGTCAAACAAGCAGCCATACCAACATAAATTAAATATCTTCTTAATTTAATAAATTAACTTAATTAAATTTCAATTTATTCACTCCAATATGCCATTTTACAGTTTAAACATAACAATATAAACAAATAACAAAACAAACTGAGAGATGAAAATAAATTGAAGCTACTTTTAAACACGCTTTAAGTTGGTAATGGAGTATAAGCAGTAATGCGCATGCCCACGGGCAGAACTTGAAGGAACTTTTAAGAAAAAGTAGTGCATGTTGCAGTTTTACGTTATAAGTTTTTCGTTATAAGTCGACTTTACTATCTCTCTTACACTTACGTAATTGTGCAAGAGAGAAAACTTTTAAAGTTACTTGAAAAGAAAAACTTCATCGTGTAATGCACGCTTTAAGCTTTCTGTTGTTGGTATGTATTACTGAAAATCATCCAAATTTGTTTCTACACAAACTTTATTATAAAATAATAAATATAGCCATATTATTTATCCCTAAAAATTATTTATTTGCAAGAATATTGATAATTCAATGGTAATAGTTGTATTGTTTCAGCAAATTTAAAAAATAACAGCAATCTGACAGTTTTAAATTTGATTAATTCAACTACCTACTGTTTAATTTGTGACAATCACATGTTTAGATACAGACACAGCAATGCTTGATCCTTACATAATTTCCCAATGTTAATTTTCCTATGTATGGTAGTCGCTGGGACACACTGTATATACATACAGGCTGTCCCTAAAATGTGTGGACATCACTTAACCACAGATTCCTGGTTCGAAACTAAGACGATTTAACTAAACTTACCTATATGCAATTACGTTTCGTTTAGCTAGTATTCTGCTTCAAAGTTCTTTCAAGAAAAAGTTATTTTATCCATAACGACAGAACGCTTGGATCGATTTTGATAATATTCGGTACTGTACTTCTTACAGATGTAGGTCATCTTTTAAGGTGATATTAGTTATTATCAGTGGACCATTAGTGTACGAAACACAGGTAACCCGGCATAAACCAGTCAAAAACTTTTTAATGTTAAGGCCAATAACTTTCAAAAAAATAGTTTCAGAAAGAGACATTTAATAGTATTTTTTTTGTTATTGTTATCTGTACTGATATCTGTTAAGGTTTAGACACAAAAAAATAAAATCTGATTGACCGCACACTGCATTTCATAAAAAAATGTAATCTAGCAGTCTGGTATTCTAAGAAATAAATGACGATATGATATTTTATTTATTAGTGCAACTATTTAGACTTCCTAGACTGCTAGATTACATTTTTTTATGAAATGCAGTGTGCGGTCAATCAGATTTTATTTTTTTTGTGTCTAAACCTTAACAGATATCAGTACCGATAACTGTTTAATATGTAGTACAAAAATCGAAGGACCAACAGAACCACTATGTATGTGTTTTGGATGAATGTAATGAAAAACACGAATAATTGTAATTAATTCGTTTTATTGTTGTGTTTGGTATCAACAACATTCACAAAACTTGTATATTTTTTAACATGATTATTAATGACAAAAATTTTTTGTTAATATGTTTTATACATTCAAAAGTTTTGTTTGCCTACTAGACATCCCACCTTGAAATAGAATATTTTAATTATTTGTTTTCAAAGGGTAAAATACATATTTTGCTAATAGGACGCTTCAAAATTCCTGAAGAAGTTTTCAGTGTAACTGCACGAACTCTTCCAGGTTGAACTTGAGTAATTCGACCCAATTTCCATCGTAGGGGATACATGTTTTCGTGTTTTAGTAAAACCATATCTCCAACTTGTAGATTTTTCTTGTCAATGTTCCATTTAGTACTTTGAGTTTATTTATTTCTTCTGAAAATGTTTCCATTTGTGCCTTTTTTATTAGAAACGTTAACGAAACTTGCAATTCTTGTGTAGAAAGGCTGCCTTTTAGTCGGTTTTCTGAAGTACATCTAGAATTATTAGCAAATCTGAAACAATATGCTACTATTCTTTGTAGTTTTGTTACAGTTGAATATTTATTAAATATGTCGATACTTTCTATTGTTGCATGGTGTACAATAATATTGTTAATTTTTAGTTCTAGCATATCATTTGATATAATTTTTGTGTCATTTTGTATTGAAGGCCAACATTTTTCATTTTTGCTCAGCCATAATGGCCCGTTCCACTATAAGGTTGATTTAACAAGTTGGTTTGGTAGTTGACCTCGAGATATTATGTCAGCAGGATTATCAGAAGAGTTAACGTGTTTCCACAAACTTGTGTTCGTTATTGTTTGAATTTTTGCAACTCTATTTGCGACAAATGTTTTTAATTTGTTTGGCGAAGTATTAATCCAATGCAATTTTATTGTAGAATCTGACCAAAATACCGTTTTACGAAATTGCAAATCTAATGTGTAGTTTGTTGATTCATAGAGTTCTGCTAACAATAATGCTGCACATAATTCTAATCGAGGCAGAGAAACCTTTCGAAGCGGAGCTACTTTGGATTTTGAACAAACAAGCTTTACCATATAATGTTTGTGTGTATTTGTTGATCTAACAAGGGGAGGTCGCCACCGCCGGGACACGGATTTGGCTGAAATTTTTTTTCGAAGTAGCTGTACACCTATGGTGTTTAGTGGCAAAGTAATAGCGCGCACTATTTTGTCCTTTTCGAGAAAAAGGGCTTTAAAGTTAACGCATTAAAGATAAAGCATTTATATACCCGTTAAAAATGTGCACTGACAGTTGTTACAGCGTTGTCGCGTGGTTATACGTCCTGCTTTACACGCGGTAGGTCAGGGTTCGATTCCCACTCAAGTTATGTTTTATTTTTACATTTGAATTATTCTTAATAAATTAAAAACTCTTAAAATTAATAATAAATTTATTTAATTTACAATCATCACTCTCTTCTTTCCGCGGATTTTTTTTTCGTAACTTTTGGAATAGTAATCGTCATAAAAATAATTGAAGCAGAATCGTAGTGAAAACTTGATACTTATGCACGGGCAATTCAAATGCACGGATTATAAAAAAACAAATGAATATATCTTACAAGGGGAGGTCGCCACCGCCGGGACACGGATTTGGCAGAAATTTTTTTTCGAAGTAGCTGTACACCTATGGTGTTTAGTGGCAAAGTAATAGCGCGCACTATTTTGTCCTTTTCGAGAAAAAGGGCTTTAAAGTTAACGCATTAAAGATAAAGCATTTATATACCCCTTAAAAATATGCACTGACAGTTGTTACAACGTTGTCGCGTGGTTATACGTCCTGCTTAAATAAATTTATTATTAATTTTAAGAGTTTTTAATTTATTAAGAATAATTCAAATGTAAAAATAAAACATAACTTGAGTGGGAATCGAACCCTGACCTACCGCGTGTAAAGCAGGACGTATAACCACGCGACAACGTTGTAAGAACTGTCAGTGCATATTTTTAAGGTGTATATAAATGCTTTATCTTTAATGCGTTAATTTTAAAGCCCTTTTTCTCGAAAAGGACAAAATAGTGCGCGCTATTACTTTGCCACTAAACACCATATGTGTACAGCTACTTCGAAAAAAAATTTCAGCCAAATCCGTGTCCCGGCGGTGGCGACCTCCCCTTGTTAAGCAAAAACACATTATTTAAATTAATACATATTTAACATACATATTTTATGCATACATACATATTTTTATGATTTTGAATTAAATAAATTTATTATTAATTTAAAGAGTTTTTAATTTATTAAGAATAATTCAAATGTAAAAATAAAACATAAATTGAGTGAGAATCGAACCCTGACCTACCGCGTGTAAAGCAGAACGTATAACCACACGACAACGCTGTAACAACTGTCAGTGCACATTTTTAACGGGTATATAAATGCTTTATCTTTAATGCGTTAACTTTAAAGCCCTTTTTCTCGAAAAGGACAAAATAGTGCGCGCTATTACTTTGCCACTAAACACCATAGGTGTACAGCTACTTCGAAAAAAAATTTCAGCCAAATCCGTGTCCCGGCGGTGGCGACCTCCCCTTGTAAGATATATGCAAGCTCCATATGCCATTTCTGATGCATCACAAAAGCCATGTAATTGTACTTCAGTAGCGTTATTTATTAAAATACGTCTTGATATAGTCAAGTTATTTAAAAAAAGTAATTGTGTTTGATATTCGTGCTATAAATTGACAATGTGAGTTGGCACAGGCACGTCCCAATCTGTTTTTAATTCCCATAGTTGCTGCATAACAATTTTTGCCTTAACTAGAATCGGACCAACTAAACCCAAAGGATCAAATAATTGTGCAATTTGTGACAGAATTTGCCGCTTCGTTAATTCAATGTTTGCTTCCCTTGAATCTACGATATAATGTATATTATCTTCTTGTGCGTTCCATCTCAAACCTAAGGTATTAACCGGTTCTGTATTGTCAAGTGATATAAGTGGATTATTTGTCACATTTGCTAAATCGCTTGTTAAAATGTTATCATTAGATAACCATTTTCTTAATTTAAAACCTCCTGCTTGCAACATGGAAATAAGTTGATTTCTCAGCAATAAAGTTTGTTCAAAATTATTAGATCCTGTTAAAACATCATCAACATAAAAATCTCTTTTTAATATTTTAGATGCAATGGGATAATTATATGCTTCTTCCTCAGCTAATTGATGCAAGGATCTAATAGCAAGAAAAGGTGCAGACGAAATACCATACGTAACTGTGGTTAATTTAAATGTTTGTATTGGCTTGTTTGGATGTGTGCGCCATAAAATCTTTTGATATTTGCTGTGTTCAGATGAAACCCTTATTTGTCGATACATTTTTTCAATATCAGCAGTGATAACATATCTATGAGTTCTGAATCTTGTTAATATAGAAAAAATGTCATTTTGTAAAGTACCACCTACCAGCAATGTATCATTTAGTGACCTTTCATTGTTATTTTGGCAGAACCATCGAAAACGACTCGTAGTTTAATTGATAAACTTGACTCTTTAAGTATTGCATGATGAGGTAAATAATAACCGCAATATATGTCGTCATTTTCTTCTAATTCCATGTGATTTAGTTCTAAATACTCGTTTATGAATTCATCATATTGTTCTTTTAACATAGTATTTGAATTAAGCTTTCTTTCTAATGCTAAGAATCGTTTTAAAGCTAAGTTATATGAATTGGCGAATTGTGGTTCATTTTCCTTAAATGGTAGTTTAACGATAAACCTTCCCGTGTTATCACGTTTTACGTTTGTTTTAAAATAATTTTCGCATTTCAGTTCTTCCTCAGAATAGTGTTTGATATTGGGATATTGTTCTATTTCCCAAAATCTAGCCATTTGGTCTTGCAGATCGTCTTTGGTGGATAACAAACATGTTGAATTATTGGTATGTTCAAAATGTTTGATTCTTCCAGATAAGATCCATCCTAATTTTGTTTTTTGTAAAGTAGGTAAATCTTTACCTAATTTAATTTGTCCTTGTTGTAATAAATCGAAATATATTTCTGCGCCAATGAGCAAATCAATTTGTCGTGGCTCACCGAAACCAGGATCAGCTAATTGAACGTTAGGTAACTTTAATTTATTCTGATTTATATGAATTGATGGTAAATTAATAGTGATGTTATCTAACACTAGAAATATTAATTTCTCTTTGTAATTCGATGTTGTAGAAGCAAATTCAAGATTTGCAGACTTTGTTATGTTCGTCTGAATTTGATTGATACCATTTATAGGCATTTTAATTGATTCCGTTTTACATTTTAATCGATTTATTAGAGATGTGCTCACAAAGTTAGATTGTGCTCCACTGTCCAATAAAACTCTACAACGCTGCCATGTTCCTTTTCTGTCAAGTATATTAACGATAGCGGTTCCAAGTAACATTTGATACTGACTATTTGAATTATATAGCGCAGTATTTAATTGTGTTTTAGTATTTGGTGACGTCCAATCTGAATGAGATTGTTCTTCGGTATGAATTAATGTGTTATGTTTTCGAGTGCATTTTTTGCATGTACTTGATTTGCAATCCTTTACCATGTGTCCTGATTTTAAACAATTTAAGCAGAGTCCTAATGATTTGACAGTTGATAATCTGTCTTGTTGATTCTTTTTTAGAAACTTTTCGCATTTATATAAAGAATGATTTGCTTTACACAATTTACATGAAGGTAAATAGTTCAAACTTGAAGTAGTATGTGAAGTTTTTATTTTATTTAAATCACTTGGTTTATCTGGATAATTAATTGCTTCTAAAGAAAAACATCTTTGTTCTAGAAATTTAAAGAATTCTTCCATTGTTGGTAAATTATTATTTTCCCGTCTTAATTCCCATTCTCGTCTAGAAAATTTGTCTAACTTTTGTGCAGTGATATATATATAATCATTGTATCCCATTGTTGAACAGGTAGGTTTAATACTTCAAGTGAACGTAAATGTTGTTTAGTTTCTGTAATTAGATTTCTCAATCCTAAAACTGAATCCTTTTGAGCAACTGGTATTTCGAATAATGATTTTAAATGGGCATTTATTATGTAATGTTTATTGTCAAATCTGTCAACTAATAGTTTGAATGCAATTGAATAATTTTCAGAAGTGACATTTACTGATTCGATGACCTTGCGTACTTCACCTTGTAATGATGCTTTCAAATAATATAATTTTTGTATATCTGAAAGAGTTTCGTTTTCATGTATAAGAGATTTGAAAATGTCATGAAAACTGTGCCATTCTTGATAACTGCCAGTGAATGTTGGCAAGCTTATTTGAGGTAATTTTACCTTAGGTAACTGACTGTGAGAATTACTATTTGAAATCGTCGTTGAACTAGTTGTGATTACTGCGGGTCTGTTAACTGACGTGACATTAATGATTTTTTGAATATTAGCTTTTGTTTCATAATATTTTGTTTCAAATGCAATTCGATCGTCTTCATGTCTGTCAAAATCTATGCCTTCCAATAGAGATTGTGTTGATTCATATTTCAACCATAAATCCTCTATTTTCGTATTACGAACGTTTAATTGTTCTATGTTATCATTAATATCAAAACTATCTACGAAATGTTGGATTCTAGTAAGACTGGTTTTGATAGATTTACGTACTTGCAACAATTGTATTTCATTCTGTTCTGTCATGACTATTGTGTATTGCAATAACGAGTATTTTGTATGAAAATACAATGATGACACCAGATATGTGTTTTATGTAACTTGAAATAGTCACTTACAGTAGTTTAAATGAAAGAAGTCCCATGAAGGTTATCTGTATCATATACGAATTAACGTATAGTTATATATCTATCTCTCTCATTTCAATTGTCAAACAGCACGCGCGACAAGGATGGATATAACGCGTTTGTCTTTAGAATGTCCGAACAATACTACGACAAGCAAAACAAAATGAGGCTCGTTGTACTCGATACTATTGCAATAACGTACGTTGATTTCTTATTCCCTACACTACTAGCTGTCGCATAGGCGTGTAACGTCATTTTGCTGCATTTTCTGTCAATTTGTCTTATTTACCACTAATTAACACCAGTATTATGCACTAACACAAACACAGTTATAATAAATCACTTTTATTGCAACCACTGATATTATATCATTATCTAAATCGTTGTTGTAATTCAAAATGTGAGACACAAATAATTAACGTAATGAACTGTCAAAACATCATATTTCTGTTGTTACCGGTGCTAAGCCGACTATTCACCGAAAACTTTATATCTGGTATATACTAATGCATGCATTGTTCTTCTTTTGTTTATATCTCCCCGTCATCTGCTAACCCCTCACCATCGGAAATTACAGTATCTTATATGCCCCATTAAAAATTAGATAAACGACGCTACTGAATATGAGAAAATGGGCGTGGTTAAAATCTAAACTCGTACTGTCCTTCAATGACCTTCAAGGGACTTCTTTCATTTAAACTACTGTACTTTGTTTTAGCTTCCAAAATACCTTTCATAAATGTCTGTAGAATCATTCACGATGTAATATTTCTTAATTCTTCTGTACGTTGCGTTCTGCGTTTACTCAAACAATCATTGCGTGGCTCTGGAATTGATGTGTAGACTCAGAAATAGCTATGAAAATCGCTTGGTATATTCATATGTCGCCGATCCGGCTCGAAGGACCAAAATGTTTAATATGTAGTACAAAAATCGAAGGACCAACAGAAGCACTATGTATGTATTTTGGATGAGTGGAATGAATGACTCGAATAATTGTAATTAACTCGTTTTATTGTTGAGTTTGGTATCAACAACATTCACAAAACTAGTATGTTTTTTAACAAGATTATTATGACAACAACATTTTTGTTCATATTTGTTTTATACATTTTAAAAGTTTTGTTTGCCTACTAGACATAAGTACTAACACAGAAAGGAAGTGAAAAGACAAAACAAATGAAAAACATCTTCTATTCATTTAATGTTTAGGACGACAAATCATCATAATACTCGTCGTCACTGTCGTCCGTGTCAGAAATTAACAGAATCGGTGCTTCGACCAAATCACTAAATGGATTCTTAGCAACTGCTTTGCTACGAATCATGGATGGAGATGGTGCGGAGTCAGACATCGTGACCTTAGGAAATAAATTTTCTATGAATTTTAAAATTGGCAAATTCCTAAGGTCATGACCTTAGGAAATAAATTTTTTATAAATTTTAAAATTTTCAAATTCCTAAGGTCATGACCTTAGGAAATAAATTTTCTATGAATTTTAAAATTGGCAAATTCCTAAGGTCATGACCTTAGGAAATAAATTTTTTATGAATTTTAAAATTGGTAAATTCCTAAGGTCATGACCTTAGGAAATAAATTTTCTATGAATTTTAAAATTGGCAAATTCCTAAGGTCATGACCTTAGGAAATAAATTTTCTATGAATTTTAAAATTGGCAAATTCCTAAGGTCATGACCTTAGGAAATAAATTTTTTATAAATTTTAAAATTTTCAAATTCCTAAGGTCATGACCTTAGGAAATAAATTTTCTATGAATTTTAAAATTGGCAAATTCCTAAGGTCATGACCTTAGGAAATAAATTTTTTATAAATTTTAAAATTTTCAAATTCCTAAGGTCATGACCTTAGGAAATAAATTTTCTATGAATTTTAAAATTGGCAAATTCCTAAGGTCATGACCTTAGGAAATAAATTTTTTATGAATTTTAAAATTGGCAAATTCCTAAGGTCATGACCTTAGGAAATAAATTTTTTATAAATTTTAAAATTTTCAAATTCCTAAGGTCATGACCTTAGGAAATAAATTTTCTATGAATTTTAAAATTGGCAAATTCCTAAGGTCATGACCTTAGGAAATAAATTTTTTATGAATTTTAAAATTGGCAAATTCCTAAGGTCATGACCTTAGGAAATAAATGTTTTATAAATTTTAAAATTTTCAAATTCCTAAGGTCATGACCTTAGGAAATAAATTTTCTATGAATTTTAAAATTGGCAAATTCCTAAGGTCATGACCTTAGGAAATAAATTTTTTATAAATTTTAAAATTGGCAAATTCCTAAGGTCATGACCTTAGGAAATAAATTTTCTATGAATTTTAAAATTGGCAAATTCCTAAGGTCATGACCTTAGGAAATAAATTTTTTATGAATTTTAAAATTGGCAAATTCCTAAGGTCATGACCTTAGGAAATAAATGTTTTATAAATTTTAAAATTTTCAAATTCCTAAGGTCATGACCTTAGGAAATAAATTTTCTATGAATTTTAAAATTGGCAAATTCCTAAGGTCATGACCTTAGGAAATAAATTTTCTATGAATTTTAAAATTGGCAAATTCCTAAGGTCATGACCTTAGGAAATAAATTTTCTATGAATTTTAAAATTTTCAAATTCCTAAGGTCATGACCTTAGGAAATAAATTTTCTATGAATTTTAAAATTGGCAAATTCCTAAGGTCATGACCTTAGGAAATAAATTTTCTATGAATTTTAAAATTGGCAAATTCCTAAGGTCATGACCTTAGGAAATAAATGTTTTATAAATTTTAAAATTTTCAAATTCCTAAGGTCATGACCTTAGGAAATAAATTTTTTATGAATTTTAAAATTGGCAAATTCCTAAGGTCATGACCTTAGGAAATAAATTTTCTATGAATTTTAAAATTGGCAAATTCCTAAGGTCATGACCTTAGGAAATAAATTTTTTATAAATTTTAAAATTTTCAAATTCCTAAGGTCATGACCTTAGGAAATAAATTTTCTATGAATTTTAAAATTGGCAAATTCCTAAGGTCATGACCTTAGGAAATAAATTTTTTATGAATTTTAAAATTGGCAAATTCCTAAGGTCATGACCTTAGGAAATAAATTTTCTATGAATTTTAAAATTGGCAAATTCCTAAGGTCATGACCTTAGGAAATAAATGTTTTATAAATTTTAAAATTTTCAAATTCCTAAGGTCATGACCTTAGGAAATAAATTTTTTATGAATTTTAAAATTGGCAAATTCCTAAGGTCATGACCTTAGGAAATAAATTTTCTATGAATTTTAAAATTGGCAAATTCCTAAGGTCATGACCTTAGGAAATAAATTTTTTATAAATTTTAAAATTTTCAAATTCCTAAGGTCATGACCTTAGGAAATAAATTTTCTATGAATTTTAAAATTGGCAAATTCCTAAGGTCATGACCTTAGGAAATAAATTTTCTATGAATTTTAAAATTGGCAAATTCCTAAGGTCATGACCTTAGGAAATAAATGTTTTATAAATTTTAAAATTTTCAAATTCCTAAGGTCATGACCTTAGGAAATAAATTTTTTATGAATTTTAAAATTGGCAAATTCCTAAGGTCATGACCTTAGGAAATAAATTTTCTATGAATTTTAAAATTGGCAAATTCCTAAGGTCATGACCTTAGGAAATAAATTTTTTATAAATTTTAAAATTTTCAAATTCCTAAGGTCATGACCTTAGGAAATAAATTTTCTATGAATTTTAAAATTGGCAAATTCCTAAGGTCATGACCTTAGGAAATAAATTTTTTATGAATTTTAAAATTGGCAAATTCCTAAGGTCATGACCTTAGGAAATAAATTTTCTATGAATTTTAAAATTGGCAAATTCCTAAGGTCATGACCTTAGGAAATAAATTTTCTATGAATTTTAAAATTGGCAAATTCCTAAGGTCATGACCTTAGGAAATAAATGTTTTATAAATTTTAAAATTTTCAAATTCCTAAGGTCATGACCTTAGGAAATAAATTTTTTATGAATTTTAAAATTGGCAAATTCCTAAGGTCATGACCTTAGGAAATAAATTTTCTATGAATTTTAAAATTGGCAAATTCCTAAGGTCATGACCTTAGGAAATAAATTTTTTATAAATTTTAAAATTTTCAAATTCCTAAGGTCATGACCTTAGGAAATAAATTTTCTATGAATTTTAAAATTGGCAAATTCCTAAGGTCATGACCTTAGGAAATAAATTTTTTGTGAATTTTAAAATTGGTAAATTCCTAAGGTCATGACCTTAGGAAATAAATTTTCTATGAATTTTAAAATTGGTAAATTCCTAAGGTCATGACCTTAGGAAATAAATTTTCTATGAATTTTAAAATTGGCAAATTCCTAAGGTCATGACCTTAGGAAATAAATTGTTTATAAATTTTAAAATTTTCAAATTCCTAAGGTCATGACCTTAGGAAATAAATTTTCTATGAATTTTAAAATTGGCAAATTCCTAAGGTCATGACCTTAGGAAATAAATTTTCTATGAATTTTAAAATTGGCAAATTCCTAAGGTCATGACCTTAGGAAATAAATTTTTTATGAATTTTAAAATTGGCAAATTCCTAAGGTCATGACCTTAGGAAATAAATTTTCTATGAATTTTAAAATTGGCAAATTCCTAAGGTCATGACCTTAGGAAATAAATTTTCTATGAATTTTAAAATTGGCAAATTCCTAAGGTCATGACCTTAGGAAATAAATGTTTTATAAATTTTAAAATTTTCAAATTCCTAAGGTCATGACCTTAGGAAATAAATTTTTTATGAATTTTAAAATTGGCAAATTCCTAAGGTCATGACCTTAGGAAATAAATTTTCTATGAATTTTAAAATTGGCAAATTCCTAAGGTCATGACCTTAGGAAATAAATTTTTTATAAATTTTAAAATTTTCAAATTCCTAAGGTCATGACCTTAGGAAATAAATTTTCTATGAATTTTAAAATTGGCAAATTCCTAAGGTCATGACCTTAGGAAATAAATTTTTTGTGAATTTTAAAATTGGTAAATTCCTAAGGTCATGACCTTAGGAAATAAATTTTCTATGAATTTTAAAATTGGCAAATTCCTAAGGTCATGACCTTAGGAAATAAATTTTCTATGAATTTTAAAATTGGCAAATTCCTAAGGTCATGACCTTAGGAAATAAATTTTTTATAAATTTTAAAATTTTCAAATTCCTAAGGTCATGACCTTAGGAAATAAATTTTCTATGAATTTTAAAATTGGCAAATTCCTAAGGTCATGACCTTAGGAAATAAATTTTTTATGAATTTTAAAATTGGCAAATTCCTAAGGTCATGACCTTAGGAAATAAATTTTCTATGAATTTTAAAATTGGCAAATTCCTAAGGTCATGACCTTAGGAAATAAATTTTTTATAAATTTTAAAATTTTCAAATTCCTAAGGTCATGACCTTAGGAAATAAATTTTTTATAAATTTTAAAATTGGCAAATTCCTAAGGTCATGACCTTAGGAAATAAATTTTCTATGAATTTTAAAATTGGCAAATTCCTAAGGTCATGACCTTAGGAAATAAATTTTTTATGAATTTTAAAATTGGCAAATTCCTAAGGTCATGACCTTAGGAAATAAATGTTTTATAAATTTTAAAATTTTCAAATTCCTAAGGTCATGACCTTAGGAAATAAATTTTCTATGAATTTTAAAATTGGCAAATTCCTAAGGTCATGACCTTAGGAAATAAATTTTCTATGAATTTTAAAATTGGCAAATTCCTAAGGTCATGACCTTAGGAAATAAATTTTTTATAAATTTTAAAATTGGCAAATTCCTAAGGTCATGACCTTAGGAAATAAATTTTCTATGAATTTTAAAATTGGCAAATTCCTAAGGTCATGACCTTAGGAAATAAATTTTTTATGAATTTTAAAATTGGCAAATTCCTAAGGTCATGACCTTAGGAAATAAATGTTTTATAAATTTTAAAATTTTCAAATTCCTAAGGTCATGACCTTGTTACGTGCCTGATTGGCCACGAACAATTGTCCTCACGAGGGTGAGGTTGCCAGCTTCTCAGTGGAGAAGGGTGTGGTCGAATAACTATGTTTGGGCGCCACGCAATTAAAATTACCACCTGCACCCACCAAACTGCGATGGTGGTGCGGACAAAATGTTCGAAACGCGACAAGACACGGGAAAAGGGGCGGTAACTACAAAAATACAAAAAGGTAGAAGTTAAATGAATTTAATTTGATGTAAGCAAAATAATAAATAAATTAGTACAAAATAAAATAAATTAGTAACAACGTAAGAAAACAAAATAATGAAATGTGAATTAGCAAAATTAAATTAAGATTATCAAAATAACAAAAACAAAATACGGGGATACGGGGTGTTCAGAGAAAAACACAAACAAAACAGCTGAACAGAAATGTCAGCACAATGTTAAATAAAATAAAAAATGACCAGATAGACGGCGCTAGTGTATGGTCGCCCGACTACGCGTGCGTCTAATCCGCACAGGTAGAACAATACGTGAGGGGGGGACGGGGTCCTCGGTTGATCAACTTCGGCTCACAAAAGGTGGGAATAGACACGTTGCCTAGCGGGAGAACACGAAAACACAATGCGCGACAAAAAAAAATAAAGTAAAAGAATACACCCGTGTCCGCAAAATACAGAAAAAGTATAAAGATTACAATATACGTGCGCTTGGCACTTAGTTGCTAACAAAATAATAATATTTTAGAACACAAAGATTCGATACATATGTATATTAAATATGAAGGGAAAAAAAAAGAAAGTTAATACAAATAAATGGTCCCACGTTCGCGTGGACGACAATAAGCGAAACAAAGAAGGGGAAGAAAAGAAACAAAACTCGATAGGGGTGCTGGTGCACTTATCTGCGTGACCACGTGTTTCCCGAAAACTGGTCTAAGCGGGTCCTCAGCGTCGGATGGCCTCGAGAATGGATGCGGGCTCAACAGCGATGCACGGGGTCTCGCCGCGACGTCTCCTCCAGTATTCCGGTCGTGGACATGGACCACGCAAAACAGGTAGTTGGAAGAAAATTGTACGGACAAAATGGAAATATCTCGTGTCGTCTTTTCTTTCGATAAATCCCTGCACGCAGGTAACCAATGGAAGCGCGAACTTTCGCGAACTCTCCACAGCAATCACTTGATGGTCGAAAATCCCTTACAATAGGGGTGATTTTTGTCTTCAACGACCAAAAAATTCACTTAGCACGAACCAAAACGTGACATTCAAAAGAAAATACTGTACGATGGCTTTCAAGATGCGTACTTATGCCCAGTCAAAACAAAACTCATTACTTAAATTAAGTAAAGAAGAAGGAAAACTTCCGATAAGTCGGAAAAACAAGGAAAGAAGATCATAATCGCGCCAAATGAAACAACGGTCGCCAAGGTCACAATAAGGAACAATTACACGGGAACAACAGAAGAGTAATCGGAAATACATGTTACGGCAAAAAAATATGATACTAGGGCCTAACAATTATTTTAACTTAAGAACATACTTTGAATATTGATAATAAACAGTTTAAATGCTTAAATTATTCAAATGATTTATTTTTGTCTATACGGAACAATAGAAAATACGCTACACTATGCAATGGTTAGGTATAAACGGGTCTGATATTAAATACTAATTGCACGTACAAGCTAGGCAACTTCATTATTGTGCTTGTCAAATTGAAAGCTAACCTTTGATGAATGTTGAAAGAAAAATATATATATTATACTGGAATTAAACGGGTAAGTGAACTAAATTTATTTCAAACTTGAATCTAAATCTTATATTTTAATCACGATATCTCTGATGGAGTGGGAATAAAGAAACAACTATGCATTTCAGATTACACGACATACACATGGGTACAAATGAAGGACAGTGGGATACACAAAACAGAACAGAAGGGAAACAAGACAAATAGAAAATAAATCGTAACAAATTCCCCCTTACTCTCATGAGGGAAAATTTCATAAATTTTTCCTCATCACGAACAAACGAAAATGAAAACAAGAGAAGAAACTAATTTGCATATCATTGTGGATCGGCATTGTCAACGTCGTGTGCATCTGGACCGGCCTTCAAATCTTTAACATGCCAAATACCTCGTTCTTTCCCATTGTGATCGCCAAGTTCATACGTTGTGCTAGAAACCTTTTTCCGTATGACGAAAGGACCAACATACTTAGGAGCGAGCTTACTTGCAAAATGATCTGCCGCATTGGAAAGAGCGAAATTTCTGCGCCAAATGGTTTGTCCAACTACATACTCGACAGGTCTTCGCCGTAAATTATATCGTGTCCGACTTTGTTTATAGGCTTGATCCAACCGCTGACGAACGTCGTTGTAAAGACGAGTGAATCCTACTACTCTACGTTCAGCAACATTTTCGCGGTCATATTCCTCGGGGATTGCGTCTGTTCTCGGATAGTCCTGTCCAGATAATATATGCTCACGACCAAAATTCACAAAGAAAGGGGTATAACCTGTGGCTTCGTGAATGAGTGTACGTACAGCACAACTAACAGCCGGTAAATAGCTATCCCAATGTTTATGGTTGTCAGCCACATATGAAGATAACATGGTCTTTATCACTCTGTTTACCCGTTCAGAAGGATTGTTCTGCGGGTGATATAAGGCGTTAAATAAAATTGAAACGTTATATTTCTTGCAGATGTTGCGAAATTCGTTACTTTTAAACTGGACGCCATTGTCACAGATTAAATACTGCGGCACGCCGAAGAGAAGGAAGATATCATTTTCCATATGTCGAGTAACTGCCTGAGCAGTAGCGGTGCGTAGGGGAAATGTCAAAACAAATTTACTATAGTAGTCTGCTACTACTAAAATGTAACGATATCCTTTTGTTGATCTAGGAAGTGGTCCGATAATGTCCGTACTAAGTAGTTGAAATGGTCGAAATACGCGTGGTCGTGAACCCATAAGGCCTGGTGGGCATTTTTGCACAGCCTTGTGTTGTATACATGTAATGCACTTACGGATGTACGTGACTACGTCCGCTTTCATTTTTGGCCAATAATACATATGTCGGAGTCGAGCATACGTTTTGGTTACGCCAGAATGTCCTGAGGTCGGTAAATCATGATTGGCTTTAATAATTTCATTGCGCTGATCCTTGGCTATTACGAGTTTCCAGGAGTCGTGATCGTCAGCTAACTCTGGAATTTTTATGGTGACGTACTTGTACAGTTTGTTTCCCACGACGCACCATTGAGGATACCTTCGCGGATTGGATACCACCTTCTGTACAAGAGTTAAGTACCATTTGTCTCTTGTGGGTTCATCGTCCAAGGCATGATGTGCTTGAATAACGTCTGCTACCTCCACAGAACGAGATAAACAGTCTGGTACCAAGTGCTCTTTTCCTTTTCGATGGACAATCTCAAAATCATGTTGTTGTAATTTGACAGCCCATCGACATAGTCGTCCTGAAGGATCCTTGAGGTTATTTAACCACACCAAGGAGTGATGATCGGGTATGACCGTAAAGTGGGTACCTTCTAAGTATGGGCGAAGTTTTTCCAATGACCAAACTACTGCTAAACATTCTCTCTCGGTGGTGGTGTAATTCCGTTCTGCCTTGTTAAGTGAACGGCTGAGAAAGCAAATAACGTGTTCGCCATCATCGTACGTTTGCGTGAGTACTGCTCCTAGGCCGTATGCACTTGCGTCGGTTTGCACTACAAACGATTTGCTAAAATCGGGGCAAGTCAATATGGGTGCCGTCACTAAACATTCTTTTAACTGTTGAAACGCTCGTTCACGATCTTCTGTCCAGGTCCACTTTTTATTTTTGCGCAAGAGTTCAGTTAAGGGCGAGATGATGGCTGAGAAATCTTTCACAAATCGACGATACCATGATGCCATACCCAGAAAACGTCGCAATTCAGTAACGGATGTTGGCGTGCCTATATTCAGGATGGAGCTGATCTTTTCGGGGTCCACTCTGAGGCCTTGTTTGTCCACAACATATCCTAGGTAACGCAATTCGGATCTACAAAACTGACACCTGTCTTGACTTAGAGTCAAGTTTGCAGCCATTAATCGCTCAAATATTTTGGATAATATGTTTAGATGTTCGTCAAAATCCTCCGATATAACAATGATGTCATCGAGATATACGAAGACATACGGTTCAAGGTCTGCTCCCAGGACGCGATCAATCAGTCGCTGCCATGTTGCTGGGGCATTCGTCAATCCAAATGGCATACGTTTGAATTGATATAAACCGCGGCCAGGAATGGTAAAAGCAGTGTAGTCGCGGCTCGTCGCATGAACGGGGATTTGCCAGTACGCGGACTTGATGTCTAAAGAACTCAGATATTTAGCGCCCTTCAAACGATCCAATATGGCGGATACATAAGGGATAGGATACGCGTCTTTCTTGGTGACTTTGTTGAGGCGCCTATAATCAACACAGAAGCGGAATGTGCCATCCTTTTTCGGGACCATTAGTATTGGTGAGGACCAGGGACTTTGTGAAGGTTCTATTATCTCTTCTCTCAACATGTTTTCTAATTCCAGGTTAATATGTCTCTGCATTGCAGGTGAAACTGGATAGTAGCGCTGTTTTATCGGCGGCGAATCGGTAATAATTTCGTGCTGGACGAGTGTGGTGCAGCCTAAGGAACTACGCATACGTTTCCAGTTGACTTCTAGAAATTCCGTTAGTCGTAACTGTTCAGACATCGAGAGATCCGACTTTGATTTCATGCCTGATTCTACGTGGATTGGAGCTACGGCTGAAAATTTCCACTCGTCACGGTTCAAATCGGGGACTATTCCCATGGCACGCCAGAAATCCATACCGAGAATAAGGGTACTTGAGATGTCCGGTACAACAACAAATCGTATCATTCTGACTTTGTCCATCAGGAGTACTGGAATGGTGACAGAACCCAAACTATCACATAGTTTTCCATTAGCTACCCTGCATTGTGGTCGATCTGCTTGGTCTAGTAGCAGGTTTAACTTCTTCAAGGAATCCCAGCCTTGCTTGCCAATTATAGAAAGTGATGCTCCCGAATCAAGCAAGCCACAGAGTTTTATGCCGAGGATGGATACTTCTAAATACGGCCGTCGATCACCGTCTAGGTGTGCCAAGATGTAGTTTACTATAGCCATGTGGTTCTCCATTTGTTTGGTCGCTAATGAAGGAGCGGGGAGGGACACGGCGCGACCCTTCAGTGCCCTTCCTGTCCGTTTCCCGAACACTTTGGACAGGTTCTAGTAGTGACATTTGGCTTACCGCATCTATAACAGTGTTTCCGCTTGGCTCCAGGACAATTCGCTGACCGATATCCGGGTTGTTCGCAATTCCAGCATTTTATTGCCAAGCGCGATGATGGTGCAATTGCATCGACATCGTCTGGTTCGACATCCACTGGTGCAATCCTAGTAGGCCGGTGTGGGCGCTTATATGCCAGGTCCGGTTCGATGGATTCACTGACTGCAGGTGGTCCTTTAAACTGTTGTGTACGGTATTGGATGTCTTCAATCTGGCGACAGGTTCTGCATAATTCGGCTACAGTACTAACGGTCTGCAGGCCTAAGCGTTGTTGCAGGTAGGGTTGCAGATTACGGCGTATATATATTAAACGTTCCTCTTCGGTGGGTCGAACAGTCAACCGTTTAAACAAACCTTCCATGTTAGCTACGAATATGGAGACTTTTTCCTCACTACCTTGAGTCCGGTTCCGTATTTCATCCCACAGACTAAAATCATAATCTGCCGGTAAAAATGTGTCCTTGAGAGCTGTAACTAAACCGTCCCAACTATGTATTGAATTTCTACTCGCGCGAAACCATGTGAGTGCATTTCCTGAAAAGAATTCGACTGCGGAAGAGAACAGCTGTTGTTTGTTGACTCCCCGAGCAGAACTTAACTCGTCTATGCGCTCTAGAAAATTTGATAGACTAGGTCCACCATCGTAAGTGACGTTCCATTTGTGAATCGGAAAATGTGCTTTGGGGGTAGCCGAACGCGGTGGTGAACAAGCGAGATTGCAAGATATTTGCTCCAATGCTTCGGCTAGTCGTACTTCAATAGTCTCGACGGCAGGTGCGGTACCTTCGGCTCCAGTCTCAACAACGGGTGGTATTGGCTCAGTGACGTTATCGTCCACTTCATCGGTCTTTGCGGTTTCTTGTTCCGCTATTAAATGAGCTGACGCCTGCACAGTAAACTTATATTTAACTTTCCCCATGTAATCTTCGCATTCGGTACGAAGTAGGCTTTGATCTTCCCGTGACGTAAGGTCAGTTATTCGTTCTAGCCGCTTGTACACATGCATCAAACGCGTACTAATGCGAGCATAGTGATTCATATAATTTTCGACGTCAAAATTATCGACCATCTTCTTCAGTTCTCGTATCTTTTTATTGCAGATATCTAATTCGGCGGTAGGATCGAGAGGACAGCTGAAATCATCATCCTGCTCCATACGCATAAGATTGCGAAGCTTAGTGCGTCTTTCTGCGACAGTTCCGGAGGTTAAAATCCCGCGAATCATCAGCTCGTATGACAATTCGTCGGAAAGAAGTCTATTTGGGTCAATTTTCACGTCCATTTTTTTTTTTTTTCACGGTATGATTTACAAAAGAAAATACGATACTAAGTACGACAACAAATACGAAACAAAACGAAGAAATCTAAATCCGTATTCTTTCAACAGGGGGCCCCACGTTGGGCGCCAAATTTGTTACGTGCCTGATTGGCCACGAACAATTGTCCTCACGAGGGTGAGGTTGCCAGCTTCTCAGTGGAGAAGGGTGTGGTCGAATAACTATGTTTGGGCGCCACGCAATTAAAATTACCACCTGCACCCACCAAACTGCGATGGTGGTGCGGACAAAATGTTCGAAACGCGACAAGACACGGGAAAAGGGGCGGTAACTACAAAAATACAAAAAGGTAGAAGTTAAATGAATTTAATTTGATGTAAGCAAAATAATAAATAAATTAGTACAAAATAAAATAAATTAGTAACAACGTAAGAAAACAAAATAATGAAATGTGAATTAGCAAAATTAAATTAAGATTATCAAAATAACAAAAACAAAATACGGGGATACGGGGTGTTCAGAGAAAAACACAAACAAAACAGCTGAACAGAAATGTCAGCACAATGTTAAATAAAATAAAAAATGACCAGATAGACGGCGCTAGTGTATGGTCGCCCGACTACGCGTGCGTCTAATCCGCACAGGTAGAACAATACGTGAGGGGGGGACGGGGTCCTCGGTTGATCAACTTCGGCTCACAAAAGGTGGGAATAGACACGTTGCCTAGCGGGAGAACACGAAAACACAATGCGCGACAAAAAAAAATAAAGTAAAAGAATACACCCGTGTCCGCAAAATACAGAAAAAGTATAAAGATTACAATATACGTGCGCTTGGCACTTAGTTGCTAACAAAATAATAATATTTTAGAACACAAAGATTCGATACATATGTATATTAAATATGAAGGGAAAAAAAAAGAAAGTTAATACAAATAAATGGTCCCACGTTCGCGTGGACGACAATAAGCGAAACAAAGAAGGGGAAGAAAAGAAACAAAACTCGATAGGGGTGCTGGTGCACTTATCTGCGTGACCACGTGTTTCCCGAAAACTGGTCTAAGCGGGTCCTCAGCGTCGGATGGCCTCGAGAATGGATGCGGGCTCAACAGCGATGCACGGGGTCTCGCCGCGACGTCTCCTCCAGTATTCCGGTCGTGGACATGGACCACGCAAAACAGGTAGTTGGAAGAAAATTGTACGGACAAAATGGAAATATCTCGTGTCGTCTTTTCTTTCGATAAATCCCTGCACGCAGGTAACCAATGGAAGCGCGAACTTTCGCGAACTCTCCACAGCAATCACTTGATGGTCGAAAATCCCTTACAATAGGGGTGATTTTTGTCTTCAACGACCAAAAAATTCACTTAGCACGAACCAAAACGTGACATTCAAAAGAAAATACTGTACGATGGCTTTCAAGATGCGTACTTATGCCCAGTCAAAACAAAACTCATTACTTAAATTAAGTAAAGAAGAAGGAAAACTTCCGATAAGTCGGAAAAACAAGGAAAGAAGATCATAATCGCGCCAAATGAAACAACGGTCGCCAAGGTCACAATAAGGAACAATTACACGGGAACAACAGAAGAGTAATCGGAAATACATGTTACGGCAAAAAAATATGATACTAGGGCCTAACAATTATTTTAACTTAAGAACATACTTTGAATATTGATAATAAACAGTTTAAATGCTTAAATTATTCAAATGATTTATTTTTGTCTATACGGAACAATAGAAAATACGCTACACTATGCAATGGTTAGGTATAAACGGGTCTGATATTAAATACTAATTGCACGTACAAGCTAGGCAACTTCATTATTGTGCTTGTCAAATTGAAAGCTAACCTTTGATGAATGTTGAAAGAAAAATATATATATTATACTGGAATTAAACGGGTAAGTGAACTAAATTTATTTCAAACTTGAATCTAAATCTTATATTTTAATCACGATATCTCTGATGGAGTGGGAATAAAGAAACAACTATGCATTTCAGATTACACGACATACACATGGGTACAAATGAAGGACAGTGGGATACACAAAACAGAACAGAAGGGAAACAAGACAAATAGAAAATAAATCGTAACAACCTTAGGAAATAAATTTTCTATGAATTTTAAAATTGGCAAATTCCTAAGGTCATGACCTTAGGAAATAAATTTTTTATAAATTTTAAAATTTTCAAATTCCTAAGGTCATGACCTTAGGAAATAAATTTTCTATGAATTTTAAAATTGGCAAATTCCTAAGGTCATGACCTTAGGAAATAAATTTTCTATGAATTTTAAAATTGGCAAATTCCTAAGGTCATGACCTTAGGAAATAAATGTTTTATAAATTTTAAAATTTTCAAATTCCTAAGGTCATGACCTTAGGAAATAAATTTTTTATGAATTTTAAAATTGGCAAATTCCTAAGGTCATGACCTTAGGAAATAAATTTTCTATGAATTTTAAAATTGGCAAATTCCTAAGGTCATGACCTTAGGAAATAAATTTTTTATAAATTTTAAAATTTTCAAATTCCTAAGGTCATGACCTTAGGAAATAAATTTTCTATGAATTTTAAAATTGGCAAATTCCTAAGGTCATGACCTTAGGAAATAAATTTTTTATGAATTTTAAAATTGGTAAATTCCTAAGGTCATGACCTTAGGAAATAAATTTTCTATGAATTTTAAAATTGGCAAATTCCTAAGGTCATGACCTTAGGAAATAAATTTTTTATAAATTTTAAAATTTTCAAATTCCTAAGGTCATGACCTTAGGAAATAAATTTTCTATGAATTTTAAAATTGGCAAATTCCTAAGGTCATGACCTTAGGAAATAAATTTTCTATGAATTTTAAAATTGGCAAATTCCTAAGGTCATGACCTTAGGAAATAAATGTTTTATAAATTTTAAAATTTTCAAATTCCTAAGGTCATGACCTTAGGAAATAAATTTTCTATGAATTTTAAAATTGGCAAATTCCTAAGGTCATGACCTTAGGAAATAAATTTTTTATGAATTTTAAAATTGGCAAATTCCTAAGGTCATGACCTTAGGAAATAAATTTTTTATAAATTTTAAAATTTTCAAATTCCTAAGGTCATGACCTTAGGAAATAAATTTTCTATGAATTTTAAAATTGGCAAATTCCTAAGGTCATGACCTTAGGAAATAAATTTTTTATAAATTTTAAAATTGGCAAATTCCTAAGGTCATGACCTTAGGAAATAAATTTTTTATAAATTTTAAAATTGGCAAATTCCTAAGGTCATGACCTTAGGAAATAAATTTTCTATGAATTTTAAAATTGGCAAATTCCTAAGGTCATGACCTTAGGAAATAAATTTTTTATGAATTTTAAAATTGGCAAATTCCTAAGGTCATGACCTTAGGAAATAAATTTTTTATAAATTTTAAAATTGGCAAATTCCTAAGGTCATGACCTTAGGAAATAAATTTTCTATGAATTTTAAAATTGGCAAATTCCTAAGGTCATGACCTTAGGAAATAAATTTTTTATGAATTTTAAAATTGGCAAATTCCTAAGGTCATGACCTTAGGAAATAAATGTTTTATAAATTTTAAAATTTTCAAATTCCTAAGGTCATGACCTTAGGAAATAAATTTTCTATGAATTTTAAAATTGGCAAATTCCTAAGGTCATGACCTTAGGAAATAAATTTTCTATGAATTTTAAAATTGGCAAATTCCTAAGGTCATGACCTTAGGAAATAAATTTTCTATGAATTTTAAAATTGGCAAATTCCTAAGGTCATGACCTTAGGAAATAAATTTTTTATAAATTTTAAAATTGGCAAATTCCTAAGGTCATGACCTTAGGAAATAAATTTTCTATGAATTTTAAAATTTTCAAATTCCTAAGGTCATGACCTTAGGAAATAAATTTTCTATGAATTTTAAAATTGGCAAATTCCTAAGGTCATGACCTTAGGAAATAAATTTTCTATGAATTTTAAAATTGGCAAATTCCTAAGGTCATGACCTTAGGAAATAAATGTTTTATAAATTTTAAAATTTTCAAATTCCTAAGGTCATGACCTTAGGAAATAAATTTTTTATGAATTTTAAAATTGGCAAATTCCTAAGGTCATGACCTTAGGAAATAAATTTTCTATGTATTTTAAAATTGGCAAATTCCTAAGGTCATGACCTTAGGAAATAAATTTTTTATAAATTTTAAAATTTTCAAATTCCTAAGGTCATGACCTTAGGAAATAAATTTTCTATGAATTTTAAAATTGGCAAATTCCTAAGGTCATGACCTTAGGAAATAAATTTTTTATGAATTTTAAAATTGGCAAATTCCTAAGGTCATGACCTTAGGAAATAAATTTTCTATGAATTTTAAAATTGGCAAATTCCTAAGGTCATGACCTTAGGAAATAAATTTTCTATGAATTTTAAAATTGGCAAATTCCTAAGGTCATGACCTTAGGAAATAAATGTTTTATAAATTTTAAAATTTTAAAATTCCTAAGGTCATGACCTTAGGAAATAAATTTTTTATGAATTTTAAAATTGGCAAATTCCTAAGGTCATGACCTTAGGAAATAAATTTTCTATGAATTTTAAAATTGGCAAATTCCTAAGGTCATGACCTTAGGAAATAAATTTTTTATAAATTTTAAAATTTTCAAATTCCTAAGGTCATGACCTTAGGAAATAAATTTTCTATGAATTTTAAAATTGGCAAATTCCTAAGGTCATGACCTTAGGAAATAAATTTTTTGTGAATTTTAAAATTGGTAAATTCCTAAGGTCATGACCTTAGGAAATAAATTTTCTATGAATTTTAAAATTGGCAAATTCCTAAGGTCATGACCTTAGGAAATAAATTTTCTATGAATTTTAAAATTGGCAAATTCCTAAGGTCATGACCTTAGGAAATAAATTTTTTATAAATTTTAAAATTTTCAAATTCCTAAGGTCATGACCTTAGGAAATAAATTTTCTATGAATTTTAAAATTGGCAAATTCCTAAGGTCATGACCTTAGGAAATAAATTTTTTATGAATTTTAAAATTGGCAAATTCCTAAGGTCATGACCTTAGGAAATAAATTTTCTATGAATTTTAAAATTGGCAAATTCCTAAGGTCATGACCTTAGGAAATAAATTTTTTATAAATTTTAAAATTTTCAAATTCCTAAGGTCATGACCTTAGGAAATAAATTTTTTATAAATTTTAAAATTGGCAAATTCCTAAGGTCATGACCTTAGGAAATAAATTTTCTATGAATTTTAAAATTGGCAAATTCCTAAGGTCATGACCTTAGGAAATAAATTTTTTATGAATTTTAAAATTGGCAAATTCCTAAGGTCATGACCTTAGGAAATAAATGTTTTATAAATTTTAAAATTTTCAAATTCCTAAGGTCATGACCTTAGGAAATAAATTTTCTATGAATTTTAAAATTGGCAAATTCCTAAGGTCATGACCTTAGGAAATAAATTTTCTATGAATTTTAAAATTGGCAAATTCCTAAGGTCATGACCTTAGGAAATAAATTTTTTATAAATTTTAAAATTGGCAAATTCCTAAGGTCATGACCTTAGGAAATAAATTTTCTATGAATTTTAAAATTGGCAAATTCCAAAGGTCATGACCTTAGGAAATAAATTTTTTATGAATTTTAAAATTGGCAAATTCCTAAGGTCATGACCTTAGGAAATAAATGTTTTATAAATTTTAAAATTTTCAAATTCCTAAGGTCATGACCTTAGGAAATAAATTTTCTATGAATTTTAAAATTGGCAAATTCCTAAGGTCATGACCTTAGGAAATAAATTTTTTATAAATTTTAAAATTTTCAAATTCCTAAGGTCATGACCTTAGGAAATAAATTTTCTATGAATTTTAAAATTGGCAAATTCCTAAGGTCATGACCTTAGGAAATAAATTTTTTATAAATTTTAAAATTGGCAAATTCCTAAGGTCATGACCTTAGGAAATAAATTTTCTATGAATTTTAAAATTGGCAAATTCCTAAGGTCATGACCTTAGGAAATAAATGTTTTATAAATTTTAAAATTGGCAAATTCCTAAGGTCATGACCTTAGGAAATAAATGTTTTATAAATTTTAAAATTTTCAAATTCCTAAGGTCATGACCTTAGGAAATAAATTTTCTATGAATTTTAAAATTGGCAAATTCCTAAGGTCATGACCTTAGGAAATAAATGTTTTATAAATTTTAAAATTGGCAAATTCCTAAGGTCATGACCTTAGGAAATAAATTTTTTGTGAATTTTAAAATTGGTAAATTCCTAAGGTCATGACCTTAGGAAATAAATTTTCTATGAATTTTAAAATTGGCAAATTCCTAAGGTCATGACCTTAGGAAATAAATTTTCTATGAATTTTAAAATTGGCAAATTCCTAAGGTCATGACCTTAGGAAATAAATTTTCTATGAATTTTAAAATTGGCAAATTCCTAAGGTCATGACCTTAGGAAATAAATGTTTTATAAATTTTAAAATTGGCAAATTCCTAAGGTCATGACCTTAGGAAATAAATTTTTTGTGAATTTTAAAATTGGTAAATTCCTAAGGTCATGACCTTAGGAAATAAATTTTCTATGAATTTTAAAATTGGCAAATTCCTAAGGTCATGACCTTAGGAAATAAATGTTTTATAAATTTTAAAATTTTCAAATTCCTAAGGTCATGACCTTAGGAAATAAATTTTCTATGAATTTTAAAATTGGCAAATTCCTAAGGTCATGACCTTAGGAAATAAATTTTCTATGAATTTTAAAATTGGCAAATTCCTAAGGTCATGACCTTAGGAAATAAATTTTCTATGAATTTTAAAATTTTCAAATTCCTAAGGTCATGACCTTAGGAAATAAATTTTCTATGAATTTTAAAATTGGCAAATTCCTAAGGTCATGACCTTAGGAAATAAATTTTCTATGAATTTTAAAATTGGCAAATTCCTAAGGTCATGACCTTAGGAAATAAATGTTTTATAAATTTTAAAATTTTCAAATTCCTAAGGTCATGACCTTAGGAAATAAATTTTTTATGAATTTTAAAATTGGCAAATTCCTAAGGTCATGACCTTAGGAAATAAATTTTCTATGAATTTTAAAATTGGCAAATTCCTAAGGTCATGACCTTAGGAAATAAATTTTTTATAAATTTTAAAATTTTCAAATTCCTAAGGTCATGACCTTAGGAAATAAATTTTCTATGAATTTTAAAATTGGCAAATTCCTAAGGTCATGACCTTAGGAAATAAATTTTTTATGAATTTTAAAATTGGCAAATTCCTAAGGTCATGACCTTAGGAAATAAATTTTCTATGAATTTTAAAATTGGCAAATTCCTAAGGTCATGACCTTAGGAAATAAATTTTCTATGAATTTTAAAATTGGCAAATTCCTAAGGTCATGACCTTAGGAAATAAATGTTTTATAAATTTTAAAATTTTCAAATTCCTAAGGTCATGACCTTAGGAAATAAATTTTTTGTGAATTTTAAAATTGGTAAATTCCTAAGGTCATGACCTTAGGAAATAAATTTTCTATGAATTTTAAAATTGGCAAATTCCTAAGGTCATGACCTTAGGAAATAAATTTTCTATGAATTTTAAAATTGGCAAATTCCTAAGGTCATGACCTTAGGAAATAAATTTTTTATAAATTTTAAAATTTTCAAATTCCTAAGGTCATGACCTTAGGAAATAAATTTTCTATGAATTTTAAAATTGGCAAATTCCTAAGGTCATGACCTTAGGAAATAAATTTTCTATGAATTTTAAAATTGGCAAATTCCTAAGGTCATGACCTTAGGAAATAAATTTTTTGTGAATTTTAAAATTGGTAAATTCCTAAGGTCATGACCTTAGGAAATAAATTTTCTATGAATTTTAAAATTGGCAAATTCCTAAGGTCATGACCTTAGGAAATAAATTTTCTATGAATTTTAAAATTGGCAAATTCCTAAGGTCATGACCTTAGGAAATAAATTTTTTATAAATTTTAAAATTTTCAAATTCCTAAGGTCATGACCTTAGGAAATAAATTTTCTATGAATTTTAAAATTGGCAAATTCCTAAGGTCATGACCTTAGGAAATAAATTTTTTATGAATTTTAAAATTGGCAAATTCCTAAGGTCATGACCTTAGGAAATAAATTTTCTATGAATTTTAAAATTGGCAAATTCCTAAGGTCATGACCTTAGGAAATAAATTTTTTATAAATTTTAAAATTTTCAAATTCCTAAGGTCATGACCTTAGGAAATAAATTTTTTATAAATTTTAAAATTGGCAAATTCCTAAGGTCATGACCTTAGGAAATAAATTTTCTATGAATTTTAAAATTGGCAAATTCCTAAGGTCATGACCTTAGGAAATAAATTTTTTATGAATTTTAAAATTGGCAAATTCCTAAGGTCATGACCTTAGGAAATAAATGTTTTATAAATTTTAAAATTTTCAAATTCCTAAGGTCATGACCTTAGGAAATAAATTTTCTATGAATTTTAAAATTGGCAAATTCCTAAGGTCATGACCTTAGGAAATAAATTTTCTATGAATTTTAAAATTGGCAAATTCCTAAGGTCATGACCTTAGGAAATAAATTTTTTATAAATTTTAAAATTGGCAAATTCCTAAGGTCATGACCTTAGGAAATAAATTTTCTATGAATTTTAAAATTGGCAAATTCCAAAGGTCATGACCTTAGGAAATAAATTTTTTATGAATTTTAAAATTGGCAAATTCCTAAGGTCATGACCTTAGGAAATAAATGTTTTATAAATTTTAAAATTTTCAAATTCCTAAGGTCATGACCTTAGGAAATAAATTTTCTATGAATTTTAAAATTGGCAAATTCCTAAGGTCATGACCTTAGGAAATAAATTTTTTATAAATTTTAAAATTTTCAAATTCCTAAGGTCATGACCTTAGGAAATAAATTTTCTATGAATTTTAAAATTGGCAAATTCCTAAGGTCATGACCTTAGGAAATAAATTTTTTATAAATTTTAAAATTGGCAAATTCCTAAGGTCATGACCTTAGGAAATAAATTTTCTATGAATTTTAAAATTGGCAAATTCCTAAGGTCATGACCTTAGGAAATAAATGTTTTATAAATTTTAAAATTGGCAAATTCCTAAGGTCATGACCTTAGGAAATAAATGTTTTATAAATTTTAAAATTTTCAAATTCCTAAGGTCATGACCTTAGGAAATAAATTTTCTATGAATTTTAAAATTGGCAAATTCCTAAGGTCATGACCTTAGGAAATAAATGTTTTATAAATTTTAAAATTGGCAAATTCCTAAGGTCATGACCTTAGGAAATAAATTTTTTGTGAATTTTAAAATTGGTAAATTCCTAAGGTCATGACCTTAGGAAATAAATTTTCTATGAATTTTAAAATTGGCAAATTCCTAAGGTCATGACCTTAGGAAATAAATTTTCTATGAATTTTAAAATTGGCAAATTCCTAAGGTCATGACCTTAGGAAATAAATTTTCTATGAATTTTAAAATTGGCAAATTCCTAAGGTCATGACCTTAGGAAATAAATGTTTTATAAATTTTAAAATTGGCAAATTCCTAAGGTCATGACCTTAGGAAATAAATTTTTTGTGAATTTTAAAATTGGTAAATTCCTAAGGTCATGACCTTAGGAAATAAATTTTCTATGAATTTTAAAATTGGCAAATTCCTAAGGTCATGACCTTAGGAAATAAATTTTCTATGAATTTTAAAATTGGCAAATTCCTAAGGTCATGACCTTAGGAAATAAATTTTCTATGAATTTTAAAATTGGCAAATTCCTAAGGTCATGACCTTAGGAAATAAATGTTTTATAAATTTTAAAATTGGCAAATTCCTAAGGTCATGACCTTAGGAAATAAATTTTTTGTGAATTTTAAAATTGGTAAATTCCTAAGGTCATGACCTTAGGAAATAAATTTTCTATGAATTTTAAAATTGGCAAATTCCTAAGGTCATGACCTTAGGAAATAAATTTTCTATGAATTTTAAAATTGGCAAATTCCTAAGGTCATGACCTTAGGAAATAAATTTTCTATGAATTTTAAAATTGGCAAATTCCTAAGGTCATGACCTTAGGAAATAAATGTTTTATAAATTTTAAAATTGGCAAATTCCTAAGGTCATGACCTTAGGAAATAAATTTTTTGTGAATTTTAAAATTGGTAAATTCCTAAGGTCATGACCTTAGGAAATAAATGTTTTATAAATTTTAAAATTTTCAAATTCCTAAGGTCATGACCTTAGGAAATAAATTTTCTATGAATTTTAAAATTGGCAAATTCCTAAGGTCATGACCTTAGGAAATAAATTTTCTATGAATTTTAAAATTGGCAAATTCCTAAGGTCATGACCTTAGGAAATAAATTTTCTATGAATTTTAAAATTTTCAAATTCCTAAGGTCATGACCTTAGGAAATAAATTTTCTATGAATTTTAAAATTGGCAAATTCCTAAGGTCATGACCTTAGGAAATAAATTTTCTATGAATTTTAAAATTGGCAAATTCCTAAGGTCATGACCTTAGGAAATAAATGTTTTATAAATTTTAAAATTTTCAAATTCCTAAGGTCATGACCTTAGGAAATAAATTTTTTATGAATTTTAAAATTGGCAAATTCCTAAGGTCATGACCTTAGGAAATAAATTTTCTATGAATTTTAAAATTGGCAAATTCCTAAGGTCATGACCTTAGGAAATAAATTTTTTATAAATTTTAAAATTTTCAAATTCCTAAGGTCATGACCTTAGGAAATAAATTTTCTATGAATTTTAAAATTGGCAAATTCCTAAGGTCATGACCTTAGGAAATAAATTTTTTATGAATTTTAAAATTGGCAAATTCCTAAGGTCATGACCTTAGGAAATAAATTTTCTATGAATTTTAAAATTGGCAAATTCCTAAGGTCATGACCTTAGGAAATAAATTTTCTATGAATTTTAAAATTGGCAAATTCCTAAGGTCATGACCTTAGGAAATAAATGTTTTATAAATTTTAAAATTTTCAAATTCCTAAGGTCATGACCTTAGGAAATAAATTTTTTGTGAATTTTAAAATTGGTAAATTCCTAAGGTCATGACCTTAGGAAATAAATTTTCTATGAATTTTAAAATTGGCAAATTCCTAAGGTCATGACCTTAGGAAATAAATTTTCTATGAATTTTAAAATTGGCAAATTCCTAAGGTCATGACCTTAGGAAATAAATTTTTTATAAATTTTAAAATTTTCAAATTCCTAAGGTCATGACCTTAGGAAATAAATTTTCTATGAATTTTAAAATTGGCAAATTCCTAAGGTCATGACCTTAGGAAATAAATTTTTTATGAATTTTAAAATTGGCAAATTCCTAAGGTCATGACCTTAGGAAATAAATTTTCTATGAATTTTAAAATTGGCAAATTCCTAAGGTCATGACCTTAGGAAATAAATTTTTTATAAATTTTAAAATTTTCAAATTCCTAAGGTCATGACCTTAGGAAATAAATTTTTTATAAATTTTAAAATTGGCAAATTCCTAAGGTCATGACCTTAGGAAATAAATTTTCTATGAATTTTAAAATTGGCAAATTCCTAAGGTCATGACCTTAGGAAATAAATTTTTTATGAATTTTAAAATTGGCAAATTCCTAAGGTCATGACCTTAGGAAATAAATGTTTTATAAATTTTAAAATTTTCAAATTCCTAAGGTCATGACCTTAGGAAATAAATTTTCTATGAATTTTAAAATTGGCAAATTCCTAAGGTCATGACCTTAGGAAATAAATTTTCTATGAATTTTAAAATTGGCAAATTCCTAAGGTCATGACCTTAGGAAATAAATTTTTTATAAATTTTAAAATTGGCAAATTCCTAAGGTCATGACCTTAGGAAATAAATTTTCTATGAATTTTAAAATTGGCAAATTCCTAAGGTCATGACCTTAGGAAATAAATTTTCTATGAATTTTAAAATTGGCAAATTCCTAAGGTCATGACCTTAGGAAATAAATTTTTTATGAATTTTAAAATTTTCAAATTCCTAAGGTCATGACCTTAGGAAATAAATTTTCTATGAATTTTAAAATTGGCAAATTCCTAAGGTCATGACCTTAGGAAATAAATTTTCTATGAATTTTAAAATTGGCAAATTCCTAAGGTCATGACCTTAGGAAATAAATTTTTTATAAATTTTAAAATTGACAAATTCCTAAGGTCATGACCTTAGGAAATAAATTTTCTATGAATTTTAAAATTGGCAAATTCCTAAGGTCATGACCTTAGGAAATAAATTTTTTATGAATTTTAAAATTGGCAAATTCCTAAGGTCATGACCTTAGGAAATAAATTTTTTATAAATTTTAAAATTTTCAAATTCCTAAGGTCATGACCTTAGGAAATAAATTTTCTATGAATTTTAAAATTGGCAAATTCCTAAGGTCATGACCTTAGGAAATAAATGTTTTATAAATTTTAAAATTTTCAAATTCCTAAGGTCATGACCTTAGGAAATAAATTTTTTATGAATTTTAAAATTGGCAAATTCCTAAGGTCATGACCTTAGGAAATAAATTTTCTATGAATTTTAAAATTGGCAAATTCCTAAGGTCATGACCTTAGGAAATAAATGTTTTATAAATTTTAAAATTTTCAAATTCCTAAGGTCATGACCTTAGGAAATAAATTTTCTATGAATTTTAAAATTGGCAAATTCCTAAGGTCATGACCTTAGGAAATAAATTTTTTATGAATTTTAAAATTGGTAAATTCCTAAGGTCATGACCTTAGGAAATAAATTTTCTATGAATTTTAAAATTGGCAAATTCCTAAGGTCATGACCTTAGGAAATAAATTTTCTATGAATTTTAAAATTGGCAAATTCCTAAGGTCATGACCTTAGGAAATAAATTTTTTATAAATTTTAAAATTTTCAAATTCCTAAGGTCATGACCTTAGGAAATAAATTTTCTATGAATTTTAAAATTGGCAAATTCCTAAGGTCATGACCTTAGGAAATAAATTTTTTATAAATTTTAAAATTTTCAAATTCCTAAGGTCATGACCTTAGGAAATAAATTTTCTATGAATTTTAAAATTGGCAAATTCCTAAGGTCATGACCTTAGGAAATAAATTTTTTATGAATTTTAAAATTGGCAAATTCCTAAGGTCATGACCTTAGGAAATAAATGTTTTATAAATTTTAAAATTTTCAAATTCCTAAGGTCATGACCTTAGGAAATAAATTTTCTATGAATTTTAAAATTGGCAAATTCCTAAGGTCATGACCTTAGGAAATAAATTTTCTATGAATTTTAAAATTGGCAAATTCCTAAGGTCATGACCTTAGGAAATAAATTTTCTATGAATTTTAAAATTTTCAAATTCCTAAGGTCATGACCTTAGGAAATAAATTTTCTATGAATTTTAAAATTGGCAAATTCCTAAGGTCATGACCTTAGGAAATAAATTTTCTATGAATTTTAAAATTGGCAAATTCCTAAGGTCATGACCTTAGGAAATAAATGTTTTATAAATTTTAAAATTTTCAAATTCCTAAGGTCATGACCTTAGGAAATAAATTTTTTATGAATTTTAAAATTGGCAAATTCCTAAGGTCATGACCTTAGGAAATAAATTTTCTATGAATTTTAAAATTGGCAAATTCCTAAGGTCATGACCTTAGGAAATAAATTTTTTATAAATTTTAAAATTTTCAAATTCCTAAGGTCATGACCTTAGGAAATAAATTTTCTATGAATTTTAAAATTGGCAAATTCCTAAGGTCATGACCTTAGGAAATAAATTTTTTATGAATTTTAAAATTGGCAAATTCCTAAGGTCATGACCTTAGGAAATAAATTTTCTATGAATTTTAAAATTGGCAAATTCCTAAGGTCATGACCTTAGGAAATAAATTTTTTATAAATTTTAAAATTTTCAAATTCCTAAGGTCATGACCTTAGGAAATAAATTTTTTATAAATTTTAAAATTGGCAAATTCCTAAGGTCATGACCTTAGGAAATAAATTTTCTATGAATTTTAAAATTGGCAAATTCCTAAGGTCATGACCTTAGGAAATAAATTTTTTATGAATTTTAAAATTGGCAAATTCCTAAGGTCATGACCTTAGGAAATAAATGTTTTATAAATTTTAAAATTTTCAAATTCCTAAGGTCATGACCTTAGGAAATAAATTTTCTATGAATTTTAAAATTGGCAAATTCCTAAGGTCATGACCTTAGGAAATAAATTTTTTATAAATTTTAAAATTGGCAAATTCCTAAGGTCATGACCTTAGGAAATAAATTTTCTATGAATTTTAAAATTGGCAAATTCCTAAGGTCATGACCTTAGGAAATAAATTTTTTATGAATTTTAAAATTGGCAAATTCCTAAGGTCATGACCTTAGGAAATAAATGTTTTATAAATTTTAAAATTTTCAAATTCCTAAGGTCATGACCTTAGGAAATAAATTTTCTATGAATTTTAAAATTGGCAAATTCCTAAGGTCATGACCTTAGGAAATAAATTTTTTATAAATTTTAAAATTTTCAAATTCCTAAGGTCATGACCTTAGGAAATAAATTTTCTATGAATTTTAAAATTGGCAAATTCCTAAGGTCATGACCTTAGGAAATAAATTTTCTATGAATTTTAAAATTGGCAAATTCCTAAGGTCATGACCTTAGGAAATAAATGTTTTATAAATTTTAAAATTTTCAAATTCCTAAGGTCATGACCTTAGGAAATAAATTTTTTATGAATTTTAAAATTGGCAAATTCCTAAGGTCATGACCTTAGGAAATAAATTTTCTATGAATTTTAAAATTGGCAAATTCCTAAGGTCATGACCTTAGGAAATAAATTTTTTATAAATTTTAAAATTTTCAAATTCCTAAGGTCATGACCTTAGGAAATAAATTTTCTATGAATTTTAAAATTGGCAAATTCCTAAGGTCATGACCTTAGGAAATAAATTTTTTATGAATTTTAAAATTGGTAAATTCCTAAGGTCATGACCTTAGGAAATAAATTTTCTATGAATTTTAAAATTGGCAAATTCCTAAGGTCATGACCTTAGGAAATAAATTTTTTATAAATTTTAAAATTTTCAAATTCCTAAGGTCATGACCTTAGGAAATAAATTTTTTGTGAATTTTAAAATTGGTAAATTCCTAAGGTCATGACCTTAGGAAATAAATTTTCTATGAATTTTAAAATTGGCAAATTCCTAAGGTCATGACCTTAGGAAATAAATTTTCTATGAATTTTAAAATTGGCAAATTCCTAAGGTCATGACCTTAGGAAATAAATTTTTTATAAATTTTAAAATTTTCAAATTCCTAAGGTCATGACCTTAGGAAATAAATTTTCTATGAATTTTAAAATTGGCAAATTCCTAAGGTCATGACCTTAGGAAATAAATTTTTTATGAATTTTAAAATTGGCAAATTCCTAAGGTCATGACCTTAGGAAATAAATTTTCTATGAATTTTAAAATTGGCAAATTCCTAAGGTCATGACCTTAGGAAATAAATTTTTTATAAATTTTAAAATTTTCAAATTCCTAAGGTCATGACCTTAGGAAATAAATTTTTTATAAATTTTAAAATTGGCAAATTCCTAAGGTCATGACCTTAGGAAATAAATTTTCTATGAATTTTAAAATTGGCAAATTCCTAAGGTCATGACCTTAGGAAATAAATTTTTTATGAATTTTAAAATTGGCAAATTCCTAAGGTCATGACCTTAGGAAATAAATGTTTTATAAATTTTAAAATTTTCAAATTCCTAAGGTCATGACCTTAGGAAATAAATTTTCTATGAATTTTAAAATTGGCAAATTCCTAAGGTCATGACCTTAGGAAATAAATTTTCTATGAATTTTAAAATTGGCAAATTCCTAAGGTCATGACCTTAGGAAATAAATTTTTTATAAATTTTAAAATTGGCAAATTCCTAAGGTCATGACCTTAGGAAATAAATTTTCTATGAATTTTAAAATTGGCAAATTCCTAAGGTCATGACCTTAGGAAATAAATTTTTTATGAATTTTAAAATTGGCAAATTCCTAAGGTCATGACCTTAGGAAATAAATGTTTTATAAATTTTAAAATTTTCAAATTCCTAAGGTCATGACCTTAGGAAATAAATTTTCTATGAATTTTAAAATTGGCAAATTCCTAAGGTCATGACCTTAGGAAATAAATTTTTTATAAATTTTAAAATTTTCAAATTCCTAAGGTCATGACCTTAGGAAATAAATTTTCTATGAATTTTAAAATTGGCAAATTCCTAAGGTCATGACCTTAGGAAATAAATTTTCTATGAATTTTAAAATTGGCAAATTCCTAAGGTCATGACCTTAGGAAATAAATGTTTTATAAATTTTAAAATTTTCAAATTCCTAAGGTCATGACCTTAGGAAATAAATTTTTTATGAATTTTAAAATTGGCAAATTCCTAAGGTCATGACCTTAGGAAATAAATTTTCTATGAATTTTAAAATTGGCAAATTCCTAAGGTCATGACCTTAGGAAATAAATTTTTTATAAATTTTAAAATTTTCAAATTCCTAAGGTCATGACCTTAGGAAATAAATTTTCTATGAATTTTAAAATTGGCAAATTCCTAAGGTCATGACCTTAGGAAATAAATTTTTTATGAATTTTAAAATTGGTAAATTCCTAAGGTCATGACCTTAGGAAATAAATTTTCTATGAATTTTAAAATTGGCAAATTCCTAAGGTCATGACCTTAGGAAATAAATTTTTTATAAATTTTAAAATTTTCAAATTCCTAAGGTCATGACCTTAGGAAATAAATTTTCTATGAATTTTAAAATTGGCAAATTCCTAAGGTCATGACCTTAGGAAATAAATTTTTTATGAATTTTAAAATTGGTAAATTCCTAAGGTCATGACCTTAGGAAATAAATTTTCTATGAATTTTAAAATTGGCAAATTCCTAAGGTCATGACCTTAGGAAATAAATTTTCTATGAATTTTAAAATTGGCAAATTCCTAAGGTCATGACCTTAGGAAATAAATGTTTTATAAATTTTAAAATTTTCAAATTCCTAAGGTCATGACCTTAGGAAATAAATTTTCTATGAATTTTAAAATTGGCAAATTCCTAAGGTCATGACCTTAGGAAATAAATTTTCTATGAATTTTAAAATTGGCAAATTCCTAAGGTCATGACCTTAGGAAATAAATTTTCTATGAATTTTAAAATTTTCAAATTCCTAAGGTCATGACCTTAGGAAATAAATTTTCTATGAATTTTAAAATTGGCAAATTCCTAAGGTCATGACCTTAGGAAATAAATTTTCTATGAATTTTAAAATTGGCAAATTCCTAAGGTCATGACCTTAGGAAATAAATGTTTTATAAATTTTAAAATTTTCAAATTCCTAAGGTCATGACCTTAGGAAATAAATTTTTTATGAATTTTAAAATTGGCAAATTCCTAAGGTCATGACCTTAGGAAATAAATTTTCTATGAATTTTAAAATTGGCAAATTCCTAAGGTCATGACCTTAGGAAATAAATTTTCTATGAATTTTAAAATTGGCAAATTCCTAAGGTCATGACCTTAGGAAATAAATTTTCTATGAATTTTAAAATTTTCAAATTCCTAAGGTCATGACCTTAGGAAATAAATTTTCTATGAATTTTAAAATTGGCAAATTCCTGAGGTCATGACCTTAGGAAATAAATTTTCTATGAATTTTAAAATTGGCAAATTCCTAAGGTCATGACCTTAGGAAATAAATGTTTTATAAATTTTAAAATTTTCAAATTCCTAAGGTCATGACCTTAGGAAATAAATTTTTTATGAATTTTAAAATTGGCAAATTCCTAAGGTCATGACCTTAGGAAATAAATTTTCTATGAATTTTAAAATTGGCAAATTCCTAAGGTCATGACCTTAGGAAATAAATTTTTTATAAATTTTAAAATTTTCAAATTCCTAAGGTCATGACCTTAGGAAATAAATTTTCTATGAATTTTAAAATTGGCAAATTCCTAAGGTCATGACCTTAGGAAATAAATTTTTTATGAATTTTAAAATTGGCAAATTCCTAAGGTCATGACCTTAGGAAATAAATTTTCTATGAATTTTAAAATTGGCAAATTCCTAAGGTCATGACCTTAGGAAATAAATTTTCTATGAATTTTAAAATTGGCAAATTCCTAAGGTCATGACCTTAGGAAATAAATGTTTTATAAATTTTAAAATTTTCAAATTCCTAAGGTCATGACCTTAGGAAATAAATTTTTTGTGAATTTTAAAATTGGTAAATTCCTAAGGTCATGACCTTAGGAAATAAATTTTCTATGAATTTTAAAATTGGCAAATTCCTAAGGTCATGACCTTAGGAAATAAATTTTCTATGAATTTTAAAATTGGCAAATTCCTAAGGTCATGACCTTAGGAAATAAATTTTTTATAAATTTTAAAATTTTCAAATTCCTAAGGTCATGACCTTAGGAAATAAATTTTCTATGAATTTTAAAATTGGCAAATTCCTAAGGTCATGACCTTAGGAAATAAATTTTTTATGAATTTTAAAATTGGCAAATTCCTAAGGTCATGACCTTAGGAAATAAATTTTCTATGAATTTTAAAATTGGCAAATTCCTAAGGTCATGACCTTAGGAAATAAATTTTTTATAAATTTTAAAATTTTCAAATTCCTAAGGTCATGACCTTAGGAAATAAATTTTTTATAAATTTTAAAATTGGCAAATTCCTAAGGTCATGACCTTAGGAAATAAATTTTCTATGAATTTTAAAATTGGCAAATTCCTAAGGTCATGACCTTAGGAAATAAATTTTTTATGAATTTTAAAATTGGCAAATTCCTAAGGTCATGACCTTAGGAAATAAATGTTTTATAAATTTTAAAATTTTCAAATTCCTAAGGTCATGACCTTAGGAAATAAATTTTCTATGAATTTTAAAATTGGCAAATTCCTAAGGTCATGACCTTAGGAAATAAATTTTCTATGAATTTTAAAATTGGCAAATTCCTAAGGTCATGACCTTAGGAAATAAATTTTTTATAAATTTTAAAATTGGCAAATTCCTAAGGTCATGACCTTAGGAAATAAATTTTCTATGAATTTTAAAATTGGCAAATTCCTAAGGTCATGACCTTAGGAAATAAATTTTTTATGAATTTTAAAATTGGCAAATTCCTAAGGTCATGACCTTAGGAAATAAATGTTTTATAAATTTTAAAATTTTCAAATTCCTAAGGTCATGACCTTAGGAAATAAATTTTCTATGAATTTTAAAATTGGCAAATTCCTAAGGTCATGACCTTAGGAAATAAATTTTCTATGAATTTTAAAATTGGCAAATTCCTAAGGTCATGACCTTAGGAAATAAATTTTTTATAAATTTTAAAATTGACAAATTCCTAAGGTCATGACCTTAGGAAATAAATTTTCTATGAATTTTAAAATTGGCAAATTCCTAAGGTCATGACCTTAGGAAATAAATTTTTTATGAATTTTAAAATTGGCAAATTCCTAAGGTCATGACCTTAGGAAATAAATTTTTTATAAATTTTAAAATTTTCAAATTCCTAAGGTCATGACCTTAGGAAATAAATTTTCTATGAATTTTAAAATTGGCAAATTCCTAAGGTCATGACCTTAGGAAATAAATGTTTTATAAATTTTAAAATTTTCAAATTCCTAAGGTCATGACCTTAGGAAATAAATTTTTTATGAATTTTAAAATTGGCAAATTCCTAAGGTCATGACCTTAGGAAATAAATTTTCTATGAATTTTAAAATTGGCAAATTCCTAAGGTCATGACCTTAGGAAATAAATGTTTTATAAATTTTAAAATTTTCAAATTCCTAAGGTCATGACCTTAGGAAATAAATTTTCTATGAATTTTAAAATTGGCAAATTCCTAAGGTCATGACCTTAGGAAATAAATTTTTTATGAATTTTAAAATTGGTAAATTCCTAAGGTCATGACCTTAGGAAATAAATTTTCTATGAATTTTAAAATTGGCAAATTCCTAAGGTCATGACCTTAGGAAATAAATTTTCTATGAATTTTAAAATTGGCAAATTCCTAAGGTCATGACCTTAGGAAATAAATTTTTTATAAATTTTAAAATTTTCAAATTCCTAAGGTCATGACCTTAGGAAATAAATTTTCTATGAATTTTAAAATTGGCAAATTCCTAAGGTCATGACCTTAGGAAATAAATTTTTTATAAATTTTAAAATTTTCAAATTCCTAAGGTCATGACCTTAGGAAATAAATTTTCTATGAATTTTAAAATTGGCAAATTCCTAAGGTCATGACCTTAGGAAATAAATTTTTTATGAATTTTAAAATTGGCAAATTCCTAAGGTCATGACCTTAGGAAATAAATGTTTTATAAATTTTAAAATTTTCAAATTCCTAAGGTCATGACCTTAGGAAATAAATTTTCTATGAATTTTAAAATTGGCAAATTCCTAAGGTCATGACCTTAGGAAATAAATTTTCTATGAATTTTAAAATTGGCAAATTCCTAAGGTCATGACCTTAGGAAATAAATTTTCTATGAATTTTAAAATTTTCAAATTCCTAAGGTCATGACCTTAGGAAATAAATTTTCTATGAATTTTAAAATTGGCAAATTCCTAAGGTCATGACCTTAGGAAATAAATTTTCTATGAATTTTAAAATTGGCAAATTCCTAAGGTCATGACCTTAGGAAATAAATTTTTTATAAATTTTAAAATTGGCAAATTCCTAAGGTCATGACCTTAGGAAATAAATTTTCTATGAATTTTAAAATTGGCAAATTCCTAAGGTCATGACCTTAGGAAATAAATTTTTTATGAATTTTAAAATTGGCAAATTCCTAAGGTCATGACCTTAGGAAATAAATGTTTTATAAATTTTAAAATTTTCAAATTCCTAAGGTCATGACCTTAGGAAATAAATTTTCTATGAATTTTAAAATTGGCAAATTCCTAAGGTCATGACCTTAGGAAATAAATTTTTTATAAATTTTAAAATTTTCAAATTCCTAAGGTCATGACCTTAGGAAATAAATTTTCTATGAATTTTAAAATTGGCAAATTCCTAAGGTCATGACCTTAGGAAATAAATTTTCTATGAATTTTAAAATTGGCAAATTCCTAAGGTCATGACCTTAGGAAATAAATGTTTTATAAATTTTAAAATTTTCAAATTCCTAAGGTCATGACCTTAGGAAATAAATTTTTTATGAATTTTAAAATTGGCAAATTCCTAAGGTCATGACCTTAGGAAATAAATTTTCTATGAATTTTAAAATTGGCAAATTCCTAAGGTCATGACCTTAGGAAATAAATTTTTTATAAATTTTAAAATTTTCAAATTCCTAAGGTCATGACCTTAGGAAATAAATTTTCTATGAATTTTAAAATTGGCAAATTCCTAAGGTCATGACCTTAGGAAATAAATTTTTTATGAATTTTAAAATTGGTAAATTCCTAAGGTCATGACCTTAGGAAATAAATTTTCTATGAATTTTAAAATTGGCAAATTCCTAAGGTCATGACCTTAGGAAATAAATTTTTTATAAATTTTAAAATTTTCAAATTCCTAAGGTCATGACCTTAGGAAATAAATTTTTTGTGAATTTTAAAATTGGTAAATTCCTAAGGTCATGACCTTAGGAAATAAATTTTCTATGAATTTTAAAATTGGCAAATTCCTAAGGTCATGACCTTAGGAAATAAATTTTCTATGAATTTTAAAATTGGCAAATTCCTAAGGTCATGACCTTAGGAAATAAATTTTTTATAAATTTTAAAATTTTCAAATTCCTAAGGTCATGACCTTAGGAAATAAATTTTCTATGAATTTTAAAATTGGCAAATTCCTAAGGTCATGACCTTAGGAAATAAATTTTTTATGAATTTTAAAATTGGCAAATTCCTAAGGTCATGACCTTAGGAAATAAATTTTCTATGAATTTTAAAATTGGCAAATTCCTAAGGTCATGACCTTAGGAAATAAATTTTTTATAAATTTTAAAATTTTCAAATTCCTAAGGTCATGACCTTAGGAAATAAATTTTTTATAAATTTTAAAATTGGCAAATTCCTAAGGTCATGACCTTAGGAAATAAATTTTCTATGAATTTTAAAATTGGCAAATTCCTAAGGTCATGACCTTAGGAAATAAATTTTTTATGAATTTTAAAATTGGCAAATTCCTAAGGTCATGACCTTAGGAAATAAATGTTTTATAAATTTTAAAATTTTCAAATTCCTAAGGTCATGACCTTAGGAAATAAATTTTCTATGAATTTTAAAATTGGCAAATTCCTAAGGTCATGACCTTAGGAAATAAATTTTCTATGAATTTTAAAATTGGCAAATTCCTAAGGTCATGACCTTAGGAAATAAATTTTTTATAAATTTTAAAATTGGCAAATTCCTAAGGTCATGACCTTAGGAAATAAATTTTCTATGAATTTTAAAATTGGCAAATTCCTAAGGTCATGACCTTAGGAAATAAATTTTTTATGAATTTTAAAATTGGCAAATTCCTAAGGTCATGACCTTAGGAAATAAATGTTTTATAAATTTTAAAATTTTCAAATTCCTAAGGTCATGACCTTAGGAAATAAATTTTCTATGAATTTTAAAATTGGCAAATTCCTAAGGTCATGACCTTAGGAAATAAATTTTTTATAAATTTTAAAATTTTCAAATTCCTAAGGTCATGACCTTAGGAAATAAATTTTCTATGAATTTTAAAATTGGCAAATTCCTAAGGTCATGACCTTAGGAAATAAATTTTCTATGAATTTTAAAATTGGCAAATTCCTAAGGTCATGACCTTAGGAAATAAATGTTTTATAAATTTTAAAATTTTCAAATTCCTAAGGTCATGACCTTAGGAAATAAATTTTTTATGAATTTTAAAATTGGCAAATTCCTAAGGTCATGACCTTAGGAAATAAATTTTCTATGAATTTTAAAATTGGCAAATTCCTAAGGTCATGACCTTAGGAAATAAATTTTTTATAAATTTTAAAATTTTCAAATTCCTAAGGTCATGACCTTAGGAAATAAATTTTCTATGAATTTTAAAATTGGCAAATTCCTAAGGTCATGACCTTAGGAAATAAATTTTTTATGAATTTTAAAATTGGTAAATTCCTAAGGTCATGACCTTAGGAAATAAATTTTCTATGAATTTTAAAATTGGCAAATTCCTAAGGTCATGACCTTAGGAAATAAATTTTTTATAAATTTTAAAATTTTCAAATTCCTAAGGTCATGACCTTAGGAAATAAATTTTCTATGAATTTTAAAATTGGCAAATTCCTAAGGTCATGACCTTAGGAAATAAATTTTTTATGAATTTTAAAATTGGTAAATTCCTAAGGTCATGACCTTAGGAAATAAATTTTCTATGAATTTTAAAATTGGCAAATTCCTAAGGTCATGACCTTAGGAAATAAATTTTCTATGAATTTTAAAATTGGCAAATTCCTAAGGTCATGACCTTAGGAAATAAATGTTTTATAAATTTTAAAATTTTCAAATTCCTAAGGTCATGACCTTAGGAAATAAATTTTCTATGAATTTTAAAATTGGCAAATTCCTAAGGTCATGACCTTAGGAAATAAATTTTCTATGAATTTTAAAATTGGCAAATTCCTAAGGTCATGACCTTAGGAAATAAATTTTCTATGAATTTTAAAATTTTCAAATTCCTAAGGTCATGACCTTAGGAAATAAATTTTCTATGAATTTTAAAATTGGCAAATTCCTAAGGTCATGACCTTAGGAAATAAATTTTCTATGAATTTTAAAATTGGCAAATTCCTAAGGTCATGACCTTAGGAAATAAATGTTTTATAAATTTTAAAATTTTCAAATTCCTAAGGTCATGACCTTAGGAAATAAATTTTTTATGAATTTTAAAATTGGCAAATTCCTAAGGTCATGACCTTAGGAAATAAATTTTCTATGAATTTTAAAATTGGCAAATTCCTAAGGTCATGACCTTAGGAAATAAATTTTCTATGAATTTTAAAATTGGCAAATTCCTAAGGTCATGACCTTAGGAAATAAATTTTCTATGAATTTTAAAATTTTCAAATTCCTAAGGTCATGACCTTAGGAAATAAATTTTCTATGAATTTTAAAATTGGCAAATTCCTAAGGTCATGACCTTAGGAAATAAATTTTCTATGAATTTTAAAATTGGCAAATTCCTAAGGTCATGACCTTAGGAAATAAATGTTTTATAAATTTTAAAATTTTCAAATTCCTAAGGTCATGACCTTAGGAAATAAATTTTTTATGAATTTTAAAATTGGCAAATTCCTAAGGTCATGACCTTAGGAAATAAATTTTCTATGAATTTTAAAATTGGCAAATTCCTAAGGTCATGACCTTAGGAAATAAATTTTTTATAAATTTTAAAATTTTCAAATTCCTAAGGTCATGACCTTAGGAAATAAATTTTCTATGAATTTTAAAATTGGCAAATTCCTAAGGTCATGACCTTAGGAAATAAATTTTTTATGAATTTTAAAATTGGCAAATTCCTAAGGTCATGACCTTAGGAAATAAATTTTCTATGAATTTTAAAATTGGCAAATTCCTAAGGTCATGACCTTAGGAAATAAATTTTCTATGAATTTTAAAATTGGCAAATTCCTAAGGTCATGACCTTAGGAAATAAATGTTTTATAAATTTTAAAATTTTCAAATTCCTAAGGTCATGACCTTAGGAAATAAATTTTTTGTGAATTTTAAAATTGGTAAATTCCTAAGGTCATGACCTTAGGAAATAAATTTTCTATGAATTTTAAAATTGGCAAATTCCTAAGGTCATGACCTTAGGAAATAAATTTTCTATGAATTTTAAAATTGGCAAATTCCTAAGGTCATGACCTTAGGAAATAAATTTTTTATAAATTTTAAAATTTTCAAATTCCTAAGGTCATGACCTTAGGAAATAAATTTTCTATGAATTTTAAAATTGGCAAATTCCTAAGGTCATGACCTTAGGAAATAAATTTTTTATGAATTTTAAAATTGGCAAATTCCTAAGGTCATGACCTTAGGAAATAAATTTTCTATGAATTTTAAAATTGGCAAATTCCTAAGGTCATGACCTTAGGAAATAAATTTTTTATAAATTTTAAAATTTTCAAATTCCTAAGGTCATGACCTTAGGAAATAAATTTTTTATAAATTTTAAAATTGGCAAATTCCTAAGGTCATGACCTTAGGAAATAAATTTTCTATGAATTTTAAAATTGGCAAATTCCTAAGGTCATGACCTTAGGAAATAAATTTTTTATGAATTTTAAAATTGGCAAATTCCTAAGGTCATGACCTTAGGAAATAAATGTTTTATAAATTTTAAAATTTTCAAATTCCTAAGGTCATGACCTTAGGAAATAAATTTTCTATGAATTTTAAAATTGGCAAATTCCTAAGGTCATGACCTTAGGAAATAAATTTTCTATGAATTTTAAAATTGGCAAATTCCTAAGGTCATGACCTTAGGAAATAAATTTTTTATAAATTTTAAAATTGGCAAATTCCTAAGGTCATGACCTTAGGAAATAAATTTTCTATGAATTTTAAAATTGGCAAATTCCTAAGGTCATGACCTTAGGAAATAAATTTTTTATGAATTTTAAAATTGGCAAATTCCTAAGGTCATGACCTTAGGAAATAAATGTTTTATAAATTTTAAAATTTTCAAATTCCTAAGGTCATGACCTTAGGAAATAAATTTTCTATGAATTTTAAAATTGGCAAATTCCTAAGGTCATGACCTTAGGAAATAAATTTTCTATGAATTTTAAAATTGGCAAATTCCTAAGGTCATGACCTTAGGAAATAAATTTTTTATAAATTTTAAAATTGACAAATTCCTAAGGTCATGACCTTAGGAAATAAATTTTCTATGAATTTTAAAATTGGCAAATTCCTAAGGTCATGACCTTAGGAAATAAATTTTTTATGAATTTTAAAATTGGCAAATTCCTAAGGTCATGACCTTAGGAAATAAATTTTTTATAAATTTTAAAATTTTCAAATTCCTAAGGTCATGACCTTAGGAAATAAATTTTCTATGAATTTTAAAATTGGCAAATTCCTAAGGTCATGACCTTAGGAAATAAATGTTTTATAAATTTTAAAATTTTCAAATTCCTAAGGTCATGACCTTAGGAAATAAATTTTTTATGAATTTTAAAATTGGCAAATTCCTAAGGTCATGACCTTAGGAAATAAATTTTCTATGAATTTTAAAATTGGCAAATTCCTAAGGTCATGACCTTAGGAAATAAATGTTTTATAAATTTTAAAATTTTCAAATTCCTAAGGTCATGACCTTAGGAAATAAATTTTCTATGAATTTTAAAATTGGCAAATTCCTAAGGTCATGACCTTAGGAAATAAATTTTTTATGAATTTTAAAATTGGTAAATTCCTAAGGTCATGACCTTAGGAAATAAATTTTCTATGAATTTTAAAATTGGCAAATTCCTAAGGTCATGACCTTAGGAAATAAATTTTCTATGAATTTTAAAATTGGCAAATTCCTAAGGTCATGACCTTAGGAAATAAATTTTTTATAAATTTTAAAATTTTCAAATTCCTAAGGTCATGACCTTAGGAAATAAATTTTCTATGAATTTTAAAATTGGCAAATTCCTAAGGTCATGACCTTAGGAAATAAATTTTTTATAAATTTTAAAATTTTCAAATTCCTAAGGTCATGACCTTAGGAAATAAATTTTCTATGAATTTTAAAATTGGCAAATTCCTAAGGTCATGACCTTAGGAAATAAATTTTTTATGAATTTTAAAATTGGCAAATTCCTAAGGTCATGACCTTAGGAAATAAATGTTTTATAAATTTTAAAATTTTCAAATTCCTAAGGTCATGACCTTAGGAAATAAATTTTCTATGAATTTTAAAATTGGCAAATTCCTAAGGTCATGACCTTAGGAAATAAATTTTCTATGAATTTTAAAATTGGCAAATTCCTAAGGTCATGACCTTAGGAAATAAATTTTCTATGAATTTTAAAATTTTCAAATTCCTAAGGTCATGACCTTAGGAAATAAATTTTCTATGAATTTTAAAATTGGCAAATTCCTAAGGTCATGACCTTAGGAAATAAATTTTCTATGAATTTTAAAATTGGCAAATTCCTAAGGTCATGACCTTAGGAAATAAATGTTTTATAAATTTTAAAATTTTCAAATTCCTAAGGTCATGACCTTAGGAAATAAATTTTTTATGAATTTTAAAATTGGCAAATTCCTAAGGTCATGACCTTAGGAAATAAATTTTCTATGAATTTTAAAATTGGCAAATTCCTAAGGTCATGACCTTAGGAAATAAATTTTTTATAAATTTTAAAATTTTCAAATTCCTAAGGTCATGACCTTAGGAAATAAAATTTCTATGAATTTTAAAATTGGCAAATTCCTAAGGTCATGACCTTAGGAAATAAATTTTTTATGAATTTTAAAATTGGCAAATTCCTAAGGTCATGACCTTAGGAAATAAATTTTCTATGAATTTTAAAATTGGCAAATTCCTAAGGTCATGACCTTAGGAAATAAATTTTTTATAAATTTTAAAATTTTCAAATTCCTAAGGTCATGACCTTAGGAAATAAATTTTTTATAAATTTTAAAATTGGCAAATTCCTAAGGTCATGACCTTAGGAAATAAATTTTCTATGAATTTTAAAATTGGCAAATTCCTAAGGTCATGACCTTAGGAAATAAATTTTTTATGAATTTTAAAATTGGCAAATTCCTAAGGTCATGACCTTAGGAAATAAATGTTTTATAAATTTTAAAATTTTCAAATTCCTAAGGTCATGACCTTAGGAAATAAATTTTCTATGAATTTTAAAATTGGCAAATTCCTAAGGTCATGACCTTAGGAAATAAATTTTTTATAAATTTTAAAATTGGCAAATTCCTAAGGTCATGACCTTAGGAAATAAATTTTCTATGAATTTTAAAATTGGCAAATTCCTAAGGTCATGACCTTAGGAAATAAATTTTTTATGAATTTTAAAATTGGCAAATTCCTAAGGTCATGACCTTAGGAAATAAATGTTTTATAAATTTTAAAATTTTCAAATTCCTAAGGTCATGACCTTAGGAAATAAATTTTCTATGAATTTTAAAATTGGCAAATTCCTAAGGTCATGACCTTAGGAAATAAATTTTTTATAAATTTTAAAATTTTCAAATTCCTAAGGTCATGACCTTAGGAAATAAATTTTCTATGAATTTTAAAATTGGCAAATTCCTAAGGTCATGACCTTAGGAAATAAATTTTCTATGAATTTTAAAATTGGCAAATTCCTAAGGTCATGACCTTAGGAAATAAATGTTTTATAAATTTTAAAATTTTCAAATTCCTAAGGTCATGACCTTAGGAAATAAATTTTTTATGAATTTTAAAATTGGCAAATTCCTAAGGTCATGACCTTAGGAAATAAATTTTCTATGAATTTTAAAATTGGCAAATTCCTAAGGTCATGACCTTAGGAAATAAATTTTTTATAAATTTTAAAATTTTCAAATTCCTAAGGTCATGACCTTAGGAAATAAATTTTCTATGAATTTTAAAATTGGCAAATTCCTAAGGTCATGACCTTAGGAAATAAATTTTTTATGAATTTTAAAATTGGTAAATTCCTAAGGTCATGACCTTAGGAAATAAATTTTCTATGAATTTTAAAATTGGCAAATTCCTAAGGTCATGACCTTAGGAAATAAATTTTTTATAAATTTTAAAATTTTCAAATTCCTAAGGTCATGACCTTAGGAAATAAATTTTTTGTGAATTTTAAAATTGGTAAATTCCTAAGGTCATGACCTTAGGAAATAAATTTTCTATGAATTTTAAAATTGGCAAATTCCTAAGGTCATGACCTTAGGAAATAAATTTTCTATGAATTTTAAAATTGGCAAATTCCTAAGGTCATGACCTTAGGAAATAAATTTTTTATAAATTTTAAAATTTTCAAATTCCTAAGGTCATGACCTTAGGAAATAAATTTTCTATGAATTTTAAAATTGGCAAATTCCTAAGGTCATGACCTTAGGAAATAAATTTTTTATGAATTTTAAAATTGGCAAATTCCTAAGGTCATGACCTTAGGAAATAAATTTTCTATGAATTTTAAAATTGGCAAATTCCTAAGGTCATGACCTTAGGAAATAAATTTTTTATAAATTTTAAAATTTTCAAATTCCTAAGGTCATGACCTTAGGAAATAAATTTTTTATAAATTTTAAAATTGGCAAATTCCTAAGGTCATGACCTTAGGAAATAAATTTTCTATGAATTTTAAAATTGGCAAATTCCTAAGGTCATGACCTTAGGAAATAAATTTTTTATGAATTTTAAAATTGGCAAATTCCTAAGGTCATGACCTTAGGAAATAAATGTTTTATAAATTTTAAAATTTTCAAATTCCTAAGGTCATGACCTTAGGAAATAAATTTTCTATGAATTTTAAAATTGGCAAATTCCTAAGGTCATGACCTTAGGAAATAAATTTTCTATGAATTTTAAAATTGGCAAATTCCTAAGGTCATGACCTTAGGAAATAAATTTTTTATAAATTTTAAAATTGGCAAATTCCTAAGGTCATGACCTTAGGAAATAAATTTTCTATGAATTTTAAAATTGGCAAATTCCTAAGGTCATGACCTTAGGAAATAAATTTTTTATGAATTTTAAAATTGGCAAATTCCTAAGGTCATGACCTTAGGAAATAAATGTTTTATAAATTTTAAAATTTTCAAATTCCTAAGGTCATGACCTTAGGAAATAAATTTTCTATGAATTTTAAAATTGGCAAATTCCTAAGGTCATGACCTTAGGAAATAAATTTTTTATAAATTTTAAAATTTTCAAATTCCTAAGGTCATGACCTTAGGAAATAAATTTTCTATGAATTTTAAAATTGGCAAATTCCTAAGGTCATGACCTTAGGAAATAAATTTTCTATGAATTTTAAAATTGGCAAATTCCTAAGGTCATGACCTTAGGAAATAAATGTTTTATAAATTTTAAAATTTTCAAATTCCTAAGGTCATGACCTTAGGAAATAAATTTTTTATGAATTTTAAAATTGGCAAATTCCTAAGGTCATGACCTTAGGAAATAAATTTTCTATGAATTTTAAAATTGGCAAATTCCTAAGGTCATGACCTTAGGAAATAAATTTTTTATAAATTTTAAAATTTTCAAATTCCTAAGGTCATGACCTTAGGAAATAAATTTTCTATGAATTTTAAAATTGGCAAATTCCTAAGGTCATGACCTTAGGAAATAAATTTTTTATGAATTTTAAAATTGGTAAATTCCTAAGGTCATGACCTTAGGAAATAAATTTTCTATGAATTTTAAAATTGGCAAATTCCTAAGGTCATGACCTTAGGAAATAAATTTTTTATAAATTTTAAAATTTTCAAATTCCTAAGGTCATGACCTTAGGAAATAAATTTTCTATGAATTTTAAAATTGGCAAATTCCTAAGGTCATGACCTTAGGAAATAAATTTTTTATGAATTTTAAAATTGGTAAATTCCTAAGGTCATGACCTTAGGAAATAAATTTTCTATGAATTTTAAAATTGGCAAATTCCTAAGGTCATGACCTTAGGAAATAAATTTTCTATGAATTTTAAAATTGGCAAATTCCTAAGGTCATGACCTTAGGAAATAAATTTTTTATAAATTTTAAAATTTTCAAATTCCTAAGGTCATGACCTTAGGAAATAAATTTTCTATGAATTTTAAAATTGGCAAATTCCTAAGGTCATGACCTTAGGAAATAAATTTTTTATAAATTTTAAAATTGGCAAATTCCTAAGGTCATGACCTTAGGAAATAAATTTTTTATAAATTTTAAAATTGGCAAATTCCTAAGGTCATGACCTTAGGAAATAAATTTTCTATGAATTTTAAAATTGGCAAATTCCTAAGGTCATGACCTTAGGAAATAAATTTTTTATGAATTTTAAAATTGGCAAATTCCTAAGGTCATGACCTTAGGAAATAAATGTTTTATAAATTTTAAAATTTTCAAATTCCTAAGGTCATGACCTTAGGAAATAAATTTTCTATGAATTTTAAAATTGGCAAATTCCTAAGGTCATGACCTTAGGAAATAAATTTTCTATGAATTTTAAAATTGGCAAATTCCTAAGGTCATGACCTTAGGAAATAAATTTTTTATAAATTTTAAAATTGACAAATTCCTAAGGTCATGACCTTAGGAAATAAATTTTCTATGAATTTTAAAATTGGCAAATTCCTAAGGTCATGACCTTAGGAAATAAATTTTTTATGAATTTTAAAATTGGCAAATTCCTAAGGTCATGACCTTAGGAAATAAATTTTTTATAAATTTTAAAATTTTCAAATTCCTAAGGTCATGACCTTAGGAAATAAATTTTCTATGAATTTTAAAATTGGCAAATTCCTAAGGTCATGACCTTAGGAAATAAATGTTTTATAAATTTTAAAATTTTCAAATTCCTAAGGTCATGACCTTAGGAAATAAATTTTTTATGAATTTTAAAATTGGCAAATTCCTAAGGTCATGACCTTAGGAAATAAATTTTCTATGAATTTTAAAATTGGCAAATTCCTAAGGTCATGACCTTAGGAAATAAATTTTTTATAAATTTTAAAATTTTCAAATTCCTAAGGTCATGACCTTAGGAAATAAATTTTCTATGAATTTTAAAATTGGCAAATTCCTAAGGTCATGACCTTAGGAAATAAATTTTCTATGAATTTTAAAATTGGCAAATTCCTAAGGTCATGACCTTAGGAAATAAATTTTTTATAAATTTTAAAATTTTCAAATTCCTAAGGTCATGACCTTAAGAAATAAATTTTCTATGAATTTTAAAATTGGCAAATTCCTAAGGTCATGACCTTAGGAAATAAATTTTTTATAAATTTTAAAATTTTCAAATTCCTAAGGTCATGACCTTAGGAAATAAATTTTCTATGAATTTTAAAATTGGCAAATTCCTAAGGTCATGACCTTAGGAAATAAATTTTTTATGAATTTTAAAATTGGCAAATTCCTAAGGTCATGACCTTAGGAAATAAATGTTTTATAAATTTTAAAATTTTCAAATTCCTAAGGTCATGACCTTAGGAAATAAATTTTCTATGAATTTTAAAATTGGCAAATTCCTAAGGTCATGACCTTAGGAAATAAATTTTCTATGAATTTTAAAATTGGCAAATTCCTAAGGTCATGACCTTAGGAAATAAATTTTCTATGAATTTTAAAATTTTCAAATTCCTAAGGTCATGACCTTAGGAAATAAATTTTCTATGAATTTTAAAATTGGCAAATTCCTAAGGTCATGACCTTAGGAAATAAATTTTCTATGAATTTTAAAATTGGCAAATTCCTAAGGTCATGACCTTAGGAAATAAATGTTTTATAAATTTTAAAATTTTCAAATTCCTAAGGTCATGACCTTAGGAAATAAATTTTTTATGAATTTTAAAATTGGCAAATTCCTAAGGTCATGACCTTAGGAAATAAATTTTCTATGAATTTTAAAATTGGCAAATTCCTAAGGTCATGACCTTAGGAAATAAATTTTCTATGAATTTTAAAATTGGCAAATTCCTAAGGTCATGACCTTAGGAAATAAATGTTTTATAAATTTTAAAATTTTCAAATTCCTAAGGTCATGACCTTAGGAAATAAATTTTTTATGAATTTTAAAATTGGCAAATTCCTAAGGTCATGACCTTAGGAAATAAATTTTCTATGAATTTTAAAATTGGCAAATTCCTAAGGTCATGACCTTAGGAAATAAATTTTTTATAAATTTTAAAATTTTCAAATTCCTAAGGTCATGACCTTAGGAAATAAATTTTCTATGAATTTTAAAATTGGCAAATTCCTAAGGTCATGACCTTAGGAAATAAATTTTTTGTGAATTTTAAAATTGGTAAATTCCTAAGGTCATGACCTTAGGAAATAAATTTTCTATGAATTTTAAAATTGGCAAATTCCTAAGGTCATGACCTTAGGAAATAAATTTTCTATGAATTTTAAAATTGGCAAATTCCTAAGGTCATGACCTTAGGAAATAAATTTTTTATAAATTTTAAAATTTTCAAATTCCTAAGGTCATGACCTTAGGAAATAAATTTTCTATGAATTTTAAAATTGGCAAATTCCTAAGGTCATGACCTTAGGAAATAAATTTTTTATGAATTTTAAAATTGGCAAATTCCTAAGGTCATGACCTTAGGAAATAAATTTTCTATGAATTTTAAAATTGGCAAATTCCTAAGGTCATGACCTTAGGAAATAAATTTTTTATAAATTTTAAAATTTTCAAATTCCTAAGGTCATGACCTTAGGAAATAAATTTTTTATAAATTTTAAAATTGGCAAATTCCTAAGGTCATGACCTTAGGAAATAAATTTTCTATGAATTTTAAAATTGGCAAATTCCTAAGGTCATGACCTTAGGAAATAAATTTTTTATGAATTTTAAAATTGGCAAATTCCTAAGGTCATGACCTTAGGAAATAAATGTTTTATAAATTTTAAAATTTTCAAATTCCTAAGGTCATGACCTTAGGAAATAAATTTTCTATGAATTTTAAAATTGGCAAATTCCTAAGGTCATGACCTTAGGAAATAAATTTTTTATAAATTTTAAAATTGGCAAATTCCTAAGGTCATGACCTTAGGAAATAAATTTTCTATGAATTTTAAAATTGGCAAATTCCTAAGGTCATGACCTTAGGAAATAAATTTTTTATGAATTTTAAAATTGGCAAATTCCTAAGGTCATGACCTTAGGAAATAAATGTTTTATAAATTTTAAAATTTTCAAATTCCTAAGGTCATGACCTTAGGAAATAAATTTTCTATGAATTTTAAAATTGGCAAATTCCTAAGGTCATGACCTTAGGAAATAAATTTTTTATAAATTTTAAAATTTTCAAATTCCTAAGGTCATGACCTTAGGAAATAAATTTTCTATGAATTTTAAAATTGGCAAATTCCTAAGGTCATGACCTTAGGAAATAAATTTTCTATGAATTTTAAAATTGGCAAATTCCTAAGGTCATGACCTTAGGAAATAAATGTTTTATAAATTTTAAAATTTTCAAATTCCTAAGGTCATGACCTTAGGAAATAAATTTTTTATGAATTTTAAAATTGGCAAATTCCTAAGGTCATGACCTTAGGAAATAAATTTTTTATAAATTTTAAAATTTTCAAATTCCTAAGGTCATGACCTTAGGAAATAAATTTTCTATGAATTTTAAAATTGGCAAATTCCTAAGGTCATGACCTTAGGAAATAAATTTTTTATGAATTTTAAAATTGGTAAATTCCTAAGGTCATGACCTTAGGAAATAAATTTTCTATGAATTTTAAAATTGGCAAATTCCTAAGGTCATGACCTTAGGAAATAAATTTTTTATAAATTTTAAAATTTTCAAATTCCTAAGGTCATGACCTTAGGAAATAAATTTTTTATGAATTTTAAAATTGGTAAATTCCTAAGGTCATGACCTTAGGAAATAAATTTTCTATGAATTTTAAAATTGGCAAATTCCTAAGGTCATGACCTTAGGAAATAAATTTTCTATGAATTTTAAAATTGGCAAATTCCTAAGGTCATGACCTTAGGAAATAAATTTTTTATAAATTTTAAAATTTTCAAATTCCTAAGGTCATGACCTTAGGAAATAAATTTTCTATGAATTTTAAAATTGGCAAATTCCTAAGGTCATGACCTTAGGAAATAAATTTTTTATGAATTTTAAAATTGGCAAATTCCTAAGGTCATGACCTTAGGAAATAAATTATCTATGAATTTTAAAATTGGCAAATTCCTAAGGTCATGACCTTAGGAAATAAATGTTTTATAAATTTTAAAATTTTCAAATTCCTAAGGTCATGACCTTAGGAAATAAATTTTTTGTGAATTTTAAAATTGGTAAATTCCTAAGGTCATGACCTTAGGAAATAAATTTTCTATGAATTTTAAAATTGGCAAATTCCTAAGGTCATGACCTTAGGAAATAAATTTTTTATGAATTTTAAAATTGGCAAATTCCTAAGGTCATGACCTTAGGAAATAAATTTTCAATGAATTTTAAAATTGGCAAATTCCTAAGGTCATGACCTTAGGAAATAAATTTTCTATGAATTTTAAAATTGGCAAATTCCTAAGGTCATGACCTTAGGAAATAAATTTTTTATGAATTTTAAAATTGGTAAATTCCTAAGGTCATGACCTTAGGAAATAAATTTTCTATGAATTTTAAAATTGGCAAATTCCTAAGGTCATGACCTTAGGAAATAAATTTTTTATAAATTTTAAAATTTTCAAATTCCTAAGGTCATGACCTTAGGAAATAAATTTTTTATGAATTTTAAAATTGGTAAATTCCTAAGGTCATGACCTTAGGAAATAAATTTTCTATGAATTTTAAAATTGGCAAATTCCTAAGGTCATGACCTTAGGAAATAAATTTTCTATGAATTTTAAAATTGGCAAATTCCTAAGGTCATGACCTTAGGAAATAAATTTTTTATAAATTTTAAAATTTTCAAATTCCTAAGGTCATGACCTTAGGAAATAAATTTTCTATGAATTTTAAAATTGGCAAATTCCTAAGGTCATGACCTTAGGAAATAAATTTTTTATGAATTTTAAAATTGGCAAATTCCTAAGGTCATGACCTTAGGAAATAAATTATCTATGAATTTTAAAATTGGCAAATTCCTAAGGTCATGACCTTAGGAAATAAATGTTTTATAAATTTTAAAATTTTCAAATTCCTAAGGTCATGACCTTAGGAAATAAATTTTTTGTGAATTTTAAAATTGGTAAATTCCTAAGGTCATGACCTTAGGAAATAAATTTTCTATGAATTTTAAAATTGGCAAATTCCTAAGGTCATGACCTTAGGAAATAAATTTTTTATGAATTTTAAAATTGGCAAATTCCTAAGGTCATGACCTTAGGAAATAAATTTTCAATGAATTTTAAAATTGGCAAATTCCTAAGGTCATGACCTTAGGAAATAAATTTTCTATGAATTTTAAAATTGGCAAATTCCTAAGGTCATGACCTTAGGAAATAAATTTTTTGTGAATTTTAAAATTGGTAAATTCCTAAGGTCATGACCTTAGGAAATAAATTTTCTATGAATTTTAAAATTGGCAAATTCCTAAGGTCATGACCTTAGGAAATAAATTTTCTATGAATTTTAAAATTGGCAAATTCCTAAGGTCATGACCTTAGGAAATAAATTTTTTATAAATTTTAAAATTTTCAAATTCCTAAGGTCATGACCTTAGGAAATAAATTTTCTATGAATTTTAAAATTGGCAAATTCCTAAGGTCATGACCTTAGGAAATAAATTTTTTATGAATTTTAAAATTGGCAAATTCCTAAGGTCATGACCTTAGGAAATAAATTTTTTATAAATTTTAAAATTTTCAAATTCCTAAGGTCATGACCTTAGGAAATAAATTTTCTATGAATTTTAAAATTGGCAAATTCCTAAGGTCATGACCTTAGGAAATAAATTTTCTATGAATTTTAAAATTGGCAAATTCCTAAGGTCATGACCTTAGGAAATAAATTTTTTATAAATTTTAAAATTGGCAAATTCCTAAGGTCATGACCTTAGGAAATAAATTTTCTATGAATTTTAAAATTGGCAAATTCCTAAGGTCATGACCTTAGGAAATAAATTTTTTATGAATTTTAAAATTGGCAAATTCCTAAGGTCATGACCTTAGGAAATAAATGTTTTATAAATTTTAAAATTTTCAAATTCCTAAGGTCATGACCTTAGGAAATAAATTTTCTATGAATTTTAAAATTGGCAAATTCCTAAGGTCATGACCTTAGGAAATAAATTTTCTATGAATTTTAAAATTGGCAAATTCCTAAGGTCATGACCTTAGGAAATAAATTTTCTATGAATTTTAAAATTTTCAAATTCCTAAGGTCATGACCTTAGGAAATAAATTTTCTATGAATTTTAAAATTGGCAAATTCCTAAGGTCATGACCTTAGGAAATAAATTTTCTATGAATTTTAAAATTGGCAAATTCCTAAGGTCATGACCTTAGGAAATAAATGTTTTATAAATTTTAAAATTTTCAAATTTCTAAGGTCATGACCTTAGGAAATAAATTTTTTGTGAATTTTAAAATTGGTAAATTCCTAAGGTCATTACCTTAGGAAATAAATTTTCTATGAATTTTAAAATTGGCAAATTCCTAAGGTCATGACCTTAGGAAATAAATTTTCTATGAATTTTAAAATTGGCAAATTCCTAAGGTCATGACCTTAGGAAATAAATTTTTTATAAATTTTAAAATTTTCAAATTCCTAAGGTCATGACCTTAGGAAATAAATTTTCTATGAATTTTAAAATTGGCAAATTCCTAAGGTCATGACCTTAGGAAATAAATTTTTTATGAATTTTAAAATTGGCAAATTCCTAAGGTCATGACCTTAGGAAATAAATTTTCTATGAATTTTAAAATTGGCAAATTCCTAAGGTCATGACCTTAGGAAATAAATTTTTTATGAATTTTAAAATTGGCAAATTCCTAAGGTCATGACCTTAGGAAATAAATTTTCTATGAATTTTAAAATTGGCAAATTCCTAAGGTCATGACCTTAGGAAATAAATTTTCTATGAATTTTAAAATTGGCAAATTCCTAAGGTCATGACCTTAGGAAATAAATTTTCTATGAATTTTAAAATTGGCAAATTCCTAAGGTCATGACCTTAGGAAATAAATTTTCTATGAATTTTAAAATTGGCAAATTCCTAAGGTCATGACCTTAGGAAATAAATTTTCTATGAATTTTAAAATTGGCAAATTCCTAAGGTCATGACCTTAGGAAATAAATTTTTTATGAATTTTAAAATTGGCAAATTCCTAAGGTCATGACCTTAGGAAATAAATGTTTTATAAATTTTAAAATTTTCAAATTCCTAAGGTCATGACCTTAGGAAATAAATTTTCTATGAATTTTAAAATTGGCAAATTCCTAAGGTCATGACCTTAGGAAATAAATTTTTTATAAATTTTAAAATTTTCAAATTCCTAAGGTCATGACCTTAGGAAATAAATTTTCTATGAATTTTAAAATTGGCAAATTCCTAAGGTCATGACCTTAGGAAATAAATTTTTTATGAATTTTAAAATTGGCAAATTCCTAAGGTCATGACCTTAGGAAATAAATTTTCTATGAATTTTAAAATTGGCAAATTCCTAAGGTCATGACCTTAGGAAATAATTTTTTTCTATGAATTTTAAAATTGGCAAATTCCTAAGGTCATGACCTTAGGAAATAAATTTTCTATGATTTTTAAAATTTTAAAATTCCTAAGGTCATGACCTTAGGAAATAAATTTTTTATAAATTTTAAAATTGGCAAATTCCTATGGTCATGACCTTAGGAAATAAATTTTCTATGAATTTTAAAATTGGCATGACCTTAGGAAATAAATGTTTTATAAATTTGAAAATTTTCAAATTCCTAAGGTCATGACCTTAGGAAATAAATTTTTTATGAATTTTAAAATTGGCAAATTCCTAAGGTCATGACCTTAGGAAATAAATTTTCTATGAATTTTAAAATTGGCAAATTCCTAAGGTCATGACCTTAGGAAATAAATTTTCTATGAATTTTAAAATTGGCAAATTCCTAAGGTCATGACCTTAGGAAATAAATTTTCTATGAATTTTAAAATTGGCAAATTCCTAAGGTCATGACCTTAGGAAATAAATTTTCTATGAATTTTAAAATTGGCAAATTCCTAAGGTCATGACCTTAGGAAATAAATTTTTTATAAATTTTAAAATTTTCAAATTCCTAAGGTCATGACCTTAGGAAATAAATTTTCTATGAATTTTAAAATTGGCAAATTCCTAAGGTCATGACCTTAGGAAATAAATTTTTTATAAATTTTAAAATTTTCAAATTCCTAAGGTCATGACCTTAAGAAATAAATTTTTTATGAATTTTAAAATTGGCAAATTCCTAAGGTCATGACCTTAGGAAATAAATTTTCTATGAATTTTAAAATTGGCAAATTCCTAAGGTCATGACCTTAGGAAATAAATTTTCTATGATTTTTAAAATTGTCAAATTCCTAAGGTCATGACCTTAGGAAATAAATTTTCTATGAATTTTAAAATTGGCAAATTCCTAAGGTCATGACCTTAGGAAATAAATTTTTTCTATGAATTTTAAAATTGGCAAATTCCTAAGGTCATGACCTTAGGAAATAAATTTTCTATGATTTTTAAAATTTTAAAATTCCTAAGGTCATGACCTTAGGAAATAAATTTTTTATAAATTTTAAAATTGGCAAATTCCTATGGTCATGACCTTAGGAAATAAATTTTCTATGAATTTTAAAATTGGCAAATTCCTAAGGTCATGACCATAGGAAATAAATTTTCTATGAATTTTAAAATTTTCAAATTCCTAAGGTCATGACCTTAGGAAATAAATTTTTTATGAATTTTAAAATTGGCAAATTCCTAAGGTCATGACCTGAGGAAATAAATTTTTTATAAATTTTAAAATTTTCAAATTCCTAAGGTCATGACCTTAGGAAATAAATTTTTTATGAATTTTAAAATTGGCAAATTCCTAAGGTCATGACCTTAGGAAATAAATTTTTTATAAATTTTAAAATTTTCAAATTCCTAAGGTCATGACCTTAGGAAATAAATTTTCTATGAATTTTAAAATTGGCAAATTCCTAAGGTCATGACCTTAGGAAATAAATTTTCTATGAATTTTAAAATTGGCAAATTCCTAAGGTCATGACCTTAGGAAATAAATTTTCTATGAATTTTAAAATTGGCAAATTCCTAAGGTCATGACCTTAGGAAATAAATTTTCTATGAATTTTAAAATTGGCAAATTCCTAAGGTCATGACCTTAGGAAATAAATTTTTTATGAATTTTAAAATTGGCAAATTCCTAAGGTCATGACCTTAGGAAATAAATGTTTTATAAATTTTAAAATTTTCAAATTCCTAAGGTCATGACCTTAGGAAATAAATTTTCTATGAATTTTAAAATTGGCAAATTCCTAAGGTCATGACCTTAGGAAATAAATTTTTTATGAATTTTAAAATTGGTAAATTCCTAAGGTCATGACCTTAGGAAATAAATTTTCTATGAATTTTAAAATTGGCAAATTCCTAAGGTCATGACCTTAGGAAATAAATTTTTTATGAATTTTAAAATTGGCAAATTCCTAAGGTCATGACCTTAGGAAATAAATTTTCTATGAATTTTAAAATTGGCAAATTCCTAAGGTCATGACCTTAGGAAATAATTTTTTTCTATGAATTTTAAAATTGGCAAATTCCTAAGGTCATGACCTTAGGAAATAAATTTTCTATGATTTTTAAAATTTTAAAATTCCTAAGGTCATGACCTTAGGAAATAAATTTTTTATAAATTTTAAAATTGGCAAATTCCTATGGTCATGACCTTAGGAAATAAATTTTCTATGAATTTTAAAATTGGCATGACCTTAGGAAATAAATGTTTTATAAATTTGAAAATTTTCAAATTCCTAAGGTCATGACCTTAGGAAATAAATTTTTTATGAATTTTAAAATTGGCAAATTCCTAAGGTCATGACCTTAGGAAATAAATTTTCTATGAATTTTAAAATTGGCAAATTCCTAAGGTCATGACCTTAGGAAATAAATTTTCTATGAATTTTAAAATTGGCAAATTCCTAAGGTCATGACCTTAGGAAATAAATTTTCTATGAATTTTAAAATTGGCAAATTCCTAAGGTCATGACCTTAGGAAATAAATTTTTTATAAATTTTAAAATTTTCAAATTCCTAAGGTCATGACCTTAGGAAATAAATTTTCTATGAATTTTAAAATTGGCAAATTCCTAAGGTCATGACCTTAGGAAATAAATTTTTTATAAATTTTAAAATTTTTAAATTCCTAAGGTCATGACCTTAGGAAATAAATTTTTTATGAATTTTAAAATTGGCAAATTCCTAAGGTCATGACCTTAGGAAATAAATTTTCTATGAATTTTAAAATTGGCAAATTCCTAAGGTCATGACCTTAGGAAATAAATTTTCTATGAATTTTAAAATTGGCAAATTCCTAAGGTCATGACCTTAGGAAATAAATTTTTTATAAATTTTAAAATTTTCAAATTCCTAAGGTCATGACCTTAGGAAATAAATTTTCTATGAATTTTAAAATTGGCAAATTCCTAAGGTCATGACCTTAGGAAATAAATTTTTTATGAATTTTAAAATTGGTAAATTCCTAAGGTCATGACCTTAGGAAATAAATTTTCTATGAATTTTAAAATTGGCAAATTCCTAAGGTCATGACCTTAGGAAATAAATTTTCTATGAATTTTAAAATTGGCAAATTCCTAAGGTCATGACCTTAGGAAATAAATTTTTTATAAATTTTAAAATTTTCAAATTCCTAAGGTCATGACCTTAGGAAATAAATTTTTTATGAATTTTAAATTTGGCAAATTCCTAAGGTCATGACCTTAGGAAATAAATTTTTTATAAATTTTAAAATTTTCAAATTCCTAAGGTCATGACCTTAGGAAATAAATTTTCTATGAATTTTAAAATTGGCAAATTCCTAAGGTCATGACCTTAGGAAATAAATTTTCTATGAATTTTAAAATTGGCAAATTCCTAAGGTCATGACCTTAGGAAATAAATTTTCTATGAATTTTAAAATTGGCAAATTCCTAAGGTCATGACCTTAGGAAATAAATCTTCTATGAATTTTAAAATTGGCAAATTCCTAAGGTCATGACCTTAGGAAATAAATTTTCTATAAATTTTAAAATTGGCAAATTCCTAAGGTCATGACCTTAGGAAATAAATTTTTTATGAATTTTAAAATTGGCAAATTCCTAAGGTCATGACCTTAGGAAATAAATTTTTTATAAATTTTTAAAATTTTCAAATTCCTAAGGTCATGACCTTAGGAAATAAATTTTCTATGAATTTTAAAATTGGCAAATTCCTAAGGTCATGACCTTAGGAAATAAATTTTCTATGAATTTTAAAATTGGCAAATTCCTAAGGTCATGACCTTAGGAAATAAATTTTCTATGAATTTTAAAATTGGTAAATTCCTAAGGTCATGACCTTAGGAAATAAATTTTCTATGAATTTTAAAATTGGCAAATTCCTTAGGTCATGACCTTAGGAAATAAATTTTTTATGAATTTTAAAATTGGTAAATTCCTAAGGTCATGACCTTAGGAAATAAATTTTTTATAAATTTTAAAATTTTCAAATTCCTAAGGTCATGACCTTAGGAAATAAATTTTCTATGAATTTTAAAATTGGCAAATTCCTAAGGTCATGACCTTAGGAAATAAATTTTTTATAAATTTTAAAATTTTCAAATTCCTAAGGTCATGACCTTAGGAAATAAATTTTCTATGAATTTTAAAATTGGCAAATTACTAAGGTCATGACCTTAGGAAATAAATTTTCTATGAATTTTAAAATTGGCAAATTCCTAAGGTCATGACCTTAGGAAATAAATTTTCTATGAATTTTAAAATTGGTAAATTCCTAAGGTCATGACCTTAGGAAATAAATTTTCTATGAATTTTAAAATTGGCAAATTCCTAAGGTCATGACCTTAGGAAATAAATTTTCTATGAATTTTAAAATTGGCAAATTCCTAAGGTCATGACCTTAGGAAATAAATTTTTTATAAATTTTAAAATTTTCAAATTCCTAAGGTCATGACCTTAGGAAATAATTTTTTTATGAATTTTAAAATTGGCAAATTCCTAAGGTCATGACCTTAGGAAATAAATTTTTTATAAATTTTTAAAATTTTCAAATTCCTAAGGTCATGACCTTAGGAAATAAATTTTCTATGAATTTTAAAATTGGCAAATTCCTAAGGTCATGACCTTAGGAAATAAATTTTCTATGAATTTTAAAATTTTCAAATTCCTAAGGTCATGACCTTAGGAAATAAATTTTTTATGAATTTTAAAATTGGCAAATTCCTAAGGTCATGACCTTAGGAAATAAATTTTTTATAAATTTTAAAATTGGCAAATTCCTAAGGTCATGACCTTAGGAAATAAATTTTTTATGAATTTTAAAATTGGTAAATTCCTAAGGTCATGACCTTAGGAAATAAATTTTCTATGAATTTTAAAATTGGCAAATTCCTAAGGTCATGACCTTAGGAAATAAATTTTTTATAAATTTTAAAATTTTCAAATTCCTAAGGTCATGACCTTAGGAAATAAATTTTTTATGAATTTTAAAATTGGCAAATTCCTAAGGTCATGACCTTAGGAAATAAATTTTCTATGAATTTTAAAATTGGCAAATTCCTAAGGTCATGACCTTAGGAAATAAATTTTCTATGATTTTTAAAATTTTAAAATTCCTAAGGTCATGACCTTAGGAAATATATTTTTTATAAATTTTAAAATTGGCAAATTCCTATGGTCATGACCTTAGGAAATAAATTTTCTATGAATTTTAAAATTGGCAAATTCCTAAGGTCATGACCTTAGGAAATAAATTTGTTATGAATTTTAAAATTGGTAAATTCCTAAGGTCATGACCTTAGGAAATAAATTTTCTATGAATTTTAAAATTGGCAAATTCCTAAGGTCATGACCTTAGGAAATAAATTTTTTATAAATTTTAAAATTTTCAAATTCCTAAGGTCATGACCTTAGGAAATAAATTTTCTATGAATTTTAAAATTGGCAAATTCCTAAGGTCATGACCTTAGGAAATGAATTTTTTATAAATTTTAAAATTTTCAAATTCCTAAGGTCATGACCTTAGGAAATAAATTTTTTATGAATTTTAAAATTGGCAAATTCCTAAGGTCATGACCTTAGGAAATAAATTTTCTATGAATTTTAAAATTGGCAAATTCCTAAGGTCATGACCTTAGGAAATAAATTTTCTATGATTTTTAAAATTGTCAAATTCCTAAGGTCATGACCTTAGGAAATAAATTTTCTATGAATTTTAAAATTGGCAAATTCCTAAGGTCATGACCTTAGGAAATAAATTTTTTCTATGAATTTTAAAATTGGCAAATTCCTAAGGTCATGACCTTAGGAAATAAATTTTCTATGATTTTTAAAATTTTCAAATTCCTAAGGTCATGACCTTAGGAAATAAATTTTCTATGAATTTTAAAATTGGCAAATTCCTAAGGTCATGACCTTAGGAAATAAATGTTTTATAAATTTTAAAATTGGCAAATTCCTAAGGTCATGACCTTAGGAAATAAATTTTTTGTGAATTTTAAAATTGGTAAATTCCTAAGGTCATGACCTTAGGAAATAAATTTTCTATGAATTTTAAAATTGGCAAATTCCTAAGGTCATGACCTTAGGAAATAAATTTTCTATGAATTTTAAAATTGGCAAATTCCTAAGGTCATGACCTTAGGAAATAAATTTTCTATGAATTTTAAAATTGGCAAATTCCTAAGGTCATGACCTTAGGAAATAAATGTTTTATAAATTTTAAAATTGGCAAATTCCTAAGGTCATGACCTTAGGAAATAAATTTTTTGTGAATTTTAAAATTGGTAAATTCCTAAGGTCATGACCTTAGGAAATAAATTTTCTATGAATTTTAAAATTGGCAAATTCCTAAGGTCATGACCTTAGGAAATAAATTTTCTATGAATTTTAAAATTGGCAAATTCCTAAGGTCATGACCTTAGGAAATAAATTTTCTATGAATTTTAAAATTGGCAAATTCCTAAGGTCATGACCTTAGGAAATAAATGTTTTATAAATTTTAAAATTGGCAAATTCCTAAGGTCATGACCTTAGGAAATAAATTTTTTGTGAATTTTAAAATTGGTAAATTCCTAAGGTCATGACCTTAGGAAATAAATTTTCTATGAATTTTAAAATTGGCAAATTCCTAAGGTCATGACCTTAGGAAATAAATTTTCTATGAATTTTAAAATTGGCAAATTCCTAAGGTCATGACCTTAGGAAATAAATTTTCTATGAATTTTAAAATTGGCAAATTCCTAAGGTCATGACCTTAGGAAATAAATGTTTTATAAATTTTAAAATTGGCAAATTCCTAAGGTCATGACCTTAGGAAATAAATTTTTTGTGAATTTTAAAATTGGTAAATTCCTAAGGTCATGACCTTAGGAAATAAATGTTTTATAAATTTTAAAATTTTCAAATTCCTAAGGTCATGACCTTAGGAAATAAATTTTCTATGAATTTTAAAATTGGCAAATTCCTAAGGTCATGACCTTAGGAAATAAATTTTCTATGAATTTTAAAATTGGCAAATTCCTAAGGTCATGACCTTAGGAAATAAATTTTCTATGAATTTTAAAATTTTCAAATTCCTAAGGTCATGACCTTAGGAAATAAATTTTCTATGAATTTTAAAATTGGCAAATTCCTAAGGTCATGACCTTAGGAAATAAATTTTCTATGAATTTTAAAATTGGCAAATTCCTAAGGTCATGACCTTAGGAAATAAATGTTTTATAAATTTTAAAATTTTCAAATTCCTAAGGTCATGACCTTAGGAAATAAATTTTTTATGAATTTTAAAATTGGCAAATTCCTAAGGTCATGACCTTAGGAAATAAATTTTCTATGAATTTTAAAATTGGCAAATTCCTAAGGTCATGACCTTAGGAAATAAATTTTTTATAAATTTTAAAATTTTCAAATTCCTAAGGTCATGACCTTAGGAAATAAATTTTCTATGAATTTTAAAATTGGCAAATTCCTAAGGTCATGACCTTAGGAAATAAATTTTTTATGAATTTTAAAATTGGCAAATTCCTAAGGTCATGACCTTAGGAAATAAATTTTCTATGAATTTTAAAATTGGCAAATTCCTAAGGTCATGACCTTAGGAAATAAATTTTCTATGAATTTTAAAATTGGCAAATTCCTAAGGTCATGACCTTAGGAAATAAATGTTTTATAAATTTTAAAATTTTCAAATTCCTAAGGTCATGACCTTAGGAAATAAATTTTTTGTGAATTTTAAAATTGGTAAATTCCTAAGGTCATGACCTTAGGAAATAAATTTTCTATGAATTTTAAAATTGGCAAATTCCTAAGGTCATGACCTTAGGAAATAAATTTTCTATGAATTTTAAAATTGGCAAATTCCTAAGGTCATGACCTTAGGAAATAAATTTTTTATAAATTTTAAAATTTTCAAATTCCTAAGGTCATGACCTTAGGAAATAAATTTTCTATGAATTTTAAAATTGGCAAATTCCTAAGGTCATGACCTTAGGAAATAAATTTTTTATGAATTTTAAAATTGGCAAATTCCTAAGGTCATGACCTTAGGAAATAAATTTTCTATGAATTTTAAAATTGGCAAATTCCTAAGGTCATGACCTTAGGAAATAAATTTTTTATAAATTTTAAAATTTTCAAATTCCTAAGGTCATGACCTTAGGAAATAAATTTTTTATAAATTTTAAAATTGGCAAATTCCTAAGGTCATGACCTTAGGAAATAAATTTTCTATGAATTTTAAAATTGGCAAATTCCTAAGGTCATGACCTTAGGAAATAAATTTTTTATGAATTTTAAAATTGGCAAATTCCTAAGGTCATGACCTTAGGAAATAAATGTTTTATAAATTTTAAAATTTTCAAATTCCTAAGGTCATGACCTTAGGAAATAAATTTTCTATGAATTTTAAAATTGGCAAATTCCTAAGGTCATGACCTTAGGAAATAAATTTTCTATGAATTTTAAAATTGGCAAATTCCTAAGGTCATGACCTTAGGAAATAAATTTTTTATAAATTTTAAAATTGGCAAATTCCTAAGGTCATGACCTTAGGAAATAAATTTTCTATGAATTTTAAAATTGGCAAATTCCTAAGGTCATGACCTTAGGAAATAAATTTTTTATGAATTTTAAAATTGGCAAATTCCTAAGGTCATGACCTTAGGAAATAAATGTTTTATAAATTTTAAAATTTTCAAATTCCTAAGGTCATGACCTTAGGAAATAAATTTTCTATGAATTTTAAAATTGGCAAATTCCTAAGGTCATGACCTTAGGAAATAAATTTTCTATGAATTTTAAAATTGGCAAATTCCTAAGGTCATGACCTTAGGAAATAAATTTTTTATAAATTTTAAAATTGACAAATTCCTAAGGTCATGACCTTAGGAAATAAATTTTCTATGAATTTTAAAATTGGCAAATTCCTAAGGTCATGACCTTAGGAAATAAATTTTTTATGAATTTTAAAATTGGCAAATTCCTAAGGTCATGACCTTAGGAAATAAATTTTTTATAAATTTTAAAATTTTCAAATTCCTAAGGTCATGACCTTAGGAAATAAATTTTCTATGAATTTTAAAATTGGCAAATTCCTAAGGTCATGACCTTAGGAAATAAATGTTTTATAAATTTTAAAATTTTCAAATTCCTAAGGTCATGACCTTAGGAAATAAATTTTTTATGAATTTTAAAATTGGCAAATTCCTAAGGTCATGACCTTAGGAAATAAATTTTCTATGAATTTTAAAATTGGCAAATTCCTAAGGTCATGACCTTAGGAAATAAATGTTTTATAAATTTTAAAATTTTCAAATTCCTAAGGTCATGACCTTAGGAAATAAATTTTCTATGAATTTTAAAATTGGCAAATTCCTAAGGTCATGACCTTAGGAAATAAATTTTTTATGAATTTTAAAATTGGTAAATTCCTAAGGTCATGACCTTAGGAAATAAATTTTCTATGAATTTTAAAATTGGCAAATTCCTAAGGTCATGACCTTAGGAAATAAATTTTCTATGAATTTTAAAATTGGCAAATTCCTAAGGTCATGACCTTAGGAAATAAATTTTTTATAAATTTTAAAATTTTCAAATTCCTAAGGTCATGACCTTAGGAAATAAATTTTCTATGAATTTTAAAATTGGCAAATTCCTAAGGTCATGACCTTAGGAAATAAATTTTTTATAAATTTTAAAATTTTCAAATTCCTAAGGTCATGACCTTAGGAAATAAATTTTCTATGAATTTTAAAATTGGCAAATTCCTAAGGTCATGACCTTAGGAAATAAATTTTTTATGAATTTTAAAATTGGCAAATTCCTAAGGTCATGACCTTAGGAAATAAATGTTTTATAAATTTTAAAATTTTCAAATTCCTAAGGTCATGACCTTAGGAAATAAATTTTCTATGAATTTTAAAATTGGCAAATTCCTAAGGTCATGACCTTAGGAAATAAATTTTCTATGAATTTTAAAATTGGCAAATTCCTAAGGTCATGACCTTAGGAAATAAATTTTCTATGAATTTTAAAATTTTCAAATTCCTAAGGTCATGACCTTAGGAAATAAATTTTCTATGAATTTTAAAATTGGCAAATTCCTAAGGTCATGACCTTAGGAAATAAATTTTCTATGAATTTTAAAATTGGCAAATTCCTAAGGTCATGACCTTAGGAAATAAATTTTCTATGAATTTTAAAATTGGCAAATTCCTAAGGTCATGACCTTAGGAAATAAATTTTCTATGAATTTTAAAATTTTCAAATTCCTAAGGTCATGACCTTAGGAAATAAATTTTCTATGAATTTTAAAATTGGCAAATTCCTAAGGTCATGACCTTAGGAAATAAATTTTCTATGAATTTTAAAATTGGCAAATTCCTAAGGTCATGACCTTAGGAAATAAATGTTTTATAAATTTTAAAATTTTCAAATTCCTAAGGTCATGACCTTAGGAAATAAATTTTTTATGAATTTTAAAATTGGCAAATTCCTAAGGTCATGACCTTAGGAAATAAATTTTCTATGAATTTTAAAATTGGCAAATTCCTAAGGTCATGACCTTAGGAAATAAATTTTTTATAAATTTTAAAATTTTCAAATTCCTAAGGTCATGACCTTAGGAAATAAATTTTCTATGAATTTTAAAATTGGCAAATTCCTAAGGTCATGACCTTAGGAAATAAATTTTTTATGAATTTTAAAATTGGCAAATTCCTAAGGTCATGACCTTAGGAAATAAATTTTCTATGAATTTTAAAATTGGCAAATTCCTAAGGTCATGACCTTAGGAAATAAATTTTTTATAAATTTTAAAATTTTCAAATTCCTAAGGTCATGACCTTAGGAAATAAATTTTTTATAAATTTTAAAATTGGCAAATTCCTAAGGTCATGACCTTAGGAAATAAATTTTCTATGAATTTTAAAATTGGCAAATTCCTAAGGTCATGACCTTAGGAAATAAATTTTTTATGAATTTTAAAATTGGCAAATTCCTAAGGTCATGACCTTAGGAAATAAATGTTTTATAAATTTTAAAATTTTCAAATTCCTAAGGTCATGACCTTAGGAAATAAATTTTCTATGAATTTTAAAATTGGCAAATTCCTAAGGTCATGACCTTAGGAAATAAATTTTTTATAAATTTTAAAATTGGCAAATTCCTAAGGTCATGACCTTAGGAAATAAATTTTCTATGAATTTTAAAATTGGCAAATTCCTAAGGTCATGACCTTAGGAAATAAATTTTTTATGAATTTTAAAATTGGCAAATTCCTAAGGTCATGACCTTAGGAAATAAATGTTTTATAAATTTTAAAATTTTCAAATTCCTAAGGTCATGACCTTAGGAAATAAATTTTCTATGAATTTTAAAATTGGCAAATTCCTAAGGTCATGACCTTAGGAAATAAATTTTTTATAAATTTTAAAATTTTCAAATTCCTAAGGTCATGACCTTAGGAAATAAATTTTCTATGAATTTTAAAATTGGCAAATTCCTAAGGTCATGACCTTAGGAAATAAATTTTCTATGAATTTTAAAATTGGCAAATTCCTAAGGTCATGACCTTAGGAAATAAATGTTTTATAAATTTTAAAATTTTCAAATTCCTAAGGTCATGACCTTAGGAAATAAATTTTTTATGAATTTTAAAATTGGCAAATTCCTAAGGTCATGACCTTAGGAAATAAATTTTCTATGAATTTTAAAATTGGCAAATTCCTAAGGTCATGACCTTAGGAAATAAATTTTTTATAAATTTTAAAATTTTCAAATTCCTAAGGTCATGACCTTAGGAAATAAATTTTCTATGAATTTTAAAATTGGCAAATTCCTAAGGTCATGACCTTAGGAAATAAATTTTTTATGAATTTTAAAATTGGTAAATTCCTAAGGTCATGACCTTAGGAAATAAATTTTCTATGAATTTTAAAATTGGCAAATTCCTAAGGTCATGACCTTAGGAAATAAATTTTTTATAAATTTTAAAATTTTCAAATTCCTAAGGTCATGACCTTAGGAAATAAATTTTTTGTGAATTTTAAAATTGGTAAATTCCTAAGGTCATGACCTTAGGAAATAAATTTTCTATGAATTTTAAAATTGGCAAATTCCTAAGGTCATGACCTTAGGAAATAAATTTTCTATGAATTTTAAAATTGGCAAATTCCTAAGGTCATGACCTTAGGAAATAAATTTTTTATAAATTTTAAAATTTTCAAATTCCTAAGGTCATGACCTTAGGAAATAAATTTTCTATGAATTTTAAAATTGGCAAATTCCTAAGGTCATGACCTTAGGAAATAAATTTTTTATGAATTTTAAAATTGGCAAATTCCTAAGGTCATGACCTTAGGAAATAAATTTTCTATGAATTTTAAAATTGGCAAATTCCTAAGGTCATGACCTTAGGAAATAAATTTTTTATAAATTTTAAAATTTTCAAATTCCTAAGGTCATGACCTTAGGAAATAAATTTTTTATAAATTTTAAAATTGGCAAATTCCTAAGGTCATGACCTTAGGAAATAAATTTTCTATGAATTTTAAAATTGGCAAATTCCTAAGGTCATGACCTTAGGAAATAAATTTTTTATGAATTTTAAAATTGGCAAATTCCTAAGGTCATGACCTTAGGAAATAAATGTTTTATAAATTTTAAAATTTTCAAATTCCTAAGGTCATGACCTTAGGAAATAAATTTTCTATGAATTTTAAAATTGGCAAATTCCTAAGGTCATGACCTTAGGAAATAAATTTTCTATGAATTTTAAAATTGGCAAATTCCTAAGGTCATGACCTTAGGAAATAAATTTTTTATAAATTTTAAAATTGGCAAATTCCTAAGGTCATGACCTTAGGAAATAAATTTTCTATGAATTTTAAAATTGGCAAATTCCTAAGGTCATGACCTTAGGAAATAAATTTTTTATGAATTTTAAAATTGGCAAATTCCTAAGGTCATGACCTTAGGAAATAAATGTTTTATAAATTTTAAAATTTTCAAATTCCTAAGGTCATGACCTTAGGAAATAAATTTTCTATGAATTTTAAAATTGGCAAATTCCTAAGGTCATGACCTTAGGAAATAAATTTTTTATAAATTTTAAAATTTTCAAATTCCTAAGGTCATGACCTTAGGAAATAAATTTTCTATGAATTTTAAAATTGGCAAATTCCTAAGGTCATGACCTTAGGAAATAAATTTTCTATGAATTTTAAAATTGGCAAATTCCTAAGGTCATGACCTTAGGAAATAAATGTTTTATAAATTTTAAAATTTTCAAATTCCTAAGGTCATGACCTTAGGAAATAAATTTTTTATGAATTTTAAAATTGGCAAATTCCTAAGGTCATGACCTTAGGAAATAAATTTTCTATGAATTTTAAAATTGGCAAATTCCTAAGGTCATGACCTTAGGAAATAAATTTTTTATAAATTTTAAAATTTTCAAATTCCTAAGGTCATGACCTTAGGAAATAAATTTTCTATGAATTTTAAAATTGGCAAATTCCTAAGGTCATGACCTTAGGAAATAAATTTTTTATGAATTTTAAAATTGGTAAATTCCTAAGGTCATGACCTTAGGAAATAAATTTTCTATGAATTTTAAAATTGGCAAATTCCTAAGGTCATGACCTTAGGAAATAAATTTTTTATAAATTTTAAAATTTTCAAATTCCTAAGGTCATGACCTTAGGAAATAAATTTTCTATGAATTTTAAAATTGGCAAATTCCTAAGGTCATGACCTTAGGAAATAAATTTTTTATGAATTTTAAAATTGGTAAATTCTTAAGGTCATGACCTTAGGAAATAAATTTTCTATGAATTTTAAAATTGGCAAATTCCTAAGGTCATGACCTTAGGAAATAAATTTTCTATGAATTTTAAAATTGGCAAATTCCTAAGGTCATGACCTTAGGAAATAAATTTTTTATAAATTTTAAAATTTTCAAATTCCTAAGGTCATGACCTTAGGAAATAAATTTTCTATGAATTTTAAAATTGGCAAATTCCTAAGGTCATGACCTTAGGAAATAAATTTTTTATAAATTTTAAAATTGGCAAATTCCTAAGGTCATGACCTTAGGAAATAAATTTTTTATAAATTTTAAAATTGGCAAATTCCTAAGGTCATGACCTTAGGAAATAAATTTTCTATGAATTTTAAAATTGGCAAATTCCTAAGGTCATGACCTTAGGAAATAAATTTTTTATGAATTTTAAAATTGGCAAATTCCTAAGGTCATGACCTTAGGAAATAAATGTTTTATAAATTTTAAAATTTTCAAATTCCTAAGGTCATGACCTTAGGAAATAAATTTTCTATGAATTTTAAAATTGGCAAATTCCTAAGGTCATGACCTTAGGAAATAAATTTTCTATGAATTTTAAAATTGGCAAATTCCTAAGGTCATGACCTTAGGAAATAAATTTTTTATAAATTTTAAAATTGACAAATTCCTAAGGTCATGACCTTAGGAAATAAATTTTCTATGAATTTTAAAATTGGCAAATTCCTAAGGTCATGACCTTAGGAAATAAATTTTTTATGAATTTTAAAATTGGCAAATTCCTAAGGTCATGACCTTAGGAAATAAATTTTTTATAAATTTTAAAATTTTCAAATTCCTAAGGTCATGACCTTAGGAAATAAATTTTCTATGAATTTTAAAATTGGCAAATTCCTAAGGTCATGACCTTAGGAAATAAATGTTTTATAAATTTTAAAATTTTCAAATTCCTAAGGTCATGACCTTAGGAAATAAATTTTTTATGAATTTTAAAATTGGCAAATTCCTAAGGTCATGACCTTAGGAAATAAATTTTCTATGAATTTTAAAATTGGCAAATTCCTAAGGTCATGACCTTAGGAAATAAATTTTTTATAAATTTTAAAATTTTCAAATTCCTAAGGTCATGACCTTAGGAAATAAATTTTCTATGAATTTTAAAATTGGCAAATTCCTAAGGTCATGACCTTAGGAAATAAATTTTCTATGAATTTTAAAATTGGCAAATTCCTAAGGTCATGACCTTAGGAAATAAATTTTTTATAAATTTTAAAATTTTCAAATTCCTAAGGTCATGACCTTAAGAAATAAATTTTCTATGAATTTTAAAATTGGCAAATTCCTAAGGTCATGACCTTAGGAAATAAATTTTTTATAAATTTTAAAATTTTCAAATTCCTAAGGTCATGACCTTAGGAAATAAATTTTCTATGAATTTTAAAATTGGCAAATTCCTAAGGTCATGACCTTAGGAAATAAATTTTTTATGAATTTTAAATTTGGCAAATTCCTAAGGTCATGACCTTAGGAAATAAATGTTTTATAAATTTTAAAATTTTCAAATTCCTAAGGTCATGACCTTAGGAAATAAATTTTCTATGAATTTTAAAATTGGCAAATTCCTAAGGTCATGACCTTAGGAAATAAATTTTCTATGAATTTTAAAATTGGCAAATTCCTAAGGTCATGACCTTAGGAAATAAATTTTCTATGAATTTTAAAATTTTCAAATTCCTAAGGTCATGACCTTAGGAAATAAATTTTCTATGAATTTTAAAATTGGCAAATTCCTAAGGTCATGACCTTAGGAAATAAATTTTCTATGAATTTTAAAATTGGCAAATTCCTAAGGTCATGACCTTAGGAAATAAATGTTTTATAAATTTTAAAATTTTCAAATTCCTAAGGTCATGACCTTAGGAAATAAATTTTTTATGAATTTTAAAATTGGCAAATTCCTAAGGTCATGACCTTAGGAAATAAATTTTCTATGAATTTTAAAATTGGCAAATTCCTAAGGTCATGACCTTAGGAAATAAATTTTCTATGAATTTTAAAATTGGCAAATTCCTAAGGTCATGACCTTAGGAAATAAATGTTTTATAAATTTTAAAATTTTCAAATTCCTAAGGTCATGACCTTAGGAAATAAATTTTTTATGAATTTTAAAATTGGCAAATTCCTAAGGTCATGACCTTAGGAAATAAATTTTCTATGAATTTTAAAATTGGCAAATTCCTAAGGTCATGACCTTAGGAAATAAATTTTTTATAAATTTTAAAATTTTCAAATTCCTAAGGTCATGACCTTAGGAAATAAATTTTCTATGAATTTTAAAATTGGCAAATTCCTAAGGTCATGACCTTAGGAAATAAATTTTTTGTGAATTTTAAAATTGGTAAATTCCTAAGGTCATGACCTTAGGAAATAAATTTTCTATGAATTTTAAAATTGGCAAATTCCTAAGGTCATGACCTTAGGAAATAAATTTTCTATGAATTTTAAAATTGGCAAATTCCTAAGGTCATGACCTTAGGAAATAAATTTTTTATAAATTTTAAAATTTTCAAATTCCTAAGGTCATGACCTTAGGAAATAAATTTTCTATGAATTTTAAAATTGGCAAATTCCTAAGGTCATGACCTTAGGAAATAAATTTTTTATGAATTTTAAAATTGGCAAATTCCTAAGGTCATGACCTTAGGAAATAAATTTTCTATGAATTTTAAAATTGGCAAATTCCTAAGGTCATGACCTTAGGAAATAAATTTTTTATAAATTTTAAAATTTTCAAATTCCTAAGGTCATGACCTTAGGAAATAAATTTTTTATAAATTTTAAAATTGGCAAATTCCTAAGGTCATGACCTTAGGAAATAAATTTTCTATGAATTTTAAAATTGGCAAATTCCTAAGGTCATGACCTTAGGAAATAAATTTTTTATGAATTTTAAAATTGGCAAATTCCTAAGGTCATGACCTTAGGAAATAAATGTTTTATAAATTTTAAAATTTTCAAATTCCTAAGGTCATGACCTTAGGAAATAAATTTTCTATGAATTTTAAAATTGGCAAATTCCTAAGGTCATGACCTTAGGAAATAAATTTTTTATAAATTTTAAAATTGGCAAATTCCTAAGGTCATGACCTTAGGAAATAAATTTTCTATGAATTTTAAAATTGGCAAATTCCTAAGGTCATGACCTTAGGAAATAAATTTTTTATGAATTTTAAAATTGGCAAATTCCTAAGGTCATGACCTTAGGAAATAAATGTTTTATAAATTTTAAAATTTTCAAATTCCTAAGGTCATGACCTTAGGAAATAAATTTTCTATGAATTTTAAAATTGGCAAATTCCTAAGGTCATGACCTTAGGAAATAAATTTTTTATAAATTTTAAAATTTTCAAATTCCTAAGGTCATGACCTTAGGAAATAAATTTTCTATGAATTTTAAAATTGGCAAATTCCTAAGGTCATGACCTTAGGAAATAAATTTTCTATGAATTTTAAAATTGGCAAATTCCTAAGGTCATGACCTTAGGAAATAAATGTTTTATAAATTTTAAAATTTTCAAATTCCTAAGGTCATGACCTTAGGAAATAAATTTTTTATGAATTTTAAAATTGGCAAATTCCTAAGGTCATGACCTTAGGAAATAAATTTTCTATGAATTTTAAAATTGGCAAATTCCTAAGGTCATGACCTTAGGAAATAAATTTTTTATAAATTTTAAAATTTTCAAATTCCTAAGGTCATGACCTTAGGAAATAAATTTTCTATGAATTTTAAAATTGGCAAATTCCTAAGGTCATGACCTTAGGAAATAAATTTTTTATGAATTTTAAAATTGGTAAATTCCTAAGGTCATGACCTTAGGAAATAAATTTTCTATGAATTTTAAAATTGGCAAATTCCTAAGGTCATGACCTTAGGAAATAAATTTTTTATAAATTTTAAAATTTTCAAATTCCTAAGGTCATGACCTTAGGAAATAAATTTTTTATGAATTTTAAAATTGGTAAATTCCTAAGGTCATGACCTTAGGAAATAAATTTTCTATGAATTTTAAAATTGGCAAATTCCTAAGGTCATGACCTTAGGAAATAAATTTTTTATGAATTTTAAAATTGGCAAATTCCTAAGGTCATGACCTTAGGAAATAAATTTTCAATGAATTTTAAAATTGGCAAATTCCTAAGGTCATGACCTTAGGAAATAAATTTTCTATGAATTTTAAAATTGGCAAATTCCTAAGGTCATGACCTTAGGAAATAAATTTTTTATGAATTTTAAAATTGGTAAATTCCTAAGGTCATGACCTTAGGAAATAAATTTTCTATGAATTTTAAAATTGGCAAATTCCTAAGGTCATGACCTTAGGAAATAAATTTTTTATAAATTTTAAAATTTTCAAATTCCTAAGGTCATGACCTTAGGAAATAAATTTTTTCTGAATTTTAAAATTGGTAAATTCCTAAGGTCATGACCTTAGGAAATAAATTTTCTATGAATTTTAAAATTGGCAAATTCCTAAGGTCATGACCTTAGGAAATAAATTTTCTATGAATTTTAAAATTGGCAAATTCCTAAGGTCATGACCTTAGGAAATAAATTTTTTATAAATTTTAAAATTTTCAAATTCCTAAGGTCATGACCTTAGGAAATAAATTTTCTATGAATTTTAAAATTGGCAAATTCCTAAGGTCATGACCTTAGGAAATAAATTTTTTATGAATTTTAAAATTGGCAAATTCCTAAGGTCATGACCTTAGGAAATAAATTATCTATGAATTTTAAAATTGGCAAATTCCTAAGGTCATGACCTTAGGAAATAAATGTTTTATAAATTTTAAAATTTTCAAATTCCTAAGGTCATGACCTTAGGAAATAAATTTTTTGTGAATTTTAAAATTGGTAAATTCCTAAGGTCATGACCTTAGGAAATAAATTTTCTATGAATTTTAAAATTGGCAAATTCCTAAGGTCATGACCTTAGGAAATAAATTTTTTATGAATTTTAAAATTGGCAAATTCCTAAGGTCATGACCTTAGGAAATAAATTTTCAATGAATTTTAAAATTGGCAAATTCCTAAGGTCATGACCTTAGGAAATAAATTTTCTATGAATTTTAAAATTGGCAAATTCCTAAGGTCATGACCTTAGGAAATAAATTTTTTGTGAATTTTAAAATTGGTAAATTCCTAAGGTCATGACCTTAGGAAATAAATTTTCTATGAATTTTAAAATTGGCAAATTCCTAAGGTCATGACCTTAGGAAATAAATTTTCTATGAATTTTAAAATTGGCAAATTCCTAAGGTCATGACCTTAGGAAATAAATTTTTTATAAATTTTAAAATTTTCAAATTCCTAAGGTCATGACCTTAGGAAATAAATTTTCTATGAATTTTAAAATTGGCAAATTCCTAAGGTCATGACCTTAGGAAATAAATTTTTTATGAATTTTAAAATTGGCAAATTCCTAAGGTCATGACCTTAGGAAATAAATTTTTTATAAATTTTAAAATTTTCAAATTCCTAAGGTCATGACCTTAGGAAATAAATTTTCTATGAATTTTAAAATTGGCAAATTCCTAAGGTCATGACCTTAGGAAATAAATTTTCTATGAATTTTAAAATTGGCAAATTCCTAAGGTCATGACCTTAGGAAATAAATTTTTTATAAATTTTAAAATTGGCAAATTCCTAAGGTCATGACCTTAGGAAATAAATTTTCTATGAATTTTAAAATTGGCAAATTCCTAAGGTCATGACCTTAGGAAATAAATTTTTTATGAATTTTAAAATTGGCAAATTCCTAAGGTCATGACCTTAGGAAATAAATGTTTTATAAATTTTAAAATTTTCAAATTCCTAAGGTCATGACCTTAGGAAATAAATTTTCTATGAATTTTAAAATTGGCAAATTCCTAAGGTCATGACCTTAGGAAATAAATTTTCTATGAATTTTAAAATTGGCAAATTCCTAAGGTCATGACCTTAGGAAATAAATTTTCTATGAATTTTAAAATTTTCAAATTCCTAAGGTCATGACCTTAGGAAATAAATTTTCTATGAATTTTAAAATTGGCAAATTCCTAAGGTCATGACCTTAGGAAATAAATTTTCTATGAATTTTAAAATTGGCAAATTCCTAAGGTCATGACCTTAGGAAATAAATGTTTTATAAATTTTAAAATTTTCAAATTTCTAAGGTCATGACCTTAGGAAATAAATTTTTTGTGAATTTTAAAATTGGTAAATTCCTAAGGTCATTACCTTAGGAAATAAATTTTCTATGAATTTTAAAATTGGCAAATTCCTAAGGTCATGACCTTAGGAAATAAATTTTCTATGAATTTTAAAATTGGCAAATTCCTAAGGTCATGACCTTAGGAAATAAATTTTTTATGAATTTTAAAATTGGCAAATTCCTAAGGTCATGACCTTAGGAAATAAATTTTCTATGAATTTTAAAATTGGCAAATTCCTAAGGTCATGACCTTAGGAAATAAATTTTCTATGAATTTTAAAATTGGCAAATTCCTAAGGTCATGACCTTAGGAAATAAATTTTCTATGAATTTTAAAATTGGCAAATTCCTAAGGTCATGACCTTAGGAAATAAATTTTCTATGAATTTTAAAATTGGCAAATTCCTAAGGTCATGACCTTAGGAAATAAATTTTCTATGAATTTTAAAATTGGCAAATTCCTAAGGTCATGACCTTAGGAAATAAATTTTTTATGAATTTTAAAATTGGCAAATTCCTAAGGTCATGACCTTAGGAAATAAATGTTTTATAAATTTTAAAATTTTCAAATTCCTAAGGTCATGACCTTAGGAAATAAATTTTCTATGAATTTTAAAATTGGCAAATTCCTAAGGTCATGACCTTAGGAAATAAATTTTTTATAAATTTTAAAATTTTCAAATTCCTAAGGTCATGACCTTAGGAAATAAATTTTCTATGAATTTTAAAATTGGCAAATTCCTAAGGTCATGACCTTAGGAAATAAATTTTTTATGAATTTTAAAATTGGCAAATTCCTAAGGTCATGACCTTAGGAAATAAATTTTCTATGAATTTTAAAATTGGCAAATTCCTAAGGTCATGACCTTAGGAAATAATTTTTTTCTATGAATTTTAAAATTGGCAAATTCCTAAGGTCATGACCTTAGGAAATAAATTTTCTATGATTTTTAAAATTTTAAAATTCCTAAGGTCATGACCTTAGGAAATAAATTTTTTATAAATTTTAAAATTGGCAAATTCCTATGGTCATGACCTTAGGAAATAAATTTTCTATGAATTTTAAAATTGGCATGACCTTAGGAAATAAATGTTTTATAAATTTGAAAATTTTCAAATTCCTAAGGTCATGACCTTAGGAAATAAATTTTTTATGAATTTTAAAATTGGCAAATTCCTAAGGTCATGACCTTAGGAAATAAATTTTCTATGAATTTTAAAATTGGCAAATTCCTAAGGTCATGACCTTAGGAAATAAATTTTCTATGAATTTTAAAATTGGCAAATTCCTAAGGTCATGACCTTAGGAAATAAATTTTCTATGAATTTTAAAATTGGCAAATTCCTAAGGTCATGACCTTAGGAAATAAATTTTCTATGAATTTTAAAATTGGCAAATTCCTAAGGTCATGACCTTAGGAAATAAATTTTTTATAAATTTTAAAATTTTCAAATTCCTAAGGTCATGACCTTAGGAAATAAATTTTCTATGAATTTTAAAATTGGCAAATTCCTAAGGTCATGACCTTAGGAAATAAATTTTTTATAAATTTTAAAATTTTCAAATTCCTAAGGTCATGACCTTAAGAAATAAATTTTTTATGAATTTTAAAATTGGCAAATTCCTAAGGTCATGACCTTAGGAAATAAATTTTCTATGAATTTTAAAATTGGCAAATTCCTAAGGTCATGACCTTAGGAAATAAATTTTCTATGATTTTTAAAATTGTCAAATTCCTAAGGTCATGACCTTAGGAAATAAATTTTCTATGAATTTTAAAATTGGCAAATTCCTAAGGTCATGACCTTAGGAAATAAATTTTTTCTATGAATTTTAAAATTGGCAAATTCCTAAGGTCATGACCTTAGGAAATAAATTTTCTATGATTTTTAAAATTTTAAAATTCCTAAGGTCATGACCTTAGGAAATAAATTTTTTATAAATTTTAAAATTGGCAAATTCCTATGGTCATGACCTTAGGAAATAAATTTTCTATGAATTTTAAAATTGGCAAATTCCTAAGGTCATGACCATAGGAAATAAATTTTCTATGAATTTTAAAATTTTCAAATTCCTAAGGTCATGACCTTAGGAAATAAATTTTTTATGAATTTTAAAATTGGCAAATTCCTAAGGTCATGACCTGAGGAAATAAATTTTTTATAAATTTTAAAATTTTCAAATTCCTAAGGTCATGACCTTAGGAAATAAATTTTTTATGAATTTTAAAATTGGCAAATTCCTAAGGTCATGACCTTAGGAAATAAATTTTTTATAAATTTTAAAATTTTCAAATTCCTAAGGTCATGACCTTAGGAAATAAATTTTCTATGAATTTTAAAATTGGCAAATTCCTAAGGTCATGACCTTAGGAAATAAATTTTCTATGAATTTTAAAATTGGCAAATTCCTAAGGTCATGACCTTAGGAAATAAATTTTCTATGAATTTTAAAATTGGCAAATTCCTAAGGTCATGACCTTAGGAAATAAATTTTCTATGAATTTTAAAATTGGCAAATTCCTAAGGTCATGACCTTAGGAAATAAATTTTTTATGAATTTTAAAATTGGCAAATTCCTAAGGTCATGACCTTAGGAAATAAATGTTTTATAAATTTTAAAATTTTCAAATTCCTAAGGTCATGACCTTAGGAAATAAATTTTCTATGAATTTTAAAATTGGCAAATTCCTAAGGTCATGACCTTAGGAAATAAATTTTTTATGAATTTTAAAATTGGTAAATTCCTAAGGTCATGACCTTAGGAAATAAATTTTCTATGAATTTTAAAATTGGCAAATTCCTAAGGTCATGACCTTAGGAAATAAATTTTTTATGAATTTTAAAATTGGCAAATTCCTAAGGTCATGACCTTAGGAAATAAATTTTCTATGAATTTTAAAATTGGCAAATTCCTAAGGTCATGACCTTAGGAAATAATTTTTTTCTATGAATTTTAAAATTGGCAAATTCCTAAGGTCATGACCTTAGGAAATAAATTTTCTATGATTTTTAAAATTTTAAAATTCCTAAGGTCATGACCTTAGGAAATAAATTTTTTATAAATTTTAAAATTGGCAAATTCCTATGGTCATGACCTTAGGAAATAAATTTTCTATGAATTTTAAAATTGGCATGACCTTAGGAAATAAATGTTTTATAAATTTGAAAATTTTCAAATTCCTAAGGTCATGACCTTAGGAAATAAATTTTTTATGAATTTTAAAATTGGCAAATTCCTAAGGTCATGACCTTAGGAAATAAATTTTCTATGAATTTTAAAATTGGCAAATTCCTAAGGTCATGACCTTAGGAAATAAATTTTCTATGAATTTTAAAATTGGCAAATTCCTAAGGTCATGACCTTAGGAAATAAATTTTCTATGAATTTTAAAATTGGCAAATTCCTAAGGTCATGACCTTAGGAAATAAATTTTTTATAAATTTTAAAATTTTCAAATTCCTAAGGTCATGACCTTAGGAAATAAATTTTCTATGAATTTTAAAATTGGCAAATTCCTAAGGTCATGACCTTAGGAAATAAATTTTTTATAAATTTTAAAATTTTTAAATTCCTAAGGTCATGACCTTAGGAAATAAATTTTTTATGAATTTTAAAATTGGCAAATTCCTAAGGTCATGACCTTAGGAAATAAATTTTCTATGAATTTTAAAATTGGCAAATTCCTAAGGTCATGACCTTAGGAAATAAATTTTCTATGAATTTTAAAATTGGCAAATTCCTAAGGTCATGACCTTAGGAAATAAATTTTTTATAAATTTTAAAATTTTCAAATTCCTAAGGTCATGACCTTAGGAAATAAATTTTCTATGAATTTTAAAATTGGCAAATTCCTAAGGTCATGACCTTAGGAAATAAATTTTTTATGAATTTTAAAATTGGTAAATTCCTAAGGCCATGACCTTAGGAAATAAATTTTCTATGAATTTTAAAATTGGCAAATTCCTAAGGTCATGACCTTAGGAAATAAATTTTCTATGAATTTTAAAATTGGCAAATTCCTAAGGTCATGACCTTAGGAAATAAATTTTTTATAAATTTTAAAATTTTCAAATTCCTAAGGTCATGACCTTAGGAAATAAATTTTTTATGAATTTTAAATTTGGCAAATTCCTAAGGTCATGACCTTAGGAAATAAATTTTTTATAAATTTTAAAATTTTCAAATTCCTAAGGTCATGACCTTAGGAAATAAATTTTCTATGAATTTTAAAATTGGCAAATTCCTAAGGTCATGACCTTAGGAAATAAATTTTCTATGAATTTTAAAATTGGCAAATTCCTAAGGTCATGACCTTAGGAAATAAATTTTCTATGAATTTTAAAATTGGCAAATTCCTAAGGTCATGACCTTAGGAAATAAATCTTCTATGAATTTTAAAATTGGCAAATTCCTAAGGTCATGACCTTAGGAAATAAATTTTCTATAAATTTTAAAATTGGCAAATTCCTAAGGTCATGACCTTAGGAAATAAATTTTTTATGAATTTTAAAATTGGCAAATTCCTAAGGTCATGACCTTAGGAAATAAATTTTTTATAAATTTTTAAAATTTTCAAATTCCTAAGGTCATGACCTTAGGAAATAAATTTTCTATGAATTTTAAAATTGGCAAATTCCTAAGGTCATGACCTTAGGAAATAAATTTTCTATGAATTTTAAAATTGGCAAATTCCTAAGGTCATGACCTTAGGAAATAAATTTTCTATGAATTTTAAAATTGGTAAATTCCTAAGGTCATGACCTTAGGAAATAAATTTTCTATGAATTTTAAAATTGGCAAATTCCTTAGGTCATGACCTTAGGAAATAAATTTTTTATGAATTTTAAAATTGGTAAATTCCTAAGGTCATGACCTTAGGAAATAAATTTTTTATAAATTTTAAAATTTTCAAATTCCTAAGGTCATGACCTTAGGAAATAAATTTTCTATGAATTTTAAAATTGGCAAATTCCTAAGGTCATGACCTTAGGAAATAAATTTTTTATAAATTTTAAAATTTTCAAATTCCTAAGGTCATGACCTTAGGAAATAAATTTTCTATGAATTTTAAAATTGGCAAATTACTAAGGTCATGACCTTAGGAAATAAATTTTCTATGAATTTTAAAATTGGCAAATTCCTAAGGTCATGACCTTAGGAAATAAATTTTCTATGAATTTTAAAATTGGTAAATTCCTAAGGTCATGACCTTAGGAAATAAATTTTCTATGAATTTTAAAATTGGCAAATTCCTAAGGTCATGACCTTAGGAAATAAATTTTCTATGAATTTTAAAATTGGCAAATTCCTAAGGTCATGACCTTAGGAAATAAATTTTTTATAAATTTTAAAATTTTCAAATTCCTAAGGTCATGACCTTAGGAAATAATTTTTTTATGAATTTTAAAATTGGCAAATTCCTAAGGTCATGACCTTAGGAAATAAATTTTTTATAAATTTTTAAAATTTTCAAATTCCTAAGGTCATGACCTTAGGAAATAAATTTTCTATGAATTTTAAAATTGGCAAATTCCTAAGGTCATGACCTTAGGAAATAAATTTTCTATGAATTTTAAAATTTTCAAATTCCTAAGGTCATGACCTTAGGAAATAAATTTTTTATGAATTTTAAAATTGGCAAATTCCTAAGGTCATGACCTTAGGAAATAAATTTTTTATAAATTTTAAAATTGGCAAATTCCTAAGGTCATGACCTTAGGAAATAAATTTTTTATGAATTTTAAAATTGGTAAATTCCTAAGGTCATGACCTTAGGAAATAAATTTTCTATGAATTTTAAAATTGGCAAATTCCTAAGGTCATGACCTTAGGAAATAAATTTTTTATAAATTTTAAAATTTTCAAATTCCTAAGGTCATGACCTTAGGAAATAAATTTTTTATGAATTTTAAAATTGGCAAATTCCTAAGGTCATGACCTTAGGAAATAAATTTTCTATGAATTTTAAAATTGGCAAATTCCTAAGGTCATGACCTTAGGAAATAAATTTTCTATGATTTTTAAAATTTTAAAATTCCTAAGGTCATGACCTTAGGAAATATATTTTTTATAAATTTTAAAATTGGCAAATTCCTATGGTCATGACCTTAGGAAATAAATTTTCTATGAATTTTAAAATTGGCAAATTCCTAAGGTCATGACCTTAGGAAATAAATTTGTTATGAATTTTAAAATTGGTAAATTCCTAAGGTCATGACCTTAGGAAATAAATTTTCTATGAATTTTAAAATTGGCAAATTCCTAAGGTCATGACCTTAGGAAATAAATTTTTTATAAATTTTAAAATTTTCAAATTCCTAAGGTCATGACCTTAGGAAATAAATTTTCTATGAATTTTAAAATTGGCAAATTCCTAAGGTCATGACCTTAGGAAATGAATTTTTTATAAATTTTAAAATTTTCAAATTCCTAAGGTCATGACCTTAGGAAATAAATTTTTTATGAATTTTAAAATTGGCAAATTCCTAAGGTCATGACCTTAGGAAATAAATTTTCTATGAATTTTAAAATTGGCAAATTCCTAAGGTCATGACCTTAGGAAATAAATTTTCTATGATTTTTAAAATTGTCAAATTCCTAAGGTCATGACCTTAGGAAATAAATTTTCTATGAATTTTAAAATTGGCAAATTCCTAAGGTCATGACCTTAGGAAATAAATTTTTTCTATGAATTTTAAAATTGGCAAATTCCTAAGGTCATGACCTTAGGAAATAAATTTTCTATGATTTTTAAAATTTTAAAATTCCTAAGGTCATGACCTTAGGAAATAAATTTTTTATAAATTTTAAAATTGGCAAATTCCTATGGTCATGACCTTAGGAAATAAATTTTCTATGAATTTTAAAATTGGCAAATTCCTAAGGTCATGACCATAGGAAATAAATTTTCTATGAATTTTAAAATTGGCAAATTCCTAAGGTCATGACCTTAGGAAATAAATTTTTTATAAATTTTAAAATTTTCAAATTCCTAAGGTCATGACCTTAGGAAATAAATTTTTTATGAATTTTAAATTTGGCAAATTCCTAAGGTCATGACCTTAGGAAATAAATTTTTTATAAATTTTAAAATTTTCAAATTCCTAAGGTCATGACCTTAGGAAATAAATTTTCTATGAATTTTAAAATTTTCAAATTCCTAAGGTCATGACCTTAGGAAATAAATTTTCTATGAATTTTAAAATTGGCAAATTCCTAAGGTCATGACCTTAGGAAATAAATTTTCTATGAATTTTAAAATTGGCAAATTCCTAAGGTCATGACCTTAGGAAATAAATCTTCTATGAATTTTAAAATTGGCAAATTCCTAAGGTCATGACCTTAGGAAATAAATTTTCTATGAATTTTAAAATTGGCAAATTCCTAAGGTCATGACCTTAGGAAATAAATTTTTTATGAATTTTAAAATTGGCAAATTCCTAAGGTCATGACCTTAGGAAATAAATTTTTTATAAATTTTTAAAATTTTCAAATTCCTAAGGTCATGACCTTAGGAAATAAATTTTCTATGAATTTTAAAATTGGCAAATTCCTAAGGTCATGACCTTAGGAAATAAATTTTCTATGAATTTTAAAATTGGCAAATTCCTAAGGTCATGACCTTAGGAAATAAATTTTCTATGAATTTTAAAATTGGTAAATTCCTAAGGTCATGACCTTAGGAAATAAATTTTCTATGAATTTTAAAATTGGCAAAATCCTTAGGTCATGACCTTAGGAAATAAATTTTTTATGAATTTTAAAATTGGTAAATTCCTAAGGTCATGACCTTAGGAAATAAATTTTTTATAAATTTTAAAATTTTCAAATTCCTAAGGTCATGACCTTAGGAAATAAATTTTCTATGAATTTTAAAATTGGCAAATTCCTAAGGTCATGACCTTAGGAAATAAATTTTTTATAAATTTTAAAATTTTCAAATTCCTAAGGTCATGACCTTAGGAAATAAATTTTCTATGAATTTTAAAATTGGCAAATTCCTAAGGTCATGACCTTAGGAAATAAATTTTCTATGAATTTTAAAATTGGCAAATTCCTAAGGTCATGACCTTAGGAAATAAATTTTCTATGAATTTTAAAATTGGTAAATTCCTAAGGTCATGACCTTAGGAAATAAATTTTCTATGAATTTTAAAATTGGCAAATTCCTAAGGTCATGACCTTAGGAAATAAATTTTCTATGAATTTTAAAATTGGCAAATTCCTAAGGTCATGACCTTAGGAAATAAATTTTTTATAAATTTTAAAATTTTCAAATTCCTAAGGTCATGACCTTAGGAAATAATTTTTTTATGAATTTTAAAATTGGCAAATTCCTAAGGTCATGACCTTAGGAAATAAATTTTTTATAAATTTTTAAAATTTTCAAATTCCTAAGGTCATGACCTTAGGAAATAAATTTTCTATGAATTTTAAAATTGGCAAATTCCTAAGGTCATGACCTTAGGAAATAAATTTTCTATGAATTTTAAAATTTTCAAATTCCTAAGGTCATGACCTTAGGAAATAAATTTTTTATGAATTTTAAAATTGGCAAATTCCTAAGGTCATGACCTTAGGAAATAAATTTTTTATAAATTTTAAAATTGGCAAATTCCTAAGGTCATGACCTTAGGAAATAAATTTTTTATGAATTTTAAAATTGGTAAATTCCTAAGGTCATGACCTTAGGAAATAAATTTTCTATGAATTTTAAAATTGGCAAATTCCTAAGGTCATGACCTTAGGAAATAAATTTTTTATAAATTTTAAAATTTTCAAATTCCTAAGGTCATGACCTTAGGAAATAAATTTTTTATGAATTTTAAAATTGGCAAATTCCTAAGGTCATGACCTTAGGAAATAAATTTTCTATGAATTTTAAAATTGGCAAATTCCTAAGGTCATGACCTTAGGAAATAAATTTTCTATGATTTTTAAAATTTTAAAATTCCTAAGGTCATGACCTTAGGAAATATATTTTTTATAAATTTTAAAATTGGCAAATTCCTATGGTCATGACCTTAGGAAATAAATTTTCTATGAATTTTAAAATTGGCAAATTCCTAAGGTCATGACCTTAGGAAATAAATTTGTTATGAATTTTAAAATTGGTAAATTCCTAAGGTCATGACCTTAGGAAATAAATTTTCTATGAATTTTAAAATTGGCAAATTCCTAAGGTCATGACCTTAGGAAATAAATTTTTTATAAATTTTAAAATTTTCAAATTCCTAAGGTCATGACCTTAGGAAATAAATTTTCTATGAATTTTAAAATTGGCAAATTCCTAAGGTCATGACCTTAGGAAATAAATTTTTTATAAATTTTAAAATTTTCAAATTCCTAAGGTCATGACCTTAAGAAACAAATTTTTTATGAATTTTAAAATTGGCAAATTCCTAAGGTCATGACCTTAGGAAATAAATTTTCTATGAATTTTAAAATTTTCAAATTCCTAAGGTCATGACCTTAGGAAATAAATTTTCTATGAATTTTAAAATTGGCAAATTCCTAAGGTCATGACCTTAGGAAATAAATTTTCTATGAATTTTAAAATTGGCAAATTCCTAAGGTCATGACCTTAGGAAATAAATTTTCTATGAATTTTAAAATTGGCAAATTCCTAAGGTCATGACCTTAGGAAATAAATCTTCTATGAATTTTAAAATTGGCAAATTCCTAAGGTCATGACCTTAGGAAATAAATTTTCTATAAATTTTAAAATTGGCAAATTCCTAAGGTCATGACCTTAGGAAATAAATTTTTTATGAATTTTAAAATTGGCAAATTCCTAAGGTCATGACCTTAGGAAATAAATTTTTTATAAATTTTTAAAATTTTCAAATTCCTAAGGTCATGACCTTAGGAAATAAATTTTCTATGAATTTTAAAATTGGCAAATTCCTAAGGTCATGACCTTAGGAAATAAATTTTCTATGAATTTTAAAATTGGCAAATTCCTAAGGTCATGACCTTAGGAAATAAATTTTCTATGAATTTTAAAATTGGTAAATTCCTAAGGTCATGACCTTAGGAAATAAATTTTCTATGAATTTTAAAATTGGCAAATTCCTTAGGTCATGACCTTAGGAAATAAATTTTTTATGAATTTTAAAATTGGTAAATTCCTAAGGTCATGACCTTAGGAAATAAATTTTTTATAAATTTTAAAATTTTCAAATTCCTAAGGTCATGACCTTAGGAAATAAATTTTCTATGAATTTTAAAATTGGCAAATTCCTAAGGTCATGACCTTAGGAAATAAATTTTTTATAAATTTTAAAATTTTCAAATTCCTAAGGTCATGACCTTAGGAAATAAATTTTCTATGAATTTTAAAATTGGCAAATTCCTAAGGTCATGACCTTAGGAAATAAATTTTCTATGAATTTTAAAATTGGCAAATTCCTAAGGTCATGACCTTAGGAAATAAATTTTCTATGAATTTTAAAATTGGTAAATTCCTAAGGTCATGACCTTAGGAAATAAATTTTCTATGAATTTTAAAATTGGCAAATTCCTAAGGTCATGACCTTAGGAAATAAATTTTCTATGAATTTTAAAATTGGCAAATTCCTAAGGTCATGACCTTAGGAAATAAATTTTTTATAAATTTTAAAATTTTCAAATTCCTAAGGTCATGACCTTAGGAAATAATTTTTTTATGAATTTTAAAATTGGCAAATTCCTAAGGTCATGACCTTAGGAAATAAATTTTTTATAAATTTTTAAAATTTTCAAATTCCTAAGGTCATGACCTTAGGAAATAAATTTTCTATGAATTTTAAAATTGGCAAATTCCTAAGGTCATGACCTTAGGAAATAAATTTTTTATAAATTTTAAAATTTTCAAATTCCTAAGGTCATGACCTTAGGAAATAAATTTTTTATGAATTTTAAAATTGGCAAATTCCTAAGGTCATGACCTTAGGAAATAAATTTTCTATGAATTTTAAAATTGGCAAATTCCTAAGGTCATGACCTTAGGAAATAAATTTTCTATGATTTTTAAAATTGTCAAATTCCTAAGGTCATGACCTTAGGAAATAAATTTTCTATGAATTTTAAAATTGGCAAATTCCTAAGGTCATGACCTTAGGAAATAAATTTTTTCTATGAATTTTAAAATTGGCAAATTCCTAAGGTCATGACCTTAGGAAATAAATTTTCTATGATTTTTAAAATTTTAAAATTCCTAAGGTCATGACCTTAGGAAATAAATTTTTTATAAATTTTAAAATTGGCAAATTCCTATGGTCATGACCTTAGGAAATAAATTTTCTATGAATTTTAAAATTGGCAAATTCCTAAGGTCATGACCATAGGAAATAAATTTTCTATGAATTTTAAAATTGGCAAATTCCTAAGGTCATGACCTTAGGAAATAAATTTTTTATAAATTTTAAAATTTTCAAATTCCTAAGGTCATGACCTTAGGAAATAAATTTTTTATGAATTTTAAATTTGGCAAATTCCTAAGGTCATGACCTTAGGAAATAAATTTTTTATAAATTTTAAAATTTTCAAATTCCTAAGGTCATGACCTTAGGAAATAAATTTTCTATGAATTTTAAAATTTTCAAATTCCTAAGGTCATGACCTTAGGAAATAAATTTTCTATGAATTTTAAAATTGGCAAATTCCTAAGGTCATGACCTTAGGAAATAAATTTTCTATGAATTTTAAAATTGGCAAATTCCTAAGGTCATGACCTTAGGAAATAAATCTTCTATGAATTTTAAAATTGGCAAATTCCTAAGGTCATGACCTTAGGAAATAAATTTTCTATGAATTTTAAAATTGGCAAATTCCTAAGGTCATGACCTTAGGAAATAAATTTTTTATGAATTTTAAAATTGGCAAATTCCTAAGGTCATGACCTTAGGAAATAAATTTTTTATAAATTTTTAAAATTTTCAAATTCCTAAGGTCATGACCTTAGGAAATAAATTTTCTATGAATTTTAAAATTGGCAAATTCCTAAGGTCATGACCTTAGGAAATAAATTTTCTATGAATTTTAAAATTGGCAAATTCCTAAGGTCATGACCTTAGGAAATAAATTTTCTATGAATTTTAAAATTGGTAAATTCCTAAGGTCATGACCTTAGGAAATAAATTTTCTATGAATTTTAAAATTGGCAAATTCCTTAGGTCATGACCTTAGGAAATACATTTTTTATGAATTTTAAAATTGGTAAATTCCTAAGGTCATGACCTTAGGAAATAAATTTTTTATAAATTTTAAAATTTTCAAATTCCTAAGGTCATGACCTTAGGAAATAAATTTTCTATGAATTTTAAAATTGGCAAATTCCTAAGGTCATGACCTTAGGAAATAAATTTTTTATAAATTTTAAAATTTTCAAATTCCTAAGGTCATGACCTTAGGAAATAAATTTTCTATGAATTTTAAAATTGGCAAATTCCTAAGGTCATGACCTTAGGAAATAAATTTTCTATGAATTTTAAAATTGGCAAATTCCTAAGGTCATGACCTTAGGAAATAAATTTTCTATGAATTTTAAAATTGGTAAATTCCTAAGGTCATGACCTTAGGAAATAAATTTTCTATGAATTTTAAAATTGGCAAATTCCTAAGGTCATGACCTTAGGAAATAAATTTTCTATGAATTTTAAAATTGGCAAATTCCTAAGGTCATGACCTTAGGAAATAAATTTTCTATGAATTTTAAAATTGGCAAATTCCTAAGGTCATGACCTTAGGAAATAAATTTTTTATAAATTTTAAAATTTTCAAATTCCTAAGGTCATGACCTTAGGAAATAATTTTTTTATGAATTTTAAAATTGGCAAATTCCTAAGGTCATGACCTTAGGAAATAAATTTTTTATAAATTTTTAAAATTTTCAAATTCCTAAGGTCATGACCTTAGGAAATAAATTTTCTATGAATTTTAAAATTGGCAAATTCCTAAGGTCATGACCTTAGGAAATAAATTTTCTATGAATTTTAAAATTTTCAAATTCCTAAGGTCATGACCTTAGGAAATAAATTTTTTATGAATTTTAAAATTGGCAAATTCCTAAGGTCATGACCTTAGGAAATAAATTTTTTATAAATTTTAAAATTGGCAAATTCCTAAGGTCATGACCTTAGGAAATAAATTTTTTATGAATTTTAAAATTGGTAAATTCCTAAGGTCATGACCTTAGGAAATAAATTTTCTATGAATTTTAAAATTGGCAAATTCCTAAGGTCATGACCTTAGGAAATATATTTTTTATAAATTTTAAAATTGGCAAATTCCTATGGTCATGACCTTAGGAAATAAATTTTCTATGAATTTTAAAATTGGCAAATTCCTAAGGTCATGACCTTAGGAAATAAATTTGTTATGAATTTTAAAATTGGTAAATTCCTAAGGTCATGACCTTAGGAAATAAATTTTCTATGAATTTTAAAATTGGCAAATTCCTAAGGTCATGACCTTAGGAAATAAATTTTTTATAAATTTTAAAATTTTCAAATTCCTAAGGTCATGACCTTAGGAAATAATATTTCTATGAATTTTAAAATTGGCAAATTCCTAAGGTCATGACCTTAGGAAATAAATTTTTTATAAATTTTAAAATTTTCAAATTCCTAAGGTCATGACCTTAGGAAATAAATTTTTTATGAATTTTAAAATTGGCAAATTCCTAAGGTCATGACCTTAGGAAATAAATTTTCTATGAATTTTAAAATTGGCAAATTCCTAAGGTCATGACCTTAGGAAATAAATTTTCTATGATTTTTAAAATTGTCAAATTCCTAAGGTCATGACCTTAGGAAATAAATTTTCTATGAATTTTAAAATTGGCAAATTCCTAAGGTCATGACCTTAGGAAATAAATTTTTTCTATGAATTTTAAAATTGGCAAATTCCTAAGGTCATGACCTTAGGAAATAAATTTTCTATGATTTTTAAAATTTTAAAATTCCTAAGGTCATGACCTTAGGAAATAAATTTTTTATAAATTTTAAAATTGGCAAATTCCTATGGTCATGACCTTAGGAAATAAATTTTCTATGAATTTTAAAATTGGCAAATTCCTAAGGTCATGACCATAGGAAATAAATTTTCTATGAATTTTAAAATTTTCAAATTCCTAAGGTCATGACCTTAGGAAATAAATTTTTTATGAATTTTAAAATTGGCAAATTCCTAAGGTCATGACCTGAGGAAATAAATTTTTTATAAATTTTAAAATTTTCAAATTCCTAAGGTCATGACCTTAGGAAATAAATTTTCTATGAATTTTAAAATTGGCAAATTCCTAAGGTCATGACCTTAGGAAATAAATTTTTTATAAATTTTAAAATTTTCAAATTCCTAAGGTCATGACCTTAGGAAATAAATTTTCTATGAATTTTAAAATTGGCAAATTCCTAAGGTCAGGACCTTAGGAAATAAATTTTCTATGAATTTTAAAATTTTAAAATTCCTAAGGTCATGACCTTAGGAAATAAATTTTTTATAAATTTTAAAATTGGCAAATTCCTAAGGTCATGACCTTAGGAAATAAATTTTTTATGAATTTTAAAATTGGCAAATTCCTAAGGTCATGACCTTAGGAAATAAATTTTCTATGAATTTTAAAATTTTCAAATTCCTAAGGTCATGACCTTAGGAAATAAATTTTTTATAAATTTTAAAATTTTCAAATTCCTAAGGTCATGACCTTAGGAAATAAATTTTCTATGAATTTTAAAATTGGCAAATTCCTAAGGTCATGACCTTAGGAAATAAATTTTCTATGAATTTTAAAATTGGCAAATTCCTAAGGTCATGACCTTAGGAAATAAATTTTTTATGAATTTTAAAATTGGTAAATTCCTAAGGTCATGACCTTAGGAAATAAATTTTCTATGAATTTTAAAATTGGCAAATTCCTAAGGTCATGACCTTAGGAAATAAATTTTTTATAAATTTTAAAATTTTCAAATTCCTAAGTTCATGACCTTAGGAAATAAATTTTTTATGAATTTTAAAATTGGCAAATTCCTAAGGTCATGACCTTAGGAAATAAATTTTCTATGAATTTTAAAATTGGCAAATTCCTAAGGTCATGACCTTAGGAAATAAATTTTCTATGATTTTTAAAATTTTAAAATTCCTAAGGTCATGACCTTAGGAAATATATTTTTTATAAATTTTAAAATTGGCAAATTCCTATGGTCATGACCTTAGGAAATAAATTTGTTATGAATTTTAAAATTGGCAAATTCCTAAGGTCATGACCTTAGGAAATAAATTTTCTATGAATTTTAAAATTGGCAAATTCCTAAGGTCATGACCTTAGGAAATAAATTTTTTATAAATTTTAAAATTTTCAAATTCCTAAGGTCATGACCTTAGGAAATAAATTTTTTATGAATTTTAAAATTGGCAAATTCCTAAGGTCATGACCTTAGGAAATAAATTTTCTATGAATTTTAAAATTGGCAAATTCCTAAGGTCATGACCTTAGGAAATAAATTTTTTATAAATTTTAAAATTTTCAAATTCCTAAGGTCATGACCTTAGGAAATAAATTTTTTATGAATTTTAAAATTGGCAAATTCCTAAGGTCATGACCTTAGGAAATAAATTTTCTATGAATTTTAAAATTGGCAAATTCCTAAGGTCATGACCTTAGGAAATAAATTTTTTATAAATTTTAAAATTTTCAAATTCCTAAGGTCATGACCTTAGGAAATAAATTTTCTATGAATTTTAAAATTGGCAAATTCCTAAGGTCATGACCTTAGGAAATAAATTTTCTATGATTTTTAAAATTGGCAAATTCCTAAGGTCATGACCTTAGGAAATAAATTTTTTATGAATTTTAAAATTGGTAAATTCCTAAGGTCATGACCTTAGGAAATAAATTTTTTATGAATTTTAAAATTGGTAAATTCCTAAGGTCATGACCTTAGGAAATAAATTTTCTATGAATTTTAAAATTGGCAAATTCCTAAGGTCATGACCTTAGGAAATAAATTTTTTCTATGAATTTTAAAATTGGCAAATTCCTAAGGTCATGACCTTAGGAAATAAATTTTCTATGAATTTTAAAATTGGCAAATTCCTAAGGTCTTAGGAAATAAATTTTTTATAAATTTTCAAATTTTCAAATTCCTAAGGTCATGACCTTAGGAAATAAATTTTTTATGAATTTTAAAATTGGCAAATTCCTAAGGTCATGACCTTAGGAAATAAATTTTCTATGAATTTTAAAATTGGCAAATTCCTAAGGTCATGACCTTAGGAAATAAATTTTCTATGAAATTTAAAATTGGTAAATTCCTAAGGTCATGACCTTAGGAAATAAATTTTCTATGAATTTTAAAATTGGCAAATTCCTAAGGTCATGACCTTAGGAAATAAATTTTCTATGAATTTTAAAATTGGCAAATTCCTAAGGTCATGACCTTAGGAAATAAATTTTCTATGAATTTTAAAATTGGCAAATTCCTAAGGTCATGACCTTAGGAAATATATTTTTTATGAATTTTAAAATTGGCAAATTCCTAAGGTCATGACCTTAGGAAATAAATTTTCTATGAATTTTAAAATTGGCAAATTCCTAAGGTCATGACCTTAGGAAATAAATTTTTTATAAATTTTAAAATTTTCAAATTCCTAAGGTCATGACCTTAGGAAATAAATTTTCTATGCATTTTAAAATTGGCAAATTCCTAAGGTCATGACCTTAGGAAATAAATTTTCTATGAATTTTAAAATTGGCAAATTCCTAAGGTCATGACCTTAGGAAATATATTTTTTATGAATTTTAAAATTGGCAAATTCCTAAGGTCATGACCTTAGGAAATAAATTTTCTATGAATTTTAAAATTGGCAAATTCCTAAGGTCATGACCTTAGGAAATAAATTTTTTATAAATTTTAAAATTTTCAAATTCCTAAGGTCATGACCTTAGGAAATAAATTTTCTATGAATTTTAAAATTGGCAAATTCCTAAGGTCATGACCTTAGGAAATAAATTTTTTATAAATTTTAAAATTTTCAAATTCCTAAGGTCATGACCTTAGGAAATAAATTTTCTATGAATTTTAAAATTGGCAAATTCCTAAGGTCATGACCTTAGGAAATAAATTTTCTATGAATTTTAAAATTGGCAAATTCCTAAGGTCATGACCTTAGGAAATACATTTTCTATGAATTTTAAAATTGGCAAATTCCTAAGGTCATGACCTTAGGAAATAAATTTTTTATGAATTTTAAAATTGGTAAATTCCTAAGGTCATGACCTTAGGAAATAAATTTTCTATGAATTTTAAAATTGGCAAATTCCTAAGGTCATGACCTTAGGAAATAAATTTTTTATGAATTTTAAAATTGGCAAATTCCTAAGGTCATGACCTTAGGAAATAAATTTTTTATAAATTTTAAAATTTTCAAATTCCTAAGGTCATGACCTTAGGAAATAAATTTCCTATGAATTTTAAAATTGGCAAATTCCTAAGGTCATGACCTTAGGAAATAAATTTTTTATGAATTTTAAAATTGGTAAATTCCTAAGGTCATGACCTTAGGAAATAAATTTTCTATGAATTTTAAAATTGGCAAATTCCTAAGGTCATGACCTTAGGAAATAAATTTTTTATAAATTTTAAAATTTTCAAATTCCTAAGGTCATGACCTTAGGAATTTGCCAATTTTAAAAATCATAGAAAATTTATTTCCTAAGGAATTTGAAAATTTTAAAATTCATAAAAAATCTTTTTCCTAAGGTCATGACCTTAGGAATTTGCCAATTTTAAAATTCATAAAAAATTTATTTCCTAAGGTCATGACCTTAGGAATTAGAAAATTTTAAAATTTATAAAAAATTTATTTCCTAAGGTCAGGAAATAAATCTTCTATGAATTTTAAAACTGGCAAATTCCTAAGGTCATGACCTTAGGAAATAAATTTTCTATGAATTTTAAAATTGGAAAATTCCTAAGGTCATGACCTTAGGAATTTGCCAGTTTTAAAATTCATAGAAGATTTATTTCCTGACCTTAGGAAATAAATTTTTTATAAATTTTAAAATTTTCTAATTCCTAAGGTCATGACCTTAGGAAATAAATTTTTTATGAATTTTAAAATTGGCAAATTCCTAAGGTCATGACCTTAGGAAAAAGATTTTTTATGAATTTTCAAATTTTCAAATTCCTTAGGAAATAAATTTTCTATGATTTTTAAAATTGGCAAATTCCTAAGGTCATGACCTTAGGAATTTGAAAATTTTAAAATTTATAAAAAATTTATTTCCTAAGGTCATGACCTTAGGAATTTGCCAATTTTAAAATTCATAGAAAATTTATTTCCTAAGGTCATGACCTTAGGAATTTACCAATTTTAAAATTCATAAAAAATTTATTTCCTAAGGTCATGACCTTAGGAATTTGCCAATTTTAAAATTCATAGGAAATTTATTTCCTAAGGTCATGACCTTAGGAATTTGAAAATTTTAAAATTTATAAAAAATTTATTTCCTAAGGTCATGACCTTAGGAATTTGCCAATTTTAAAATTCATAAAAAATTTATTTCCTAAGGTCATGACCTTAGGAATTTGCCAATTTTAAAATTCATAGAAAATTTATTTCCTAAGGTCATGACCTTAGGAATTTACCAATTTTAAAATTCATAAAAAATTTATTTCCTAAGGTCATGACCTTAGGAATTTGCCAATTTTAAAATTCATAGAAAATTTATTTCCTAAGGTCATGACCTTAGGAATTTGCCAATTTTAAAATTCATAGAAAATTTATTTCCTAAGGTCATGACCATAGGAATTTGCCAATTTTAAAATTTATAAAAAATTTATTTCCTAAGGTCATGACCTTAGGAATTTGCCAATTTTAAAATTCATAGAAAATTTATTTCCTAAGGTCATGACCTTAGGAATTTGAAAATTTTAAAATTTATAAAAAATTTATTTCCTAAGGTCATGACCTTAGGAATTTGCCAATTTTAAAATTCATAAAAAATTTATTTCCTAAGGTCATGACCTTAGGAATTTGAAAATTTTAAAATTCATAGAAAATTTATTTCCTAAGGTCATGACCTTAGGAATTTGCCAATTTTAAAATTCATAGAAAATTTATTTCCTAAGGTCATGACCTTAGGAATTTGAAAATTTTAAAATTTATAAAAAATTTATTTCCTAAGGTCATGACCTTAGGAATTTGAAAATTTTAAAATTCATTGAAAATTTATTTCCTAAGGTCATGACCTTAGGAATTTACCAATTTTAAAATTCATAAAAAATTTATTTCCTAAGGTCATGACCTTAGGAATTTGCCAATTTTAAAATTCATAGAAAATTTATTTCCTAAGGTCATGACCTTAGGAATTTGCCAATTTTAAAATTCATAGAAAATTTATTTCCTAAGGTCATGACCTTAGGAATTTGCCAATTTTAAAATTCATAGAAAATTTATTTCCTAAGGTCATGACCTTAGGAATTTGCCAATTTTAAAATTCATAGAAAATTTATTTCCTAAGGTCAAGACCTTAGGAATTTGCCAATTTTAAAATTCATAGAAAATTTATTTCCTAAGGTCATGACCTTAGGAATTTGCCAATTTTAAAATTCATAAAAAATTTATTTCCTAAGGTCATGACCTCAGGAATTTGCCAATTTTAAAATTCATAAAAAACAGCAGTAAACAGCAGTAAACAGCAGTAAACAGCGCTAAACAGCAGTAAACAGCAGTAAACAGCAGTAAACAGCACTAAACAGCAGTAAACAGCACTAAACAGCAGTAAACAGCAGTAAACAGCAGTAAACAGCACTAAACAGCACTAAACAGCAGTAAACAGCAGTAAACAGCAGTAAACAGCACTAAACAGCAGTAAACAGCAGTAAACAGCACTAAACAGCAGTAAACAGCAGTAAACAGCAGTAAACAGCAGTAAACAGCACTAAACAGCAGTAAACAGCAGTAAACAGCAGTAAACAGCACTAAACACCAGTAAACAGCAGTAAACAGCAGTAAACAGCAGTAAACAGCGCTAAACAGCAGTAAACAGCAGTAAACAGCAGTAAACAGCACTAAACAGCAGTAAACAGCAGTAAACAGCAGTAAACAGCAGTAAACAGCAGTAAACAGCACTAAACAGCAGTAAACAGCAGTAAACAGCACTAAACAGCACTAAACAGCAGTAAACAGCAGTAAACAGCACTAAACAGCAGTAAACATGTTACGTGCCTGATTGGCCACGAACAATTGTCCTCACGAGGGTGAGGTTGCCAGCTTCTCAGTGGAGAAGGGTGTGGTAGAAAAACTATGTTTGGGCGCCACGCAATTAAAATTACTACCTGCACCCACCAAACTGCGATGGTGGTGCGGACAAAATGTTCGAAACGCAACACGACACGGGAAAAGGGGCGGTAAATACAAAAATACAAAGAGGTAGAAGTTAAATGAATTTAATTTGATGTAAGCAAAATAATAAATAAATAAGTACAAAATAAAATAAATTAGTAATAACGTAAGAAAACAAAATAATGAAATATGAATTAGCAAAATTAAATTAAGATTATCAAAATAACAAAAACAAAATACGGGGATATGGGGTGTTCAGAGAAAAACACAAACAACACAGCTGAACAGAAATGTCAGCACAATGTTAAATCAAATAAAAAATGACCAGATAGACGGCGCTAGTGTATGGTCGCCCGACTACGCGTGCGTCTAATCCACACAGGTAGAACAATACGTGAGGGGGGGAGACGGGGTCCTCGGTTGATCAACTTCGGCTCACAAAAGGTGGAAATAGACACGTTGCTTAGCGGGAGAACACGAAAACACAATGCGCGACAAAAAAAAATAAAGTAAAAGAATACACCCGTGTCTGCGAAATACAGAAAAAAATATAAAGATTACAATATACGTGCGCCTGGCGCTTAGTTGGTAACAAAATAATAATATTTTAGAACACAAAGATTATATACATAAGTATATTAAATATGAAGGGGGGGAAAAGAAAGTTAATACAAAAAAAATGGTCCCACGTTCACGTGGACGAAAATAAGCAAAACAAAGAAGGGGAAGAAAAGAAACAAAACTCGATAGGGGTGCTGGTGCACTTATCTGCGTGACCACGTGTTTCCTGAAAACTGGTCTAAGCGGGTCCTTAGCGTCGGATGGCCTCGAGAATGGATGCGGGCTCAACAGCGATGCACGGGGTCTCGCCGCGACGTCTCCTCCGGTATTCCGGTTGTGGACATGGACCACGCAGAACAGGTAGTTGGAAGAAAATTGTACGGACAAAATGGAAATATCTCGTGTCGTCTTTTCTTTCGATAAATCCCTGCACGCTGGTATACCGTGCAAGCGCGAACATTCGCGAACTCTCCACAGCAATCACTTGATGGTCGAAAATCCCTTACAATAGAGGTGATTTTTGTCTTCAACGACCAAAAATTCACTTAGCACGAACCAAAACGTGACATTCAAAAGAAAATACTGTACGATGGCTTTCAAGATGCGTACTTGTGCCCAGTCAAAACGAAACTCATTACTTAAATTAAGTAAAGAAGAAGGAAAACTTCCGATAAGTCGGAAAAACAAAGAAAGTAGATCATACGATTGCGCCAAGAAGACAATTGACGCCAAGGTCGACATTAAGAAACATTTACACAAGACAACAAGGGAATAATCTGAAATACAGGCGGGTAAACTATTACTATGAATTTAGTTACGCATTTATTTATGAAACCCAACTCCCATGAATTTATGAATATAATTAAAAACAGCTAAAATTTAATATGAACGAAATTCTACATACGCTACGCCAATGGGTAGGTGTGAACGGGTCTGAGATAGTAAGTGAAACAATAGCTTTATTATCGGCAAACGTCAAACTTGTTATTGTAACTAATTATAACCTAAATTATCTTATTGAAATCTAGCACGTGGGTTAATGAGGCAAGTAAAAGTTGAATCTAGTAAGTAAACTATTTTAAATCTATTTATATCTACTATTTAAACTATAATATGACTCTGAAGGAGTAACTAACAACAAACATATATTTCAGATTAAACTAACAGAAACGAAAATAACAGGTAATGAAAATAGACAAGGCGAAAATGACACATACGAACAATAACAAGGACACACGACGTCAAATGGAATGCAAAACACAATAGTGACAAAATAGACAAAATAATCGTAACAAACAGCAGTAAGCAGCAGTAAACAGCAGTAAACAGCAGTAAACAGCAGTAAACAGCAGTAAACAGCACTAAACAGCAGTAAACAGCACTAAACAGCAGTAAAGAGCAGTAAACAGCAGTAAACAGCACTAAACAGCAGTAAACAGCAGTAAACAGCACTAAACAGCAGTAAACAGCAGTAAACAGCAGTAAACAGCAGTAAACAGCAGTAAACAGCACTAAACAGCAGTAAGCAGCACTAAACAGCAGTAAACAGCACTAAACAGCAGTAAACAGCACTAAACAGCACTAAACAGCAGTAAACAGCACTAAACAGCAGTAAACAGCAGTAAACAGCAGTAAACAGCAGTAAACAGCAGTAAACAGCAGTAAACAGCAGTAAACAGCAGTAAACAGCAGTAAACAGCAGTAAACAGCACTAAACAGCAGTAAACAGCAGTAAACAGCAGTAAACAGCAGTAAACAGCACTAAACAGCAGTAAACAGCAGTAAACAGCACTAAACAGCAGTAAACAGAAGTAAACAGCAGTAAACAGCAGTAAACAGCACTAAACAGCACTAAACAGCACTAAACAGCACTAAACAGCAGTAAACAGCAGTAAACAACAGTAAACAGCAGTAAACAGCACTAAACAGCACTAAACAGCACTAAACAGCACTAAACAGCACTAAACAGCACTAAACAGCAGTAAACAACAATAAACAGCAGTAAACAGCACTAAACAGCAGTAAACAGCAGTAAACAGCAGTAAACAGCAGTAAACAGCAGTAAACAGCAGTAAACAGCAGTAAACAGCAGTAAACAGCAGTAAACAGCACTAAACAGCACTAAACAGCACTAAACAGCACTAAACAGCACTAAACAGCACTAAACAGCACTAAACAGCAGTAAACAGCAGTAAACAGCACTAAACAGCACTAAACAGCAGTAAACAGCACTAAACAGCACTAAACAGCACTAAACAGCAGTAAACAGCAGTAAACAGCAGTTAACAGCAGTAAACAGCAGTAAACAGCAGTAAACAGCACTAAACAGCAGTAAACAGCAGTAATCAGCAGTAAACAGCACTAAACAGCAGTAAACAGCACTAAACAGCAGTAAACAGCAGTAAACAGCACTAAACAGCACTAAACAGCAGTAAACAGCACTAAACAGCAGTAAGCAGCAGTAAACAGCAGTAAACAGCAGTAAACAGCAGTAAACAGCACTAAACAGCAGTAAACAGCAGTAAACAGCAGTAAACAGCAGTAAACAGCACTAAACAGCAGTAAACAGCAGTAAACAGCAGTAAACAGCACTAAACAGCAGTAAACAGCACTAAACAGCACTAAACAGCAGTAAACAGCAGTAAACAGCAGTAAACAGCACTAAACAGCAGTAAACAGCAGTAAACAGCAGTAAACAGCACTAAAGAGCAGTAAACAGCAGTAAACAGCAGTAAACAGCAGTAAACAGCAGTAAACAGCACTAAACAGCACTAAACAGCAGTAAACAGCAGTAAACAGCACTAAACATCAGTAAACAGCAGTAAGCACTAAACAGCACTAAACAGCAGTAAACAGCAGTAAACAGCACTAAACATCAGTAAACAGCAGTAAACAGCACTAAACAGCAGTAAACAGCACTAAACAGCACTAAACAGCACTAAACAGCACTAAACAGCAGTAAACAGCACTAAACAGCAGTAAACAGCAGTAAACAGCAGTAAACAGCACTAAACAGCAGTAAACAGCACTAAACAGCAGTAAACAGCAGTAAACAGCAGTATACAGCAGTAAACAGCACTAAACAGCAGTAAACAGCAGTAAACAGCAGTAAACAGCAGTAAACAGCACTAAACAGCAGTAAACAGCAGTAAACAGCACTAAACAGCACTAAACAGCACTAAACAGCAGTAAACAGCACTAAACAGCAGTAAACAGCACTAAACAGCAGTAAACAGCAGTAAACAGCAGTAAACAGCACTAAACAGCACTAAACAGCACTAAGCAGCAGTAAACAGCAGTAAACAGCACTAAACAGCACTAAACAGCACTAAACAGCAGTAAACAGCACTAAACAGCAGTAAACAGCAGTAAACGGCAGTAAACAGCACTAAACAGCAGTAAACAGCAGTAAACAGCAGTAAACAGCAGTAAACAGCAGTAAACAGCAGTAAACAGCAGTAAACAGCAGTAAACAGCAGTAAACAGCAGTAAACAGCACTAAACAGCAGTAAACAGCAGTAAACAGCAGTAAACAGCACTAAACAGCAGTAAGCAGCACTAAACAGCAGTAAACAGCACTAAACAGCACTAAACAGCAGTAAACAGCAGTAAACAGCAGTAAACAGCAATAAACAGCAGTAAACAGCACTAAACAGCACTAAACAGCACTAAACAGCAGTAAACAGCAGTAAACAGCACTAAACAGCACTAAACAGCACTAAACAGCACTAAACAGCACTAAACAGCAGTAAACAGCAGTAAACAGCACTAAACAGCAGTAATCAGTAGTAAACAGCACTAAACAGCAGTAAACAGCAGTAAACAGCAGTAAACAGCAGTAAACAGCAGTAAACTGCACTAAACAGCACTAAACAGCACTAAACAGCAGTAAACAGCAGTAAACAGCACTAAACAGCAGTAAACAGCACTAAACAGCAGTAAACAGCACCAAACAGCAGTAAACAGCAGTAAACAGCAGTAAACAGCAGTAAACAGCAGTAAACAGCAGTAAACAGCAGTAAACAGCACTAAACAGCAGTAAACAGCAGTAAACAGCACTAAACAGCACTAAACAGCACTAAACAGCACTAAACAGCACTAAACAGCAGTAAACAGCACTATACAGCAGTAAACAGCACTAAACAGCACTAAACAGCACTAAACAGCAGTAAACAGCAGTAAACAGCAGTAAACAGCACTAAACAGCAGTAAACATGTTACGTGCCTGATTGGCCACGAACAATTGTTCTCACGAGGGTGAGGTTGCCAGCTTCTCAGTGGAGAAGGGTGTGGTAGAAAAACTATGTTTGGGCGCCACGCAATTAAAATTACTACCTGCACCCACCAAACTGCGATGGTGGTGCGGACAAAATGTTCGAAACGCAACACGACACGGGAAAAGGGGCGGTAAATACAAAAATACAAAGAGGTAGAAGTTAAATGAATTTAATTTGATGTAAGCAAAATAATAAATAAATAAGTACAAAATAAAATAAATTAGTAATAACGTAAGAAAACAAAATAATGAAATATGAATTAGCAAAATTAAATTAAGATTATCAAAATAACAAAAACAAAATACGGGGATACGGGGTGTTCAGAGAAAAACACAAACAACACAGCTGAACAGAAATGTCAGCACAATGTTAAATCAAATAAAAAATGACCAGATAGACGGCGCTAGTGTATGGTCGCCCGACTACGCGTGCGTCTAATCCACACAGGTAGAACAATACGTGAGGGGGGGAGACGGGGTCCTCGGTTGATCAACTTCGGCTCACAAAAGGTGGGAATAGACACGTTGCTTAGCGGGAGAACACGAAAACACAATGCGCGACAAAAAAAAATAAAGTAAAAGAATACACCCGTGTCCGCGAAATACAGAAAAAAATATAAAGATTACAATATACGTGCGCCTGGCGCTTAGTTGGTAACAAAATAATAATATTTTAGAACACAAAGATTATATACATAAGTATATTAAATATGAAGGGGGGGAAAAGAAAGTTAATACAAAAAAAATGGTCCCACGTTCACGTGGACGAAAATAAGCAAAACAAAGAAGGGGAAGAAAAGAAACAAAACTCGATAGGGGTGCTGGTGCACTTATCTGCGTGACCACGTGTTTCCTGAAAACTGGTCTAAGCGGGTCCTTAGCGTCGGATGGCCTCGAGAATGGATGCGGGCTCAACAGCGATGCACGGGGTCTCGCCGCGACGTCTCCTCCGGTATTCCGGTTGTGGACATGGACCACGCAGAACAGGTAGTTGGAAGAAAATTGTACGGACAAAATGGAAATATCTCGTGTCGTCTTTTCTTTCGATAAATCCCTGCACGCTGGTATACCGTGCAAGCGCGAACATTCGCGAACTCTCCACAGCAATCACTTGATGGTCGAAAATCCCTTACAATAGGGGTGATTTTTGTCTTCAACGACCAAAAATTCACTTAGCACGAACCAAAACGTGACATTCAAAAGAAAATACTGTACGATGGCTTTCAAGATGCGTACTTGTGCCCAGTCAAAACGAAACTCATTACTTAAATTAAGTAAAGAAGAAGGAAAACTTCCGATAAGTCGGAAAAACAAAGAAAGTAGATCATACGATTGCGCCAAGAAGACAATTGACGCCAAGGTCGACATTAAGAAACATTTACACAAGACAACAAGGGAATAATCTGAAATACAGGCGGGTAAACTATTACTATGAATTTAGTTACGCATTTATTTATGAAACCCAACTCCCATGAATTTATGAATATAATTAAAAACAGCTAAAATTTAATATGAACGAAATTCTACATACGCTACGCCAATGGGTAGGTGTGAACGGGTCTGAGATAGTAAGTGAAACAATAGCTTTATTATCGGCAAACGTCAAACTTGTTATTGTAACTAATTATAACCTAAATTATCTTATTGAAATCTAGCACGTGGGTTAATGAGGCAAGTAAAAGTTGAATCTAGTAAGTAAACTATTTTAAATCTATTTATATCTACTATTTAAACTATAATATGACTCTGAAGGAGTAACTAACAACAAACATATATTTCAGATTAAACTAACAGAAACGAAAATAACAGGTAATGAAAATAGACAAGGCGAAAATGACACATACGAACAATAACAAGGACACACGACGTCAAATGGAATGCAAAACACAATAGTGACAAAATAGACAAAATAATCGTAACAAACAGCAGTAAGCAGCAGTAAACAGCAGTAAACAGCAGTAAACAGCAGTAAACAGCAGTAAACAGCACTAAACAGCAGTAAACAGCACTAAACAGCAGTAAAGAGCAGTAAACAGCAGTAAACAGCACTAAACAGCAGTAAACAGCAGTAAACAGCACTAAACAGCAGTAAACAGCAGTAAACAGCAGTAAACAGCAGTAAACAGCAGTAAACAGCAGTAAACAGCAGTAAACAGCAGTAAACAGCAGTAAACAGCACTAAACAGCAGTAAGCAGCACTAAACAGCAGTAAACAGCACTAAACAGCAGTAAACAGCAGTAAACAGCAGTAAACAGCACTAAACAGCACTAAACAGCAGTAAACAGCACTAAACAGCAGTAAACAGCAGTAAACAGCAGTAAACAGCACTAAACAGCACTAAACAGCAGTAAACAGCAGTAAACAGCAGTAAACAGCAGTAAACAGCAGTAAACAGCACTAAACAGCAGTAAACAGCAGTAAACAGCAGTAAACAGCAGTAAACAGCAGTAAACAGCAGTAAACAGCAGTAAACAGCACTAAACAGCAGTAAACAGCAGTAAACAGCACTAAACAGCAGTAAACAGAAGTAAACAGCAGTAAACAGCAGTAAACAGCACTAAACAGCACTAAACAGCACTAAACAGCACTAAACAGCAGTAAACAGCAGTAAACAACAGTAAACAGCACTAAACAGCACTAAACAGCACTAAACAGCACTAAACAGCAGTAAACAGCAGTAAACAACAGTAAACAGCAGTAAACAGCACTAAACAGCAGTAAACAGCAGTAAACAGCAGTAAACAGCAGTAAACAGCAGTAAACAGCAGTAAACAGCAGTAAACAGCAGTAAACAGCACTAAACAGCACTAAACAGCACTAAACAGCACTAAACAGCAGTAAACAGCAGTAAACAGCAGTAAACAGCAGTAAACAGCACTAAACAGCACTAAACAGCAGTAAACAGCACTAAACAGCACTAAACAGCACTAAACAGCAGTAAACAGCAGTAAACAGCAGTTAACAGCAGTAAACAGCAGTAAACAGCAGTAAACAGCACTAAACAGCAGTAAACAGCAGTAATCAGCAGTAAACAGCACTAAACAGCAGTAAACAGCACTAAACAGCAGTAAACAGCAGTAAACTGCACTAAACAGCACTAAACAGCAGTAAACAGCACTAAACAGCAGTAAGCAGCAGTAAACAGCAGTAAACAGCAGTAAACAGCAGTAAACAGCAGTAAACAGCAGTAAACAGCAGTAAACAGCACTAAACAGCAGTAAACAGCAGTAAACAGCAGTAAACAGCACTAAACAGCAGTAAACAGCACTAAACAGCAGTAAACAGCACTAAACAGCAGTAAACAGCAGTAAACAGCAGTAAACAGCACTAAACAGCAGTAAACAGCAGTAAACAGCAGTAAACAGCACTAAAGAGCAGTAAACAGCAGTAAACAGCAGTAAACAGCAGTAAACAGCAGTAAACAGCACTAAACAGCACTAAACAGCAGTAAACAGCAGTAAACAGCACTAAACATCAGTAAACAGCAGTAAGCACTAAACAGCACTAAACAGCAGTAAACAGCAGTAAACAGCACTAAACATCAGTAAACAGCAGTAAACAGCAGTAAACAGCACTAAACAGCAGTAAACAGCAGTAAACAGCACTAAACAGCACTAAACAGCACTAAACAGCAGTAAACAGCACTAAACAGCACTAAACAGCAGTAAACAGCAGTAAACAGCAGTAAACAGCACTAAACAGCAGTAAACAGCACTAAACAGCAGTAAACAGCAGTAAACAGCAGTATACAGCAGTAAACAGCACTAAACAGCAGTAAACAGCAGTAAACAGCAGTAAACAGCAGTAAACAGCACTAAACAGCAGTAAACAGCAGTAAACAGCACTAAACAGCAGTAAACAGCACTAAACAGCAGTAAACAGCACCAAACAGCAGTAAACAGCAGTAAACAGCAGTAAACAGCAGTAAACAGCACTAAACAGCAGTAAACAGCAGTAAACAGCACTAAACAGCACTAAACAGCACTAAACAGCACTAAACAGCAGTAAACAGCACTATACAGCAGTAAACAGCAGTAAACAGCACTAAACAGCACTAAACAGCAGTAAACAGCAGTAAACAGCAGTAAACAGCACTAAACAGCAGTAAACATGTTACGTGCCTGATTGGCCACGAACAATTGTTCTCACGAGGGTGAGGTTGCCAGCTTCTCAGTGGAGAAGGGTGTGGTAGAAAAACTATGTTTGGGCGCCACGCAATTAAAATTACTACCTGCACCCACCAAACTGCGATGGTGGTGCGGACAAAATGTTCGAAACGCAACACGACACGGGAAAAGGGGCGGTAAATACAAAAATACAAAGAGGTAGAAGTTAAATGAATTTAATTTGATGTAAGCAAAATAATAAATAAATAAGTACAAAATAAAATAAATTAGTAATAACGTAAGAAAACAAAATAATGAAATATGAATTAGCAAAATTAAATTAAGATTATCAAAATAACAAAAACAAAATACGGGGATACGGGGTGTTCAGAGAAAAACACAAACAACACAGCTGAACAGAAATGTCAGCACAATGTTAAATCAAATAAAAAATGACCAGATAGACGGCGCTAGTGTATGGTCGCCCGACTACGCGTGCGTCTAATCCACACAGGTAGAACAATACGTGAGGGGGGGAGACGGGGTCCTCGGTTGATCAACTTCGGCTCACAAAAGGTGGGAATAGACACGTTGCTTAGCGGGAGAACACGAAAACACAATGCGCGACAAAAAAAAATAAAGTAAAAGAATACACCCGTGTCCGCGAAATACAGAAAAAAATATAAAGATTACAATATACGTGCGCCTGGCGCTTAGTTGGTAACAAAATAATAATATTTTAGAACACAAAGATTATATACATAAGTATATTAAATATGAAGGGGGGGAAAAGAAAGTTAATACAAAAAAAATGGTCCCACGTTCACGTGGACGAAAATAAGCAAAACAAAGAAGGGGAAGAAAAGAAACAAAACTCGATAGGGGTGCTGGTGCACTTATCTGCGTGACCACGTGTTTCCTGAAAACTGGTCTAAGCGGGTCCTTAGCGTCGGATGGCCTCGAGAATGGATGCGGGCTCAACAGCGATGCACGGGGTCTCGCCGCGACGTCTCCTCCGGTATTCCGGTTGTGGACATGGACCACGCAGAACAGGTAGTTGGAAGAAAATTGTACGGACAAAATGGAAATATCTCGTGTCGTCTTTTCTTTCGATAAATCCCTGCACGCTGGTATACCGTGCAAGCGCGAACATTCGCGAACTCTCCACAGCAATCACTTGATGGTCGAAAATCCCTTACAATAGAGGTGATTTTTGTCTTCAACGACCAAAAATTCACTTAGCACGAACCAAAACGTGACATTCAAAAGAAAATACTGTACGATGGCTTTCAAGATGCGTACTTGTGCCCAGTCAAAACGAAACTCATTACTTAAATTAAGTAAAGAAGAAGGAAAACTTCCGATAAGTCGGAAAAACAAAGAAAGTAGATCATACGATTGCGCCAAGAAGACAATTGACGCCAAGGTCGACATTAAGAAACATTTACACAAGACAACAAGGGAATAATCTGAAATACAGGCGGGTAAACTATTACTATGAATTTAGTTACGCATTTATTTATGAAACCCAACTCCCATGAATTTATGAATATAATTAAAAACAGCTAAAATTTAATATGAACGAAATTCTACATACGCTACGCCAATGGGTAGGTGTGAACGGGTCTGAGATAGTAAGTGAAACAATAGCTTTATTATCGGCAAACGTCAAACTTGTTATTGTAACTAATTATAACCTAAATTATCTTATTGAAATCTAGCACGTGGGTTAATGAGGCAAGTAAAAGTTGAATCTAGTAAGTAAACTATTTTAAATCTATTTATATCTACTATTTAAACTATAATATGACTCTGAAGGAGTAACTAACAACAAACATATATTTCAGATTAAACTAACAGAAACGAAAATAACAGGTAATGAAAATAGACAAGGCGAAAATGACACATACGAACAATAACAAGGACACACGACGTCAAATGGAATGCAAAACACAATAGTGACAAAATAGACAAAATAATCGTAACAAACAGCAGTAAGCAGCAGTAAACAGCAGTAAACAGCAGTAAACAGCAGTAAACAGCAGTAAACAGCACTAAACAGCAGTAAACAGCACTAAACAGCAGTAAAGAGCAGTAAACAGCAGTAAACAGCACTAAACAGCAGTAAACAGCAGTAAACAGCACTAAACAGCAGTAAACAGCAGTAAACAGCAGTAAACAGCAGTAAACAGCAGTAAACAGCACTAAACAGCAGTAAACAGCAGTAAACAGCAGTAAACAGCACTAAACAGCACTAAACAGCAGTAAACAGCAGTAAACAGCAGTAAACAGCAGTAAACAGCAGTAAACAGCAGTAAACAGCACTAAACAGCAGTAAACAGCAGTAAACAGCAGTAAACAGCAGTAAACAGCAGTAAACAGCAGTAAACAGCAGTAAACAGCACTAAACAGCAGTAAACAGCAGTAAACAGCACTAAACAGCAGTAAACAGAAGTAAACAGCAGTAAACAGCAGTAAACAGCACTAAACAGCACTAAACAGCACTAAACAGCACTAAACAGCAGTAAACAGCAGTAAACAACAGTAAACAGCACTAAACAGCACTAAACAGCACTAAACAGCACTAAACAGCAGTAAACAGCAGTAAACAACAGTAAACAGCAGTAAACAGCACTAAACAGCAGTAAACAGCAGTAAACAGCAGTAAACAGCAGTAAACAGCAGTAAACAGCAGTAAACAGCAGTAAACAGCACTAAACAGCACTAAACAGCACTAAACAGCACTAAACAGCACTAAACAGCAGTAAACAGCAGTAAACAGCAGTAAACAGCACTAAACAGCAGTAAACAGCACTAAACAGCACTAAACAGCACTAAACAGCAGTAAACAGCAGTAAACAGCAGTTAACAGCAGTAAACAGCAGTAAACAGCAGTAAACAGCACTAAACAGCAGTAAACAGCAGTAATCAGCAGTAAACAGCACTAAACAGCAGTAAACAGCACTAAACAGCAGTAAACAGCACTAAACAGCACTAAACAGCAGTAAACAGCACTAAACAGCAGTAAGCAGCAGTAAACAGCAGTAAACAGCAGTAAACAGCAGTAAACAGCAGTAAACAGCACTAAACAGCAGTAAACAGCAGTAAACAGCAGTAAACAGCACTAAACAGCAGTAAACAGCACTAAACAGCAGTAAAAAGCACTAAACAGCAGTAAACAGCAGTAAACAGCAGTAAACAGCACTAAACAGCAGTAAACAGCAGTAAACAGCAGTAAACAGCACTAAAGAGCAGTAAACAGCAGTAAACAGCAGTAAACAGCAGTAAACAGCAGTAAACAGCACTAAACAGCACTAAACAGCAGTAAACAGCAGTAAACAGCACTAAACATCAGTAAACAGCAGTAAGCACTAAACAGCACTAAACAGCAGTAAACAGCAGTAAACAGCACTAAACATCAGTAAACAGCAGTAAACAGCAGTAAACAGCACTAAACAGCAGTAAACAGCAGTAAACAGCACTAAACAGCACTAAACAGCACTAAACAGCAGTAAACAGCACTAAACAGCAGTAAACAGCAGTAAACAGCAGTAAACAGCACTAAACAGCAGTAAACAGCACTAAACAGCAGTAAACAGCAGTAAACAGCAGTATACAGCAGTAAACAGCACTAAACAGCAGTAAACAGCAGTAAACAGCAGTAAACAGCAGTAAACAGCAGTAAACAGCACTAAACAGCAGTAAACAGCAGTAAACAGCACTAAACAGCACTAAACAGCACTAAACAGCAGTAAACAGCACTAAACAGCAGTAAACAGCACTAAACAGCAGTAAACAGCAGTAAACAGCAGTAAACAGCACTAAACAGCACTAAACAGCACTAAGCAGCAGTAAACAGCAGTAAACAGCACTAAACAGCACTAAACAGCAGTAAACAGCAGTAAACAGCACTAATCAGCAGTAAACAGCACTAAACAGCAGTAAACAGCACTAAACAGCAGTAAACAGCACTAAACAGCAGTAAACAGCAGTAAACGGCAGTAAACAGCACTAAACAGCAGTAAACAGCAGTAAACAGCAGTAAACAGCAGTAAACAGCAGTAAACAGCAGTAAACAGCACTAAACAGCAGTAAACAGCAGTAAACAGCACTAAACAGCAGTAAGCAGCACTAAACAGCAATAAACAGCACTAAACAGCACTAAACAGCAGTAAACAGCAGTAAACAGCAGTAAACAGCAGTAAACAGCAATAAACAGCAGTAAACAGCACTAAACAGCACTAAACAGCACTAAACAGCTGTAAACAGCAGTAAACAGCACTAAACAGCACTAAACAGCACTAAACAGCACTAAACAGCACTAAACAGCAGTAAACAGCAGTAAACAGCACTAAACAGCAGTAATCAGTAGTAAACAGCACTAAACAGCAGTAAACAGCAGTAAACAGCAGTAAACAGCAGTAAACAGCAGTAAACAGCAGTAAACAGCAGTAAACAGCAGTAAACAGCAGTAAACAGCAGTAAACAGCAGTAAACTGCACTAAACAGCACTAAACAGCACTAAACAGCAGTAAACAGCAGTAAACAGCACTAAACAGCAGTAAACAGCACTAAACAGCAGTAAACAGCACCAAACAGCAGTAAACAGCAGTAAACAGCAGTAAACAGCAGTAAACAGCACTAAACAGCAGTAAACAGCAGTAAACAGCACTAAACAGCACTAAACAGCACTAAACAGCACTAAACAGCACTAAACAGCAGTAAACAGCACTATACAGCAGTAAACAGCAGTAAACAGCACTAAACAGCACTAAACAGCAGTAAACAGCAGTAAACAGCAGTAAACAGCACTAAACAGCAGTAAACATGTTACGTGCCTGATTGGCCACGAACAATTCTCCTCACGAGGGTGAGGTTGCCAGCTTCTCAGTGGAGAAGGGTGTGGTAGAAAAACTATGTTTGGGCGCCACGCAATTAAAATTACTACCTGCACCCACCAAACTGCGATGGTGGTGCGGACAAAATGTTCGAAACGCAACACGACACGGGAAAAGGGGCGGTAAATACAAAAATACAAAGAGGTAGAAGTTAAATGAATTTAATTTGATGTAAGCAAAATAATAAATAAATAAGTACAAAATAAAATAAATTAGTAATAACGTAAGAAAACAAAATAATGAAATATGAATTAGCAAAATTAAATTAAGATTATCAAAATAACAAAAACAAAATACGGGGATACGGGGTGTTCAGAGAAAAACACAAACAACACAGCTGAACAGAAATGTCAGCACAATGTTAAATCAAATAAAAAATGACCAGATAGACGGCGCTAGTGTATGGTCGCCCGACTACGCGTGCGTCTAATCCACACAGGTAGAACAATACGTGAGGGGGGGAGACGGGGTCCTCGGTTGATCAACTTCGGCTCACAAAAGGTGGGAATAGACACGTTGCTTAGCGGGAGAACACGAAAACACAATGCGCGACAAAAAAAAATAAAGTAAAAGAATACACCCGTGTCCGCGAAATACAGAAAAAAATATAAAGATTACAATATACGTGCGCCTGGCGCTTAGTTGGTAACAAAATAATAATATTTTAGAACACAAAGATTATATACATAAGTATATTAAATATGAAGGGGGGGAAAAGAAAGTTAATACAAAAAAAATGGTCCCACGTTCACGTGGACGAAAATAAGCAAAACAAAGAAGGGGAAGAAAAGAAACAAAACTCGATAGGGGTGCTGGTGCACTTATCTGCGTGACCACGTGTTTCCCGAAAACTGGTCTAAGCGGGTCCTTAGCGTCGGATGGCCTCGAGAATGGATGCGGGCTCAACAGCGATGCACGGGGTCTCGCCGCGACGTCTCCTCCGGTATTCCGGTTGTGGACATGGACCACGCAGAACAGGTAGTTGGAAGAAAATTGTACGGACAAAATGGAAATATCTCGTGTCGTCTTTTCTTTCGATAAATCCCTGCACGCTGGTATACCGTGCAAGCGCGAACATTCGCGAACTCTCCACAGCAATCACTTGATGGTCGAAAATCCCTTACAATAGGGGTGATTTTTGTCTTCAACGACCAAAAATTCACTTAGCACGAACCAAAACGTGACATTCAAAAGAAAATACTGTACGATGGCTTTCAAGATGCGTACTTGTGCCCAGTCAAAACGAAACTCATTACTTAAATTAAGTAAAGAAGAAGGAAAACTTCCGATAAGTCGGAAAAACAAAGAAAGTAGATCATACGATTGCGCCAAGAAGACAATTGACGCCAAGGTCGACATTAAGAAACATTTACACAAGACAACAAGGGAATAATCTGAAATACAGGCGGGTAAACTATTACTATGAATTTAGTTACGCATTTATTTATGAAACCCAACTCCCATGAATTTATGAATATAATTAAAAACAGCTAAAATTTAATATGAACGAAATTCTACATACGCTACGCCAATGGGTAGGTGTGAACGGATCTGAGATAGTAAGTGAAACAATAGCTTTATTATCGGCAAACGTCAAACTTGTTATTGTAACTAATTATAACCTAAATTATCTTATTGAAATCTAGCACGTGGGTTAATGAGGCAAGTAAAAGTTGAATCTAGTAAGTAAACTATTTTAAATCTATTTATATCTACTATTTAAACTATAATATGACTCTGAAGGAGTAACTAACAACAAACATATATTTCAGATTAAACTAACAGAAACGAAAATAACAGGTAATGAAAATAGACAAGGCGAAAATGACACATACGAACAATAACAAGGACACACGACGTCAAATGGAATGCAAAACACAATAGTGACAAAATAGACAAAATAATCGTAACAAACAGCAGTAAGCAGCAGTAAACAGCAGTAAACAGCAGTAAACAGCAGTAAACAGCACTAAACATCAGTAAACAGCACTAAACAGCAGTAAACAGCAGTAAACAGCAGTAAACAGCACTAAACAGCACTAAACAGCAGTAAACAGCAGTAAACAGCAGTAAACAGCAGTAAACAGCAGTAAACAGCACTAAACAGCAGTAAACAGCAGTAAACAGCACTAAACAGCAGTAAACAGCAGTAAACAGCAGTAAACAGCAGTAAACAGCAGTAAACAGCAGTAAACAGCGCTAAACAGCAGTAAACAGCACTAAACAGCAGTAAACAGCAGTAAACAGCAGTAAACAGCAGTAAACAGCAGTAAACAGCACTAAACAGCAGTAAACAGCAGTAAACAGCAGTAAACAGCAGTAAACAGCAAGAAACAGCAGTAAACAGCAGGAAACAGCAGTAAACAGCAGTAAACAGCAGTAAACACCAGTAAACACCAGTAAACACCAGTAAACAGCAGTAAACAGCAGTAAACAGCAGTAAACAGCAGTAAACAGCAGTAAACAGCAGTAAACAGCAGTAAACAGCACTAAACAGCAGTAAACAGCAGTAAACAGCACTAAACAGCAGTAAACATGTTACGTGCCTGATTGGCCACGAACAATTGTCCTCACGAGGGTGAGGTTGCCAGCTTCTCAGTGGAGAAGGGTGTTTACGCACGTTTAATATTATTTGACATTAGCGTTTAATAACAAAAATCAAGTTGTTAGACAATATTTTCTTTTAGTTTGAAAACATGTAAAAAAATTGAATATCTTGTTACTATAACAAACTGTATAAAAAATCAGTGTGCTTTTTTGTAATAAAGAAGGTTTTACACGTCTTGGTATCACTGTGTTATATTCTGCCACTTTTCAGATTCAAAGCAAATAAAAGTATTTGTGTGATTAGCTCTTCGTTTATTAAGTGGTATATTTATTGTGTTATTGTGTTGCAAAATTGGTATAGTTCAAGTCATTACTATTTTGTACGTGAAGTGTACGTTTTTCTGAGAAAAGGCCGCAACATCATCATTAACATTTGGTCCTTCGAGCCGGATATCTTCAACCACTGGTGTCCATATTATACAGAAACGAAAAGCTACATTTTGAACATCACTGTTATAGTGAACATCATCAAATACTAAGGTGAGTCTCCAATATTATACACATCCTATCCACACACTCTTTCACACTTTCATGCAATGGCGACAACACTGTCAGAATTGAAAGCTAAGAGAACGCAAATTAAATCCAAAATTACGCGATTTAAAAGCTACCTAATTAAGCTGGAAACGGATACAAATATTATTGGCGAACTAGAAGATCGTAAACAAAAATTTGAATCTCTGTGGGACGCATTCGATACCATACAATCACATATTGAGTTATTAGCTGATAACGAAGATACGGAAGATTCTGAGTACGAACGTGAAACTTTTGAACAAATATATTTTGCATTAAATAGCAAGGCGAAAGACTTTCTTGCTAAAAATACGACGTTACAACCAACTATATCTGAGCAATCTTTTAATTCTACGTCATCGCATTTTAAAGCGCGTGCCCGTTTACCTGAAATAGAATTACCTAAATTTTCAGGGGATTATGATGACTGGTATAATTTCTTCATTCTCTCATTCATAACAACGAACACATCACCAAGGTTGATAAACTTCAATACTTGAAATCGTCTCTTAAATCAGAGGCTGCAGAAATTCTAACATCTTTAGAAATTACTGAAGATAATTATGACGTCGCGTGGGAGTTATTAAATGACAGGTACGATGATAAACGCGTAATCATAAGTAAACATATTCAAGCAATTCTAGATCTGCCTAGTTCAAATAAAGAAAATCATTCTGTCCTTCGTCAAATAATCGACGGAGCTACAAAACATTTGCGAGTTCTGAATTCTTTAAAACGACCAGTTGACACTTGGGATGATTTACTGATTCATATTCTAGTAAATAAACTCGATTCAACTACAACGAAAGCTTGGGAAGCTAGTCTTAAGCGAAAGGAAATTCCAACGTTGAAACAATTAATAGATTTCATATCACAAAGGTGTAATGTTTTATCTGTTGTTGCCAGAAAGAGTCAAACGCTAAATGTTAAAATTCAGTCTGCTCCTTCTTCGAGTTTCAAACCTCAAAATCGTTATTCAATTTCAACTCCTGCCGCAGTCATTAAACAACAATGCGCATATTGCAATGAAGAACATTTCATCAATAAGTGCGACAAATTTCTAAAACTAAATACAGATAAACGTTTTAAAGAAGCAAAGCAAAATGGTCTTTGTATTAATTGCTTAAGGCGTGGTCATACCACGAGTAAATGTACTTCAGGATCTTGCAAAATATGTCAAAAGCGTCATCATACATTATTGCATATTGAAGGCAGTCAACCCGATTCATCATCGGTACCCAAGGCTGTTACTACGACAGTAAACCATTCATTTCGATCGCAAGGGTCAGAACAAATACTTCTTTCTACCGCAGTCATACATATATACGACGCAAGCGGAAACAAGCACGAATGCAGAGCATTATTAGATAGTGGCTCTCAATCAAATTTCATTACTGAATCTTTAATCTCACGTTTAAATATAAAAACTGCTACCGTTCAAATACCAGTAACTGGAATAAATCAATCATTAGTAAATATAAATAGAATTGCTGATATTAGAATCAAATCACGCTTCAATTCTGCTTGCACTAATTTGAAATGTTTAATCTTGAACAAAATAACCGAAAGACTGCCATTGATTTCATTTGATAAAACAATGATTAAAATTCCTAAAAATATCAAATTAGCTGACCCGAATTTCAATACATCGACCGAAGTTGATTTATTAATTGGCTCTGAATTATTCTGGAGTTTGTTGTGCGTAGGCCAGATTCATATTAGTAGCAATCAACCAATCCTCCAAAAAACGCAGTACGGTTGGATTATATCTGGTCGTATAATGGCAAAATCAAATTCGCATCATAAAACACTGTGCAATATTGCAACATTTCATGAGAATATAGATACAAAGGTCAAACGATTCTGGGAATTGGAAGAATATCAAGACAAACCAGTCCATACTCCCGAAGAAAGAGATGTTGAACATCATTTTCAACAAACGTTTACAAGAAATAAAGATGGTCGTTTTGTCGTGAAATTGCCATTGAAGCAAGATATATTAAATAAGCTTGGCAATTCTAAGGATCAAGCTGTAAAACGATTTTATTCTCTAGAGCGCAAACTTAATAAACAACCGCATCTAAAGGAACAGTATTCCGCATTCATAAATGAATATGAATCATTAGGACATATGAAATTAATATCAGAAACAACTGCAGATTCAAAAGAAAGGCCTACCTTTTACTTGCCTCATCATGCTGTTTTAAAACAATCCAGTTTAACAACTAAGCTGCTCGTTGTCTTTGACGGATCCGCTAAAACCTCTTCTGGTGTTTCTCTGAACAATGCACTAATGGTTGGTCCAGTTTTACAACATGATCTTTTTTCAATCATTTTAAGATTTCGCACATACCAATATGTTATGACAGCTGATATAGCCAAAATGTATCGGCAAATATGGGTACATGAATCGGACACTCCACTTCAACGCATTTTATGGCGTAAAAATCCCGATGATCATTTAAAAACTTACGAACTCACCACAGTTACTTATGGCACTACTTCAGCGTCATTTTTAGCGGTTAGGGCTCTACACCAATTAGCACGGGAGGAACAATCTTCGTTTCCTATCGGATCTAAAGTAACATTGCGCGATTTTTATGTCGATGATTTACTAACTGGTGCGAATACATTGGCAGAGGCTCAAATTATTTGTAATGAAGTTTATAATATGCTTCAATTGGGTGGTTTTGAACTACGGAAATGGGTCAGCAATTGTCCAGATATTTTACAAGCTATTTCAATGAATAATACAGAATACGCTACAGTAAGCTTAGATAAAGAAGAAAGCGTTAAAACACTAGGTTTGCAGTGGAATTCTCTCTTGGATATTCTGAAATACTCAGTACCTGAATGCGATAATACTGCAAGAATTACAAAGCGTACAATATTAGCTAGCGTTTCTCAAATTTTTGATCCATTAGGGTTAATAAGTCCAGTCATAATAATAGCCAAGTTGTTAATACAACAACTTTGGCAGCTAAATCTAAATTGGGATGAGTCAGTACCAACCAGCGTTCATACTCAATGGGCTAGATTCAAGGAAGAAATTGAAATGCTGAAATTATTGAAAATCCCACGATGGATTGCAAAAAATGCAAACGTAACACGTCGTGAACTACACGGTTTCAGCGATGCTAGTGAATTAGCTTATGGCGCTTGCATTTATATGCGAACAATTTGTTCCCAAGAAAGTTACACGGTCACGTTACTATGCGCAAAATCTCGTGTAGCTCCACTAAAAAACATTTCTTTACCTAGACTGGAGCTCTGCGGAGCGCTATTATTGGCGCGATTAATGAATAAAGTCAAAAAAGCAATTATTGTATTAATTGACGATATATTTTATTGGTCCGATTCAACAATAACTATAAGCTGGATTAAATCCACAGCCGCCCGTACTTGGAAAACCTTCGTAGCAAATCGTGTTGGTGAAATCCAAGATCTGACTGATTTAAATAAATGGAATCATGTAAGCACTCATGATAATCCAGCTGACGTAGTAAGTAGAGGAAAATATCCGAAAGAGCTTTTAAATTGTGATCTTTGGTGGAATGGTCCAAATTGGTTGCAAGATAATACAAATAATTGGCCATCATTCGTGATTGATGCACCTGCAGAACTACCTGAGCGCAGAGTAGTAACTTCTATTTATGCGGTAACTACTGTCTATAATGATTTATTTTCCAAATACTCAGACATCAATAAACTAATTCGCATAACTTCACTTTGTTTACGTTTCATTAATAACACACAACAAAGATTGAAGAAAAATATTGAATATATTAAATTCGGACCAATAACAGTTCAAGAATTAAAACGCGCTACTATTTGTCTAATCAAAATTGTACAACAAACGGAATTCAACAAGGAAATTCAAGATCTGACCAAAACAAATCAAGTCCATCCCTAAAGCAAGCTGATATGCCTTAATCCTTTCCTCGATGAGCATGGAATTATACGCGTTGGTGGAAGATTGCGTAATTCACAACTTACATATGATGAAATGCATCCTATTCTTTTGCCTAAGGCCCATGTCTTCACGAAGCTAATAATAAGAAAGGAACATGAAAATCAACTTCATGCAGGAGCACAAACAACGCTAGCAGCAGTAAGAAAAACCTATTGGCCATTGGGAGCTCGTAACGGCGTTCGACATATAATCAGAAATTGTATTACTTGTTTCAAGGCACGACCGACAACAAAACCAGGTATGATGGCAGATTTACCTGCCAGCAGAATAACTCCATCTAGACCTTTTTCAAATTGTGGAATTGATTATTTTGGACCTTTCTATGTACGCGAAGGAAAAAGAAGAAATAGTAAAATTGTAAAGGCTTATGGCGCAGTATTTGTATGTTTCGCTACAAAGGCTGTGCATATTGATTTAGTCAATGATTTAACTTCAGAATCTTTCTTAGCAGTTTTAAGAAGATTTATCGCACGCAGAGGAAAACCAATGAACATATACTCTGATAACGGAACAAGTTTCGTAGGTGCCAATAGAGAACTAAATGAACTAAGCAACATTTTTCTAAACGAAAACGTTCATAACCATATTGTTTCAAACATGTCTAATTTAGGCATCAATTGGCATTTTATTCCAGCACGTTCGCCACATTTTGGTGGCCTCTGGGAAGCTGCAGTAAAATCTGCGAAGCAATGCATGTATAAAATTATTAAAAATGCTTCTCTTAGTACCGACGAAATGATTACACTTTTAGCACAGATCGAAGCAATACTTAATTCACGACCTTTAACACCTCTTTCAACTGATCCAAATGACACATTCTGTCTTACACCTGTTCACTTTCTTATTGGAGACTCATTAAATAGTATTAATGTTCCCGATATGAAACCTGTTCCTGTTAATCGTCTATCACATTGGCAGCATGTAGAGCAACTCCGTCAGCACTTTTGGACTCGTTGGTCCAAAGAATATTTACACCAACTTCAGCAGAGAACCAAGTGGAAGACCAAAACATCGTCCCAACTGAAGCCAGGCCAACTCGTAATCATTCGAGAAGTCAAGCTACCCCCTCTTCGGTGGTTACTTGGTCGCATCAAGTTTATTCATCCTGGAGAAGATGGCATTGTTCGAGCCGTTACAATACGCACCACTGCGGGACTTATCAAGAGGGCATCTGTCAAACTATGTCCTTTACCCTTTGAAACTAGTGCCACGGATAGTGAACAGTGAATTTTATAATTGTAATTAGAATCTCATATAACATATTATTATTATTATTATTTAAAGCGACTGCTTTCAAGGCGGGCGGAATGTTTACGCACGTTTAATATTATTTGACATTAGCGTTTAATAACAAAAATCAAGTTGTTAGACAATATTTTCTTTTAGTTTGAAAACATGTAAAAAAATTGAATATCTTGTTACTATAACAAACTGTATAAAAAATCAGTGTGCTTTTTTGTAATAAAGAAGGTTTTACACGTCTTGGTATCACTGTGTTATATTCTGCCACTTTTCAGATTCAAAGCAAATAAAAGTATTTGTGTGATTAGCTCTTCGTTTATTAAGTGGTATATTTATTGCGTTATTGTGTTGCAAAATTGGTATAGTTCAAGTCATTACTATTTTGTACGTGAAGTGTACGTTTTTCTGAGAAAAGGCCGCAACATCATCATTAACAAAGGGTGTGGTAGAAAAACTATGTTTGGGCGCCACGCAATTAAAATTACTACCTGCACCCACCAAACTGCGATGGTGGTGCGGACAAAATGTTCGAAACGCAACACGACACGGGAAAAGGGGCGGTAAATACAAAAATACAAAGAGGTAGAAGTTAAATGAATTTAATTTGATGTAAGCAAAATAATAAATAAATAAGTACAAAATAAAATAAATTAGTAATAACGTAAGAAAACAAAATAATGAAATATGAATTAGCAAAATTAAATTAAGATTATCAAAATAACAAAAACAAAATACGGGGATACGGGGTGTTCAGAGAAAAACACAAACAACACAGCTGAACAGAAATGTCAGCACAATGTTAAATCAAATAAAAAATGACCAGATAGACGGCGCTAGTGTATGGTCGCCCGACTACGCGTGCGTCTAATCCACACAGGTAGAACAATACGTGAGGGGGGGAGACGGGGTCCTCGGTTGATCAACTTCGGCTCACAAAAGGTGGGAATAGACACGTTGCTTAGCGGGAGAACACGAAAACACAATGCGCGACAAAAAAAAATAAAGTAAAAGAATACACCCGTGTCCGCGAAATACAGAAAAAAATATAAAGATTACAATATACGTGCGCCTGGCGCTTAGTTGGTAACAAAATAATAATATTTTAGAACACAAAGATTATATACATAAGTATATTAAATATGAAGGGGGGGAAAAGAAAGTTAATACAAAAAAAATGGTCCCACGTTCACGTGGACGAAAATAAGCAAAACAAAGAAGGGGAAGAAAAGAAACAAAACTCGATAGGGGTGCTGGTGCACTTATCTGCGTGACCACGTGTTTCCCGAAAACTGGTCTAAGCGGGTCCTTAGCGTCGGATGGCCTCGAGAATGGATGCGGGCTCAACAGCGATGCACGGGGTCTCGCCGCGACGTCTCCTCCGGTATTCCGGTTGTGGACATGGACCACGCAGAACAGGTAGTTGGAAGAAAATTGTACGGACAAAATGGAAATATCTCGTGTCGTCTTTTCTTTCGATAAATCCCTGCACGCTGGTATACCGTGCAAGCGCGAACATTCGCGAACTCTCCACAGCAATCACTTGATGGTCGAAAATCCCTTACAATAGGGGTGATTTTTGTCTTCAACGACCAAAAATTCACTTAGCACGAACCAAAACGTGACATTCAAAAGAAAATACTGTACGATGGCTTTCAAGATGCGTACTTGTGCCCAGTCAAAACGAAACTCATTACTTAAATTAAGTAAAGAAGAAGGAAAACTTCCGATAAGTCGGAAAAACAAAGAAAGTAGATCATACGATTGCGCCAAGAAGACAATTGACGCCAAGGTCGACATTAAGAAACATTTACACAAGACAACAAGGGAATAATCTGAAATACAGGCGGGTAAACTATTACTATGAATTTAGTTACGCATTTATTTATGAAACCCAACTCCCATGAATTTATGAATATAATTAAAAACAGCTAAAATTTAATATGAACGAAATTCTACATACGCTACGCCAATGGGTAGGTGTGAACGGGTCTGAGATAGTAAGTGAAACAATAGCTTTATTATCGGCAAACGTCAAACTTGTTATTGTAACTAATTATAACCTAAATTATCTTATTGAAATCTAGCACGTGGGTTAATGAGGCAAGTAAAAGTTGAATCTAGTAAGTAAACTATTTTAAATCTATTTATATCTACTATTTAAACTATAATATGACTCTGAAGGAGTAACTAACAACAAACATATATTTCAGATTAAACTAACAGAAACGAAAATAACAGGTAATTAAAATAGACAAGGCGAAAATGACACATACGAACAATAACAAGGACACACGACGTCAAATGGAATGCAAAACACAATAGTGACAAAATAGACAAAATAATCGTAACAAACAGCAGTAAGCAGCAGTAAACAGCAGTAAACAGCAGTAAACAGCAGTAAGCAGCACTAAACAGCAGTAAACAGCACTAAACAGCAGTAAACAGCAGTAAACAGCAGTAAACAGCACTAAACAGCAGTAAACAGCAGTAAACAGCACTAAACAGCACTAAACAGCACTAAACAGCAGTAAACAGCAGTAAACAGCACTAAACAGCACTAAACAGCACTAAACAGCAGTAAACAGCAGTAAACAGCACTAAACAGCACTAAACAGCAGTAAACAGCAGTAAACAGCACTAATCAGCAGTAAACAGCACTAAACAGCAGTAAACAGCAGTAAACAGCAGTAAACAGCAGTAAACAGCACTAAACAGCAGTAAACAGCACTAAACAGCAGTAAACAGCAGTAAACAGCAGTAAACAGCACTAAACAGCACTAAACAGCAGTAAACAGCAGTAAACAGCAGTAAACAGCAGTAAACAGCACTAAACAGCAGTAAACAGCAGTAAACAGCACTAAACAGCAGTAAACAGCAGTAAACAGCAGTAAGCAGCACTAAACGGCAGTAAACAGCACTAAACAGCAGTAAACAGCACTAAACAGCAGTAAACAGCAGTAAACAGCAGTAAACAGCACTAAACAGCAGTAAACAGCACTAAACAGCAGTAAACAGCAGTAAACAGCAGTAAGCAGCACTAAACAGCAGTAAGCAGCACTAAACAGCAGTAAACAGCACTAAACAGCACTAAACAGCAGTAAACAGCAGTAAACAGCACTAAACAGCACTAAACAGCACTAAACAGCACTAAACAGCACTAAACAGCAGTAATCAGCAGTAAACAGCACTAAACAGCACTAAACAGCACTAAACAGCAGTAAACAGCACTAAACAGCAGTAAACAGCACTAAACAGCAGTAAACAGCACTAAACAGCAGTAAACAGCACTAAACAGCAGTAAACAGCAGTAAACAGCAGCAAACAGCACTAAACAGCAGTAAACAGCAGTAAACAGCACTAAACAGCACTAAACAGCACTAAACAGCACTAAACAGCACTAAACAGCACTAAACAGCACTAAACAGCAGTAAACAGCACTATACAGCAGTAAACAGCAGTAAACAGCACTAAACAGCACTAAACAGCAGTAAACAGCAGTAAACAGCAGTAAACAGCAGTAAACAGCAGTAAACAGCACTAAACAGCAGTAAACATGTTACGTGCCTGATTGGCCACGAACAATTGTCCTCACGAGGGTGAGGTTGCCAGCTTCTCAGTGGAGAAGGGTGTGGTAGAAAAACTATGTTTGGGCGCCACGCAATTAAAATTATTACCTGCACCCACCAAACTGCGATGGTGGTGCGGACAAAATGTTCGAAACGCAACACGACACGGGAAAAGGGGCGGTAAATACAAAAATACAAAGAGGTAGAAGTTAAATGAATTTAATTTGATGTAAGCAAAATAATAAATAAATAAGTACAAAATAAAATAAATTAGTAATAACGTAAGAAAACAAAATAATGAAATATGAATTAGCAAAATTAAATTAAGATTATCAAAATAACAAAAACAAAATACGGGGATACGGGGTGTTCAGAGAAAAACACAAACAACACAGCTGAACAGAAATGTCAGCACAATGTTAAATCAAATAAAAAATGACCAGATAGACGGCGCTAGTGTATGGTCGCCCGACTACGCGTGCGTCTAATCCACACAGGTAGAACAATACGTGAGGGGGGGAGACGGGGTCCTCGGTTGATCAACTTCGGCTCACAAAAGGTGGGAATAGACACGTTGCTTAGCGGGAGAACACGAAAACACAATGCGCGACAAAAAAAAATAAAGTAAAAGAATACACCCGTGTCCGCGAAATACAGAAAAAAATATAAAGATTACAATATACGTGCGCCTGGCGCTTAGTTGGTAACAAAATAATAATATTTTAGAACACAAAGATTATATACATAAGTATATTAAATATGAAGGGGGGGAAAAGAAAGTTAATACAAAAAAAATGGTCCCACGTTCACGTGGACGAAAATAAGCAAAACAAAGAAGGGGAAGAAAAGAAACAAAACTCGATAGGGGTGCTGGTGCACTTATCTGCGTGACCACGTGTTTCCCGAAAACTGGTCTAAGCGGGTCCTTAGCGTCGGATGGCCTCGAGAATGGATGCGGGCTCAACAGCGATGCACGGGGTCTCGCCGCGACGTCTCCTCCGGTATTCCGGTTGTGGACATGGACCACGCAGAACAGGTAGTTGGAAGAAAATTGTACGGACAAAATGGAAATATCTCGTGTCGTCTTTTCTTTCGATAAATCCCTGCACGCTGGTATACCGTGCAAGCGCGAACATTCGCGAACTCTCCACAGCAATCACTTGATGGTCGAAAATCCCTTACAATAGGGGTGATTTTTGTCTTCAACGACCAAAAATTCACTTAGCACGAACCAAAACGTGACATTCAAAAGAAAATACTGTACGATGGCTTTCAAGATGCGTACTTGTGCCCAGTCAAAACGAAACTCATTACTTAAATTAAGTAAAGAAGAAGGAAAACTTCCGATAAGTCGGAAAAACAAAGAAAGTAGATCATACGATTGCGCCAAGAAGACAATTGACGCCAAGGTCGACATTAAGAAACATTTACACAAGACAACAAGGGAATAATCTGAAATACAGGCGGGTAAACTATTACTATGAATTTAGTTACGCATTTATTTATGAAACCCAACTCCCATGAATTTATGAATATAATTAAAAACAGCTAAAATTTAATATGAACGAAATTCTACATACGCTACGCCAATGGGTAGGTGTGAACGGGTCTGAGATAGTAAGTGAAACAATAGCTTTATTATCGGCAAACGTCAAACTTGTTATTGTAACTAATTATAACCTAAATTATCTTATTGAAATCTAGCACGTGGGTTAATGAGGCAAGTAAAAGTTGAATCTAGTAAGTAAACTATTTTAAATCTATTTATATCTACTATTTAAACTATAATATGACTCTGAAGGAGTAACTAACAACAAACATATATTTCAGATTAAACTAACAGAAACGAAAATAACAGGTAATTAAAATAGACAAGGCGAAAATGACACATACGAACAATAACAAGGACACACGACGTCAAATGGAATGCAAAACACAATAGTGACAAAATAGACAAAATAATCGTAACAAACAGCAGTAAGCAGCAGTAAACAGCAGTAAACAGCAGTAAACAGCAGTAAGCAGCACTAAACAGCAGTAAACAGCACTAAACAGCAGTAAACAGCAGTAAACAGCAGTAAACAGCACTAAACAGCAGTAAACAGCAGTAAACAGCACTAAACAGCACTAAACAGCACTAAACAGCAGTAAACAGCAGTAAACAGCACTAAACAGCACTAAACAGCACTAAACAGCAGTAAACAGCAGTAAACAGCACTAAACAGCACTAAACAGCAGTAAACAGCAGTAAACAGCACTAATCAGCAGTAAACAGCACTAAACAGCAGTAAACAGCAGTAAACAGCAGTAAACAGCAGTAAACAGCACTAAACAGCAGTAAACAGCACTAAACAGCAGTAAACAGCAGTAAACAGCAGTAAACAGCACTAAACAGCACTAAACAGCAGTAAACAGCAGTAAACAGCAGTAAACAGCAGTAAACAGCACTAAACAGCAGTAAACAGCAGTAAACAGCACTAAACAGCAGTAAACAGCACTAAACAGCAGTAAACAGCAGTAAACAGCAGTAAGCAGCACTAAACGGCAGTAAACAGCACTAAACAGCAGTAAACAGCACTAAACAGCAGTAAACAGCAGTAAACAGCAGTAAACAGCACTAAACAGCAGTAAACAGCACTAAACAGCAGTAAACAGCAGTAAACAGCAGTAAGCAGCACTAAACAGCAGTAAGCAGCACTAAACAGCAGTAAACAGCACTAAACAGCACTAAACAGCAGTAAACAGCAGTAAACAGCACTAAACAGCACTAAACAGCACTAAACAGCACTAAACAGCACTAAACAGCAGTAATCAGCAGTAAACAGCACTAAACAGCACTAAACAGCACTAAACAGCAGTAAACAGCACTAAACAGCAGTAAACAGCACTAAACAGCAGTAAACAGCACTAAACAGCAGTAAACAGCACTAAACAGCAGTAAACAGCAGTAAACAGCAGCAAACAGCACTAAACAGCAGTAAACAGCAGTAAACAGCACTAAACAGCACTAAACAGCACTAAACAGCACTAAACAGCACTAAACAGCACTAAACAGCACTAAACAGCAGTAAACAGCACTATACAGCAGTAAACAGCAGTAAACAGCACTAAACAGCACTAAACAGCAGTAAACAGCAGTAAACAGCAGTAAACAGCAGTAAACAGCAGTAAACAGCACTAAACAGCAGTAAACATGTTACGTGCCTGATTGGCCACGAACAATTGTCCTCACGAGGGTGAGGTTGCCAGCTTCTCAGTGGAGAAGGGTGTGGTAGAAAAACTATGTTTGGGCGCCACGCAATTAAAATTATTACCTGCACCCACCAAACTGCGATGGTGGTGCGGACAAAATGTTCGAAACGCAACACGACACGGGAAAAGGGGCGGTAAATACAAAAATACAAAGAGGTAGAAGTTAAATGAATTTAATTTGATGTAAGCAAAATAATAAATAAATAAGTACAAAATAAAATAAATTAGTAATAACGTAAGAAAACAAAATAATGAAATATGAATTAGCAAAATTAAATTAAGATTATCAAAATAACAAAAACAAAATACGGGGATACGGGGTGTTCAGAGAAAAACACAAACAACACAGCTGAACAGAAATGTCAGCACAATGTTAAATCAAATAAAAAATGACCAGATAGACGGCGCTAGTGTATGGTCGCCCGACTACGCGTGCGTCTAATCCACACAGGTAGAACAATACGTGAGGGGGGGAGACGGGGTCCTCGGTTGATCAACTTCGGCTCACAAAAGGTGGGAATAGACACGTTGCTTAGCGGGAGAACACGAAAACACAATGCGCGACAAAAAAAAATAAAGTAAAAGAATACACCCGTGTCCGCGAAATACAGAAAAAAATATAAAGATTACAATATACGTGCGCCTGGCGCTTAGTTGGTAACAAAATAATAATATTTTAGAACACAAAGATTATATACATAAGTATATTAAATATGAAGGGGGGGAAAAGAAAGTTAATACAAAAAAAATGGTCCCACGTTCACGTGGACGAAAATAAGCAAAACAAAGAAGGGGAAGAAAAGAAACAAAACTCGATAGGGGTGCTGGTGCACTTATCTGCGTGACCACGTGTTTCCCGAAAACTGGTCTAAGCGGGTCCTTAGCGTCGGATGGCCTCGAGAATGGATGCGGGCTCAACAGCGATGCACGGGGTCTCGCCGCGACGTCTCCTCCGGTATTCCGGTTGTGGACATGGACCACGCAGAACAGGTAGTTGGAAGAAAATTGTACGGACAAAATGGAAATATCTCGTGTCGTCTTTTCTTTCGATAAATCCCTGCACGCTGGTATACCGTGCAAGCGCGAACATTCGCGAACTCTCCACAGCAATCACTTGATGGTCGAAAATCCCTTACAATAGGGGTGATTTTTGTCTTCAACGACCAAAAATTCACTTAGCACGAACCAAAACGTGACATTCAAAAGAAAATACTGTACGATGGCTTTCAAGATGCGTACTTGTGCCCAGTCAAAACGAAACTCATTACTTAAATTAAGTAAAGAAGAAGGAAAACTTCCGATAAGTCGGAAAAACAAAGAAAGTAGATCATACGATTGCGCCAAGAAGACAATTGACGCCAAGGTCGACATTAAGAAACATTTACACAAGACAACAAGGGAATAATCTGAAATACAGGCGGGTAAACTATTACTATGAATTTAGTTACGCATTTATTTATGAAACCCAACTCCCATGAATTTATGAATATAATTAAAAACAGCTAAAATTTAATATGAACGAAATTCTACATACGCTACGCCAATGGGTAGGTGTGAACGGGTCTGAGATAGTAAGTGAAACAATAGCTTTATTATCGGCAAACGTCAAACTTGTTATTGTAACTAATTATAACCTAAATTATCTTATTGAAATCTAGCACGTGGGTTAATGAGGCAAGTAAAAGTTGAATCTAGTAAGTAAACTATTTTAAATCTATTTATATCTACTATTTAAACTATAATATGACTCTGAAGGAGTAACTAACAACAAACATATATTTCAGATTAAACTAACAGAAACGAAAATAACAGGTAATGAAAATAGACAAGGCGAAAATGACACATACGAACAATAACAAGGACACACGACGTCAAATGGAATGCAAAACACAATAGTGACAAAATAGACAAAATAATCGTAACAAACAGCAGTAAGCAGCAGTAAACAGCAGTAAACAGCAGTAAACAGCAGTAAGCAGCACTAAACAGCAGTAAACAGCACTAAACAGCAGTAAACAGCAGTAAACAGCAGTAAACAGCACTAAACAGCAGTAAACAGCAGTAAACAGCACTAAACAGCACTAAACAGCACTAAACAGCAGTAAACAGCAGTAAACAGCACTAAACAGCACTAAACAGCACTAAACAGCAGTAAACAGCAGTAAACAGCACTAAACAGCACTAAACAGCAGTAAACAGCAGTAAACAGCACTAATCAGCAGTAAACAGCACTAAACAGCAGTAAACAGCAGTAAACAGCAGTAAACAGCACTAAACAGCAGTAAACAGCACTAAACAGCAGTAAACAGCAGTAAACAGCAGTAAACAGCACTAAACAGCACTAAACAGCAGTAAACAGCACTAAACAGCAGTAAACAGCACTAAACAGCAGTAAACAGCAGTAAACAGCACTAAACAGCAGTAAACAGCACTAAACAGCAGTAAACAGCAGTAAACAGCAGTAAACAGCACTAAACAGCACTAAACAGCAGTAAACAGCAGTAAACAGCAGTAAACAGCAGTAAACAGCACTAAACAGCAGTAAACAGCAGTAAACAGCACTAAACAGCAGTAAACAGCACTAAACAGCAGTAAACAGCAGTAAACAGCAGTAAGCAGCACTAAACGGCAGTAAACAGCACTAAACAGCACTAAACAGCAGTAAACAGCAGTAAACAGCACTAAACAGCACTAAACAGCACTAAACAGCAGTAAACAGCAGTAAACAGCAGTAAGCAGCACTAAACAGCAGTAAGCAGCACTAAACAGCAGTAAACAGCACTAAACAGCACTAAACAGCAGTAAACAGCAGTAAACAGCAGTAAACAGCACTAAACAGCACTAAACAGCACTAAACAGCACTAAACAGCACTAAACAGCAGTAATCAGCAGTAAACAGCACTAAACAGCACTAAACAGCACTAAACAGCAGTAAACAGCACTAAACAGCAGTAAACAGCACTAAACAGCAGTAAACAGCACTAAACAGCAGTAAACAGCAGTAAACAGCAGCAAACAGCACTAAACAGCAGTAAACAGCAGTAAACAGCACTAAACAGCACTAAACAGCACTAAACAGCACTAAACAGCACTAAACAGCACTAAACAGCACTAAACAGCAGTAAACAGCACTATACAGCAGTAAACAGCAGTAAACAGCACTAAACAGCACTAAACAGCAGTAAACAGCAGTAAACAGCAGTAAACAGCACTAAACAGCAGTAAACATGTTACGTGCCTGATTGGCCACGAACAATTGTCCTCACGAGGGTGAGGTTGCCAGCTTCTCAGTGGAGAAGGGTGTGGTAGAAAAACTATGTTTGGGCGCCACGCAATTAAAATTACTACCTGCACCCACCAAACTGCGATGGTGGTGCGGACAAAATGTTCGAAACGCAACACGACACGGGAAAAGGGGCGGTAAATACAAAAATACAAAGAGGTAGAAGTTAAATGAATTTAATTTGATGTAAGCAAAATAATAAATAAATAAGTACAAAATAAAATAAATTAGTAATAACGTAAGAAAACAAAATAATGAAATATGAATTAGCAAAATTAAATTAAGATTATCAAAATAACAAAAACAAAATACGGGGATACGGGGTGTTCAGAGAAAAACACAAACAACACAGCTGAACAGAAATGTCAGCACAATGTTAAATCAAATAAAAAATGACCAGATAGACGGCGCTAGTGTATGGTCGCCCGACTACGCGTGCGTCTAATCCACACAGGTAGAACAATACGTGAGGGGGGGAGACGGGGTCCTCGGTTGATCAACTTCGGCTCACAAAAGGTGGGAATAGACACGTTGCTTAGCGGGAGAACACGAAAACACAATGCGCGACAAAAAAAAATAAAGTAAAAGAATACACCCGTGTCCGCGAAATACAGAAAAAAATATAAAGATTACAATATACGTGCGCCTGGCGCTTAGTTGGTAACAAAATAATAATATTTTAGAACACAAAGATTATATACATAAGTATATTAAATATGAAGGGGGGGAAAAGAAAGTTAATACAAAAAAAATGGTCCCACGTTCACGTGGACGAAAATAAGCAAAACAAAGAAGGGGAAGAAAAGAAACAAAACTCGATAGGGGTGCTGGTGCACTTATCTGCGTGACCACGTGTTTCCCGAAAACTGGTCTAAGCGGGTCCTTAGCGTCGGATGGCCTCGAGAATGGATGCGGGCTCAACAGCGATGCACGGGGTCTCGCCGCGACGTCTCCTCCGGTATTCCGGTTGTGGACATGGACCACGCAGAACAGGTAGTTGGAAGAAAATTGTACGGACAAAATGGAAATATCTCGTGTCGTCTTTTCTTTCGATAAATCGCTGCACGCTGGTATACCGTGCAAGCGCGAACATTCGCAAACTCTCCACAGCAATCACTTGATGGTCGAAAATCCCTTACAATAGGGGTGATTTTTGTCTTCAACGACCAAAAATTCACTTAGCACGAACCAAAACGTGACATTCAAAAGAAAATACTGTACGATGGCTTTCAAGATGCGTACTTGTGCCCAGTCAAAACGAAACTCATTACTTAAATTAAGTAAAGAAGAAGGAAAACTTCCGATAAGTCGGAAAAACAAAGAAAGTAGATCATACGATTGCGCCAAGAAGACAATTGACGCCAAGGTCGACATTAAGAAACATTTACACAAGACAACAAGGGAATAATCTGAAATACAGGCGGGTAAACTATTACTATGAATTTAGTTACGCATTTATTTATGAAACCCAACTCCCATGAATTTATGAATATAATTAAAAACAGCTAAAATTTAATATGAACGAAATTCTACATACGCTACGCCAATGGGTAGGTGTGAACGGGTCTGAGATAGTAAGTGAAACAATAGCTTTATTATCGGCAAACGTCAAACTTGTTATTGTAACTAATTATAACCTAAATTATCTTATTGAAATCTAGCACGTGGGTTAATGAGGCAAGTAAAAGTTGAATCTAGTAAGTAAACTATTTTAAATCTATTTATATCTACTATTTAAACTATAATATGACTCTGAAGGAGTAACTAACAACAAACATATATTTCAGATTAAACTAACAGAAACGAAAATAACAGGTAATGAAAATAGACAAGGCGAAAATGACACATACGAACAATAACAAGGACACACGACGTCAAATGGAATGCAAAACACAATAGTGACAAAATAGACAAAATAATCGTAACAAACAGCAGTAAGCAGCAGTAAACAGCAGTAAACAGCAGTAAACAGCAGTAAGCAGCACTAAACAGCAGTAAACAGCACTAAACAGCAGTAAACAGCAGTAAACAGCAGTAAACAGCACTAAACAGCAGTAAACAGCAGTAAACAGCACTAAACAGCACTAAACAGCACTAAACAGCAGTAAACAGCAGTAAACAGCACTAAACAGCACTAAACAGCACTAAACAGCAGTAAACAGCAGTAAACAGCACTAAACAGCACTAAACAGCAGTAAACAGCAGTAAACAGCACTAATCAGCAGTAAACAGCACTAAACAGCAGTAAACAGCAGTAAACAGCACTAAACAGCAGTAAACAGCACTAAACAGCAGTAAACAGCAGTAAACAGCAGTAAACAGCACTAAACAGCACTAAACAGCAGTAAACAGCACTAAACAGCAGTAAACAGCACTAAACAGCAGTAAACAGCAGTAAACAGCACTAAACAGCAGTAAACAGCACTAAACAGCAGTAAACAGCACTAAACAGCACTAAACAGCAGTAAACAGCAGTAAACAGCAGTAAACAGCAGTAAACAGCAGTAAACAGCAGTAAACAGCAGTAAACAGCACTAAACAGCAGTAAACAGCAGTAAACAGCACTAAACAGCAGTAAACAGCACTAAACAGCAGTAAACAGCAGTAAACAGCAGTAAGCAGCACTAAACGGCAGTAAACAGCACTAAACAGCACTAAACAGCAGTAAACAGCAGTAAACAGCACTAAACAGCACTAAACAGCACTAAACAGCAGTAAACAGCAGTAAACAGCAGTAAGCAGCACTAAACAGCAGTAAGCAGCACTAAACAGCAGTAAACAGCACTAAACAGCACTAAACAGCAGTAAACAGCAGTAAACAGCAGTAAACAGCACTAAACAGCACTAAACAGCACTAAACAGCACTAAACAGCACTAAACAGCAGTAATCAGCAGTAAACAGCACTAAACAGCACTAAACAGCACTAAACAGCAGTAAACAGCACTAAACAGCAGTAAACAGCACTAAACAGCAGTAAACAGCACTAAACAGCAGTAAACAGCACTAAACAGCAGTAAACAGCAGTAAACAGCAGCAAACAGCACTAAACAGCAGTAAACAGCAGTAAACAGCACTAAACAGCACTAAACAGCACTAAACAGCACTAAACAGCACTAAACAGCACTAAACAGCACTAAACAGCACTAAACAGCACTAAACAGCAGTAAACAGCACTATACAGCAGTAAACAGCAGTAAACAGCACTAAACAGCACTAAACAGCAGTAAACAGCAGTAAACAGCAGTAAACAGCACTAAACAGCAGTAAACATGTCACGTGCCTGATTGGCCACGAACAATTGTCCTCACGAGGGTGAGGTTGCCAGCTTCTCAGTGGAGAAGGGTGTGGTAGAAAAACTATGTTTGGGCGCCACGCAATTAAAATTACTACCTGCACCCACCAAACTGCGATGGTGGTGCGGACAAAATGTTCGAAACGCAACACGACACGGGAAAAGGGGCGGTAAATACAAAAATACAAAGAGGTAGAAGTTAAATGAATTTAATTTGATGTAAGCAAAATAATAAATAAATAAGTACAAAATAAAATAAATTAGTAATAACGTAAGAAAACAAAATAATGAAATATGAATTAGCAAAATTAAATTAAGATTATCAAAATAACAAAAACAAAATACGGGGATACGGGGTGTTCAGAGAAAAACACAAACAACACAGCTGAACAGAAATGTCAGCACAATGTTAAATCAAATAAAAAATGACCAGATAGACGGCGCTAGTGTATGGTCGCCCGACTACGCGTGCGTCTAATCCACACAGGTAGAACAATACGTGAGGGGGGGAGACGGGGTCCTCGGTTGATCAACTTCGGCTCACAAAAGGTGGGAATAGACACGTTGCTTAGCGGGAGAACACGAAAACACAATGCGCGACAAAAAAAAATAAAGTAAAAGAATACACCCGTGTCCGCGAAATACAGAAAAAAATATAAAGATTACAATATACGTGCGCCTGGCGCTTAGTTGGTAACAAAATAATAATATTTTAGAACACAAAGATTATATACATAAGTATATTAAATATGAAGGGGGGGAAAAGAAAGTTAATACAAAAAAAATGGTCCCACGTTCACGTGGACGAAAATAAGCAAAACAAAGAAGGGGAAGAAAAGAAACAAAACTCGATAGGGGTGCTGGTGCACTTATCTGCGTGACCACGTGTTTCCCGAAAACTGGTCTAAGCGGGTCCTTAGCGTCGGATGGCCTCGAGAATGGATGCGGGCTCAACAGCGATGCACGGGGTCTCGCCGCGACGTCTCCTCCGGTATTCCGGTTGTGGACATGGACCACGCAGAACAGGTAGTTGGAAGAAAATTGTACGGACAAAATGGAAATATCTCGTGTCGTCTTTTCTTTCGATAAATCGCTGCACGCTGGTATACCGTGCAAGCGCGAACATTCGCAAACTCTCCACAGCAATCACTTGATGGTCGAAAATCCCTTACAATAGGGGTGATTTTTGTCTTCAACGACCAAAAATTCACTTAGCACGAACCAAAACGTGACATTCAAAAGAAAATACTGTACGATGGCTTTCAAGATGCGTACTTGTGCCCAGTCAAAACGAAACTCATTACTTAAATTAAGTAAAGAAGAAGGAAAACTTCCGATAAGTCGGAAAAACAAAGAAAGTAGATCATACGATTGCGCCAAGAAGACAATTGACGCCAAGGTCGACATTAAGAAACATTTACACAAGACAACAAGGGAATAATCTGAAATACAGGCGGGTAAACTATTACTATGAATTTAGTTACGCATTTATTTATGAAACCCAACTCCCATGAATTTATGAATATAATTAAAAACAGCTAAAATTTAATATGAACGAAATTCTACATACGCTACGCCAATGGGTAGGTGTGAACGGGTCTGAGATAGTAAGTGAAACAATAGCTTTATTATCGGCAAACGTCAAACTTGTTATTGTAACTAATTATAACCTAAATTATCTTATTGAAATCTAGCACGTGGGTTAATGAGGCAAGTAAAAGTTGAATCTAGTAAGTAAACTATTTTAAATCTATTTATATCTACTATTTAAACTATAATATGACTCTGAAGGAGTAACTAACAACAAACATATATTTCAGATTAAACTAACAGAAACGAAAATAACAGGTAATGAAAATAGACAAGGCGAAAATGACACATACGAACAATAACAAGGACACACGACGTCAAATGGAATGCAAAACACAATAGTGACAAAATAGACAAAATAATCGTAACAAACAGCAGTAAGCAGCAGTAAACAGCAGTAAACAGCAGTAAACAGCAGTAAGCAGCAATAAACAGCAGTAAACAGCAGTAAACAGCAGTAAACAGCAGTAAACAGCACTAAACAGCACTAAACAGCAGTAAACAGCAGTAAATAGCACTAAACAGCAGTAAACAGCACTAAACAGCAGTAAACAGCACTAAACAGCAGTAAACAGCAGTAAACAGCAGTAAACAGCAGTAAACAGCACTAAACAGCAGTAAACAGCAGTAAACAGCACTAAACAGCAGTAAGCAGCACTAAACAGCAGTAAACAGCACTAAACAGCAGTAAACAGCAGTAAACAGCACTAAACAGCACTAAACAGCACTAAACAGCAGTAAACAGCACTAAACAGCAGTAAACAGCAGTAAACAGCAGTAAACAGCACTAAACAGCACTAAACAGCAGTAAACAGCAGTAAACAGCACTAAACAGCAGTAAACAGCACTAAACAGCAGTAAACAGCAGTAAACAGCAGTAAACAGCACTAAACAGCAGTAAACAGCAGTAAACAGCACTAAACAGCAGTAAGCAGCACTAAACAGCAGTAAACAGCACTAAACAGCAGTAAACAGCAGTAAACAGCACTAAACAGCACTAAACAGCAGTAAACAGCACTAAACAGCAGTAAACAGCAGTAAACAGCAGTAAACAGCACTAAACAGCACTAAACAGCAGTAAACAGCAGTAAACAGCAGTAAACAGCAGTAAACAGCAGTAAACAGCAGTAAACAGCAGTAAACAGCAGTAAACAGCAGTAAACAGCACTAAACAGCACTAAACAGCACTAAACAGCAGTAAACAGCACTAAACAGCACTAAACAGCACTAAACAGCAGTAAACAGCAGTAAACAGCACTAAACAGCAGTAAACAGCAGTAAACAGCAGTAAACAGCAGTAAACAGCAGTAAACAGCAGTAAACAGCACTAAACAGCACTAAACAGCAGTAAACAGCACTAAACAGCACTAAACAGCACTAAACAGCACTAAACAGCAGTAAACAGCACTAAACAGCAGTAAACAGCAGTAAACAGCAGTAAACAGCACTAAACAGCAGTAAACAGCACTAAACAGCAGTAAACAGCAGTAAACAGCAGTAAACAGCAGTAAACAGCAGTAAACAGCAGTAAACAGCAGTAAACAGCACTAAACAGCACTAAACAGCAGTAAACAGCAGTAAACAGCACTAAACAGTACTAAACAGCACTAAACAGCACTAAACAGCACTAAACAGCACTAAACAGCACTAAACAGCACTAAACAGCACTAAACAGCAGTAAACAGCACTATACAGCAGTAAACAGCAGTAAACAGTACTAAACAGCACTAAACAGCAGTAAACAGCAGTAAACAGCAGTAAACAGCACTAAACATCAGTAAACATGTTACGTGCCTGATTGGCCACGAACAATTCTCCTCACGAGGGTGAGGTTGCCAGCTTCTCAGTGGAGAAGGGTGTGGTAGAAAAACTATGTTTGGGCGCCACGCAATTAAAATTACTACCTGCACCCACCAAACTGCGATGGTGGTGCGGACAAAATGTTCGAAACGCAACACGACACGGGAAAAGGGGCGGTAAATACAAAAATACAAAGAGGTAGAAGTTAAATGAATTTAATTTGATGTAAGCAAAATAATAAATAAATAAGTACAAAATAAAATAAATTAGTAATAACGTAAGAAAACAAAATAATGAAATATGAATTAGCAAAATTAAATTAAGATTATCAAAATAACAAAAACAAAATACGGGGATACGGGGTGTTCAGAGAAAAACACAAACAACACAGCTGAACAGAAATGTCAGCACAATGTTAAATCAAATAAAAAATGACCAGATAGACGGCGCTAGTGTATGGTCGCCCGACTACGCGTGCGTCTAATCCACACAGGTAGAACAATACGTGAGGGGGGGAGACGGGGTCCTCGGTTGATCAACTTCGGCTCACAAAAGGTGGGAATAGACACGTTGCTTAGCGGGAGAACACGAAAACACAATGCGCGACAAAAAAAAATAAAGTAAAAGAATACACCCGTGTCCGCGAAATACAGAAAAAAATATAAAGATTACAATATACGTGCGCCTGGCGCTTAGTTGGTAACAAAATAATAATATTTTAGAACACAAAGATTATATACATAAGTATATTAAATATGAAGGGGGGGAAAAGAAAGTTAATACAAAAAAAATGGTCCCACGTTCACGTGGACGAAAATAAGCAAAACAAAGAAGGGGAAGAAAAGAAACAAAACTCGATAGGGGTGCTGGTGCACTTATCTGCGTGACCACGTGTTTCCCGAAAACTGGTCTAAGCGGGTCCTTAGCGTCGGATGGCCTCGAGAATGGATGCGGGCTCAACAGCGATGCACGGGGTCTCGCCGCGACGTCTCCTCCGGTATTCCGGTTGTGGACATGGACCACGCAGAACAGGTAGTTGGAAGAAAATTGTACGGACAAAATGGAAATATCTCGTGTCGTCTTTTCTTTCGATAAATCCCTGCACGCTGGTATACCGTGCAAGCGCGAACATTCGCGAACTCTCCACAGCAATCACTTGATGGTCGAAAATCCCTTACAATAGGGGTGATTTTTGTCTTCAACGACCAAAAATTCACTTAGCACGAACCAAAACGTGACATTCAAAAGAAAATACTGTACGATGGCTTTCAAGATGCGTACTTGTGCCCAGTCAAAACGAAACTCATTACTTAAATTAAGTAAAGAAGAAGGAAAACTTCCGATAAGTCGGAAAAACAAAGAAAGTAGATCATACGATTGCGCCAAGAAGACAATTGACGCCAAGGTCGACATTAAGAAACATTTACACAAGACAACAAGGGAATAATCTGAAATACAGGCGGGTAAACTATTACTATGAATTTAGTTACGCATTTATTTATGAAACCCAACTCCCATGAATTTATGAATATAATTAAAAACAGCTAAAATTTAATATGAACGAAATTCTACATACGCTACGCCAATGGGTAGGTGTGAACGGGTCTGAGATAGTAAGTGAAACAATAGCTTTATTATCGGCGTCAAACGTCAAACTTGTTATTGTAACTAATTATAACCTAAATTATCTTATTGAAATCTAGCACGTGGGTTAATGAGGCAAGTAAAAGTTGAATCTAGTAAGTAAACTATTTTAAATCTATTTATATCTACTATTTAAACTATATTATGACTCTGAAGGAGTAACTAACAACAAACATATATTTCAGATTAAACTAACAGAAACGAAAATAACAGGTAATGAAAATAGACAAGGCGAAAATGACACATACGAACAATAACAAGGACACACGACGTCAAATGGAATGCAAAACACAATAGTGACAAAATAGACAAAATAATCGTAACAAACAGCAGTAAGCAGCAGTAAACAGCAGTAAACAGCAGTAAACAGCAGTAAACAGCACTAAACAGCAGTAAACAGCAGTAAACAGCAGTAAACAGCAGTAAACAGCACTAAACAGCAGTAAACAGCACTAAACAGCACTAAACAGCAGTAAACAGCAGTAAACAGCAGTAAACAGCAGTAAACAGCACTAAACAGCAGTAAACAGCACTAAACAGCAGTAAACAGCACTAAACAGCAGTAAACAGCAGTAAACAGCAGTAAACAGCAGTAAACAGCAGTAAACAGCAGTAAACAGCAGTAAACAGCAGTAAACAGCACTAAACAGCAGTAAGCAGCACTAAACAGCAGTAAACAGCACTAAACAGCAGTAAACAGCAGTAAACAGCAGTAAACAGCACTAAACAGCACTAAACAGCAGTAAACAGCACTAAACAGCAGTAAACAGCAGGAAAACAGCACTAAACAGCACTAAACAGCAGTAAACAGCAGTAAACAGCAGTAAACAGCAGTAAACATCAGTAAACAGCAGTAAACAGCAGTAAACAGCAGTAAACAGCAGTAAACAGCAGTAAACAGCACTAAACAGCAGTAAACAGCAGTAAACAGCAGTAAACAGCAGTAAACAGCAGTAAACAGCAGTAAACAGCAGGAAACAGCAGGAAACAGCAGGAAACAGCAGTAAACAGCAGTAAACAGCAGTAAACAGCAGTAAACAGCAGTAAACACCAGTAAACAGCAGTAAACAGCAGTAAACAGCAGTAAACAGCAGTAAACAGCAGTAAACAGCAGTAAACAGCACTAAACAGCACTAAACAGCAGTAAACAGCAGTAAACAGCAGTAAACAGCAGGAAACAGCAGGAAACAGCAGTAAACAGCAGTAAACAGCAGTAAACAGCAGTAAACACCAGTAAACAGCAGTAAACAGCAGTAAACAGCAGTAAACAGCAGTAAACAGCAGTAAACAGCACTAAACAGCACTAAACAGCAGTAAACAGCAGTAAACAGCAGTAAACAGCAGTAAACAGCAGTAAACAGCACTAAACAGCAGTAAACAGCAGTAAACAGCACTAAACAGCAGTAAACATGTTACGTGCCTGATTGGCCACGAACAATTGTCCTCACGAGGGTGAGGTTGCCAGCTTCTCAGTGGAGAAGGGTGTGGTAGAAAAACTATGTTTGGGCGCCACGCAATTAAAATTACTACCTGCACCCACCAAACTGCGATGGTGGTGCGGACAAAATGTTCGAAACGCAACACGACACGGGAAAAGGGGCGGTAAATACAAAAATACAAAGAGGTAGAAGTTAAATGAATTTAATTTGATGTAAGCAAAATAATAAATAAATAAGTACAAAATAAAATAAATTAGTAATAACGTAAGAAAACAAAATAATGAAATATGAATTAGCAAAATTAAATTAAGATTATCAAAATAACAAAAACAAAATACGGGGATACGGGGTGTTCAGAGAAAAACACAAACAACACAGCTGAACAGAAATGTCAGCACAATGTTAAATCAAATAAAAAATGACCAGATAGACGGCGCTAGTGTATGGTCGCCCGACTACGCGTGCGTCTAATCCACACAGGTAGAACAATACGTGAGGGGGGGAGACGGGGTCCTCGGTTGATCAACTTCGGCTCACAAAAGGTGGGAATAGACACGTTGCTTAGCGGGTGAACACGAAAACACAATGCGCGACAAAAACAAATAAAGTAAAAGAGTACACCCGTGTCCGCGAAATACAGAAAAAAATATAAAGATTACAATATACGTGCGCCTGGCGCTTAGTTGGTAACAAAATAATAATATTTTAGAACACAAAGATTATATACATAAGTATATTAAATATGAAGGGGGGGAAAAGAAAGTTAATACAAAAAAAATGGTCCCACGTTCACGTGGACGAAAATAAGCAAAACAAAGAAGGGGAAGAAAAGAAACAAAACTCGATAGGGGTGCTGGTGCACTTATCTGCGTGACCACATGTTTCCCGAAAACTGGTCTAAGCGGGTCCTTAGCGTCGGATGGCCTCGAGAATGGATGCGGGCTCAACAGCGATGCACGGGGTCTCGCCGCGACGTCTCCTCCGGTATTCCGGTTGTGGACATGGACCACGCAGAACAGGTAGTTGGAAGAAAATTGTACGGACAAAATGGAAATATCTCGTGTCGTCTTTTCTTTCGATAAATCCCTGCACGCAGGTATACCGTGCAAGCGCGAACTTTCGCGAACTCTCCACAGCAATCACTTGATGGTCGAAAATCCCTTACAATAGGGGTGATTTTTGTCTTCAACGACCAAAAATTCACTTAGCACGAACCAAAACGTGACATTCAAAAGAAAATACTGTACGATGGCTTTCAAGATGCGTACTTGTGCCCAGTCAAAACGAAACTCATTACTTAAATTAAGTAAAGAAGAAGGAAAACTTCCGATAAGTCGGAAAAACAAAGAAAGTAGATCATACGATTGCGCCAAGAAGACAAGTGACGCCAAGGTCGACATTAAGAAACATTTACACAAGACAACAAGGGAATAATCTGAAATACAGGCGGGTAAACTATTACTATGAATTTAGTTACGCATTTATTTATGAAACCCAACTACCATGAATTTATGAATATAATTAAAAACAGCTAAAATTTAATATGAACGAAATTCTACATACGCTACGCCAATGGGTAGGTGTGAACGGGTCTGAGATAGTAAGTGAAACAATAGCTTTATTATCGGCGTCAAACGTCAAACTTGTTATTGTAACTAATTATAACCTAAATTATCTTATTGAAATCTAGCACGTGGGTTATTGAGGCAAGTAAAAGTTGAATCTAGTAAGTAAACTATTTTAAATCTATTTATATCTACTATTTAAACTATAATATGACTCTGAAGGAGTAACTAACAACAAACATATATTTCAGATTAAACTAACAGAAACGAAAATAACAGGTAATGAAAATAGACAAGGCGAAAATGACACATACGAACAATAACAAGGACACAAGACGTCAAATGGAATGCAAAACACAATAGTGACAAAATAGACAAAATAATCGTAACAAACAGCAGTAAACAGCAGTAAACAGCAGTAAACAGCAGTAAACAGCAGTAAACAGCAGTAAACAGCACTAAACAGCAGTGTAACAGATAGCGTGGCAACGAACAACGCTATTGTGCGTGCCGTTTACTGCAGGGCGTTTAAGATGGGGAATGTAAGAAAGTTATACTTACCTCGTTGCCGGCACCCTGTCTAGACTGCAAGATGGGATTCGATAGAGGTTGGAAACACTCGTGAATCACAAAACGTGTATAAGGTTTAAACTAAATACTTTATTGACTACTTATGCTCGATTACAACCACACCTCGTCGCGACCGCGTACTATTCGGGAATCTCCGCTTCGCCCTTTACGCGTCGTCTTATAGCTGGTTCAATCTACTGACGATGGCAAAACGAACAGTCATTGCCCGTTGCACTAGATTTAGGGTGTTGCTTCACTCGGTTAGTGGCCCGGCGGAGTCAGCATATTGCTGCAACCGCTTGCGTTCGCGTACAAATGTGCAATCCATGCACGTGACTGTTACATTACCCACCCCTTTAAGACTGGGTTAATTCCGAAGAATTAACCAAGTCTCCTGGGGCCATCGTCACTACATTGAACCTGCGTCGGGTGTGATCTCTTATCCTAATTACATAATTTTTCCTTAATGCATAGGCTGACGGAGTATGTTTACGTCGGCTGGCGGTATCTCTAGGCGTGGTGCGGGACCTGGCTGAGGGTTCATTTCCACAATATGGACATCGGCTGTCGGGCTGGTGCCCATGCGTATTCGAGGATAGAGAGAGGGTGTTAGGACTTCTTCTACTTCGGACTCTCTGCGCTGTGGCTGCATAAGGTTTATTAAATAACGATTCGTTAACGCATGCCACAGGCTCGCCCATAGCACAAACTTCTTTTGCGGTTCGTCTTTGGCCGCTCTCTTCAAACTGAAGAAATTCAGTATTACACTAGCTACGTACCCAACGATTGAGAAGGTGGTATATAGTAGCATAAATACCGAGAACAGGTTTCCTAATCGAGACAGGAAACCCCATACTTGCTCCGCCGCGTTCACCGCCATCTTGGCGAACTCGCTACTACTGAAGACATTTGGTAGGTGATACCCCTGGGTGTCGGCTTCAGCCCCCACTACCCTACGGGCCATTAGGTTTGTCACTGCTCGGCGTTCGTTCGGGAAGAGCAGTGTGTGCTGGAATGCGTCCATTTCGTCCCTGGTGTACACGCCGTGCGAACTAATGGGTGCAATTTTCATCATTGGTAATGTGTCCTTTTCATCGTTGGCATCCAGGATCATTGGTTCGGGATAGGCCTTGCGAATGGCAGGGCCCATCTCTACCCACTGGCCTTCCAGGTGGAATAGAACAGGCAGTCTTCCATCGCAATCGACCTGTGTCCCGTATTCTTGAATGATGTGGGTTACCGGCGTCATGAATCTGGACTGGTTCCGGTACCAAATAGGAAGCTCCTGATAACAGAACTCTGTTTTCCGGAACTCCACTATTTTGGCTCCGCAACGTACGATATGCAACACTTCGCCCATCACCCGCCCTGTGTGTCCGGCCGCTTCTTTCACCAGGTTACTGATGATGTTTGGTGACTCCAAAGCCAAAGCGATACGGTGTCTCAAGATCTTCTCACGCAGATGGCAGCGTTTTACGATGGAATCGTACACCAGCTCCCTCATGTGATTCTTAAAGGCGATCTCTAAGAATAAGAGTTTGCTGAGCACTTGTGCCATTAGGTCCACGTTCTGGTTTATCTTCCGAGACTTCTGGTAGTAGAATCCCAATGAAGTCTCAAAGATAACCAACAGTCGGTTCTGCTCGGTCCTCCACGTCTGCTGGTGACACAGCAGCTCTTGACTGACCAGACGTAACGCGAACACCGTATCCTTTGTCTCCACGATGACGTACTTCATGTTGGACTCGTTCATAGCCAACACGGTCGCCATTCCTTCGAACAGGACGTCAATGCCCCGGGCAGAGCAACGGTCCTCATGTTCGGATGCCCATGTGACCTCTCCCGATAGATCGTCAAAACAGTACTTCTCTGTATACCCGCAAATGGTGTTGGTGGCGAGGCGGAGGCTATCTTCTTCGACATTCGCCACGGTGGTGTAGTCATGAAGCTTGATAGAGATAGCCGCGCTGATGACTACATTCTCGTAGGAGATGCCGCTGGCCGTGTAGTGCACCCCCTGACACTTTCCACTGGGCTCGATATGTCCTTCCAGGGTGGTGGAAACTTCGGTGGTATCGTTCGGATGCAGACTGGCTACAATTCCAGCTCCAATGCCAGAAAGGTCGATACGGTGATAACGGTGCGCGTCCAAGCAGGCCTCCGCCTTCAGGTAATGGACGTACTTGGCGAAGCCGCCGCTTACCGCGCTGGTATGCGAGTGCATCCCGCAGTGTTGGATCAATTGTTGCACCGTTACGAGGCACGTGTATACGTGCACCTCTACGTACTTCCGCTCTTGAACGAGCTGGATTCGTCGTGCCATTTCTTGCGTCGCATTTCGTGGATCCCGGCATGGCTGGATGTCTAGCAGCGACACCCGTGATACCTCTGCCTCGGGGTCCGCACAGTCGTATGCAATTACGTCAGCCCATGCTAACATCGGTAATACAAGAAATAAACTTACTAATTTAAACATTGTAACGAATGACATGTGACACAAAATTCTCTAAAATTAATTATGCTAATATTAATGTTAAATTCGGGAGTTGCAAATCCACGGAAGGTCACGTGCAGTCCCTCTACTACGGGTTAGGTACCCGTGGGTGACGAGTGGTTCGGAACCGGAAGTGTTGTTGGCGTCTGAACTTGACCCACTGGCGTCGAGCTGGCCAGATCTTTGACTGTAATTTAGGTCTGAAACTTGACTGTTATTAATTCCTGCCACCGTAACATTCGGATCAGCATCACTGATTGCTGGAGGAATCGGGTTCGGTTGGCAAGGTATTATTGGCGTTATACCCAAATGATCGTCGCTCTCTGTTACACCGGCTCGTGTCGGGAAAGTCATCGGTTCCAAATCTGCGTCGGAACGCAAGCACGGTTTCAGACGGTTCACGTGAACCTTCATAATTCGTCGCCCGAAGATCTCGCTGATAGTCGCGTTTACTTCGTTCAACTCCACGATACGATACGGACCTGTCCACCGTTTTGCTAACTTAGCACTTGTCCCAACCTTGACCGCCGGTGTATATAAATACACTCGGTCACCAAGTTGAAACTTGATCGGTCTCGTCTTTCTATTAAAAGTCTTGTGTATGCGGTCAGTATTTCGGTCTAGGCGTTCTCTAGCTAATTTATGCGCGATGTGCATCCGCTGCATAAATTCGGCTACGTAATTCGTATCGGTATCATATCGCGTTCTCATAGGTCGGAGTATTTCGTCAAATGGTAACTCAATGTCTCGTCCATACAATAAGAAAAACGGACTATCCCCTACCGTAGAGTGTAACGTACTGCAATATGCAGACACAGCAAATGGGAGCCATTCGTCCCAGTCACGGTGTTCCGTGTTTATGTAATGTGATAGCATATCTTTCAAAGTGCGATGTGAGCGTTCTAAGTGTCCGTTGGTCTGTGGTCTGTAGGCCGTTGTGTGAAGGCGATCTATTTTTAAACTAGAACATACTTGTTTCATTAACCTTGACACAAAATTTGTTCCTAAGTCAGTTAGTAATTGTCGGGGTGTACCGTGTCTGAGGATTATACCTTTTGTAAAGTGTTTTGCCACTGTTTCCGCGGTCTGATCTTTCATGGGAAACGCTTCTAAATAACGAGTGGTAGCGTCTTGTACCGTCAGTATATACTTGTGTCCCGAGTCTGTCGTAACAAGAGGACCTACTACGTCCATCGCTATCCGTTCAAAAGGGCGGTTCGCGGGTTGAAATTTCTTAAGCGGGGCAGGTCGCAAATGCGGGGATGTTTTTCGCTGCGCGCATGATATGCACTTACTTACATAAGTACGTACGTCCGCGCGCAAACCCGGCCAGAAAAATCTAGAGTTGACTTTCTCGAAAGTCTTTTCCATGCCTCCATGACCAGATAGGGGTGAATCGTGACAAGCTTGCATAATACTAGTTCGGATGTTCTTTGGTATTACTAGTCGGTCCTGATACCGCTCGTCTTCGGTTTTCCGATATAATAATCCGTCATCATCTAAGTAAAAGACGGATGGACCGTCCGACTGTACTGAATCTATGAATTTTTGGATTACTGGATCTTCGCGCTGGGATTGTTTTATTCGATCGCGATCCCAGATCATGGGTTCGTAGCTCGAGTGAGTCAGCATTCGTATAGGCTTGATCCGAGATAGGGTATCCGCGTTCGTATGTTTCTTTCCCGGTCGGTACTCGATTTTTATGTCGTATTCTGCGAGTAATAGGGACCATCGCATCAGTCGATTATTCGGTTCGGTCGTGTTCATAAGCCATTTTAAGGGCTGATGATCAACGATCGCCGTAAACGATCGACCGTACAGGTAACACCGGAAATGCTTAATACCCCATACTAAGGCCAGGCATTCCCGTTCCGTTGTGCTATAATTCTGTTCAGCTTTGCTAAGTTGACGGCTAGCATAAGCGACAGGCATTTCATGCTTATCGTGAATCTGACATAATATAGCGCTGATAGCAAAACCGGAAGCATCCGTGCACAAAATAAAAGGTTTTTCGAAATCGGGGTATTTTAAAATCGGTTCATCGGTTAAAACATCGCGGAGATGGGTAAAAGCACTTTCTGCTTTTTCCGACCACGTGAATCTTGCGTTCTTTTTAGTTAGAGAGGTTAACGGCAATGCTACGGACGCGAAGTCTTTAATGAAACGTCGGTAAAATCCTACTAAACCAATGAAACTGCGAATTTCCGTAACACTAGTTGGAACTGGATAATCTTTGATGACGCGAATCTTTTCGGGATCAGGTTTCACTCCATTACTACTAACTATATGACCTAGATATGCGGTCTCTGTTTTCATGAATTTGCATTTTCTCGGATTCAATGTTAAGTTTGCCGCGCGTAAACGATCGAAAATTAATTTTAATTTACCGGTGTGTTCTTCAAGATTATCCGCGCTGAAACAAATTATATCGTCCAAGTACACAAAACAATGAGTGACAGTTAATCCTGATAGTACGGTGTACATTAGCCGTTGCCATGTACTAGGGCTGTTCGCGAGTCCGAAAGGCATCCGTTTCCATTCGTAATGACCCCAAGGCACAGAGAAAGCGGTTTTCTCCTGGTCCTGCGGGTCGACCTCTACTTGCCAGTAGCCTTTTGTCAGATCTAAGGTAGTAAATCGCGCCGCTTTTCCCAACTGATCAATGGTATCCTGCAGATTTGGGATCGGGAAGAAGTCGCGTTTTGTGACTTTATTTAATGCTCGGTAGTCAATACAAAATCGGAAGGAATTCTTCCCGGAGGCCGATTTCTTCTCGACTAGCACGACGGGGGCAGAGTATGGACTCGTGGAGGGAGTGATTATATCTGCGCCAAGCATGTCGTCAATCAGTTCTTTCATAATTTGTCGTCGGCTAAACGGCACTCGGTAGGGCGCTTTTGCTACTGGGGATGAATCACCAGTCGGGATGGTATGCTTAACCGACGAAGCTTTTCCTAACGGCTTATCTTTAGAGTTGAATATATCACTATATTCCACCAAAAACTCCGTTAGTTTTTCGCGATCGTTGGCCGGTAAATGATCAAGTTCAAATTGATTTGCCACGTCCGATTTCTTGACTACCCTCACCGAAGGGCCGTCCGTTGGTTGTTCGCCGATCGAGTCGACCTCCGCGGCTATCGCTATGGCCACAGGAGTTCTCGTATCCACGCGCACGCTCTCTGGGTTAACGTTTAACAAGTTAACCGTTACCAGTTTTTCTTCCGTTTTGTTGTACGTTGTTAGAGTACGAGCAACTAGGACACCCGGTACATTTAAGTCTGTTGGTTCCAGTACGTAATTTCCATCCGGCGCGCGACAATCTAACCGCGCAGAACAAACCACGGTATGACGCGCGGGAATTTCTAATTCCTCTAGCAGGCGTACAACGAAGCTACTCTTAAGGTTGCGTTTCGGGGTTGGCTGTTGTTCCGGATGGGAACCGTTGCCATCGTGCTTTATTTTATCGTGCAAAGTAACACGTTCGATCAAAGGGTTGATCAGCGTAACGTTATCGGCATCGTTGCTCCACTTGCCCGTAGACATAGATAAGACCATCTTATTCAAAACGCACTCGTTAGTTTTGAAATTTAGCACTACGTGGTGAGTCTCCAAAAAGTCGACTCCGATTAGTCCATCAGATGTGAAACACAAGTCATCTGGACAAACGATAAAATGATGAGTGAGCTTCTGTAATCCGTATCCTAGACTGACTTCTACCAGTCCAGCGTTATTTAAGTGATTTCCAGAAACGTCAACAATTACATCGTCCGTGTGTGTAATCGACAAGTTATGCTTGTCGACGACACTTTGTTTAATTAATGACACGGCAGCCCCAGAATCTATTAGGAAACTGTGCTCCGCTTCATTAATGCTAAAAATGATCTGTCGGTTCTTATCTTTGCCTACGTCAGCGACCCTGGGAACTACGCCGACCGTTGAACGCTCTAGACTGCCTGGCGTTGGGTCTCCGCCGAGACAGCGTTCGAGTTTAAAGGACACTCGATAGTGTTCGCCTTGTGTCCTAGGGTGACGCACGCGTAGCAGAAGACTTGTTTTTCTTTATTGCAAGCCCTAAAGCTATGTCCGGTTTCTCCGCAATTGAAACAACGATCCTTCATCTGCGGATATTTTTGATCAGTTCGCAGTGATGACGTTTTCGCTATCGGCTCGCGCTTGGGTTTTGCTGCGCTAGCGACATTTTTCCGCGGTTCTTGAACGGGTTTGTTGGTCAACACACGGACGCTCGATTTGTGCGCGTCAGCTTTCGTTTCTTTATATAACCGCGCCAACACGTCTTCGCAATGTTCAGCATAAGGCAACGCTTCTTCGATTGTTTCAAATTTTCTAATTCTACAGATTTCGTTGGCTAGGCGTGTATCTAACCCGTCGAAAAATTGCTTTATGAGAACCGTTTCTCGTTTGATCCGATTGCGAAGTGACATCATCTCGTTGAACTCTACAGCGGGGAACATTTTTGCTGCCGCGATTTCTAGTCTTAACGCGAATTTCCGTAACGACTCGTCTTTACGTCGGTATATTTTATAAAACTCGCGTTCTGCTGTTGTCTCGTTTATCTTACGGCCAAATACCGACATTAACCAATCCCGTATCCCGATCACTGTCATTGGGCGTCTATCCGCAGGCAAAGCATAAAAGCACGTCTGAGCTTCGCCTCTTAACTTCAACTTAATCGCATTCACAACCTGGATGTCCGTCCATCGGTAACATTCCGCTACTGCGGCTACGTTGTCTAAAAATGCTTCTAATTCCAGACCACCGGAGTATGTCTCGATTGTTTATAGCGCAGACATGGAGCTTGGATCGGTGAAAACGACGTGGGATGGCGGTGTGTGTGGACGTGTCGTATCATGGTCCATATTTGACGTCGTGGGCATCTTGGTTGGGTCGTGATATGGAGGTAAATGGTACGAAAACGGAAGATTCGGTAGCTGTGGGACGGATAACGGGTATGGGAAGCCTCTCAGGCCAGATGGGCCTGGTGGACTATACAGATGCGGGTAGAGGTTACCCGGTACTGTCTGCGAGTAACGAAGCGCGTTCGGATTCCCGTATTCGGTCGTTGTGGCTACAACCCCTTGACTTATGGAAGTTGTAGTCGTGGTCGTTAGTCGTGTAGGTGTGCCAGTCATAGCTGTAGTGGTAGTCGTTTCGTTTGGCATCGTGGACGTTCCTCGTGCAGACTGAATTATACAGTAAACAAGCCGTACCGTTCGTCAGTAACTCGAAGTAAAGTTTCGAATTTAATTACTGATCCTACCGACTGCGCCAATGTAACAGATAGCGTGGCAACGAACAACGCTATTGTGCGTGCCGTTTACTGCAGGGCGTTTAAGATGGGGAATGTAAGAAAGTTATACTTACCTCGTTGCCGGCACCCTGTCTAGACTGCAAGATGGGATTCGATAGAGGTTGGAAACACTCGTGAATCACAAAACGTGTATAAGGTTTAAACTAAATACTTTATTGACTACTTATGCTCGATTACAACCACACCTCGTCGCGACCGCGTACTATTCGGGAATCTCCGCTTCGCCCTTTACGCGTCGTCTTATAGCTGGTTCAATCTACTGACGATGGCAAAACGAACAGTCATTGCCCGTTGCACTAGATTTAGGGTGTTGCTTCACTCGGTTAGTGGCCCGGCGGAGTCAGCATATTGCTGCAACCGCTTGCGTTCGCGTACAAATGTGCAATCCATGCACGTGACTGTTACAGCAGTAAACAGCAGTAAACAGCAGTAAACAGCGCTAAACAGCAGTAAACAGCAGTAAACAGCAGTAAACAGCACTAAACAGCAGTAAACAGCAGTAAACAGCAGTAAACAGCAGTAAACAGCAGTAAACAGCACTAAACAGCAGTAAACAGCACTACACAGCAGTAAACAGCACTAAACAGCACTAAACAGCACTAAACAGCACTAAACAGCAGTAAACAGCAGTAAACAGCACTAAACAGCAGTAAACAGCAGTAAACAGCACTAAACAGCAGTAAACAGCAGTAAACAGCAGTAAACAGCAGTAAACAGCAGTAAACAGCAGTAAACAGCAGTAAACAGCAGTAAACAGCAGTAAACAGCAGTAAACAGCACTAAACAGCAGTAAACAGCAGTAAACAGCAGTAAACAGCAGTAAACAGCACTACACAGCAGTAAACAGCACTAAACAGCACTAAACAGCAGTAAACAGCACTAAAAAGCAGTAAACAGCAGTAAACAGCAGTAAACAGCACTAAACAGCACTAAACAGCACTAAACAGCAGTAAACAGCAGTAAACAGCACTAAACAGCAGTAAACAGCAGTAAACAGCAGTAAACAGCAGTAAAAAGCAGTAAACAGCACTAAACAGCACTAAACAGCACTAAACAGCAGTAAACAACAGTAAACAGCAGTAAACAGCAGTAAACAGCAGTAAACAGCAGTAAACAGCACTAAACAGCAGTAAACAGCAGTAAACAGCAGTAAACAGCAGTAAACAGCAGTAGACAGCAGTAAACAGCAGTAAACAGCACTAAACAGCAGTAAACAGCAGTAAACAGCAGTAAACAGCACTAAACAGCAGTAAACAGCGCTAAACAGCAGTAAACAGCAGTAAACAGCAGTAAACAGCGCTAAACAGCAGTAAACAGCACTAAACAGCAGTAAACAGCAGTAAACAGCAGTAAACAGCAGTAAACAGCACTAAACAGCAGTAAACAGCAGTAAACAGCAGGAAACAGCAGGAAACAGCAGGAAACAGCAGTAAACAGCAGTACACAGCAGTAAACAGCAGTAAACAGCAGTAAACAGCAGTAAACACCAGTAAACAGCAGTAAACAGCAGTAAACAGCAGTAAACAGCAGTAAACAGCAGTAAACAGCAGTAAACAGCAGTAAACAGCAGTAAACAGCAGTAAACAGCAGTAAACAGCAGTAAACAGCAGTAAACAGCACTAAACAGCAGTAAACATGTTACGTGCCTGATTGGCCACGAACAATTGTCCTCACGAGGGTGAGGTTGCCAGCTTCTCAGTGGAGAAGGATGTGGTAGAAAAACTATGTTTGGGCGCCACGCAATTAAAATTACTACCTGCACCCACCAAACTGCGATGGTGGTGCGGACAAAATGTTCGAAACGCAACACGACACGGGAAAAGGGGCGGTAAATACAAAAATACAAAGAGGTAGAAGTTAAATGAATTTAATTTGATGTAAGCAAAATAATAAATAAATAAGTACAAAATAAAATAAATTAGTAATAACGTAAGAAAACAAAATAATGAAATATGAATTAGCAAAATTAAATTAAGATTATCAAAATAACAAAAACAAAATACGGGGATACGGGGTGTTCAGAGAAAAACACAAACAACACAGCTGAACAGAAATGTCAGCACAATGTTAAATCAAATAAAAAATGACCAGATAGACGGCGCTAGTGTATGGTCGCCCGACTACGCGTGCGTCTAATCCACACAGGTAGAACAATACGTGAGGGGGGGAGACGGGGTCCTCGGTTGATCAACTTCGGCTCACAAAAGGTGGGAATAGACACGTTGCTTAGCGGGTGAACACGAAAACACAATGCGCGACAAAAACAAATAAAGTAAAAGAGTACACCCGTGTCCGCGAAATACAGAAAAAAATATAAAGATTACAATATACGTGCGCCTGGCGCTTAGTTGGTAACAAAATAATAATATTTTAGAACACAAAGATTATATACATAAGTATATTAAATATGAAGGGGGAGAAAAGAAAGTTAATACAAAAAAAATGGTCCCACGTTCACGTGGACGAAAATAAGCAAAACAAAGAAGGGGAAGAAAAGAAACAAAACTCGATAGGGGTGCTGGTGCACTTATCTGCGTGACCACGTGTTTCCCGAAAACTGGTCTAAGCGGGTCCTTAGCGTCGGATGGCCTCGAGAATGGATGCGGGCTCAACAGCGATGCACGGGGTCTCGCCGCGACGTCTCCTCCGGTATTCCGGTTGTGGACATGGACCACGCAGAACAGGTAGTTGGAAGAAAATTGTACGGACAAAATGGAAATATCTCGTGTCGTCTTTTCTTTCGATAAATCCCTGCAGGCAGGTATACCGTGCAAGCGCGAACTTTCGCGAACTCTCCACAGCAATCACTTGATGGTCGAAAATCCCTTACAATAGGGGTGATTTTTGTCTTCAACGACCAAAAATTCACTTAGCACGAACCAAAACGTGACATTCAAAAGAAAATACTGTACGATGGCTTTCAAGATGCGTACTTGTGCCCAGTCAAAACGAAACTCATTACTTAAATTAAGTAAAGAAGAAGGAAAACTTCCGATAAGTCGGAAAAACAAAGAAAGTAGATCATACGATTGCGCCAAGAAGACAAGTGACGCCAAGGTCGACATTAAGAAACATTTACACAAGACAACAAGGGAATAATCTGAAATACAGGCGGGTAAACTATTACTATGAATTTAGTTACGCATTTATTTATGAAACCCAACTACCATGAATTTATGAATATAATTAAAAACAGCTAAAATTTAATATGAACGAAATTCTACATACGCTACGCCAATGGGTAGGTGTGAACGGGTCTGAGATAGTAAGTGAAACAATAGCTTTATTATCGGCGTCAAACGTCAAACTTGTTATTGTAACTAATTATAACCTAAATTATCTTATTGAAATCTAGCACGTGGGTTATTGAGGCAAGTAAAAGTTGAATCTAGTAAGTAAACTATTTTAAATCTATTTATATCTACTATTTAAACTATAATATGACTCTGAAGGAGTAACTAACAGCAAACATATATTTCAGATTAAACTAACAGAAACGAAAATAACAGGTAATGAAAATAGACAAGGCGAAAATGACACATACGAACAATAACAAGGACACAAGACGTCAAATGGAATGCAAAACACAATAGTGACAAAATAGACAAAATAATCGTAACAAACAGCAGTAAACAGCAGTAAACAGCAGTAAACAGCAGTAAACAGCAGTAAACAGCAGTAAACAGCAGTAAACAGCAGTAAACAGCAGTAAACAGCAGTAAACAGCGCTAAACAGCAGTAAACAGCAGTAAACAGCAGTAAACAGCACTAAACAGCAGTAAACAGCAGTAAACAGCAGTAAACAGCAGTAAACAGCAGTAAACAGCACTAAACAGCAGTAAACAGCACTACACAGCAGTAAACAGCACTAAACAGCACTAAACAGCACTAAACAGCACTAAACAGCAGTAAACAACAGTAAACAGCACTAAACAGCAGTAAACAGCAGTAAACAGCACTAAACAGCAGTAAACAGCAGTAAACAGCAGTAAACAGCAGTAAACAGCAGTAAACAGCAGTAAACAGCAGTAAACAGCAGTAAACAGCAGTAAACAGCACTAAACAGCAGTAAACAGCAGTAAACAGCAGTAAACAGCAGTAAACAGCACTACACAGCAGTAAACAGCACTAAACAGCACTAAACAGCACTAAACAGCAGTAAACAGCACTAAAAAGCAGTAAACAGCAGTAAACAGCAGTAAACAGCACTAAACAGCACTAAACAGCACTAAACAGCAGTAAACAGCAGTAAACAGCACTAAACAGCAGTAAACAGCAGTAAACAGCAGTAAACAGCAGTAAAAAGCAGTAAACAGCACTAAACAGCACTAAACAGCACTAAACAGCAGTAAACAACAGTAAACAGCAGTAAACAGCAGTAAACAGCAGTAAACAGCAGTAAACAGCACTAAACAGCAGTAAACAGCAGTAAACAGCAGTAAACAGCAGTAAACAGCAGTAGACAGCAGTAAACAGCAGTAAACAGCACTAAACAGCAGTAAACAGCAGTAAACAGCAGTAAACAGCACTAAACAGCAGTAAACAGCGCTAAACAGCAGTAAACAGCAGTAAACAGCAGTAAACAGCGCTAAACAGCAGTAAACAGCACTAAACAGCAGTAAACAGCAGTAAACAGCAGTAAACAGCACTAAACAGCACTAAACAGCAGTAAACAGCAGTAAACAGCAGTAAACAGCAGGAAACAGCAGGAAACAGCAGTAAACAGCAGTAAACAGCAGTAAACAGCAGTAAACAGCAGTAAACAGCAGTAAACACCAGTAAACAGCAGTAAACAGCAGTAAACAGCAGTAAACAGCAGTAAACAGCAGTAAACAGCAGTAAACAGCAGTAAACAGCAGTAAACAGCAGTAAACAGCAGTAAACAGCACTAAACAGCAGTAAACATGTTACGTGCCTGATTGGCCACGAACAATTGTCCTCACGAGGGTGAGGTTGCCAGCTTCTCAGTGGAGAAGGGTGTGGTAGAAAAACTATGTTTGGGCGCCACGCAATTAAAATTACTACCTGCACCCACCAAACTGCGATGGTGGTGCGGACAAAATGTTCGAAACGCAACACGACACGGGAAAAGGGGCGGTAAATACAAAAATACAAAGAGGTAGAAGTTAAATGAATTTAATTTGATGTAAGCAAAATAATAAATAAATAAGTACAAAATAAAATAAATTAGTAATAACGTAAGAAAACAAAATAATGAAATATGAATTAGCAAAATTAAATTAAGATTATCAAAATAACAAAAACAAAATACGGGGATACGGGGTGTTCAGAGAAAAACACAAACAACACAGCTGAACAGAAATGTCAGCACAATGTTAAATCAAATAAAAAATGACCAGATAGACGGCGCTAGTGTATGGTCGCCCGACTACGCGTGCGTCTAATCCACACAGGTAGAACAATACGTGAGGGGGGGAGACGGGGTCCTCGGTTGATCAACTTCGGCTCACAAAAGGTGGGAATAGACACGTTGCTTAGCGGGTGAACACGAAAACACAATGCGCGACAAAAACAAATAAAGTAAAAGAGTACACCCGTGTCCGCGAAATACAGAAAAAAATATAAAGATTACAATATACGTGCGCCTGACGCTTAGTTGGTAACAAAATAATAATATTTTAGAACACAAAGATTATATACATAAGTATATTAAATATGAAGGGGGGGAAAAGAAAGTTAATACAAAAAAAATGGTCCCACGTTCACGTGGACGAAAATAAGCAAAACAAAGAAGGGGAAGAAAAGAAACAAAACTCGATAGGGGTGCTGGTGCACTTATCTGCGTGACCACGTGTTTCCCGAAAACTGGTCTAAGCGGGTCCTTAGCGTCGGATGGCCTCGAGAATGGATGCGGGCTCAACAGCGATGCACGGGGTCTCGCCGCGACGTCTCCTCCGGTATTCCGGTTGTGGACATGGACCACGCAGAACAGGTAGTTGGAAGAAAATTGTACGGACAAAATGGAAATATCTCGTGTCGTCTTTTCTTTCGATAAATCCCTGCAGGCAGGTATACCGTGCAAGCGCGAACTTTCGCGAACTCTCCACAGCAATCACTTGATGGTCGAAAATCCCTTACAATAGGGGTGATTTTTGTCTTCAACGACCAAAAATTCACTTAGCACGAACCAAAACGTGACATTCAAAAGAAAATACTGTACGATGGCTTTCAAGATGCGTACTTGTGCCCAGTCAAAACGAAACTCATTACTTAAATTAAGTAAAGAAGAAGGAAAACTTCCGATAAGTCGGAAAAACAAAGAAAGTAGATCATACGATTGCGCCAAGAAGACAAGTGACGCCAAGGTCGACATTAAGAAACATTTACACAAGACAACAAGGGAATAATCTGAAATACAGGCGGGTAAACTATTACTATGAATTTAGTTACGCATTTATTTATGAAACCCAACTCCCATGAATTTATGAATATAATTAAAAACAGCTAAAATTTAATATGAACGAAATTCTACATACGCTACGCCAATGGGTAGATGTGAACGGGTCTGAGATAGTAAGTGAAACAATAGCTTTATTATCGGCGTCAAACGTCAAACTTGTTATTGTAACTAATTATAACCTAAATTATCTTATTGAAATCTAGCACGTGGGTTATTGAGGCAAGTAAAAGTTGAATCTAGTAAGTAAACTATTTTAAATCTATTTATATCTACTATTTAAACTATAATATGACTCTGAAGGAGTAACTAACAACAAACATATATTTCAGATTAAACTAACAGAAACGAAAATAACAGGTAATGAAAATAGACAAGGCGAAAATGACACATACGAACAATAACAAGGACACAAGACGTCAAATGGAATGCAAAACACAATAGTGACAAAATAGACAAAATAATCGTAACAAACAGCAGTAAACAGCAGTAAACAGCAGTAAACAGCAGTAAACAGCAGTAAACAGCAGTAAACAGCACTAAACAGCAGTAAACAGCAGTAAACAGCAGTAAACAGCGCTAAACAGCAGTAAACAGCAGTAAACAGCAGTAAACAGCAGTAAACAGCAGTAAACAGCAGTAAACAGCACTAAACAGCACTAAACAGCAGTAAACAGCAGTAAACAGCACTAAACAGCGCTAAACAGCAGTAAACAGCAGTAAACAGCACTAAACAGCGCTAAACAGCAGTAAACAGCAGTAAACAGCAGTAAACAGCAGTAAACAGCACTAAACAGCAGTAAACAGCAGTAAACAGCAGTAAACAGCAGTAAACAGCAGTAAACAGCAGTAAACAGCAGTAAACAGCACTAAACAGCAGTAAACAGCACTACACAGCAGTAAACAGCACTAAACAGCACTAAACAGCACTAAACAGCAGTAAACAGCAGTAAACAGCAGTAAACAGCACTAAACAGCAGTAAACAGCAGTAAACAGCACTAAACAGCAGTAAACAGCAGTAAACAGCAGTAAACAGCAGTAAACAGCAGTAAACAGCAGTAAACAGCAGTAAACAGCAATAAACAGCACTAAACAGCAGTAAACAGCAGTAAACAGCAGTAAACAGCAGTAAACAGCAGTAAACAGCACTACACAGCAGTAAACAGCACTAAACAGCACTAAACAGCACTAAACAGCACTAAACAGCACTAAACAGCACTAAACAGCACTAAACAGCACTAAACAGCAGTAAACAGCAGTAAACAGCACTAAACAGCAGTAAACAGCAGTAAACAGCACTAAACAGCAGTAAACAGCACTAAACAGCAGTAAACAGCAGTAAACAGCAGTAAACAGCACTAAACAGCAGTAAACAGCAGTAAACAGCAGTAAACAGCAGTAAACAGCACTAAACAGCAGTAAACAGCAGTAAACAGCAGTAAACAGCAGTAAACAGCACTAAACAGCACTAAACAGCAGTAAACAGCAGTAAACAGCAGGAAACAGCACTAAACAGCAGTAAACAGCAGTAAACAGCACTAAACAGCAGTAAACAGCAGTAAACAGCAGTAAACAGCAGTAAACAGCACTAAACAGCAATAAACAGCAGTAAACAGCACTAAACAGCAGTAAACAGCACTAAACAGCAGTAAACAGCAGTAAACAGCAGTAAACAGCACTAAACAGCAGTAAACAGCAGTAAACAGCACTAAACAGCACTAAACAGCAGTAAACAGCAGTAAACAGCAGGAAACAGCACTAAACAGCAGTAAACAGCAGTAAACAGCACTAAACAGCAGTAAACAGCAGTAAACAGCAGTAAACAGCAGTAAACAGCACTAAACAGCAATAAACAGCAGTAAACAGCACTAAACAGCAGTAAACAGCAGTAAACAGCAGTAAAAAGCAGTAAACAGCACTAAACAGCACTAAACAGCACTAAACAGCGGTAAACAACAGTAAACAGCAGTAAACAGCAGTAAACAGCAGTAAACAGCAGTAAACAGCACTAAACAGCAGTAAACAGCAGTAAACAGCAGTAAACAGCAGTAAACAGCAGTAAACAGCAGTAAACAGCACTAAACAGCAGTAAACAGCACTAAACAGCAGTAAACAGCGCTAAACAGCAGTAAACAGCAGTAAACAGCAGTAAACAGCGCTAAACAGCAGTAAACAGCACTAAACAGCAGTAAACAGCAGTAAACAGCAGTAAACAGCAGTAAACAGCAGTAAACAGCAGTAAACAGCAGTAAACAGCAGTAAACAGCACTAAACAGCAGTAAACAGCAGTAAACAGCAGTAAACAGCAGGAAACAGCAGTAAACAGCAGTAAACAGCAGTAAACAGCAGTAAACAGCAGTAAACAGCAGTAAACAGCAGTAAACAGCAGTAAACAGCAGTAAACAGCAGTAAACAGCAGTAAACAGCAGTAAACAGCAGTAAACAGCAGTAAACAGCAGTAAACAGCAGTAAACAGCAGTAAACAGCAGTAAACAGCAGTAAACAGCAGTAAACAGCACTAAACAGCAGTAAACATGTTACGTGCCTGATTGGCCACGAACAATTGTCCTCACGAGGGTGAGGTTGCCAGCTTCTCAGTGGAGAAGGGTGTGGTAGAAAAACTATGTTTGGGTGCCACGCAATTAAAATTACTACCTGCACCCACCAAACTGCGATGGTGGTGCGGACAAAATGTTCGAAACGCAACACGACACGGGAAAAGGGGCGGTAAATACAAAAATACAAAGAGGTAGAAGTTAAATGAATTTAATTTGATGTAAGCAAAATAATAAATAAATAAGTACAAAATAAAATAAATTAGTAATAACGTAAGAAAACAAAATAATGAAATATGAATTAGCAAAATTAAATTAAGATTATCAAAATAACAAAAACAAAATACGGGGATACGGGGTGTTCAGAGAAAAACACAAACAACACAGCTGAACAGAAATGTCAGCACAATGTTAAATCAAATAAAAAATGACCAGATAGACGGCGCTAGTGTATGGTCGCCCGACTACGCGTGCGTCTAATCCACACAGGTAGAACAATACGTGAGGGGGGGAGACGGGGTCCTCGGTTGATCAACTTCGGCTCACAAAAGGTGGGAATAGACACGTTGCTTAGCGGGAGAACACGAAAACACAATGCGCGACAAAAAAAAAATAAAGTAAAAAATACACCCGTGTCCGCGAAATACAGAAAAAAATATAAAGATTACAATATACGTGCGCCTGGCGCTTAGTTGGTAACAAAATAATAATATTTTAGAACACAAAGATTATATACATAAGTATATTAAATATGAAGGGGGGGGAAAAGAAAGTTAATACAAAAAAAATGGTCCCACGTTCACGTGGACGAAAATAAGCAAAACAAAGAAGGGGAAGAAAAGAAACAAAACTCGATAGGGGTGCTGGTGCACTTATCTGCGTGACCACGTGTTTCCCGAAAACTGGTCTAAGCGGGTCCTTAGCGTCGGATGGCCTCGAGAATGGATGCGGGCTCAACAGCGATGCACGGGGTCTCGCCGCGACGTCTCCTCCGGTATTCCGGTTGTGGACATGGACCACGCAGAACAGGTAGTTGGAAGAAAATTGTACGGACAAAATGGAAATATCTCGTGTCGTCTTTTCTTTCGATAAATCCCTGCACGCAGGTATACCGTGCAAGCGCGAACTTTCGCGAACTCTCCACAGCAATCACTTGATGGTCGAAAATCCCTTACAATAGGGGTGATTTTTGTCTTCAACGACCAAAAATTCACTTAGCACGAACCAAAACGTGACATTCAAAAGAAAATACTGTACGATGGCTTTCAAGATGCGTACTTGTGCCCAGTCAAAACGAAACTCATTACTTAAATTAAGTAAAGAAGAAGGAAAACTTCCGATAAGTCGGAAAAACAAAGAAAGTAGATCATACGATTGCGCCAAGAAGACAAGTGACGCCAAGGTCGACATTAAGAAACATTTACACAAGACAACAAGGGAATAATCTGAAATACAGGCGGGTAAACTATTACTATGAATTTAGTTACGCATTTATTTATGAAACCCAACTCCCATGAATTTATGAATATAATTAAAAACAGCTAAAATTTAATATGAACGAAATTCTACATACGCTACGCCAATGGGTAGGTGTGAACGGGTCTGAGATAGTAAGTGAAACAATAGCTTTATTATCGGCGTCAAACGTCAAACTTGTTATTGTAACTAATTATAACCTAAATTATCTTATTGAAATCTAGCACGTGGGTTATTGAGGCAAGTAAAAGTTGAATCTAGTAAGTAAACTATTTTAAATCTATTTATATCTACTATTTAAACTATAATATGACTCTGAAGGAGTAACTAACAACAAACATATATTTCAGATTAAACTAAAAGAAACGAAAATAACAGGTAATGAAAATAGACAAGGCGAAAATGACACATACGAACAATAACAAGGACACAAGACGTCAAATGGAATGCAAAACACAATAGTGACAAAATAGACAAAATAATCGTAACAAACAGCAGTAAACAGCAGTAAACAGCAGTAAACAGCAGTAAACAGCAGTAAACAGCAGTAAACAGCAGTAAACAGCAGTAAACAGCAGTAAACAGCAGTAAACAGCAGTAAACAGCAGTAAACAGCAGTAAACAGCAGTAAACAGCAGTAAACAGCAGTAAACAGCAGTAAACAGCAGTAAACAGCAGTAAACAGCGCTAAACAGCAGTAAACAGCACTAAACAGCAGTAAACAGCAGTAAACAGCACTAAACAGCAGTAAACAGCACTACACAGCAGTAAACAGCACTAAACAGCACTAAACAGCAGTAAACAGCAGTAAACAGCAGTAAACAGCAGTAAACAGCAGTAAACAGCACTAAACAGCAGTAAACAGCAGTAAACAGCACTAAACAGCACTAAACAGCAGTAAACAGCACTAAACAGCAGTAAACAGCAGTAAACAGCACTAAACAGCAGTAAACAGCAGTAAACAGCACTAAACAGCACTAAACAGCACTAAACAGCAGTAAACAGCAGTAAACAGCAGTAAACAGCAGTAAACAGCAGTAAACAGCAGTAAACAGCAGTAAACAGCAGTAAACAGCAGTAAACAGCAGTAAACAGCAGTAAACAGCAGTAAACAGCACTAAACAGCAGTAAACAGCAGTAAACAGCACTAAACAGCAGTAAACAGCACTAAACAGCAGTAAACAGCAGTAAACAGCAGTAAACAGCAGTAAACAGCACTACACAGCAGTAAACAGCACTAAACAGCACTAAACAGCACTAAACAGCACTAAACAGCACTAAACAGCACTAAACAGCACTAAACAGCACTAAACAGCAGTAAACAGCACTAAACAGCAGTAAACAGCAGTAAACAGCAGTAAACAGCGCTAAACAGCAGTAAACAGCACTAAACAGCACTAAACAGCAGTAAACAGCAGTAAACAGCAGTAAACAGCAGTAAACAGCAGTAAACAGCAGTAAACAGCAGTAAACAGCAGTAAACAGCAGTAAACAGCAGTAAACAGCACTAAACAGCAGTAAACAGCGCTAAACAGCAGTAAACAGCAGTAAACAGCAGTAAACAGCGCTAAACAGCAGTAAACAGCACTAAACAGCAGTAAACAGCAGTAAACAGCAGTAAACAGCAGTAAACAGCAGTAAACAGCAGTAAACAGCAGTAAACAGCACTAAACAGCAGTAAACAGCAGTAAACAGCAGTAAACAGCAGGAAACAGCAGTAAACAGCAGTAAACAGCAGTAAACAGCAGTAAACAGCAGTAAACAGCAGTAAACAGCAGTAAACAGCAGTAAACAGCAGTAAACAGCAGTAAACAGCAGTAAACAGCAGTAAACAGCAGTAAACAGCAGTAAACAGCAGTAAACAGCACTAAACAGCAGTAAACAGCACTAAACAGCACTAAACAGCAGTAAACAGCAGTAAACAGCAGTAAACAGCACTAAACAGCAGTAAACAGCAGTAAACAGCAGTAAACAGCAGTAAACAGCACTAAACAGCAGTAAACAGCAGTAAACAGCACTAAACAGCACTAAACAGCACTAAACAGCACTAAACAGCACTAAACAGCACTAAACAGCACTAAACAGCAGTAAACAGCACTAAACAGCAGTAAACAGCAGTAAACAGCAGTAAACAGCGCTAAACAGCAGTAAACAGCAGTAAACAGCAGTAAACAGCAGTAAACAGCACTAAACAGCACTAAACAGCAGTAAACAGCAGTAAACAGCAGTAAACAGCAGTAAACAGCAGTAAACAGCAGTAAACAGCAGTAAACAGCAGTAAACAGCAGTAAACAGCACTAAACAGCAGTAAACAGCACTAAACAGCACTAAACAGCAGTAAACAGCAGTAAACAGCAGTAAACAGCACTAAACAGCACTAAACAGCAGTAAACAGCAGTAAACAGCAGTAAACAGCAGTAAACAGCACTAAACAGCAGTAAACAGCAGTAAACAGCAGTAAACAGCAGGAAACAGCACTAAACAGCAGTAAACAGCAGTAAACAGCAGTAAACACCAGTAAACAGCAGTAAACAGCAGTAAACAGCACTAAACAGCAGTAAACAGCAGTAAACAGCACTAAACAGCAGTAAACAGCAGTAAACAGCACTAAACAGCACTAAACAGCAGTAAACAGCACTAAACAGCAGTAAACAGCAGTAAACAGCACTAAACAGCAGTAAACAGCAGTAAACAGCAGTAAAAAGCAGTAAACAGCACTAAACAGCACTAAACAGCACTAAACAGCAGTAAACAACAGTAAACAGCAGTAAACAGCAGTAAACAGCAGTAAACAGCAGTAAACAGCAGTAAACAGCAGTAAACAGCAGTAAACAGCACTAAACAGCAGTAAACAGCAGTAAACAGCAGTAAACAGCAGTAAACAGCAGTAAACAGCACTAAACAGCAGTAAACAGCAGTAAACAGCAGTAAACAGCAGTAAACAGCACTACACAGCAGTAAACAGCACTAAACAGCACTAAACAGCACTAAACAGCACTAAACAGCACTAAACAGCACTAAACAGCAGTAAACAGCAGTAAATAGCAGTAAACAGCAGTAAACAGCACTAAACAGCAGTAAACAGCAGTAAACAGCGGTAAACAGCAGTAAACAGCAGTAAACAGCAGTAAACAGCAGTAAACAGCACTAAACAGCAGTAAACAGCACTAAACAGCACTAAACAGCAGTAAACAGCAGTAAACAGCAGTAAACAGCACTAAACAGCACTAAACAGCAGTAAACAGCAGTAAACAGCAGTAAACAGCAGTAAACAGCAGTAAACAGCAGTAAACAGCAGTAAACAGCACTAAACAGCAGTAAACAGCAGTAAACAGCAGTAAACAGCAGTAAACAGCACTAAACAGCAGTAAACAGCAGTAAACAGCAGTAAACAGCACTACACAGCAGTAAACAGCACTAAACAGCACTAAACAGCACTAAACAGCACTAAACAGCACTAAACAGCACTAAACAGCAGTAAACAGCAGTAAACAGCACTAAACAGCAGTAAACAGCAGTAAACAGCACTAAACAGCACTAAACAGCACTAAACAGCACTAAACAGCAGTAAACAGCACTAAACAGCAGTAAACAGCAGTAAACAGCAGTAAACAGCGCTAAACAGCAGTAAACAGCAGTAAACAGCAGTAAACAGCAGTAAACAGCACTAAACAGCACTAAACAGCAGTAAACAGCAGTAAACAGCAGTAAACAGCAGTAAACAGCAGTAAACAGCAGTAAACAGCAGTAAACAGCAGTAAACAGCAGTAAACAGCACTAAACAGCACTAAACAGCACTAAACAGCACTAAACAGCAGTAAACAGCAGTAAACAGCAGTAAACAGCACTAAACAGCACTAAACAGCAGTAAACAGCAGTAAACAGCAGTAAACAGCACTAAACAGCAGTAAACAGCAGTAAACAGCAGTAAACAGCAGGAAACAGCACTAAACAGCAGTAAACAGCAGTAAACAGCAGTAAACACCAGTAAACAGCAGTAAACAGCAGTAAACAGCACTAAACAGCAGTAAACAGCAGTAAACAGCACTAAACAGCAGTAAACAGCAGTAAACAGCACTAAACAGCACTAAACAGCAGTAAACAGCACTAAACAGCAGTAAACAGCAGTAAACAGCACTAAACAGCAGTAAACAGCAGTAAACAGCAGTAAAAAGCAGTAAACAGCACTAAACAGCACTAAACAGCACTAAACAGCAGTAAACAACAGTAAACAGCAGTAAACAGCAGTAAACAGCAGTAAACAGCAGTAAACAGCAGTAAACAGCAGTAAACAGCAGTAAACAGCAGTAAACAGCAGTAAACAGCAGTAAACAGCAGTAAACAGCAGTAAACAGCACTAAACAGCACTAAACAGCAGTAAACAGCAGTAAACAGCAGTAAACAGCAGTAAACAGCAGTAAACAGCAGTAAACAGCAGTAAACAGCAGTAAACAGCACTAAACAGCAGTAAACAGCACTAAACAGCACTAAACAGCAGTAAACAGCAGTAAACAGCAGTAAACAGCACTAAACAGCACTAAACAGCAGTAAACAGCAGTAAACAGCAGTAAACAGCAGTAAACAGCACTAAACAGCAGTAAACAGCGCTAAACAGCAGTAAACAGCAGGAAACAGCACTAAACAGCAGTAAACAGCAGTAAACAGCACTAAACAGCACTAAACAGCACTAAACAGCAGTAAACAGCAGTAAACAGCAGTAAACAGCACTAAACAGCAGTAAACAGCAGTAATCAGCAGTAAACAGCACTAAACAGCAGTAAACAGCACTAAACAGCAGTAAACAGCACTAAACAGCACTAAACAGCAGTAAACAGCAGTAAACAGCAGTAAACAGCAGTAAACAGCACTAAACAGCAGTAAACAGCAGTAAACAGCAGTAAACAGCAGGAAACAGCACTAAACAGCAGTAAACAGCAGGAAACAGCAGTAAACACCAGTAAACAGCAGTAAACAGCAGTAAACAGCACTAAACAGCAGTAAACAGCAGTAAACAGCACTAAACAGCAGTAAACAGCAGTAAACAGCACTAAACAGCACTAAACAGCAGTAAACAGCACTAAACAGCAGTAAACAGCAGTAAACAGCACTAAACAGCAGTAAACAGCAGTAAACAGCAGTAAAAAGCAGTAAACAGCACTAAACAGCACTAAACAGCACTAAACAGCAGTAAACAACAGTAAACAGCAGTAAACAGCAGTAAACAGCAGTAAACAGCAGTAAACAGCAGTAAACAGCAGTAAACAGCAGTAAACAGCAGTAAACAGCACTAAACAGCAGTAAACAGCAGTAAACAGCAGTAAACAGCAGTAAACAGCACTAAACAGCAGTAAACAGCAGTAAACAGCAGTAAACAGCAGTAAACAGCACTACACAGCAGTAAACAGCACTAAACAGCACTAAACAGCACTAAACAGCACTAAACAGCACTAAACAGCAGTAAACAGCAGTAAACAGCAGTAAACAGCAGTAAACAGCAGTAAACAGCACTAAACAGCAGTAAACAGCAGTAAACAGCAGTAAACAGCAGTAAACAGCAGTAAACAGCAGTAAACAGCAGTAAACAGCACTAAACAGCAGTAAACAGCACTAAACAGCACTAAACAGCAGTAAACAGCAGTAAACAGCAGTAAACAGCACTAAACAGCACTAAACAGCAGTAAACAGCAGTAAACAGCAGTAAACAGCAGTAAACAGCAGTAAACAGCAGTAAACAGCAGTAAACAGCACTAAACAGCAGTAAACAGCAGTAAACAGCAGTAAACAGCAGTAAACAGCACTAAACAGCAGTAAACAGCAGTAAACAGCAGTAAACAGCACTACACAGCAGTAAACAGCACTAAACAGCACTAAACAGCACTAAACAGCACTAAACAGCACTAAACAGCAGTAAACAGCAGTAAACAGCAGTAAACAGCACTAAACAGCAGTAAACAGCAGTAAACAGCAGTAAACAGCACTAAACAGCACTAAACAGCACTAAACAGCACTAAACAGCAGTAAACAGCACTAAACAGCAGTAAACAGCAGTAAACAGCAGTAAACAGCGCTAAACAGCAGTAAACAGCAGTAAACAGCAGTAAACAGCACTAAACAGCAGTAAACAGCACTAAACAGCAGTAAACAGCAGTAAACAGCAGTAAACAGCAGTAAACAGCAGTAAACAGCAGTAAACAGCAGTAAACAGCAGTAAACAGCAGTAAACAGCACTAAACAGCACTAAACAGCACTAAACAGCACTAAACAGCAGTAAACAGCAGTAAACAGCAGTAAACAGCACTAAACAGCACTAAACAGCAGTAAACAGCAGTAAACAGCAGTAAACAGCACTAAACAGCAGTAAACAGCAGTAAACAGCAGTAAACAGCAGGAAACAGCACTAAACAGCAGTAAACAGCAGTAAACAGCAGTAAACACCAGTAAACAGCAGTAAACAGCAGTAAACAGCACTAAACAGCAGTAAACAGCAGTAAACAGCACTAAACAGCAGTAAACAGCAGTAAACAGCACTAAACAGCACTAAACAGCAGTAAACAGCACTAAACAGCAGTAAACAGCAGTAAACAGCACTAAACAGCAGTAAACAGCAGTAAACAGCAGTAAAAAGCAGTAAACAGCACTAAACAGCACTAAACAGCACTAAACAGCAGTAAACAACAGTAAACAGCAGTAAACAGCAGTAAACAGCAGTAAACAGCAGTAAACAGCAGTAAACAGCAGTAAACAGCAGTAAACAGCAGTAAACAGCACTAAACAGCAGTAAACAGCGCTAAACAGCAGTAAACAGCAGTAAACAGCAGTAAACAGCAGTAAACAGCAGTAAACAGCAGTAAACAGCAGTAAACAGCAGTAAACAGCAGTAAACAGCACTAAACAGCAGTAAACAGCAGGAAACAGCATGAAACAGCAGGAAACAGCAGTAAACAGCAGTAAACAGCAGTAAACAGCAGTAAACAGCAGTAAACACCAGTAAACAGCAGTAAACAGCAGTAAACAGCAGTAAACAGCAGTAAACAGCAGTAAACAGCACTAAACAGCACTAAACAGCACTAAACAGCACTAAACAGCAGTAAACAGCACTAAACAGCACTAAACAGCAGTAAACATGTTACGTGCCTGATTGGCCACGAACAATTGTCCTCACGAGGGTGAGGTTGCCAGCTTCTCAGTGGAGAAGGGTGTGGTAGAAAAACTATGTTTGGGCGCCACGCAATTAAAATTACTACCTGCACCCACCAAACTGCGATGGTGGTGCGGACAAAATGTTCGAAACGCAACACGACACGGGAAAAGGGGCGGTAAATACAAAAATACAAAGAGGTAGAAGTTAAATGAATTTAATTTGATGTAAGCAAAATAATAAATAAATAAGTACAAAATAAAATAAATTAGTAATAACGTAAGAAAACAAAATAATGAAATATGAATTAGCAAAATTAAATTAAGATTATCAAAATAACAAAAACAAAATACGGGGATACGGGGTGTTCAGAGAAAAACACAAACAACACAGCTGAACAGAAATGTCAGCACAATGTTAAATCAAATAAAAAATGACCAGATAGACGGCGCTAGTGTATGGTCGCCCGACTACGCGTGCGTCTAATCCACACAGGTAGAACAATACGTGAGGGGGGGAGACGGGGTCCTCGGTTGATCAACTTCGGCTCACAAAAGGTGGGAATAGACACGTTGCTTAGCGGGTGAACACGAAAACACAATGCGCGACAAAAACAAATAAAGTAAAAGAGTACACCCGTGTCCGCGAAATACAGAAAAAAATATAAAGATTACAATATACGTGCGCCTGGCGCTTAGTTGGTAACAAAATAATAATATTTTAGAACACAAAGATTATATACATAAGTATATTAAATATGAAGGGGGGGAAAAGAAAGTTAATACAAAAAAAATGGTCCCACGTTCACGTGGACGAAAATAAGCAAAACAAAGAAGGGGAAGAAAAGAAACAAAACTCGATAGGGGTGCTGGTGCACTTATCTGCGTGACCACGTGTTTCCCGAAAACTGGTCTAAGCGGGTCCTTAGCGTCGGATGGCCTCGAGAATGGATGCGGGCTCAACAGCGATGCACGGGGTCTCGCCGCGACGTCTCCTCCGGTATTCCGGTTGTGGACATGGACCACGCAGAACAGGTAGTTGGAAGAAAATTGTACGGACAAAATGGAAATATCTCGTGTCGTCTTTTCTTTCGATAAATCCCTGCACGCAGGTATACCGTGCAAGCGCGAACTTTCGCGAACTCTCCACAGCAATCACTTGATGGTCGAAAATCCCTTACAATAGGGGTGATTTTTGTCTTCAACGACCAAAAATTCACTTAGCACGAACCAAAACGTGACATTCAAAAGAAAATACTGTACGATGGCTTTCAAGATGCGTACTTGTGCCCAGTCAAAACGAAACTCATTACTTAAATTAAGTAAAGAAGAAGGAAAACTTCCGATAAGTCGGAAAAACAAAGAAAGTAGATCATACGATTGCGCCAAGAAGACAAGTGACGCCAAGGTCGACATTAAGAAACATTTACACAAGACAACAAGGGAATAATCTGAAATACAGGCGGGTAAACTATTACTATGAATTTAGTTACGCATTTATTTATGAAACCCAACTCCCATGAATTTATGAATATAATTAAAAACAGCTAAAATTTAATATGAACGAAATTCTACATACGCTACGCCAATGGGTAGGTGTGAACGGGTCTGAGATAGTAAGTGAAACAATAGCTTTATTATCGGCGTCAAACGTCAAACTTGTTATTGTAACTAATTATAACCTAAATTATCTTATTGAAATCTAGCACGTGGGTTATTGAGGCAAGTAAAAGTTGAATCTAGTAAGTAAACTATTTTAAATCTATTTATATCTACTATTTAAACTATAATATGACTCTGAAGGAGTAACTAACAACAAACATATATTTCAGATTAAACTAAAAGAAACGAAAATAACAGGTAATGAAAATAGACAAGGCGAAAATGACACATACGAACAATAACAAGGACACAAGACGTCAAATGGAATGCAAAACACAATAGTGACAAAATAGACAAAATAATCGTAACAAACAGCAGTAAACAGCAGTAAACAGCAGTAAACAGCAGTAAACAGCAGTAAACAGCAGTAAACAGCAGTAAACAGCAGTAAACAGCAGTAAACAGCAGTAAACAGCAGTAAACAGCAGTAAACAGCAGTAAACAGCGCTAAACAGCAGTAAACAGCAGTAAACAGCAGTAAACAGCAGTAAACAGCAGTAAACAGCAGTAAACAGCAGTAAACAGCAGTAAACAGCACTAAACAGCAGTAAACAGCACTATACAGCAGTAAACAGCACTAAACAGCACTAAACAGCACTAAACAGCAGTAAACAGCAGTAAACAGCAGTAAACAGCAGTAAACAGCAGTAAACAGCAGTAAACAGCACTAAACAGCACTAAACAGCAGTAAACAGCACTAAACAGCAGTAAACAGCAGTAAACAGCACTAAACAGCAGTAAACAGCAGTAAACAGCAGTAAACAGCAGTAAACAGCAGTAAACAGCAGTAAACAGCACTAAACAGCACTAAACAGCAGTAAACAGCAGTAAACAGCAGTAAACAGCAGTAAACAGCAGTAAACAGCAGTAAACAGCAGTAAACAGCAGTAAACAGCACTAAACAGCAGTAAACAGCAGTAAACAGCAGTAAACAGCAGTAAACAGCAGTAAACAGCAGTAAACAGCAGTAAACAGCAGTAAACAGCAGTAAACAGCACTACACAGCAGTAAACAGCACTAAACAGCACTAAACAGCACTAAACAGCACTAAACAGCACTAAACAGCACTAAACAGCAGTAAACAGCAGTAAACAGCAGTAAACAGCAGTAAACAGCAGTAAACAGCAGTAAACAGCAGTAAACAGCACTAAACAGCAGTAAACAGCAGTAAACAGCACTAAACAGCAGTAAACAGCAGTAAACAGCAGTAAACAGCACTAAACAGCACTAAACAGCAGTAAACAGCAGTAAACAGCAGTAAACAGCAGTAAACAGCAGTAAACAGCAGTAAACAGCAGTAAACAGCAGTAAACAGCACTAAACAGCAGTAAACAGCAGTAAACAGCAGTAAACAGCAGTAAACAGCACTAAACAGCAGTAAACAGCAGTAAACAGCAGTAAACAGCAGTAAACAGCACTACACAGCAGTAAACAGCACTAAACAGCACTAAACAGCACTAAACAGCACTAAACAGCACTAAACAGCAGTAAACAGCAGTAAACAGCACTAAACAGCAGTAAACAGCAGTAAACAGCAGTAAACAGCACTAAACAGCACTAAACAGCACTAAACAGCACTAAACAGCACTAAACAGCAGTAAACAGCACTAAACAGCAGTAAACAGCAGTAAACAGCAGTAAACAGCGCTAAACAGCAGTAAACAGCAGTAAACAGCAGTAAACAGCAGTAAACAGCACTAAACAGCACTAAACAGCAGTAAACAGCAGTAAACAGCACTAAACAGCAGTAAACAGCAGTAAACAGCAGTAAACAGCAGTAAACAGCAGTAAACAGCAGTAAACAGCAGTAAACAGCAGTAAACAGCACTAAACAGCAGTAAACAGCACTAAACAGCAGTAAACAGCAGTAAACAGCAGTAAACAGCACTAAACAGCAGTAAACAGCAGTAAACAGCACTAAACAGCACTAAACAGCACTAAACAGCAGTAAACAGCAGTAAACAGCACTAAACAGCAGTAAACAGCAGTAAACAGCAGTAAAAAGCAGTAAACAGCACTAAACAGCACTAAACAGCACTAAACAGCGGTAAACAACAGTAAACAGCAGTAAACAGCAGTAAACAGCAGTAAACAGCAGTAAACAGCAGTAAACAGCAGTAAACAGCAGTAAACAGCAGTAAACAGCAGTAAACAGCAGTAAACAGCACTAAACAGCAGTAAACAGCACTAAACAGCAGTAAACAGCGCTAAACAGCAGTAAACAGCAGTAAACAGCAGTAAACAGCGCTAAACAGCAGTAAACAGCACTAAACAGCAGTAAACAGCAGTAAACAGCAGTAAACAGCACTAAACAGCAGTAAACAGCAGTAAACAGCAGTAAACAGCAGTAAACAGCAGTAAACAGCAGTAAACAGCAGTAAACAGCACTAAACAGCAGTAAACAGCAGTAAACAGCACTAAACAGCACTAAACAGCAGTAAACAGCACTAAACAGCAGTAAACAGCACTAAACAGCAGTAAACAGCAGTAAACAGCAGTAAAAAGCAGTAAACAGCACTAAACAGCACTAAACAGCACTAAACAGCAGTAAACAACAGTAAACAGCAGTAAACAGCAGTAAACAGCAGTAAACAGCAGTAAACAGCAGTAAACAGCAGTAAACAGCAGTAAACAGCAGTAAACAGCAGTAAACAGCAGTAAACAGCAGTAAACAGCAGTAAACAGCAGTAAACAGCACTAAACAGCACTAAACAGCAGTAAACAGCAGTAAACAGCAGTAAACAGCAGTAAACAGCAGTAAACAGCAGTAAACAGCAGTAAACAGCAGTAAACAGCAGTAAACAGCACTAAACAGCAGTAAACAGCACTAAACAGCACTAAACAGCAGTAAACAGCAGTAAACAGCAGTAAACAGCACTAAACAGCACTAAACAGCAGTAAACAGCAGTAAACAGCAGTAAACAGCAGTAAACAGCACTAAACAGCAGTAAACAGCGCTAAACAGCAGTAAACAGCAGGAAACAGCACTAAACAGCAGTAAACAGCAGTAAACAGCAGTAAACAGCACTAAACAGCAGTAAACAGCAGTAAACAGCAGTAAACAGCAGGAAACAGCACTAAACAGCAGTAAACAGCAGTAAACAGCAGTAAACACCAGTAAACAGCAGTAAACAGCAGTAAACAGCACTAAACAGCAGTAAACAGCAGTAAACAGCACTAAACAGCAGTAAACAGCAGTAAACAGCACTAAACAGCACTAAACAGCAGTAAACAGCACTAAACAGCAGTAAACAGCAGTAAACAGCACTAAACAGCAGTAAACAGCAGTAAACAGCAGTAAACAGCAGTAAAAAGCAGTAAACAGCACTAAACAGCACTAAACAGCACTAAACAGCAGTAAACAACAGTAAACAGCAGTAAACAGCAGTAAACAGCAGTAAACAGCAGTAAACAGCAGTAAACAGCAGTAAACAGCAGTAAACAGCAGTAAACAGCAGTAAACAGCAGTAAACAGCAGTAAACAGCAGTAAACAGCACTAAACAGCACTAAACAGCAGTAAACAGCAGTAAACAGCAGTAAACAGCAGTAAACAGCAGTAAACAGCAGTAAACAGCAGTAAACAGCAGTAAACAGCACTAAACAGCAGTAAACAGCACTAAACAGCACTAAACAGCAGTAAACAGCAGTAAACAGCAGTAAACAGCACTAAACAGCACTAAACAGCAGTAAACAGCAGTAAACAGCAGTAAACAGCAGTAAACAGCACTAAACAGCAGTAAACAGCGCTAAACAGCAGTAAACAGCAGGAAACAGCACTAAACAGCAGTAAACAGCAGTAAACAGCACTAAACAGCACTAAACAGCACTAAACAGCAGTAAACAGCAGTAAACAGCAGTTAACAGCAGTAAACAGCAGTAAACAGCAGTAAACAGCACTAAACAGCAGTAAACAGCAGTAATCAGCAGTAAACAGCACTAAACAGCAGTAAACAGCACTAAACAGCAGTAAACAGCACTAAACAGCACTAAACAGCAGTAAACAGCAGTAAACAGCAGTAAACAGCAGTAAACAGCACTAAACAGCAGTAAACAGCAGTAAACAGCAGTAAACAGCAGGAAACAGCACTAAACAGCAGTAAACAGCAGTAAACAGCAGTAAACACCAGTAAACAGCAGTAAACAGCAGTAAACAGCACTAAACAGCAGTAAACAGCAGTAAACAGCACTAAACAGCAGTAAACAGCAGTAAACAGCACTAAACAGCACTAAACAGCAGTAAACAGCACTAAACAGCAGTAAACAGCAGTAAACAGCACTAAACAGCAGTAAACAGCAGTAAACAGCAGTAAAAAGCAGTAAACAGCACTAAACAGCACTAAACAGCACTAAACAGCAGTAAACAACAGTAAACAGCAGTAAACAGCAGTAAACAGCAGTAAACAGCAGTAAACAGCAGTAAACAGCAGTAAACAGCAGTAAACAGCAGTAAACAGCACTAAACAGCAGTAAACAGCAGTAAACAGCAGTAAACAGCAGTAAACAGCACTAAACAGCAGTAAACAGCAGTAAACAGCAGTAAACAGCAGTAAACAGCAGTAAACAGCACTACACAGCAGTAAACAGCACTAAACAGCACTAAACAGCACTAAACAGCACTAAACAGCACTAAACAGCAGTAAACAGCAGTAAACAGCAGTAAACAGCAGTAAACAGCAGTAAACAGCACTAAACAGCAGTAAACAGCAGTAAACAGCAGTAAACAGCAGTAAACAGCAGTAAACAGCAGTAAACAGCAGTAAACAGCACTAAACAGCAGTAAACAGCACTAAACAGCACTAAACAGCAGTAAACAGCAGTAAACAGCAGTAAACAGCACTAAACAGCACTAAACAGCAGTAAACAGCAGTAAACAGCAGTAAACAGCAGTAAACAGCAGTAAACAGCAGTAAACAGCAGTAAACAGCACTAAACAGCAGTAAACAGCAGTAAACAGCAGTAAACAGCAGTAAACAGCACTAAACAGCAGTAAACAGCAGTAAACAGCAGTAAACAGCACTACACAGCAGTAAACAGCACTAAACAGCACTAAACAGCACTAAACAGCACTAAACAGCACTAAACAGCACTAAACAGCAGTAAACAGCAGTAAACAGCAGTAAACAGCACTAAACAGCAGTAAACAGCAGTAAACAGCAGTAAACAGCACTAAACAGCACTAAACAGCACTAAACAGCACTAAACAGCAGTAAACAGCACTAAACAGCAGTAAACAGCAGTAAACAGCAGTAAACAGCGCTAAACAGCAGTAAACAGCAGTAAACAGCAGTAAACAGCAGTAAACAGCACTAAACAGCACTAAACAGCAGTAAACAGCAGTAAACAGCAGTAAACAGCAGTAAACAGCAGTAAACAGCAGTAAACAGCAGTAAACAGCAGTAAACAGCAGTAAACAGCACTAAACAGCACTAAACAGCACTAAACAGCACTAAACAGCAGTAAACAGCAGTAAACAGCAGTAAACAGCACTAAACAGCACTAAACAGCAGTAAACAGCAGTAAACAGCAGTAAACAGCACTAAACAGCAGTAAACAGCAGTAAACAGCAGTAAACAGCAGGAAACAGCACTAAACAGCAGTAAACAGCAGTAAACAGCAGTAAACACCAGTAAACAGCAGTAAACAGCAGTAAACAGCACTAAACAGCAGTAAACAGCAGTAAACAGCACTAAACAGCAGTAAACAGCAGTAAACAGCACTAAACAGCACTAAACAGCAGTAAACAGCACTAAACAGCAGTAAACAGCAGTAAACAGCACTAAACAGCAGTAAACAGCAGTAAACAGCAGTAAAAAGCAGTAAACAGCACTAAACAGCACTAAACAGCACTAAACAGCAGTAAACAACAGTAAACAGCAGTAAACAGCAGTAAACAGCAGTAAACAGCAGTAAACAGCAGTAAACAGCAGTAAACAGCAGTAAACAGCAGTAAACAGCAGTAAACAGCAGTAAACAGCACTAAACAGCAGTAAACAGCGCTAAACAGCAGTAAACAGCAGTAAACAGCAGTAAACAGCAGTAAACAGCAGTAAACAGCAGTAAACAGCAGTAAACAGCAGTAAACAGCAGTAAACAGCACTAAACAGCAGTAAACAGCAGGAAACAGCATGAAACAGCAGGAAACAGCAGTAAACAGCAGTAAACAGCAGTAAACAGCAGTAAACAGCAGTAAACACCAGTAAACAGCAGTAAACAGCAGTAAACAGCAGTAAACAGCAGTAAACAGCAGTAAACAGCACTAAACAGCACTAAACAGCACTAAACAGCACTAAACAGCAGTAATATAACATATATCTTTCTTTCGAAGTGTGTACACGTTGTGTTTATCAGTGCGTTATAAATTTCTGTAATCTAACAATATTCTAATAAATTAAATACAGTCAACTGGTATTTTCAGTGAACTAAATCAGTTTATAAAGATCTATTATTAAAAATAGTGTTTTTTCTATAAAGTATTGAATTAAATGAATTTTTATAATATTATATTGTGTCGTTAAGGTCGATTATTGCAAAAATATTTTTGTAACTAGTGTCGCTGCTTGTTTTACGCAGCTAATTAGCGTACGTTAACCTCAGTGCAGTGGACCAGTTATAGCAGTTACCTTGTGCATTTTTGCTATTGTAAGTTATACTGACCTATATAAAATGGTCCTACGATGTGATAAATGCGAAAATTATATAAATCGTGCCAACCCTGGAACTAGTTGCGTTGGAAAATGTCTCAATAGCTATCACTATAATTGCATGGATATATCAAATAATGAAAAAAGTGCTCTACTAAATTCGCCGAATATAACTTGGCAATGTGATGCGTGCAAAAATACATGTCAAAAACAGTCGGATAGCAATGACCAGCCGTCTAATGCCGAAATAATGAAAACATTATTGGAAATAAAGGCATCAATTCAGTTCTGCTCTAACAAAATTGATGACTTCGAAACGAAACTAAATAGTTATTCAGATCAAATAAAACTTATATTGCCAATTCAGGAGGACTGTACCCAATTAAAGAAAAAAATAGCTGATCTGGAACAAAGAACTCGGTTGAATAATGTAGAAATAGTTGGAGTGCCGGAAAAAAACCAAGAAAACATTGGGACTGTGTTAGAACACATTGCTAAAACAATCAACTGTCCTATTGACAAGCGTGATATAGATACTTATCATAGAGTTGCACAGTATACCTACCAAAAAAACAAACCAAAAAATATTATTGTTCGATTCACTTCAAAATTAGTAAGAGATAATTTTGTAGCAAGCGCTCGCAAACTAAAAACCTTAAATTCGACTCAACTAAACTTCCAGGAATCGAATTCTATATTTATTAACGACCATTTGAGCCCAATGAATAAATTTCTCCTTAAGGAAACAAAAGCTCTCGCAAGAGAAAAGAAGTACAAGTATGTTTGGGTTAAAAACTGCAAAATATATGTCAGAAAATCGGACAACGCATCCATATTAATAATGCATTCGGAAGCGGATCTATCGAAACTTGTATAAAGATATAAAACAACCTAAATTTTTATTCACGGTTAATGGAATTGAATTTATACTATCAAAACGTCCGTGGTATAAAAACCAAACTAATTAATATTTACAATGAAATCAGTGTGAGTGAATATGACATTATGCTATTTACAGAAACGTGGCTAAATGATTCTGTGTTTGACGCAGAAATCTGCGACTTAAATCAGTATGTTATTTATCGACGTGACCGCAGCAATCCTTACAAGAAACAAGGTGGTGGTGTGATGATAATTGTGTCAAAGAAATATAATTCAAAACTACAGAAGTCGTGGTTTTCATCAGCTGAGGACATTTGGGTAACTATATCAACATCCGACCACCGAAATATTCATCTTTGCTGTGTTTATATTCCGCCTCTTGATAACATCACGAGCTACACATCTCACTGTGACAAAATCAGAGAGTTTGTTTTATTGCACCCACAGGACTTATTTTTCATAGCGGGTGATTATAATTTGAAGGATATTCATTGGAAAGGTGTCAATAATTATTACGATTCATCTCTACATTCCAGAAATGAGTGCTGTTTGGAAGTGATTAATACTATGAGTTTTTGTAATTTTCTACAATTTAATGGAAATCTTAATGTTCATAGCAGAATTTTAGATTTAATTTTTTGTTCGGATACAGCTAATGTAAATGTATGTAACCATCCTATAACAAATGTAGATGCACATCATCCTCCGCTTGATATCAATATTGTTATTAATAATAATCTAACGAAATCTCTGGAATTAAATAGGACATATTTTTACGTTTTTAGTAAATGTAATTATGAGGAACTTATCAGCAAACTTGCAGCAATAAATTGGCAAAACAGACTGAGTGATTCGGATGTAAATGTTAACGTGAATACTTTTTATAGTATATTAAATAGTTTATTTCATACGTTTATACCAATGAAACGTAAATCTAGCAGTAAATACCCTATTTGGTTCAGCAAAACTTTAATTAAAATGTTAAGAGAAAAAAATAAATTCCACAGACGATGGAAGGAATACGGAAATATAGCAGATTACAACTCTTTCTCCACGTTAAGAAAAAGAATTAAACTTTACATGAACAAAGATCACAAAAATTACATATCAGACGTCGAATCAAAAATACAGACTAATATTAAAGCTTTTTGGAACTACACACGTAAATTAAAGACGACTAATAATTTCCCTAACACCCTGTATTACAATAATTCAGAGGCTAAAACCGGACAAGATATCTGCAATATGTTTGCGCAGTATTTCGAGTCTGTCTATGTAGCTTCAAATAATGTAGAGTTAGATACTAAACGTCTGAGTACTACATCACTGAATCTCAGTTCATTAACTCTATCTCACGATGTAATTCTTCACTATCTCATTAATTTAGATACAAATATAGGTTGTGGTCCAGATCAAATCCATCCAACATTTATTAAAACTTGTGCTTACTATTTGGTTACTCCATTAGAAATTATTTTCAATCAGTCACTAAATACAGGAACATTTCCCTCCGTCTGGAAAGAGTCTTTTATTACTCCCATCTATAAATCTGGGAATAAAAATGATATAGAAAACTATAGACCGATATCAAAATTATCTACATTTGGAAAAATATTCGAGGCACTAATCGTAAATCAAATAAAATTTCAAATTGAAAATATTTTAATTCCTGAACAACATGGTTTCTGCTCTGGAAAATCTGTGTTAACTAATTTAATTCCATTTACAAACTACATTTCGTCCAGCATGGATCACCGTATACAAGTCGATACAATTTATACAGATTTTAGTAAAGCATTTGATCGCATTAACCAAAATATGTTAATTGAAAAATTACTGGAAATTGGTATCCATGGTTCTCTTTTGCGGTGGTTCGAATCATATGTAAAAAACAGGTCCCAGTTTGTAATTGTAAATGGTTATAAATCCAGGGAAATTATGGTAACATCCGGAGTACCTCAAGGTTCTCATCTTGGCCCAATATTATTTAATGTTTTTATTAATTCAATATCTCCCTGTTTCAAATATTCACAATTTGTACTATTCGCTGATGATTTAAAAATATTTAAACGCATTCGGACCTACGATGATGCTACAAATTTACAGGAAGATCTGGACAGGCTACATGAATTTTGTTACAAAAATGAATTATTATTAAACACCGACAAATGCCATGTTGTTCGTTTCACTCGAAATATTATAACTATACGTTTCAATTACCATTTAAATGATAAAATATTACATGAAAAAGACTACATACGGGACCTGGGCATTACGTTTGACACGAAATTCCTATTTAACGAACACATTGATAAAACAGTTAAAAAATCTTATAAAATGCTTGGATTCGTACTAAGAACCGTTAAACCATTTACAAACGAAAAATCTCTGGTCCTACTTTATAAATCACTCGTTAGAAGTCAACTGGAATATATAACACCTATTTGGAATCCAGAATATAGTAAATATATTATAAGTATAGAACATGTCCAAAAACGATTTGTAAACATATTGTCAAAGAAAATAAATTGCAATTTTAATGACTGCCTCACTACATTCAAATTAACTTCTTTACAAAACAGACGCACCATAAATGATATGATAACTCTTCATAAGATATTAAATAACAAAATACGTTCTCAAACTTTTATGCACTACTTTCAGTTCAATGTTCCTTCAAAAACTATGAGAACTTGCAATTTATTTTTTATCCCTTTTTATTGTACAAATTCTTATTTCAACTCTCCAATTATTAGACTTATGCACTGTTATAATTCAATGTTTTCTGATTTAGATTTGTTTAATTTAGAAATTACTCATTTCAAAAACTTAGTAATTAATACTCTCCAGTAATCTGATTACACACAATTGTACGTATTGTATCTCGAAAACCTATTTTGGCTCTGGCTGTTTGGTTTTCTTTGTAAACAAATAAATAAATAAATAAATAAATAAATAAATAAACAGCACTAAACAGCACTAAACAGCAGTAAACATGTTACGTGCCTGATTGGCCACGAACAATTGTCCTCACGAGGGTGAGGTTGCCAGCTTCTCAGTGGAGAAGGGTGTGGTAGAAAAACTATGTTTGGGCGCCACGCAATTAAAATTACTACCTGCACCCACCAAACTGCGATGGTGGTGCGGACAAAATGTTCGAAACGCAACACGACACGGGAAAAGGGGCGGTAAATACAAAAATACAAAGAGGTAGAAGTTAAATGAATTTAATTTGATGTAAGCAAAATAATAAATAAATAAGTACAAAATAAAATAAATTAGTAATAACGTAAGAAAACAAAATAATGAAATATGAATTAGCAAAATTAAATTAAGATTATCAAAATAACAAAAACAAAATACGGGGATACGGGGTGTTCAGAGAAAAACACAAACAACACAGCTGAACAGAAATGTCAGCACAATGTTAAATCAAATAAAAAATGACCAGATAGACGGCGCTAGTGTATGGTCGCCCGACTACGCGTGCGTCTAATCCACACAGGTAGAACAATACGTGAGGGGGGGAGACGGGGTCCTCGGTTGATCAACTTCGGCTCACAAAAGGTGGGAATAGACACGTTGCTTAGCGGGTGAACACGAAAACACAATGCGCGACAAAAACAAATAAAGTAAAAGAGTACACCCGTGTCCGCGAAATACAGAAAAAAATATAAAGATTACAATATACGTGCGCCTGGCGCTTAGTTGGTAACAAAATAATAATATTTTAGAACACAAAGATTATATACATAAGTATATTAAATATGAAGGGGGGGAAAAGAAAGTTAATACAAAAAAAATGGTCCCACGTTCACGTGGACGAAAATAAGCAAAACAAAGAAGGGGAAGAAAAGAAACAAAACTCGATAGGGGTGCTGGTGCACTTATCTGCGTGACCACGTGTTTCCCGAAAACTGGTCTAAGCGGGTCCTTAGCGTCGGATGGCCTCGAGAATGGATGCGGGCTCAACAGCGATGCACGGGGTCTCGCCGCGACGTCTCCTCCGGTATTCCGGTTGTGGACATGGACCACGCAGAACAGGTAGTTGGAAGAAAATTGTACGGACAAAATGGAAATATCTCGTGTCGTCTTTTCTTTCGATAAATCCCTGCACGCAGGTATACCGTGCAAGCGCGAACTTTCGCGAACTCTCCACAGCAATCACTTGATGGTCGAAAATCCCTTACAATAGGGGTGATTTTTGTCTTCAACGACCAAAAATTCACTTAGCACGAACCAAAACGTGACATTCAAAAGAAAATACTGTACGATGGCTTTCAAGATGCGTACTTGTGCCCAGTCAAAACGAAACTCATTACTTAAATTAAGTAAAGAAGAAGGAAAACTTCCGATAAGTCGGAAAAACAAAGAAAGTAGATCATACGATTGCGCCAAGAAGACAAGTGACGCCAAGGTCGACATTAAGAAACATTTACACAAGACAACAAGGGAATAATCTGAAATACAGGCGGGTAAACTATTACTATGAATTTAGTTACGCATTTATTTATGAAACCCAACTCCCATGAATTTATGAATATAATTAAAAACAGCTAAAATTTAATATGAACGAAATTCTACATACGCTACGCCAATGGGTAGGTGTGAACGGGTCTGAGATAGTAAGTGAAACAATAGCTTTATTATCGGCGTCAAACGTCAAACTTGTTATTGTAACTAATTATAACCTAAATTATCTTATTGAAATCTAGCACGTGGGTTATTGAGGCAAGTAAAAGTTGAATCTAGTAAGTAAACTATTTTAAATCTATTTATATCTACTATTTAAACTATAATATGACTCTGAAGGAGTAACTAACAACAAACATATATTTCAGATTAAACTAAAAGAAACGAAAATAACAGGTAATGAAAATAGACAAGGCGAAAATGACACATACGAACAATAACAAGGACACAAGACGTCAAATGGAATGCAAAACACAATAGTGACAAAATAGACAAAATAATCGTAACAAACAGCAGTAAACAGCAGTAAACAGCAGTAAACAGCAGTAAACAGCAGTAAACAGCAGTAAACAGCAGTAAACAGCAGTAAACAGCAGTAAACAGCAGTAAACAGCAGTAAACAGCAGTAAACAGCGCTAAACAGCAGTAAACAGCAGTAAACAGCAGTAAACAGCAGTAAACAGCAGTAAACAGCAGTAAACAGCAGTAAACAGCACTAAACAGCAGTAAACAGCACTATACAGCAGTAAACAGCACTAAACAGCACTAAACAGCACTAAACAGCAGTAAACAGCACTAAACAGCACTAAACAGCAGTAAACAGCAGTAAACAGCAGTAAACAGCAGTAAACAGCAGTAAACAGCAGTAAACAGCAGTAAACAGCACTAAACAGCACTAAACAGCAGTAAACAGCACTAAACAGCAGTAAACAGCAGTAAACAGCACTAAACAGCAGTAAACAGCAGTAAACAGCAGTAAACAGCAGTAAACAGCAGTAAACAGCACTAAACAGCACTAAACAGCAGTAAACAGCAGTAAACAGCAGTAAACAGCAGTAAACAGCAGTAAACAGCAGTAAACAGCAGTAAACAGCAGTAAACAGCACTAAACAGCAGTAAACAGCAGTAAACAGCAGTAAACAGCAGTAAACAGCAGTAAACAGCAGTAAACAGCAGTAAACAGCAGTAAACAGCAGTAAACAGCACTACACAGCAGTAAACAGCACTAAACAGCACTAAACAGCACTAAACAGCACTAAACAGCACTAAACAGCAGTAAACAGCAGTAAACAGCACTAAACAGCAGTAAACAGCAGTAAACAGCAGTAAACAGCAGTAAACAGCAGTAAACAGCAGTAAACAGCACTAAACAGCAGTAAACAGCAGTAAACAGCACTAAACAGCAGTAAACAGCAGTAAACAGCAGTAAACAGCACTAAACAGCACTAAACAGCAGTAAACAGCAGTAAACAGCAGTAAACAGCAGTAAACAGCAGTAAACAGCAGTAAACAGCAGTAAACAGCACTAAACAGCAGTAAACAGCAGTAAACAGCAGTAAACAGCACTAAACAGCACTAAACAGCACTAAACAGCACTAAACAGCACTAAACAGCACTAAACAGCAGTAAACAGCACTAAACAGCAGTAAACAGCAGTAAACAGCACTAAACAGCACTAAACAGCACTAAACAGCACTAAACAGCACTAAACAGCACTAAACAGCAGTAAACAGCAGTAAACAGCAGTAAACAGCAGTAAACAGCAGTAAACAGCAGTAAACAGCAGTAAACAGCAGTAAACAGCAGTAAACAGCACTAAACAGCACTAAACAGCAGTAAACAGCAGTAAACAGCACTAAACAGCAGTAAACAGCAGTAAACAGCAGTAAACAGCAGTAAACAGCAGTAAACAGCAGTAAACAGCAGTAAACAGCAGTAAACAGCACTAAACAGCAGTAAACAGCACTAAACAGCAGTAAACAGCAGTAAACAGCAGTAAACAGCACTAAACAGCAGTAAACAGCAGTAAACAGCACTAAACAGCACTAAACAGCACTAAACAGCAGTAAACAGCAGTAAACAGCACTAAACAGCAGTAAACAGCAGTAAACAGCAGTAAAAAGCAGTAAACAGCACTAAACAGCACTAAACAGCACTAAACAGCGGTAAACAACAGTAAACAGCAGTAAACAGCAGTAAACAGCAGTAAACAGCAGTAAACAGCACTAAACAGCAGTAAACAGCACTAAACAGCAGTAAACAGCAGTAAACAGCAGTAAACAGCAGTAAACAGCAGTAAACAGCGCTAAACAGCGCTAAACAGCAGTAAACAGCAGTAAACAGCAGTAAACAGCAGTAAACAGCAGTAAACAGCACTAAACAGCAGTAAACAGCAGTAAACAGCAGTAAACAGCAGTAAACAGCAGTAAACAGCAGTAAACAGCACTAAACAGCAGTAAACAGCAGTAAACAGCAGTAAACAGCAGGAAACAGCAGTAAACAGCAGTAAACAGCAGTAAACAGCAGTAAACAGCAGTAAACAGCAGTAAACAGCAGTAAACAGCAGTAAACAGCAGTAAACAGCAGTAAACAGCAGTAAACAGCAGTAAACAGCAGTAAACAGCAGTAAACAGCAGTAAACAGCAGTAAACAGCAGTAAACAGCAGTAAACAGCAGTAAACAGCAGTAAACAGCAGTAAACAGCACTAAACAGCAGTAAACATGTTACGTGCCTGATTGGCCACGAACAATTGTCCTCACGAGGGTGAGGTTGCCAGCTTCTCAGTGGAGAAGGGTGTGGTAGAAAAACTATGTTTGGGTGCCACGCAATTAAAATTACTACCTGCACCCACCAAACTGCGATGGTGGTGCGGACAAAATGTTCGAAACGCAACACGACACGGGAAAAGGGGCGGTAAATACAAAAATACAAAGAGGTAGAAGTTAAATGAATTTAATTTGATGTAAGCAAAATAATAAATAAATAAGTACAAAATAAAATAAATTAGTAATAACGTAAGAAAACAAAATAATGAAATATGAATTAGCAAAATTAAATTAAGATTATCAAAATAACAAAAACAAAATACGGGGATACGGGGTGTTCAGAGAAAAACACAAACAACACAGCTGAACAGAAATGTCAGCACAATGTTAAATCAAATAAAAAATGACCAGATAGACGGCGCTAGTGTATGGTCGCCCGACTACGCGTGCGTCTAATCCACACAGGTAGAACAATACGTGAGGGGGGGAGACGGGGTCCTCGGTTGATCAACTTCGGCTCACAAAAGGTGGGAATAGACACGTTGCTTAGCGGGAGAACACGAAAACACAATGCGCGACAAAAAAAAAAATAAAGTAAAAAATACACCCGTGTCCGCGAAATACAGAAAAAAATATAAAGATTACAATATACGTGCGCCTGGCGCTTAGTTGGTAACAAAATAATAATATTTTAGAACACAAAGATTATATACATAAGTATATTAAATATGAAGGGGGGGGAAAAGAAAGTTAATACAAAAAAAATGGTCCCACGTTCACGTGGACGAAAATAAGCAAAACAAAGAAGGGGAAGAAAAGAAACAAAACTCGATAGGGGTGCTGGTGCACTTATCTGCGTGACCACGTGTTTCCCGAAAACTGGTCTAAGCGGGTCCTTAGCGTCGGATGGCCTCGAGAATGGATGCGGGCTCAACAGCGATGCACGGGGTCTCGCCGCGACGTCTCCTCCGGTATTCCGGTTGTGGACATGGACCACGCAGAACAGGTAGTTGGAAGAAAATTGTACGGACAAAATGGAAATATCTCGTGTCGTCTTTTCTTTCGATAAATCCCTGCACGCAGGTATACCGTGCAAGCGCGAACTTTCGCGAACTCTCCACAGCAATCACTTGATGGTCGAAAATCCCTTACAATAGGGGTGATTTTTGTCTTCAACGACCAAAAATTCACTTAGCACGAACCAAAACGTGACATTCAAAAGAAAATACTGTACGATGGCTTTCAAGATGCGTACTTGTGCCCAGTCAAAACGAAACTCATTACTTAAATTAAGTAAAGAAGAAGGAAAACTTCCGATAAGTCGGAAAAACAAAGAAAGTAGATCATACGATTGCGCCAAGAAGACAAGTGACGCCAAGGTCGACATTAAGAAACATTTACACAAGACAACAAGGGAATAATCTGAAATACAGGCGGGTAAACTATTACTATGAATTTAGTTACGCATTTATTTATGAAACCCAACTCCCATGAATTTATGAATATAATTAAAAACAGCTAAAATTTAATATGAACGAAATTCTACATACGCTACGCCAATGGGTAGGTGTGAACGGGTCTGAGATAGTAAGTGAAACAATAGCTTTATTATCGGCGTCAAACGTCAAACTTGTTATTGTAACTAATTATAACCTAAATTATCTTATTGAAATCTAGCACGTGGGTTATTGAGGCAAGTAAAAGTTGAATCTAGTAAGTAAACTATTTTAAATCTATTTATATCTACTATTTAAACTATAATATGACTCTGAAGGAGTAACTAACAACAAACATATATTTCAGATTAAACTAAAAGAAACGAAAATAACAGGTAATGAAAATAGACAAGGCGAAAATGACACATACGAACAATAACAAGGACACAAGACGTCAAATGGAATGCAAAACACAATAGTGACAAAATAGACAAAATAATCGTAACAAACAGCAGTAAACAGCAGTAAACAGCAGTAAACAGCAGTAAACAGCAGTAAACAGCAGTAAACAGCAGTAAACAGCAGTAAACAGCAGTAAACAGCAGTAAACAGCAGTAAACAGCAGTAAACAGCAGTAAACAGCAGTAAACAGCAGTAAACAGCAGTAAACAGCAGTAAACAGCGCTAAACAGCAGTAAACAGCACTAAACAGCAGTAAACAGCAGTAAACAGCACTAAACAGCAGTAAACAGCACTACACAGCAGTAAACAGCACTAAACAGCACTAAACAGCAGTAAACAGCAGTAAACAGCAGTAAACAGCAGTAAACAGCAGTAAACAGCACTAAACAGCAGTAAACAGCAGTAAACAGCACTAAACAGCACTAAACAGCAGTAAACAGCACTAAACAGCAGTAAACAGCAGTAAACAGCACTAAACAGCAGTAAACAGCAGTAAACAGCACTAAACAGCACTAAACAGCACTAAACAGCAGTAAACAGCAGTAAACAGCAGTAAACAGCAGTAAACAGCAGTAAACAGCAGTAAACAGCAGTAAACAGCAGTAAACAGCAGTAAACAGCAGTAAACAGCAGTAAACAGCAGTAAACAGCACTAAACAGCAGTAAACAGCAGTAAACAGCACTAAACAGCAGTAAACAGCACTAAACAGCAGTAAACAGCAGTAAACAGCAGTAAACAGCAGTAAACAGCACTACACAGCAGTAAACAGCACTAAACAGCACTAAACAGCACTAAACAGCACTAAACAGCACTAAACAGCACTAAACAGCACTAAACAGCACTAAACAGCAGTAAACAGCAGGAAACAGCACTAAACAGCAGTAAACAGCAGTAAACAGCAGTAAACAGCACTAAACAGCAGTAAACAGCAGTAAACAGCAGTAAACAGCAGGAAACAGCACTAAACAGCAGTAAACAGCAGTAAACAGCAGTAAACACCAGTAAACAGCAGTAAACAGCAGTAAACAGCACTAAACAGCAGTAAACAGCAGTAAACAGCACTAAACAGCACTAAACAGCAGTAAACAGCACTAAACAGCAGTAAACAGCAGTAAACAGCACTAAACAGCAGTAAACAGCAGTAAACAGCAGTAAAAAGCAGTAAACAGCACTAAACAGCACTAAACAGCACTAAACAGCAGTAAACAACAGTAAACAGCAGTAAACAGCAGTAAACAGCAGTAAACAGCAGTAAACAGCAGTAAACAGCAGTAAACAGCAGTAAACAGCAGTAAACAGCAGTAAACAGCAGTAAACAGCAGTAAACAGCACTAAACAGCACTAAACAGCAGTAAACAGCAGTAAACAGCAGTAAACAGCAGTAAACAGCAGTAAACAGCAGTAAACAGCAGTAAACAGCAGTAAACAGCAGTAAACAGCACTAAACAGCAGTAAACAGCACTAAACAGCACTAAACAGCAGTAAACAGCAGTAAACAGCAGTAAACAGCACTAAACAGCACTAAACAGCAGTAAACAGCAGTAAACAGCAGTAAACAGCAGTAAACAGCACTAAACAGCAGTAAACAGCGCTAAACAGCAGTAAACAGCAGGAAACAGCACTAAACAGCAGTAAACAGCAGTAAACAGCACTAAACAGCACTAAACAGCACTAAACAGCAGTAAACAGCAGTAAACAGCAGTTAACAGCAGTAAACAGCAGTAAACAGCAGTAAACAGCACTAAACAGCAGTAAACAGCAGTAATCAGCAGTAAACAGCACTAAACAGCAGTAAACAGCACTAAACAGCAGTAAACAGCACTAAACAGCACTAAACAGCAGTAAACAGCAGTAAACAGCAGTAAACAGCAGTAAACAGCACTAAACAGCAGTAAACAGCAGTAAACAGCAGTAAACAGCAGGAAACAGCACTAAACAGCAGTAAACAGCAGTAAACAGCAGTAAACACCAGTAAACAGCAGTAAACAGCAGTAAACAGCACTAAACAGCAGTAAACAGCAGTAAACAGCACTAAACAGCAGTAAACAGCAGTAAACAGCACTAAACAGCACTAAACAGCAGTAAACAGCACTAAACAGCAGTAAACAGCAGTAAACAGCACTAAACAGCAGTAAACAGCAGTAAACAGCAGTAAAAAGCAGTAAACAGCACTAAACAGCACTAAACAGCACTAAACAGCAGTAAACAACAGTAAACAGCAGTAAACAGCAGTAAACAGCAGTAAACAGCAGTAAACAGCAGTAAACAGCAGTAAACAGCAGTAAACAGCAGTAAACAGCACTAAACAGCAGTAAACAGCAGTAAACAGCAGTAAACAGCAGTAAACAGCACTAAACAGCAGTAAACAGCAGTAAACAGCAGTAAACAGCAGTAAACAGCACTACACAGCAGTAAACAGCACTAAACAGCACTAAACAGCACTAAACAGCACTAAACAGCACTAAACAGCAGTAAACAGCAGTAAACAGCAGTAAACAGCAGTAAACAGCAGTAAACAGCACTAAACAGCAGTAAACAGCAGTAAACAGCAGTAAACAGCAGTAAACAGCAGTAAACAGCAGTAAACAGCAGTAAACAGCACTAAACAGCAGTAAACAGCACTAAACAGCACTAAACAGCAGTAAACAGCAGTAAACAGCAGTAAACAGCACTAAACAGCACTAAACAGCAGTAAACAGCAGTAAACAGCAGTAAACAGCAGTAAACAGCAGTAAACAGCAGTAAACAGCAGTAAACAGCACTAAACAGCAGTAAACAGCAGTAAACAGCAGTAAACAGCAGTAAACAGCACTAAACAGCAGTAAACAGCAGTAAACAGCAGTAAACAGCACTACACAGCAGTAAACAGCACTAAACAGCACTAAACAGCACTAAACAGCACTAAACAGCACTAAACAGCAGTAAACAGCAGTAAACAGCAGTAAACAGCACTAAACAGCAGTAAACAGCAGTAAACAGCAGTAAACAGCACTAAACAGCACTAAACAGCACTAAACAGCACTAAACAGCAGTAAACAGCACTAAACAGCAGTAAACAGCAGTAAACAGCAGTAAACAGCGCTAAACAGCAGTAAACAGCAGTAAACAGCAGTAAACAGCAGTAAACAGCACTAAACAGCACTAAACAGCAGTAAACAGCAGTAAACAGCAGTAAACAGCAGTAAACAGCAGTAAACAGCAGTAAACAGCAGTAAACAGCAGTAAACAGCAGTAAACAGCAGTAAACAGCACTAAACAGCACTAAACAGCACTAAACAGCACTAAACAGCAGTAAACAGCAGTAAACAGCAGTAAACAGCACTAAACAGCACTAAACAGCAGTAAACAGCAGTAAACAGCAGTAAACAGCACTAAACAGCAGTAAACAGCAGTAAACAGCAGTAAACAGCAGGAAACAGCACTAAACAGCAGTAAACAGCAGTAAACAGCAGTAAACACCAGTAAACAGCAGTAAACAGCAGTAAACAGCACTAAACAGCAGTAAACAGCAGTAAACAGCACTAAACAGCAGTAAACAGCAGTAAACAGCACTAAACAGCACTAAACAGCAGTAAACAGCACTAAACAGCAGTAAACAGCAGTAAACAGCACTAAACAGCAGTAAACAGCAGTAAACAGCAGTAAAAAGCAGTAAACAGCACTAAACAGCACTAAACAGCACTAAACAGCAGTAAACAACAGTAAACAGCAGTAAACAGCAGTAAACAGCAGTAAACAGCAGTAAACAGCAGTAAACAGCAGTAAACAGCAGTAAACAGCAGTAAACAGCAGTAAACAGCAGTAAACAGCACTAAACAGCAGTAAACAGCGCTAAACAGCAGTAAACAGCAGTAAACAGCAGTAAACAGCAGTAAACAGCAGTAAACAGCAGTAAACAGCAGTAAACAGCAGTAAACAGCAGTAAACAGCACTAAACAGCAGTAAACAGCAGGAAACAGCATGAAACAGCAGGAAACAGCAGTAAACAGCAGTAAACAGCAGTAAACAGCAGTAAACAGCAGTAAACACCAGTAAACAGCAGTAAACAGCAGTAAACAGCAGTAAACAGCAGTAAACAGCAGTAAACAGCACTAAACAGCACTAAACAGCACTAAACAGCACTAAACAGCAGTAAACAGCACTAAACAGCACTAAACAGCAGTAAACATGTTACGTGCCTGATTGGCCACGAACAATTGTCCTCACGAGGGTGAGGTTGCCAGCTTCTCAGTGGAGAAGGGTGTGGTAGAAAAACTATGTTTGGGCGCCACGCAATTAAAATTACTACCTGCACCCACCAAACTGCGATGGTGGTGCGGACAAAATGTTCGAAACGCAACACGACACGGGAAAAGGGGCGGTAAATACAAAAATACAAAGAGGTAGAAGTTAAATGAATTTAATTTGATGTAAGCAAAATAATAAATAAATAAGTACAAAATAAAATAAATTAGTAATAACGTAAGAAAACAAAATAATGAAATATGAATTAGCAAAATTAAATTAAGATTATCAAAATAACAAAAACAAAATACGGGGATACGGGGTGTTCAGAGAAAAACACAAACAACACAGCTGAACAGAAATGTCAGCACAATGTTAAATCAAATAAAAAATGACCAGATAGACGGCGCTAGTGTATGGTCGCCCGACTACGCGTGCGTCTAATCCACACAGGTAGAACAATACGTGAGGGGGGGAGACGGGGTCCTCGGTTGATCAACTTCGGCTCACAAAAGGTGGGAATAGACACGTTGCTTAGCGGGTGAACACGAAAACACAATGCGCGACAAAAACAAATAAAGTAAAAGAGTACACCCGTGTCCGCGAAATACAGAAAAAAATATAAAGATTACAATATACGTGCGCCTGGCGCTTAGTTGGTAACAAAATAATAATATTTTAGAACACAAAGATTATATACATAAGTATATTAAATATGAAGGGGGGGAAAAGAAAGTTAATACAAAAAAAATGGTCCCACGTTCACGTGGACGAAAATAAGCAAAACAAAGAAGGGGAAGAAAAGAAACAAAACTCGATAGGGGTGCTGGTGCACTTATCTGCGTGACCACGTGTTTCCCGAAAACTGGTCTAAGCGGGTCCTTAGCGTCGGATGGCCTCGAGAATGGATGCGGGCTCAACAGCGATGCACGGGGTCTCGCCGCGACGTCTCCTCCGGTATTCCGGTTGTGGACATGGACCACGCAGAACAGGTAGTTGGAAGAAAATTGTACGGACAAAATGGAAATATCTCGTGTCGTCTTTTCTTTCGATAAATCCCTGCACGCAGGTATACCGTGCAAGCGCGAACTTTCGCGAACTCTCCACAGCAATCACTTGATGGTCGAAAATCCCTTACAATAGGGGTGATTTTTGTCTTCAACGACCAAAAATTCACTTAGCACGAACCAAAACGTGACATTCAAAAGAAAATACTGTACGATGGCTTTCAAGATGCGTACTTGTGCCCAGTCAAAACGAAACTCATTACTTAAATTAAGTAAAGAAGAAGGAAAACTTCCGATAAGTCGGAAAAACAAAGAAAGTAGATCATACGATTGCGCCAAGAAGACAAGTGACGCCAAGGTCGACATTAAGAAACATTTACACAAGACAACAAGGGAATAATCTGAAATACAGGCGGGTAAACTATTACTATGAATTTAGTTACGCATTTATTTATGAAACCCAACTCCCATGAATTTATGAATATAATTAAAAACAGCTAAAATTTAATATGAACGAAATTCTACATACGCTACGCCAATGGGTAGGTGTGAACGGGTCTGAGATAGTAAGTGAAACAATAGCTTTATTATCGGCGTCAAACGTCAAACTTGTTATTGTAACTAATTATAACCTAAATTATCTTATTGAAATCTAGCACGTGGGTTATTGAGGCAAGTAAAAGTTGAATCTAGTAAGTAAACTATTTTAAATCTATTTATATCTACTATTTAAACTATAATATGACTCTGAAGGAGTAACTAACAACAAACATATATTTCAGATTAAACTAAAAGAAACGAAAATAACAGGTAATGAAAATAGACAAGGCGAAAATGACACATACGAACAATAACAAGGACACAAGACGTCAAATGGAATGCAAAACACAATAGTGACAAAATAGACAAAATAATCGTAACAAACAGCAGTAAACAGCAGTAAACAGCAGTAAACAGCAGTAAACAGCAGTAAACAGCAGTAAACAGCAGTAAACAGCAGTAAACAGCAGTAAACAGCAGTAAACAGCAGTAAACAGCGCTAAACAGCAGTAAACAGCAGTAAACAGCAGTAAACAGCAGTAAACAGCAGTAAACAGCAGTAAACAGCAGTAAACAGCACTAAACAGCAGTAAACAGCACTATACAGCAGTAAACAGCACTAAACAGCACTAAACAGCACTAAACAGCAGTAAACAGCACTAAACAGCACTAAACAGCAGTAAACAGCAGTAAACAGCAGTAAACAGCAGTAAACAGCAGTAAACAGCAGTAAACAGCAGTAAACAGCACTAAACAGCACTAAACAGCAGTAAACAGCACTAAACAGCAGTAAACAGCAGTAAACAGCACTAAACAGCAGTAAACAGCAGTAAACAGCAGTAAACAGCAGTAAACAGCAGTAAACAGCACTAAACAGCACTAAACAGCAGTAAACAGCAGTAAACAGCAGTAAACAGCAGTAAACAGCAGTAAACAGCAGTAAACAGCAGTAAACAGCAGTAAACAGCAGTAAACAGCACTAAACAGCAGTAAACAGCAGTAAACAGCAGTAAACAGCAGTAAACAGCAGTAAACAGCAGTAAACAGCAGTAAACAGCAGTAAACAGCACTACACAGCAGTAAACAGCACTAAACAGCACTAAACAGCACTAAACAGCACTAAACAGCACTAAACAGCAGTAAACAGCAGTAAACAGCACTAAACAGCAGTAAACAGCAGTAAACAGCAGTAAACAGCAGTAAACAGCAGTAAACAGCAGTAAACAGCACTAAACAGCAGTAAACAGCAGTAAACAGCACTAAACAGCAGTAAACAGCAGTAAACAGCAGTAAACAGCACTAAACAGCACTAAACAGCAGTAAACAGCAGTAAACAGCAGTAAACAGCAGTAAACAGCAGTAAACAGCAGTAAACAGCAGTAAACAGCAGTAAACAGCACTAAACAGCAGTAAACAGCAGTAAACAGCAGTAAACAGCAGTAAACAGCACTAAACAGCAGTAAACAGCAGTAAACAGCAGTAAACAGCAGTAAACAGCACTACACAGCAGTAAACAGCACTAAACAGCACTAAACAGCACTAAACAGCACTAAACAGCACTAAACAGCAGTAAACAGCAGTAAACAGCACTAAACAGCAGTAAACAGCAGTAAACAGCACTAAACAGCAGTAAACAGCACTAAACAGCACTAAACAGCACTAAACAGCACTAAACAGCAGTAAACAGCAGTAAACAGCAGTAAACAGCAGTAAACAGCAGTAAACAGCAGTAAACAGCAGTAAACAGCAGTAAACAGCACTAAACAGCACTAAACAGCAGTAAACAGCAGTAAACAGCACTAAACAGCAGTAAACAGCAGTAAACAGCAGTAAACAGCAGTAAACAGCAGTAAACAGCAGTAAACAGCAGTAAACAGCAGTAAACAGCACTAAACAGCAGTAAACAGCACTAAACAGCAGTAAACAGCAGTAAACAGCAGTAAACAGCACTAAACAGCAGTAAACAGCAGTAAACAGCACTAAACAGCACTAAACAGCACTAAACAGCAGTAAACAGCAGTAAACAGCACTAAACAGCAGTAAACAGCAGTAAACAGCAGTAAAAAGCAGTAAACAGCACTAAACAGCACTAAACAGCACTAAACAGCGGTAAACAACAGTAAACAGCAGTAAACAGCAGTAAACAGCAGTAAACAGCAGTAAACAGCACTAAACAGCAGTAAACAGCAGTAAACAGCAGTAAACAGCAGTAAACAGCAGTAAACAGCACTAAACAGCAGTAAACAGCACTAAACAGCAGTAAACAGCGCTAAACAGCAGTAAACAGCAGTAAACAGCAGTAAACAGCGCTAAACAGCGCTAAACAGCAGTAAACAGCACTAAACAGCAGTAAACAGCAGTAAACAGCAGTAAACAGCACTAAACAGCAGTAAACAGCAGTAAACAGCAGTAAACAGCAGTAAACAGCAGTAAACAGCAGTAAACAGCACTAAACAGCAGTAAACAGCAGTAAACAGCAGTAAACAGCAGGAAACAGCAGTAAACAGCAGTAAACAGCAGTAAACAGCAGTAAACAGCAGTAAACAGCAGTAAACAGCAGTAAACAGCAGTAAACAGCAGTAAACAGCAGTAAACAGCAGTAAACAGCAGTAAACAGCAGTAAACAGCAGTAAACAGCAGTAAACAGCAGTAAACAGCAGTAAACAGCAGTAAACAGCAGTAAACAGCAGTAAACAGCACTAAACAGCAGTAAACATGTTACGTGCCTGATTGGCCACGAACAATTGTCCTCACGAGGGTGAGGTTGCCAGCTTCTCAGTGGAGAAGGGTGTGGTAGAAAAACTATGTTTGGGTGCCACGCAATTAAAATTACTACCTGCACCCACCAAACTGCGATGGTGGTGCGGACAAAATGTTCGAAACGCAACACGACACGGGAAAAGGGGCGGTAAATACAAAAATACAAAGAGGTAGAAGTTAAATGAATTTAATTTGATGTAAGCAAAATAATAAATAAATAAGTACAAAATAAAATAAATTAGTAATAACGTAAGAAAACAAAATAATGAAATATGAATTAGCAAAATTAAATTAAGATTATCAAAATAACAAAAACAAAATACGGGGATACGGGGTGTTCAGAGAAAAACACAAACAACACAGCTGAACAGAAATGTCAGCACAATGTTAAATCAAATAAAAAATGACCAGATAGACGGCGCTAGTGTATGGTCGCCCGACTACGCGTGCGTCTAATCCACACAGGTAGAACAATACGTGAGGGGGGGAGACGGGGTCCTCGGTTGATCAACTTCGGCTCACAAAAGGTGGGAATAGACACGTTGCTTAGCGGGAGAACACGAAAACACAATGCGCGACAAAAAAAAAAATAAAGTAAAAAATACACCCGTGTCCGCGAAATACAGAAAAAAATATAAAGATTACAATATACGTGCGCCTGGCGCTTAGTTGGTAACAAAATAATAATATTTTAGAACACAAAGATTATATACATAAGTATATTAAATATGAAGGGGGGGGAAAAGAAAGTTAATACAAAAAAAATGGTCCCACGTTCACGTGGACGAAAATAAGCAAAACAAAGAAGGGGAAGAAAAGAAACAAAACTCGATAGGGGTGCTGGTGCACTTATCTGCGTGACCACGTGTTTCCCGAAAACTGGTCTAAGCGGGTCCTTAGCGTCGGATGGCCTCGAGAATGGATGCGGGCTCAACAGCGATGCACGGGGTCTCGCCGCGACGTCTCCTCCGGTATTCCGGTTGTGGACATGGACCACGCAGAACAGGTAGTTGGAAGAAAATTGTACGGACAAAATGGAAATATCTCGTGTCGTCTTTTCTTTCGATAAATCCCTGCACGCAGGTATACCGTGCAAGCGCGAACTTTCGCGAACTCTCCACAGCAATCACTTGATGGTCGAAAATCCCTTACAATAGGGGTGATTTTTGTCTTCAACGACCAAAAATTCACTTAGCACGAACCAAAACGTGACATTCAAAAGAAAATACTGTACGATGGCTTTCAAGATGCGTACTTGTGCCCAGTCAAAACGAAACTCATTACTTAAATTAAGTAAAGAAGAAGGAAAACTTCCGATAAGTCGGAAAAACAAAGAAAGTAGATCATACGATTGCGCCAAGAAGACAAGTGACGCCAAGGTCGACATTAAGAAACATTTACACAAGACAACAAGGGAATAATCTGAAATACAGGCGGGTAAACTATTACTATGAATTTAGTTACGCATTTATTTATGAAACCCAACTCCCATGAATTTATGAATATAATTAAAAACAGCTAAAATTTAATATGAACGAAATTCTACATACGCTACGCCAATGGGTAGGTGTGAACGGGTCTGAGATAGTAAGTGAAACAATAGCTTTATTATCGGCGTCAAACGTCAAACTTGTTATTGTAACTAATTATAACCTAAATTATCTTATTGAAATCTAGCACGTGGGTTATTGAGGCAAGTAAAAGTTGAATCTAGTAAGTAAACTATTTTAAATCTATTTATATCTACTATTTAAACTATAATATGACTCTGAAGGAGTAACTAACAACAAACATATATTTCAGATTAAACTAAAAGAAACGAAAATAACAGGTAATGAAAATAGACAAGGCGAAAATGACACATACGAACAATAACAAGGACACAAGACGTCAAATGGAATGCAAAACACAATAGTGACAAAATAGACAAAATAATCGTAACAAACAGCAGTAAACAGCAGTAAACAGCAGTAAACAGCAGTAAACAGCAGTAAACAGCAGTAAACAGCAGTAAACAGCAGTAAACAGCAGTAAACAGCAGTAAACAGCAGTAAACAGCAGTAAACAGCAGTAAACAGCAGTAAACAGCAGTAAACAGCAGTAAACAGCAGTAAACAGCGCTAAACAGCAGTAAACAGCACTAAACAGCAGTAAACAGCAGTAAACAGCACTAAACAGCAGTAAACAGCACTACACAGCAGTAAACAGCACTAAACAGCACTAAACAGCAGTAAACAGCAGTAAACAGCAGTAAACAGCAGTAAACAGCAGTAAACAGCACTAAACAGCAGTAAACAGCAGTAAACAGCACTAAACAGCACTAAACAGCAGTAAACAGCACTAAACAGCAGTAAACAGCAGTAAACAGCACTAAACAGCAGTAAACAGCAGTAAACAGCACTAAACAGCACTAAACAGCACTAAACAGCAGTAAACAGCAGTAAACAGCAGTAAACAGCAGTAAACAGCAGTAAACAGCAGTAAACAGCAGTAAACAGCAGTAAACAGCAGTAAACAGCAGTAAACAGCAGTAAACAGCACTAAACAGCAGTAAACAGCAGTAAACAGCACTAAACAGCAGTAAACAGCACTAAACAGCAGTAAACAGCAGTAAACAGCAGTAAACAGCAGTAAACAGCACTACACAGCAGTAAACAGCACTAAACAGCACTAAACAGCACTAAACAGCACTAAACAGCACTAAACAGCACTAAACAGCACTAAACAGCACTAAACAGCAGTAAACAGCACTAAACAGCAGTAAACAGCAGTAAACAGCAGTAAACAGCGCTAAACAGCAGTAAACAGCACTAAACAGCACTAAACAGCAGTAAACAGCAGTAAACAGCAGTAAACAGCAGTAAACAGCAGTAAACAGCAGTAAACAGCAGTAAACAGCAGTAAACAGCAGTAAACAGCACTAAACAGCAGTAAACAGCGCTAAACAGCAGTAAACAGCAGTAAACAGCAGTAAACAGCGCTAAACAGCAGTAAACAGCACTAAACAGCAGTAAACAGCAGTAAACAGCAGTAAACAGCAGTAAACAGCAGTAAACAGCAGTAAACAGCACTAAACAGCAGTAAACAGCAGTAAACAGCAGTAAACAGCAGGAAACAGCAGTAAACAGCAGTAAACAGCAGTAAACAGCAGTAAACAGCAGTAAACAGCAGTAAACAGCAGTAAACAGCAGTAAACAGCAGTAAACAGCAGTAAACAGCAGTAAACAGCACTAAACAGCAGTAAACAGCACTAAACAGCACTAAACAGCAGTAAACAGCAGTAAACAGCAGTAAACAGCAGTAAACAGCACTAAACAGCAGTAAACAGCAGTAAACAGCAGTAAACAGCAGTAAACAGCAGTAAACAGCAGTAAACAGCAGTAAACAGCACTAAACAGCAGTAAACAGCAGTAAACAGCACTAAACAGCACTAAACAGCACTAAACAGCACTAAACAGCACTAAACAGCACTAAACAGCACTAAACAGCAGTAAACAGCACTAAACAGCAGTAAACAGCAGTAAACAGCAGTAAACAGCGCTAAACAGCAGTAAACAGCAGTAAACAGCAGTAAACAGCAGTAAACAGCACTAAACAGCACTAAACAGCAGTAAACAGCAGTAAACAGCAGTAAACAGCAGTAAACAGCAGTAAACAGCAGTAAACAGCAGTAAACAGCAGTAAACAGCAGTAAACAGCACTAAACAGCAGTAAACAGCACTAAACAGCACTAAACAGCAGTAAACAGCAGTAAACAGCAGTAAACAGCACTAAACAGCACTAAACAGCAGTAAACAGCAGTAAACAGCAGTAAACAGCAGTAAACAGCACTAAACAGCAGTAAACAGCAGTAAACAGCAGTAAACAGCAGGAAACAGCACTAAACAGCAGTAAACAGCAGTAAACAGCAGTAAACACCAGTAAACAGCAGTAAACAGCAGTAAACAGCACTAAACAGCAGTAAACAGCAGTAAACAGCACTAAACAGCAGTAAACAGCAGTAAACAGCACTAAACAGCACTAAACAGCAGTAAACAGCACTAAACAGCAGTAAACAGCAGTAAACAGCACTAAACAGCAGTAAACAGCAGTAAACAGCAGTAAAAAGCAGTAAACAGCACTAAACAGCACTAAACAGCACTAAACAGCAGTAAACAACAGTAAACAGCAGTAAACAGCAGTAAACAGCAGTAAACAGCAGTAAACAGCAGTAAACAGCAGTAAACAGCAGTAAACAGCAGTAAACAGCACTAAACAGCAGTAAACAGCAGTAAACAGCAGTAAACAGCAGTAAACAGCACTAAACAGCAGTAAACAGCAGTAAACAGCAGTAAACAGCAGTAAACAGCACTACACAGCAGTAAACAGCACTAAACAGCACTAAACAGCACTAAACAGCACTAAACAGCACTAAACAGCACTAAACAGCAGTAAACAGCAGTAAATAGCAGTAAACAGCAGTAAACAGCACTAAACAGCAGTAAACAGCAGTAAACAGCGGTAAACAGCAGTAAACAGCAGTAAACAGCAGTAAACAGCAGTAAACAGCACTAAACAGCAGTAAACAGCACTAAACAGCACTAAACAGCAGTAAACAGCAGTAAACAGCAGTAAACAGCACTAAACAGCACTAAACAGCAGTAAACAGCAGTAAACAGCAGTAAACAGCAGTAAACAGCAGTAAACAGCACTAAACAGCAGTAAACAGCAGTAAACAGCAGTAAACAGCAGTAAACAGCACTAAACAGCAGTAAACAGCAGTAAACAGCAGTAAACAGCACTACACAGCAGTAAACAGCACTAAACAGCACTAAACAGCACTAAACAGCACTAAACAGCACTAAACAGCAGTAAACAGCAGTAAACAGCACTAAACAGCAGTAAACAGCAGTAAACAGCAGTAAACAGCACTAAACAGCACTAAACAGCACTAAACAGCACTAAACAGCAGTAAACAGCACTAAACAGCAGTAAACAGCAGTAAACAGCAGTAAACAGCGCTAAACAGCAGTAAACAGCAGTAAACAGCAGTAAACAGCAGTAAACAGCACTAAACAGCACTAAACAGCAGTAAACAGCAGTAAACAGCAGTAAACAGCAGTAAACAGCAGTAAACAGCAGTAAACAGCAGTAAACAGCAGTAAACAGCAGTAAACAGCACTAAACAGCACTAAACAGCACTAAACAGCACTAAACAGCAGTAAACAGCAGTAAACAGCAGTAAACAGCACTAAACAGCACTAAACAGCAGTAAACAGCAGTAAACAGCAGTAAACAGCACTAAACAGCAGTAAACAGCAGTAAACAGCAGTAAACAGCAGGAAACAGCACTAAACAGCAGTAAACAGCAGTAAACAGCAGTAAACACCAGTAAACAGCAGTAAACAGCAGTAAACAGCACTAAACAGCAGTAAACAGCAGTAAACAGCACTAAACAGCAGTAAACAGCAGTAAACAGCACTAAACAGCACTAAACAGCAGTAAACAGCACTAAACAGCAGTAAACAGCAGTAAACAGCACTAAACAGCAGTAAACAGCAGTAAACAGCAGTAAAAAGCAGTAAACAGCACTAAACAGCACTAAACAGCACTAAACAGCAGTAAACAACAGTAAACAGCAGTAAACAGCAGTAAACAGCAGTAAACAGCAGTAAACAGCAGTAAACAGCAGTAAACAGCAGTAAACAGCAGTAAACAGCAGTAAACAGCAGTAAACAGCAGTAAACAGCAGTAAACAGCACTAAACAGCACTAAACAGCAGTAAACAGCAGTAAACAGCAGTAAACAGCAGTAAACAGCAGTAAACAGCAGTAAACAGCAGTAAACAGCAGTAAACAGCAGTAAACAGCACTAAACAGCAGTAAACAGCACTAAACAGCACTAAACAGCAGTAAACAGCAGTAAACAGCAGTAAACAGCACTAAACAGCACTAAACAGCAGTAAACAGCAGTAAACAGCAGTAAACAGCAGTAAACAGCACTAAACAGCAGTAAACAGCGCTAAACAGCAGTAAACAGCAGGAAACAGCACTAAACAGCAGTAAACAGCAGTAAACAGCACTAAACAGCACTAAACAGCACTAAACAGCAGTAAACAGCAGTAAACAGCAGTTAACAGCAGTAAACAGCAGTAAACAGCAGTAAACAGCACTAAACAGCAGTAAACAGCAGTAATCAGCAGTAAACAGCACTAAACAGCAGTAAACAGCACTAAACAGCAGTAAACAGCACTAAACAGCACTAAACAGCAGTAAACAGCAGTAAACAGCAGTAAACAGCAGTAAACAGCACTAAACAGCAGTAAACAGCAGTAAACAGCAGTAAACAGCAGGAAACAGCACTAAACAGCAGTAAACAGCAGTAAACAGCAGTAAACACCAGTAAACAGCAGTAAACAGCAGTAAACAGCACTAAACAGCAGTAAACAGCAGTAAACAGCACTAAACAGCAGTAAACAGCAGTAAACAGCACTAAACAGCACTAAACAGCAGTAAACAGCACTAAACAGCAGTAAACAGCAGTAAACAGCACTAAACAGCAGTAAACAGCAGTAAACAGCAGTAAAAAGCAGTAAACAGCACTAAACAGCACTAAACAGCACTAAACAGCAGTAAACAACAGTAAACAGCAGTAAACAGCAGTAAACAGCAGTAAACAGCAGTAAACAGCAGTAAACAGCAGTAAACAGCACTAAACAGCAGTAAACAGCAGTAAACAGCAGTAAACAGCAGTAAACAGCACTAAACAGCAGTAAACAGCAGTAAACAGCAGTAAACAGCACTACACAGCAGTAAACAGCACTAAACAGCACTAAACAGCACTAAACAGCACTAAACAGCACTAAACAGCAGTAAACAGCAGTAAACAGCAGTAAACAGCAGTAAACAGCAGTAAACAGCACTAAACAGCAGTAAACAGCAGTAAACAGCAGTAAACAGCAGTAAACAGCAGTAAACAGCAGTAAACAGCAGTAAACAGCACTAAACAGCAGTAAACAGCACTAAACAGCACTAAACAGCAGTAAACAGCAGTAAACAGCAGTAAACAGCACTAAACAGCACTAAACAGCAGTAAACAGCAGTAAACAGCAGTAAACAGCAGTAAACAGCAGTAAACAGCAGTAAACAGCAGTAAACAGCAGTAAACAGCACTAAACAGCAGTAAACAGCAGTAAACAGCAGTAAACAGCAGTAAACAGCACTAAACAGCAGTAAACAGCAGTAAACAGCAGTAAACAGCACTACACAGCAGTAAACAGCACTAAACAGCACTAAACAGCACTAAACAGCACTAAACAGCACTAAACAGCACTAAACAGCAGTAAACAGCAGTAAACAGCAGTAAACAGCACTAAACAGCAGTAAACAGCAGTAAACAGCAGTAAACAGCACTAAACAGCACTAAACAGCACTAAACAGCACTAAACAGCAGTAAACAGCACTAAACAGCAGTAAACAGCAGTAAACAGCAGTAAACAGCGCTAAACAGCAGTAAACAGCAGTAAACAGCAGTAAACAGCAGTAAACAGCAGTAAACAGCACTAAACAGCACTAAACAGCAGTAAACAGCAGTAAACAGCAGTAAACAGCAGTAAACAGCAGTAAACAGCAGTAAACAGCAGTAAACAGCAGTAAACAGCAGTAAACAGCAGTAAACAGCACTAAACAGCACTAAACAGCACTAAACAGCAGTAAACAGCAGTAAACAGCACTAAACAGCACTAAACAGCAGTAAACAGCAGTAAACAGCAGTAAACAGCACTAAACAGCAGTAAACAGCAGTAAACAGCAGTAAACAGCAGGAAACAGCACTAAACAGCAGTAAACAGCAGTAAACAGCAGTAAACACCAGTAAACAGCAGTAAACAGCAGTAAACAGCACTAAACAGCAGTAAACAGCAGTAAACAGCACTAAACAGCAGTAAACAGCAGTAAACAGCACTAAACAGCACTAAACAGCAGTAAACAGCACTAAACAGCAGTAAACAGCAGTAAACAGCACTAAACAGCAGTAAACAGCAGTAAACAGCAGTAAAAAGCAGTAAACAGCACTAAACAGCACTAAACAGCACTAAACAGCAGTAAACAACAGTAAACAGCAGTAAACAGCAGTAAACAGCAGTAAACAGCAGTAAACAGCAGTAAACAGCAGTAAACAGCAGTAAACAGCAGTAAACAGCAGTAAACAGCAGTAAACAGCACTAAACAGCAGTAAACAGCGCTAAACAGCAGTAAACAGCAGTAAACAGCAGTAAACAGCAGTAAACAGCAGTAAACAGCAGTAAACAGCAGTAAACAGCAGTAAACAGCACTAAACAGCAGTAAACAGCAGGAAACAGCATGAAACAGCAGGAAACAGCAGTAAACAGCAGTAAACAGCAGTAAACAGCAGTAAACAGCAGTAAACACCAGTAAACAGCAGTAAACAGCAGTAAACAGCAGTAAACAGCAGTAAACAGCAGTAAACAGCACTAAACAGCACTAAACAGCACTAAACAGCACTAAACAGCAGTAAACAGCACTAAACAGCACTAAACAGCAGTAAACATGTTACGTGCCTGATTGGCCACGAACAATTGTCCTCACGAGGGTGAGGTTGCCAGCTTCTCAGTGGAGAAGGGTGTGGTAGAAAAACTATGTTTGGGCGCCACGCAATTAAAATTACTACCTGCACCCACCAAACTGCGATGGTGGTGCGGACAAAATGTTCGAAACGCAACACGACACGGGAAAAGGGGCGGTAAATACAAAAATACAAAGAGGTAGAAGTTAAATGAATTTAATTTGATGTAAGCAAAATAATAAATAAATAAGTACAAAATAAAATAAATTAGTAATAACGTAAGAAAACAAAATAATGAAATATGAATTAGCAAAATTAAATTAAGATTATCAAAATAACAAAAACAAAATACGGGGATACGGGGTGTTCAGAGAAAAACACAAACAACACAGCTGAACAGAAATGTCAGCACAATGTTAAATCAAATAAAAAATGACCAGATAGACGGCGCTAGTGTATGGTCGCCCGACTACGCGTGCGTCTAATCCACACAGGTAGAACAATACGTGAGGGGGGGAGACGGGGTCCTCGGTTGATCAACTTCGGCTCACAAAAGGTGGGAATAGACACGTTGCTTAGCGGGTGAACACGAAAACACAATGCGCGACAAAAACAAATAAAGTAAAAGAGTACACCCGTGTCCGCGAAATACAGAAAAAAATATAAAGATTACAATATACGTGCGCCTGGCGCTTAGTTGGTAACAAAATAATAATATTTTAGAACACAAAGATTATATACATAAGTATATTAAATATGAAGGGGGGGAAAAGAAAGTTAATACAAAAAAAATGGTCCCACGTTCACGTGGACGAAAATAAGCAAAACAAAGAAGGGGAAGAAAAGAAACAAAACTCGATAGGGGTGCTGGTGCACTTATCTGCGTGACCACGTGTTTCCCGAAAACTGGTCTAAGCGGGTCCTTAGCGTCGGATGGCCTCGAGAATGGATGCGGGCTCAACAGCGATGCACGGGGTCTCGCCGCGACGTCTCCTCCGGTATTCCGGTTGTGGACATGGACCACGCAGAACAGGTAGTTGGAAGAAAATTGTACGGACAAAATGGAAATATCTCGTGTCGTCTTTTCTTTCGATAAATCCCTGCACGCAGGTATACCGTGCAAGCGCGAACTTTCGCGAACTCTCCACAGCAATCACTTGATGGTCGAAAATCCCTTACAATAGGGGTGATTTTTGTCTTCAACGACCAAAAATTCACTTAGCACGAACCAAAACGTGACATTCAAAAGAAAATACTGTACGATGGCTTTCAAGATGCGTACTTGTGCCCAGTCAAAACGAAACTCATTACTTAAATTAAGTAAAGAAGAAGGAAAACTTCCGATAAGTCGGAAAAACAAAGAAAGTAGATCATACGATTGCGCCAAGAAGACAAGTGACGCCAAGGTCGACATTAAGAAACATTTACACAAGACAACAAGGGAATAATCTGAAATACAGGCGGGTAAACTATTACTATGAATTTAGTTACGCATTTATTTATGAAACCCAACTCCCATGAATTTATGAATATAATTAAAAACAGCTAAAATTTAATATGAACGAAATTCTACATACGCTACGCCAATGGGTAGGTGTGAACGGGTCTGAGATAGTAAGTGAAACAATAGCTTTATTATCGGCGTCAAACGTCAAACTTGTTATTGTAACTAATTATAACCTAAATTATCTTATTGAAATCTAGCACGTGGGTTATTGAGGCAAGTAAAAGTTGAATCTAGTAAGTAAACTATTTTAAATCTATTTATATCTACTATTTAAACTATAATATGACTCTGAAGGAGTAACTAACAACAAACATATATTTCAGATTAAACTAAAAGAAACGAAAATAACAGGTAATGAAAATAGACAAGGCGAAAATGACACATACGAACAATAACAAGGACACAAGACGTCAAATGGAATGCAAAACACAATAGTGACAAAATAGACAAAATAATCGTAACAAACAGCAGTAAACAGCAGTAAACAGCAGTAAACAGCAGTAAACAGCAGTAAACAGCAGTAAACAGCAGTAAACAGCAGTAAACAGCAGTAAACAGCGCTAAACAGCAGTAAACAGCAGTAAACAGCAGTAAACAGCAGTAAACAGCAGTAAACAGCAGTAAACAGCAGTAAACAGCACTAAACAGCAGTAAACAGCACTATACAGCAGTAAACAGCACTAAACAGCACTAAACAGCACTAAACAGCAGTAAACAGCACTAAACAGCACTAAACAGCAGTAAACAGCAGTAAACAGCAGTAAACAGCAGTAAACAGCAGTAAACAGCAGTAAACAGCAGTAAACAGCACTAAACAGCACTAAACAGCAGTAAACAGCACTAAACAGCAGTAAACAGCAGTAAACAGCACTAAACAGCAGTAAACAGCAGTAAACAGCAGTAAACAGCAGTAAACAGCAGTAAACAGCACTAAACAGCACTAAACAGCAGTAAACAGCAGTAAACAGCAGTAAACAGCAGTAAACAGCAGTAAACAGCAGTAAACAGCAGTAAACAGCAGTAAACAGCAGTAAACAGCACTAAACAGCAGTAAACAGCAGTAAACAGCAGTAAACAGCAGTAAACAGCAGTAAACAGCAGTAAACAGCAGTAAACAGCAGTAAACAGCAGTAAACAGCACTACACAGCAGTAAACAGCACTAAACAGCACTAAACAGCACTAAACAGCACTAAACAGCACTAAACAGCAGTAAACAGCAGTAAACAGCACTAAACAGCAGTAAACAGCAGTAAACAGCAGTAAACAGCAGTAAACAGCAGTAAACAGCAGTAAACAGCAGTAAACAGCACTAAACAGCAGTAAACAGCAGTAAACAGCACTAAACAGCAGTAAACAGCAGTAAACAGCAGTAAACAGCACTAAACAGCACTAAACAGCAGTAAACAGCAGTAAACAGCAGTAAACAGCAGTAAACAGCAGTAAACAGCAGTAAACAGCAGTAAACAGCAGTAAACAGCACTAAACAGCAGTAAACAGCAGTAAACAGCAGTAAACAGCAGTAAACAGCACTAAACAGCAGTAAACAGCAGTAAACAGCAGTAAACAGCAGTAAACAGCACTACACAGCAGTAAACAGCACTAAACAGCACTAAACAGCACTAAACAGCACTAAACAGCAGTAAACAGCAGTAAACAGCACTAAACAGCAGTAAACAGCAGTAAACAGCAGTAAACAGCACTAAACAGCACTAAACAGCACTAAACAGCACTAAACAGCACTAAACAGCACTAAACAGCAGTAAACAGCACTAAACAGCAGTAAACAGCAGTAAACAGCAGTAAACAGCGCTAAACAGCAGTAAACAGCAGTAAACAGCAGTAAACAGCAGTAAACAGCACTAAACAGCACTAAACAGCAGTAAACAGCAGTAAACAGCACTAAACAGCAGTAAACAGCAGTAAACAGCAGTAAACAGCAGTAAACAGCAGTAAACAGCAGTAAACAGCAGTAAACAGCAGTAAACAGCACTAAACAGCAGTAAACAGCACTAAACAGCAGTAAACAGCAGTAAACAGCAGTAAACAGCACTAAACAGCAGTAAACAGCAGTAAACAGCACTAAACAGCACTAAACAGCACTAAACAGCAGTAAACAGCAGTAAACAGCACTAAACAGCAGTAAACAGCAGTAAACAGCAGTAAAAAGCAGTAAACAGCACTAAACAGCACTAAACAGCACTAAACAGCGGTAAACAACAGTAAACAGCAGTAAACAGCAGTAAACAGCAGTAAACAGCAGTAAACAGCACTAAACAGCAGTAAACAGCAGTAAACAGCAGTAAACAGCAGTAAACAGCAGTAAACAGCAGTAAACAGCAGTAAACAGCAGTAAACAGCAGTAAACAGCAGTAAACAGCAGTAAACAGCAGTAAACAGCACTACACAGCAGTAAACAGCACTAAACAGCACTAAACAGCACTAAACAGCACTAAACAGCACTAAACAGCAGTAAACAGCAGTAAACAGCACTAAACAGCAGTAAACAGCAGTAAACAGCAGTAAACAGCAGTAAACAGCAGTAAACAGCAGTAAACAGCAGTAAACAGCACTAAACAGCAGTAAACAGCAGTAAACAGCACTAAACAGCAGTAAACAGCAGTAAACAGCAGTAAACAGCACTAAACAGCAGTAAACAGCAGTAAACAGCAGTAAACAGCAGTAAACAGCAGTAAACAGCAGTAAACAGCAGTAAACAGCAGTAAACAGCACTAAACAGCAGTAAACAGCAGTAAACAGCAGTAAACAGCAGTAAACAGCAGTAAACAGCACTAAACAGCAGTAAACAGCAGTAAACAGCACTAAACAGCACTAAACAGCAGTAAACAGCACTAAACAGCAGTAAACAGCAGTAAACAGCACTAAACAGCAGTAAACAGCAGTAAACAGCACTAAACAGCACTAAACAGCACTAAACAGCAGTAAACAGCAGTAAACAGCAGTAAACAGCAGTAAACAGCAGTAAACAGCAGTAAACAGCAGTAAACAGCAGTAAACAGCAGTAAACAGCAGTAAACAGCAGTAAACAGCACTAAACAGCAGTAAACAGCAGTAAACAGCACTAAACAGCAGTAAACAGCACTAAACAGCAGTAAACAGCAGTAAACAGCAGTAAACAGCAGTAAACAGCACTACACAGCAGTAAACAGCACTAAACAGCACTAAACAGCACTAAACAGCACTAAACAGCACTAAACAGCACTAAACAGCACTAAACAGCAGTAAACAGCACTAAACAGCAGTAAACAGCAGTAAACAGCGCTAAACAGCAGTAAACAGCACTAAACAGCACTAAACAGCAGTAAACAGCAGTAAACAGCAGTAAACAGCAGTAAACAGCAGTAAACAGCAGTAAACAGCAGTAAACAGCAGTAAACAGCAGTAAACAGCAGTAAACAGCAGTAAACAGCACTAAACAGCAGTAAACAGCGCTAAACAGCAGTAAACAGCAGTAAACAGCAGTAAACAGCGCTAAACAGCAGTAAACAGCACTAAACAGCAGTAAACAGCAGTAAACAGCAGTAAACAGCAGTAAACAGCAGTAAACAGCAGTAAACAGCAGTAAACAGCAGTAAACAGCACTAAACAGCAGTAAACAGCAGTAAACAGCAGTAAACAGCAGGAAACAGCAGTAAACAGCAGTAAACAGCAGTAAACAGCAGTAAACAGCAGTAAACAGCAGTAAACAGCAGTAAACAGCAGTAAACAGCAGTAAACAGCAGTAAACAGCAGTAAACAGCAGTAAACAGCAGTAAACAGCAGTAAACAGCACTAAACAGCAGTAAACAGCACTAAACAGCACTAAACAGCAGTAAACAGCAGTAAACAGCAGTAAACAGCACTAAACAGCAGTAAACAGCAGTAAACAGCAGTAAACAGCAGTAAACAGCAGTAAACAGCAGTAAACAGCAGTAAACAGCAGTAAACAGCAGTAAACAGCAGTAAACAGCAGTAAACAGCAGTAAACAGCACTAAACAGCAGTAAACAGCACTAAACAGCACTAAACAGCAGTAAACAGCAGTAAACAGCAGTAAACAGCACTAAACAGCACTAAACAGCAGTAAACAGCAGTAAACAGCAGTAAACAGCAGTAAACAGCACTAAACAGCAGTAAACAGCAGTAAACAGCAGTAAACAGCAGGAAACAGCACTAAACAGCAGTAAACAGCAGTAAACAGCAGTAAACACCAGTAAACAGCAGTAAACAGCAGTAAACAGCACTAAACAGCAGTAAACAGCAGTAAACAGCACTAAACAGCAGTAAACAGCAGTAAACAGCACTAAACAGCACTAAACAGCAGTAAACAGCACTAAACAGCAGTAAACAGCAGTAAACAGCACTAAACAGCAGTAAACAGCAGTAAACAGCAGTAAAAAGCAGTAAACAGCACTAAACAGCACTAAACAGCACTAAACAGCAGTAAACAACAGTAAACAGCAGTAAACAGCAGTAAACAGCAGTAAACAGCAGTAAACAGCAGTAAACAGCAGTAAACAGCAGTAAACAGCAGTAAACAGCACTAAACAGCAGTAAACAGCAGTAAACAGCAGTAAACAGCAGTAAACAGCACTAAACAGCAGTAAACAGCAGTAAACAGCAGTAAACAGCAGTAAACAGCACTACACAGCAGTAAACAGCACTAAACAGCACTAAACAGCACTAAACAGCACTAAACAGCACTAAACAGCACTAAACAGCAGTAAACAGCAGTAAATAGCAGTAAACAGCAGTAAACAGCACTAAACAGCAGTAAACAGCAGTAAACAGCGGTAAACAGCAGTAAACAGCAGTAAACAGCAGTAAACAGCAGTAAACAGCACTAAACAGCAGTAAACAGCACTAAACAGCACTAAACAGCAGTAAACAGCAGTAAACAGCAGTAAACAGCACTAAACAGCACTAAACAGCAGTAAACAGCAGTAAACAGCAGTAAACAGCAGTAAACAGCAGTAAACAGCACTAAACAGCAGTAAACAGCAGTAAACAGCAGTAAACAGCACTAAACAGCAGTAAACAGCAGTAAACAGCAGTAAACAGCACTACACAGCAGTAAACAGCACTAAACAGCACTAAACAGCACTAAACAGCACTAAACAGCACTAAACAGCACTAAACAGCAGTAAACAGCAGTAAACAGCACTAAACAGCAGTAAACAGCAGTAAACAGCAGTAAACAGCACTAAACAGCACTAAACAGCACTAAACAGCACTAAACAGCAGTAAACAGCACTAAACAGCAGTAAACAGCAGTAAACAGCAGTAAACAGCGCTAAACAGCAGTAAACAGCAGTAAACAGCAGTAAACAGCAGTAAACAGCACTAAACAGCACTAAACAGCAGTAAACAGCAGTAAACAGCAGTAAACAGCAGTAAACAGCAGTAAACAGCAGTAAACAGCAGTAAACAGCAGTAAACAGCAGTAAACAGCACTAAACAGCACTAAACAGCACTAAACAGCACTAAACAGCAGTAAACAGCAGTAAACAGCAGTAAACAGCACTAAACAGCACTAAACAGCAGTAAACAGCAGTAAACAGCAGTAAACAGCACTAAACAGCAGTAAACAGCAGTAAACAGCAGTAAACAGCAGGAAACAGCACTAAACAGCAGTAAACAGCAGTAAACAGCAGTAAACAGCAGTAAACAGCACTAAACAGCAGTAAACAGCGCTAAACAGCAGTAAACAGCAGGAAACAGCACTAAACAGCAGTAAACAGCAGTAAACAGCACTAAACAGCACTAAACAGCACTAAACAGCAGTAAACAGCAGTAAACAGCAGTTAACAGCAGTAAACAGCAGTAAACAGCAGTAAACAGCACTAAACAGCAGTAAACAGCAGTAATCAGCAGTAAACAGCACTAAACAGCAGTAAACAGCACTAAACAGCAGTAAACAGCACTAAACAGCACTAAACAGCAGTAAACAGCAGTAAACAGCAGTAAACAGCAGTAAACAGCACTAAACAGCAGTAAACAGCAGTAAACAGCAGTAAACAGCAGGAAACAGCACTAAACAGCAGTAAACAGCAGTAAACAGCAGTAAACACCAGTAAACAGCAGTAAACAGCAGTAAACAGCACTAAACAGCAGTAAACAGCAGTAAACAGCACTAAACAGCAGTAAACAGCAGTAAACAGCACTAAACAGCACTAAACAGCAGTAAACAGCACTAAACAGCAGTAAACAGCAGTAAACAGCACTAAACAGCAGTAAACAGCAGTAAACAGCAGTAAAAAGCAGTAAACAGCACTAAACAGCACTAAACAGCACTAAACAGCAGTAAACAACAGTAAACAGCAGTAAACAGCAGTAAACAGCAGTAAACAGCAGTAAACAGCAGTAAACAGCAGTAAACAGCAGTAAACAGCACTAAACAGCAGTAAACAGCAGTAAACAGCAGTAAACAGCAGTAAACAGCAGTAAACAGCACTAAACAGCAGTAAACAGCAGTAAACAGCAGTAAACAGCACTACACAGCAGTAAACAGCACTAAACAGCACTAAACAGCACTAAACAGCACTAAACAGCACTAAACAGCAGTAAACAGCAGTAAACAGCAGTAAACAGCAGTAAACAGCAGTAAACAGCACTAAACAGCAGTAAACAGCAGTAAACAGCAGTAAACAGCAGTAAACAGCAGTAAACAGCAGTAAACAGCAGTAAACAGCACTAAACAGCAGTAAACAGCACTAAACAGCACTAAACAGCAGTAAACAGCAGTAAACAGCAGTAAACAGCACTAAACAGCACTAAACAGCAGTAAACAGCAGTAAACAGCAGTAAACAGCAGTAAACAGCAGTAAACAGCAGTAAACAGCAGTAAACAGCAGTAAACAGCACTAAACAGCAGTAAACAGCAGTAAACAGCAGTAAACAGCACTAAACAGCAGTAAACAGCAGTAAACAGCAGTAAACAGCAGTAAACAGCAGTAAACAGCACTACACAGCAGTAAACAGCACTAAACAGCACTAAACAGCACTAAACAGCACTAAACAGCACTAAACAGCACTAAACAGCAGTAAACAGCAGTAAACAGCAGTAAACAGCACTAAACAGCAGTAAACAGCAGTAAACAGCAGTAAACAGCAGTAAACAGCAGTAAACAGCAGTAAACAGCAGTAAACAGCAGTAAACAGCACTAAACAGCAGTAAACAGCACTAAACAGCACTAAACAGCAGTAAACAGCAGTAAACAGCAGTAAACAGCACTAAACAGCACTAAACAGCAGTAAACAGCAGTAAACAGCAGTAAACAGCAGTAAACAGCAGTAAACAGCAGTAAACAGCAGTAAACAGCAGTAAACAGCACTAAACAGCAGTAAACAGCAGTAAACAGCAGTAAACAGCAGTAAACAGCACTAAACAGCAGTAAACAGCAGTAAACAGCAGTAAACAGCACTACACAGCAGTAAACAGCACTAAACAGCACTAAACAGCACTAAACAGCACTAAACAGCACTAAACAGCACTAAACAGCAGTAAACAGCAGTAAACAGCAGTAAACAGCACTAAACAGCAGTAAACAGCAGTAAACAGCAGTAAACAGCACTAAACAGCACTAAACAGCACTAAACAGCACTAAACAGCAGTAAACAGCACTAAACAGCAGTAAACAGCAGTAAACAGCAGTAAACAGCGCTAAACAGCAGTAAACAGCAGTAAACAGCAGTAAACAGCAGTAAACAGCACTAAACAGCACTAAACAGCAGTAAACAGCAGTAAACAGCAGTAAACAGCAGTAAACAGCAGTAAACAGCAGTAAACAGCAGTAAACAGCAGTAAACAGCAGTAAACAGCACTAAACAGCACTAAACAGCACTAAACAGCACTAAACAGCAGTAAACAGCAGTAAACAGCAGTAAACAGCACTAAACAGCACTAAACAGCAGTAAACAGCAGTAAACAGCAGTAAACAGCACTAAACAGCAGTAAACAGCAGTAAACAGCAGTAAACAGCAGGAAACAGCACTAAACAGCAGTAAACAGCAGTAAACAGCAGTAAACACCAGTAAACAGCAGTAAACAGCAGTAAACAGCACTAAACAGCAGTAAACAGCAGTAAACAGCACTAAACAGCAGTAAACAGCAGTAAACAGCACTAAACAGCACTAAACAGCAGTAAACAGCACTAAACAGCAGTAAACAGCAGTAAACAGCACTAAACAGCAGTAAACAGCAGTAAACAGCAGTAAAAAGCAGTAAACAGCACTAAACAGCACTAAACAGCACTAAACAGCAGTAAACAACAGTAAACAGCAGTAAACAGCAGTAAACAGCAGTAAACAGCAGTAAACAGCAGTAAACAGCAGTAAACAGCAGTAAACAGCAGTAAACAGCAGTAAACAGCAGTAAACAGCACTAAACAGCAGTAAACAGCGCTAAACAGCAGTAAACAGCAGTAAACAGCAGTAAACAGCAGTAAACAGCAGTAAACAGCAGTAAACAGCAGTAAACAGCAGTAAACAGCACTAAACAGCAGTAAACAGCAGGAAACAGCATGAAACAGCAGGAAACAGCAGTAAACAGCAGTAAACAGCAGTAAACAGCAGTAAACAGCAGTAAACACCAGTAAACAGCAGTAAACAGCAGTAAACAGCAGTAAACAGCAGTAAACAGCAGTAAACAGCACTAAACAGCACTAAACAGCACTAAACAGCACTAAACAGCAGTAAACAGCACTAAACAGCACTAAACAGCAGTAAACATGTTACGTGCCTGATTGGCCACGAACAATTGTCCTCACGAGGGTGAGGTTGCCAGCTTCTCAGTGGAGAAGGGTGTGGTAGAAAAACTATGTTTGGGCGCCACGCAATTAAAATTACTACCTGCACCCACCAAACTGCGATGGTGGTGCGGACAAAATGTTCGAAACGCAACACGACACGGGAAAAGGGGCGGTAAATACAAAAATACAAAGAGGTAGAAGTTAAATGAATTTAATTTGATGTAAGCAAAATAATAAATAAATAAGTACAAAATAAAATAAATTAGTAATAACGTAAGAAAACAAAATAATGAAATATGAATTAGCAAAATTAAATTAAGATTATCAAAATAACAAAAACAAAATACGGGGATACGGGGTGTTCAGAGAAAAACACAAACAACACAGCTGAACAGAAATGTCAGCACAATGTTAAATCAAATAAAAAATGACCAGATAGACGGCGCTAGTGTATGGTCGCCCGACTACGCGTGCGTCTAATCCACACAGGTAGAACAATACGTGAGGGGGGGAGACGGGGTCCTCGGTTGATCAACTTCGGCTCACAAAAGGTGGGAATAGACACGTTGCTTAGCGGGTGAACACGAAAACACAATGCGCGACAAAAACAAATAAAGTAAAAGAGTACACCCGTGTCCGCGAAATACAGAAAAAAATATAAAGATTACAATATACGTGCGCCTGGCGCTTAGTTGGTAACAAAATAATAATATTTTAGAACACAAAGATTATATACATAAGTATATTAAATATGAAGGGGGGGAAAAGAAAGTTAATACAAAAAAAATGGTCCCACGTTCACGTGGACGAAAATAAGCAAAACAAAGAAGGGGAAGAAAAGAAACAAAACTCGATAGGGGTGCTGGTGCACTTATCTGCGTGACCACGTGTTTCCCGAAAACTGGTCTAAGCGGGTCCTTAGCGTCGGATGGCCTCGAGAATGGATGCGGGCTCAACAGCGATGCACGGGGTCTCGCCGCGACGTCTCCTCCGGTATTCCGGTTGTGGACATGGACCACGCAGAACAGGTAGTTGGAAGAAAATTGTACGGACAAAATGGAAATATCTCGTGTCGTCTTTTCTTTCGATAAATCCCTGCACGCAGGTATACCGTGCAAGCGCGAACTTTCGCGAACTCTCCACAGCAATCACTTGATGGTCGAAAATCCCTTACAATAGGGGTGATTTTTGTCTTCAACGACCAAAAATTCACTTAGCACGAACCAAAACGTGACATTCAAAAGAAAATACTGTACGATGGCTTTCAAGATGCGTACTTGTGCCCAGTCAAAACGAAACTCATTACTTAAATTAAGTAAAGAAGAAGGAAAACTTCCGATAAGTCGGAAAAACAAAGAAAGTAGATCATACGATTGCGCCAAGAAGACAAGTGACGCCAAGGTCGACATTAAGAAACATTTACACAAGACAACAAGGGAATAATCTGAAATACAGGCGGGTAAACTATTACTATGAATTTAGTTACGCATTTATTTATGAAACCCAACTCCCATGAATTTATGAATATAATTAAAAACAGCTAAAATTTAATATGAACGAAATTCTACATACGCTACGCCAATGGGTAGGTGTGAACGGGTCTGAGATAGTAAGTGAAACAATAGCTTTATTATCGGCGTCAAACGTCAAACTTGTTATTGTAACTAATTATAACCTAAATTATCTTATTGAAATCTAGCACGTGGGTTATTGAGGCAAGTAAAAGTTGAATCTAGTAAGTAAACTATTTTAAATCTATTTATATCTACTATTTAAACTATAATATGACTCTGAAGGAGTAACTAACAACAAACATATATTTCAGATTAAACTAAAAGAAACGAAAATAACAGGTAATGAAAATAGACAAGGCGAAAATGACACATACGAACAATAACAAGGACACAAGACGTCAAATGGAATGCAAAACACAATAGTGACAAAATAGACAAAATAATCGTAACAAACAGCAGTAAACAGCAGTAAACAGCAGTAAACAGCAGTAAACAGCAGTAAACAGCAGTAAACAGCAGTAAACAGCAGTAAACAGCAGTAAACAGCAGTAAACAGCAGTAAACAGCAGTAAACAGCAGTAAACAGCAGTAAACAGCAGTAAACAGCAGTAAACAGCGCTAAACAGCAGTAAACAGCACTAAACAGCAGTAAACAGCAGTAAACAGCACTAAACAGCAGTAAACAGCACTACACAGCAGTAAACAGCACTAAACAGCACTAAACAGCAGTAAACAGCAGTAAACAGCAGTAAACAGCAGTAAACAGCAGTAAACAGCACTAAACAGCAGTAAACAGCAGTAAACAGCACTAAACAGCACTAAACAGCAGTAAACAGCACTAAACAGCAGTAAACAGCAGTAAACAGCACTAAACAGCAGTAAACAGCAGTAAACAGCACTAAACAGCACTAAACAGCACTAAACAGCAGTAAACAGCAGTAAACAGCAGTAAACAGCAGTAAACAGCAGTAAACAGCAGTAAACAGCAGTAAACAGCAGTAAACAGCAGTAAACAGCAGTAAACAGCACTAAACAGCAGTAAACAGCAGTAAACAGCACTAAACAGCAGTAAACAGCACTAAACAGCAGTAAACAGCAGTAAACAGCAGTAAACAGCAGTAAACAGCACTACACAGCAGTAAACAGCACTAAACAGCACTAAACAGCACTAAACAGCACTAAACAGCACTAAACAGCACTAAACAGCACTAAACAGCACTAAACAGCAGTAAACAGCAGGAAACAGCACTAAACAGCAGTAAACAGCAGTAAACAGCAGTAAACAGCACTAAACAGCAGTAAACAGCAGTAAACAGCAGTAAACAGCAGGAAACAGCACTAAACAGCAGTAAACAGCAGTAAACAGCAGTAAACACCAGTAAACAGCAGTAAACAGCAGTAAACAGCACTAAACAGCAGTAAACAGCAGTAAACAGCACTAAACAGCACTAAACAGCAGTAAACAGCACTAAACAGCAGTAAACAGCAGTAAACAGCACTAAACAGCAGTAAACAGCAGTAAACAGCAGTAAAAAGCAGTAAACAGCACTAAACAGCACTAAACAGCACTAAACAGCAGTAAACAACAGTAAACAGCAGTAAACAGCAGTAAACAGCAGTAAACAGCAGTAAACAGCAGTAAACAGCAGTAAACAGCAGTAAACAGCAGTAAACAGCAGTAAACAGCAGTAAACAGCAGTAAACAGCAGTAAACAGCACTAAACAGCACTAAACAGCAGTAAACAGCAGTAAACAGCAGTAAACAGCAGTAAACAGCAGTAAACAGCAGTAAACAGCAGTAAACAGCAGTAAACAGCACTAAACAGCAGTAAACAGCACTAAACAGCACTAAACAGCAGTAAACAGCAGTAAACAGCAGTAAACAGCACTAAACAGCACTAAACAGCAGTAAACAGCAGTAAACAGCAGTAAACAGCAGTAAACAGCACTAAACAGCAGTAAACAGCGCTAAACAGCAGTAAACAGCAGGAAACAGCACTAAACAGCAGTAAACAGCAGTAAACAGCACTAAACAGCACTAAACAGCACTAAACAGCAGTAAACAGCAGTAAACAGCAGTTAACAGCAGTAAACAGCAGTAAACAGCAGTAAACAGCACTAAACAGCAGTAAACAGCAGTAATCAGCAGTAAACAGCACTAAACAGCAGTAAACAGCACTAAACAGCAGTAAACAGCACTAAACAGCACTAAACAGCAGTAAACAGCAGTAAACAGCAGTAAACAGCAGTAAACAGCACTAAACAGCAGTAAACAGCAGTAAACAGCAGTAAACAGCAGGAAACAGCACTAAACAGCAGTAAACAGCAGTAAACAGCAGTAAACACCAGTAAACAGCAGTAAACAGCAGTAAACAGCACTAAACAGCAGTAAACAGCAGTAAACAGCACTAAACAGCAGTAAACAGCAGTAAACAGCACTAAACAGCACTAAACAGCAGTAAACAGCACTAAACAGCAGTAAACAGCAGTAAACAGCACTAAACAGCAGTAAACAGCAGTAAACAGCAGTAAAAAGCAGTAAACAGCACTAAACAGCACTAAACAGCACTAAACAGCAGTAAACAACAGTAAACAGCAGTAAACAGCAGTAAACAGCAGTAAACAGCAGTAAACAGCAGTAAACAGCAGTAAACAGCAGTAAACAGCAGTAAACAGCACTAAACAGCAGTAAACAGCAGTAAACAGCAGTAAACAGCAGTAAACAGCACTAAACAGCAGTAAACAGCAGTAAACAGCAGTAAACAGCAGTAAACAGCACTACACAGCAGTAAACAGCACTAAACAGCACTAAACAGCACTAAACAGCACTAAACAGCACTAAACAGCAGTAAACAGCAGTAAACAGCAGTAAACAGCAGTAAACAGCAGTAAACAGCAGTAAACAGCACTAAACAGCAGTAAACAGCAGTAAACAGCAGTAAACAGCAGTAAACAGCAGTAAACAGCAGTAAACAGCACTAAACAGCAGTAAACAGCACTAAACAGCACTAAACAGCAGTAAACAGCAGTAAACAGCAGTAAACAGCACTAAACAGCACTAAACAGCAGTAAACAGCAGTAAACAGCAGTAAACAGCAGTAAACAGCAGTAAACAGCAGTAAACAGCAGTAAACAGCACTAAACAGCAGTAAACAGCAGTAAACAGCAGTAAACAGCAGTAAACAGCACTAAACAGCAGTAAACAGCAGTAAACAGCAGTAAACAGCACTACACAGCAGTAAACAGCACTAAACAGCACTAAACAGCACTAAACAGCACTAAACAGCACTAAACAGCACTAAACAGCAGTAAACAGCAGTAAACAGCAGTAAACAGCACTAAACAGCAGTAAACAGCAGTAAACAGCAGTAAACAGCACTAAACAGCACTAAACAGCACTAAACAGCACTAAACAGCAGTAAACAGCACTAAACAGCAGTAAACAGCAGTAAACAGCAGTAAACAGCGCTAAACAGCAGTAAACAGCAGTAAACAGCAGTAAACAGCAGTAAACAGCACTAAACAGCACTAAACAGCAGTAAACAGCAGTAAACAGCAGTAAACAGCAGTAAACAGCAGTAAACAGCAGTAAACAGCAGTAAACAGCAGTAAACAGCAGTAAACAGCAGTAAACAGCACTAAACAGCACTAAACAGCACTAAACAGCACTAAACAGCAGTAAACAGCAGTAAACAGCAGTAAACAGCACTAAACAGCACTAAACAGCAGTAAACAGCAGTAAACAGCAGTAAACAGCACTAAACAGCAGTAAACAGCAGTAAACAGCAGTAAACAGCAGGAAACAGCACTAAACAGCAGTAAACAGCAGTAAACAGCAGTAAACACCAGTAAACAGCAGTAAACAGCAGTAAACAGCACTAAACAGCAGTAAACAGCAGTAAACAGCACTAAACAGCAGTAAACAGCAGTAAACAGCACTAAACAGCACTAAACAGCAGTAAACAGCACTAAACAGCAGTAAACAGCAGTAAACAGCACTAAACAGCAGTAAACAGCAGTAAACAGCAGTAAAAAGCAGTAAACAGCACTAAACAGCACTAAACAGCACTAAACAGCAGTAAACAACAGTAAACAGCAGTAAACAGCAGTAAACAGCAGTAAACAGCAGTAAACAGCAGTAAACAGCAGTAAACAGCAGTAAACAGCAGTAAACAGCAGTAAACAGCACTAAACAGCAGTAAACAGCGCTAAACAGCAGTAAACAGCAGTAAACAGCAGTAAACAGCAGTAAACAGCAGTAAACAGCAGTAAACAGCAGTAAACAGCAGTAAACAGCAGTAAACAGCACTAAACAGCAGTAAACAGCAGGAAACAGCATGAAACAGCAGGAAACAGCAGTAAACAGCAGTAAACAGCAGTAAACAGCAGTAAACAGCAGTAAACACCAGTAAACAGCAGTAAACAGCAGTAAACAGCAGTAAACAGCACTAAACAGCACTAAACAGCACTAAACAGCACTAAACAGCAGTAAACAGCACTAAACAGCACTAAACAGCAGTAAACATGTTACGTGCCTGATTGGCCACGAACAATTGTCCTCACGAGGGTGAGGTTGCCAGCTTCTCAGTGGAGAAGGGTGTGGTAGAAAAACTATGTTTGGGCGCCACGCAATTAAAATTACTACCTGCACCCACCAAACTGCGATGGTGGTGCGGACAAAATGTTCGAAACGCAACACGACACGGGAAAAGGGGCGGTAAATACAAAAATACAAAGAGGTAGAAGTTAAATGAATTTAATTTGATGTAAGCAAAATAATAAATAAATAAGTACAAAATAAAATAAATTAGTAATAACGTAAGAAAACAAAATAATGAAATATGAATTAGCAAAATTAAATTAAGATTATCAAAATAACAAAAACAAAATACGGGGATACGGGGTGTTCAGAGAAAAACACAAACAACACAGCTGAACAGAAATGTCAGCACAATGTTAAATCAAATAAAAAATGACCAGATAGACGGCGCTAGTGTATGGTCGCCCGACTACGCGTGCGTCTAATCCACACAGGTAGAACAATACGTGAGGGGGGGAGACGGGGTCCTCGGTTGATCAACTTCGGCTCACAAAAGGTGGGAATAGACACGTTGCTTAGCGGGTGAACACGAAAACACAATGCGCGACAAAAACAAATAAAGTAAAAGAGTACACCCGTGTCCGCGAAATACAGAAAAAAATATAAAGATTACAATATACGTGCGCCTGGCGCTTAGTTGGTAACAAAATAATAATATTTTAGAACACAAAGATTATATACATAAGTATATTAAATATGAAGGGGGGGAAAAGAAAGTTAATACAAAAAAAATGGTCCCACGTTCACGTGGACGAAAATAAGCAAAACAAAGAAGGGGAAGAAAAGAAACAAAACTCGATAGGGGTGCTGGTGCACTTATCTGCGTGACCACGTGTTTCCCGAAAACTGGTCTAAGCGGGTCCTTAGCGTCGGATGGCCTCGAGAATGGATGCGGGCTCAACAGCGATGCACGGGGTCTCGCCGCGACGTCTCCTCCGGTATTCCGGTTGTGGACATGGACCACGCAGAACAGGTAGTTGGAAGAAAATTGTACGGACAAAATGGAAATATCTCGTGTCGTCTTTTCTTTCGATAAATCCCTGCACGCAGGTATACCGTGCAAGCGCGAACTTTCGCGAACTCTCCACAGCAATCACTTGATGGTCGAAAATCCCTTACAATAGGGGTGATTTTTGTCTTCAACGACCAAAAATTCACTTAGCACGAACCAAAACGTGACATTCAAAAGAAAATACTGTACGATGGCTTTCAAGATGCGTACTTGTGCCCAGTCAAAACGAAACTCATTACTTAAATTAAGTAAAGAAGAAGGAAAACTTCCGATAAGTCGGAAAAACAAAGAAAGTAGATCATACGATTGCGCCAAGAAGACAAGTGACGCCAAGGTCGACATTAAGAAACATTTACACAAGACAACAAGGGAATAATCTGAAATACAGGCGGGTAAACTATTACTATGAATTTAGTTACGCATTTATTTATGAAACCCAACTCCCATGAATTTATGAATATAATTAAAAACAGCTAAAATTTAATATGAACGAAATTCTACATACGCTACGCCAATGGGTAGGTGTGAACGGGTCTGAGATAGTAAGTGAAACAATAGCTTTATTATCGGCGTCAAACGTCAAACTTGTTATTGTAACTAATTATAACCTAAATTATCTTATTGAAATCTAGCACGTGGGTTATTGAGGCAAGTAAAAGTTGAATCTAGTAAGTAAACTATTTTAAATCTATTTATATCTACTATTTAAACTATAATATGACTCTGAAGGAGTAACTAACAACAAACATATATTTCAGATTAAACTAAAAGAAACGAAAATAACAGGTAATGAAAATAGACAAGGCGAAAATGACACATACGAACAATAACAAGGACACAAGACGTCAAATGGAATGCAAAACACAATAGTGACAAAATAGACAAAATAATCGTAACAAACAGCAGTAAACAGCAGTAAACAGCAGTAAACAGCAGTAAACAGCAGTAAACAGCAGTAAACAGCAGTAAACAGCAGTAAACAGCAGTAAACAGCAGTAAACAGCAGTAAACAGCAGTAAACAGCAGTAAACAGCGCTAAACAGCAGTAAACAGCAGTAAACAGCAGTAAACAGCAGTAAACAGCAGTAAACAGCAGTAAACAGCACTAAACAGCAGTAAACAGCACTATACAGCAGTAAACAGCACTAAACAGCACTAAACAGCACTAAACAGCAGTAAACAGCACTAAACAGCACTAAACAGCAGTAAACAGCAGTAAACAGCAGTAAACAGCAGTAAACAGCAGTAAACAGCAGTAAACAGCAGTAAACAGCACTAAACAGCACTAAACAGCAGTAAACAGCACTAAACAGCAGTAAACAGCAGTAAACAGCACTAAACAGCAGTAAACAGCAGTAAACAGCAGTAAACAGCAGTAAACAGCAGTAAACAGCACTAAACAGCACTAAACAGCAGTAAACAGCAGTAAACAGCAGTAAACAGCAGTAAACAGCAGTAAACAGCAGTAAACAGCAGTAAACAGCAGTAAACAGCAGTAAACAGCACTAAACAGCAGTAAACAGCAGTAAACAGCAGTAAACAGCAGTAAACAGCAGTAAACAGCAGTAAACAGCAGTAAACAGCAGTAAACAGCAGTAAACAGCACTACACAGCAGTAAACAGCACTAAACAGCACTAAACAGCACTAAACAGCACTAAACAGCACTAAACAGCAGTAAACAGCAGTAAACAGCACTAAACAGCAGTAAACAGCAGTAAACAGCAGTAAACAGCAGTAAACAGCACTAAACAGCAGTAAACAGCAGTAAACAGCACTAAACAGCAGTAAACAGCAGTAAACAGCAGTAAACAGCACTAAACAGCACTAAACAGCAGTAAACAGCAGTAAACAGCAGTAAACAGCAGTAAACAGCAGTAAACAGCAGTAAACAGCAGTAAACAGCAGTAAACAGCACTAAACAGCAGTAAACAGCAGTAAACAGCAGTAAACAGCAGTAAACAGCACTAAACAGCAGTAAACAGCAGTAAACAGCAGTAAACAGCAGTAAACAGCACTACACAGCAGTAAACAGCACTAAACAGCACTAAACAGCACTAAACAGCACTAAACAGCACTAAACAGCAGTAAACAGCAGTAAACAGCACTAAACAGCAGTAAACAGCAGTAAACAGCACTAAACAGCAGTAAACAGCACTAAACAGCACTAAACAGCACTAAACAGCACTAAACAGCAGTAAACAGCAGTAAACAGCAGTAAACAGCAGTAAACAGCAGTAAACAGCAGTAAACAGCAGTAAACAGCAGTAAACAGCACTAAACAGCACTAAACAGCAGTAAACAGCAGTAAACAGCACTAAACAGCAGTAAACAGCAGTAAACAGCAGTAAACAGCAGTAAACAGCAGTAAACAGCAGTAAACAGCAGTAAACAGCAGTAAACAGCACTAAACAGCAGTAAACAGCACTAAACAGCAGTAAACAGCAGTAAACAGCAGTAAACAGCACTAAACAGCAGTAAACAGCAGTAAACAGCACTAAACAGCACTAAACAGCACTAAACAGCAGTAAACAGCAGTAAACAGCACTAAACAGCAGTAAACAGCAGTAAACAGCAGTAAAAAGCAGTAAACAGCACTAAACAGCACTAAACAGCACTAAACAGCGGTAAACAACAGTAAACAGCAGTAAACAGCAGTAAACAGCAGTAAACAGCACTAAACAGCAGTAAACAGCAGTAAACAGCAGTAAACAGCAGTAAACAGCAGTAAACAGCACTAAACAGCAGTAAACAGCACTAAACAGCAGTAAACAGCGCTAAACAGCAGTAAACAGCAGTAAACAGCAGTAAACAGCGCTAAACAGCGCTAAACAGCAGTAAACAGCACTAAACAGCAGTAAACAGCAGTAAACAGCAGTAAACAGCACTAAACAGCAGTAAACAGCAGTAAACAGCAGTAAACAGCAGTAAACAGCAGTAAACAGCAGTAAACAGCACTAAACAGCAGTAAACAGCAGTAAACAGCAGTAAACAGCAGGAAACAGCAGTAAACAGCAGTAAACAGCAGTAAACAGCAGTAAACAGCAGTAAACAGCAGTAAACAGCAGTAAACAGCAGTAAACAGCAGTAAACAGCAGTAAACAGCAGTAAACAGCAGTAAACAGCAGTAAACAGCAGTAAACAGCAGTAAACAGCAGTAAACAGCAGTAAACAGCACTAAACAGCAGTAAACATGTTACGTGCCTGATTGGCCACGAACAATTGTCCTCACGAGGGTGAGGTTGCCAGCTTCTCAGTGGAGAAGGGTGTGGTAGAAAAACTATGTTTGGGTGCCACGCAATTAAAATTACTACCTGCACCCACCAAACTGCGATGGTGGTGCGGACAAAATGTTCGAAACGCAACACGACACGGGAAAAGGGGCGGTAAATACAAAAATACAAAGAGGTAGAAGTTAAATGAATTTAATTTGATGTAAGCAAAATAATAAATAAATAAGTACAAAATAAAATAAATTAGTAATAACGTAAGAAAACAAAATAATGAAATATGAATTAGCAAAATTAAATTAAGATTATCAAAATAACAAAAACAAAATACGGGGATACGGGGTGTTCAGAGAAAAACACAAACAACACAGCTGAACAGAAATGTCAGCACAATGTTAAATCAAATAAAAAATGACCAGATAGACGGCGCTAGTGTATGGTCGCCCGACTACGCGTGCGTCTAATCCACACAGGTAGAACAATACGTGAGGGGGGGAGACGGGGTCCTCGGTTGATCAACTTCGGCTCACAAAAGGTGGGAATAGACACGTTGCTTAGCGGGAGAACACGAAAACACAATGCGCGACAAAAAAAAAAATAAAGTAAAAAATACACCCGTGTCCGCGAAATACAGAAAAAAATATAAAGATTACAATATACGTGCGCCTGGCGCTTAGTTGGTAACAAAATAATAATATTTTAGAACACAAAGATTATATACATAAGTATATTAAATATGAAGGGGGGGGAAAAGAAAGTTAATACAAAAAAAATGGTCCCACGTTCACGTGGACGAAAATAAGCAAAACAAAGAAGGGGAAGAAAAGAAACAAAACTCGATAGGGGTGCTGGTGCACTTATCTGCGTGACCACGTGTTTCCCGAAAACTGGTCTAAGCGGGTCCTTAGCGTCGGATGGCCTCGAGAATGGATGCGGGCTCAACAGCGATGCACGGGGTCTCGCCGCGACGTCTCCTCCGGTATTCCGGTTGTGGACATGGACCACGCAGAACAGGTAGTTGGAAGAAAATTGTACGGACAAAATGGAAATATCTCGTGTCGTCTTTTCTTTCGATAAATCCCTGCACGCAGGTATACCGTGCAAGCGCGAACTTTCGCGAACTCTCCACAGCAATCACTTGATGGTCGAAAATCCCTTACAATAGGGGTGATTTTTGTCTTCAACGACCAAAAATTCACTTAGCACGAACCAAAACGTGACATTCAAAAGAAAATACTGTACGATGGCTTTCAAGATGCGTACTTGTGCCCAGTCAAAACGAAACTCATTACTTAAATTAAGTAAAGAAGAAGGAAAACTTCCGATAAGTCGGAAAAACAAAGAAAGTAGATCATACGATTGCGCCAAGAAGACAAGTGACGCCAAGGTCGACATTAAGAAACATTTACACAAGACAACAAGGGAATAATCTGAAATACAGGCGGGTAAACTATTACTATGAATTTAGTTACGCATTTATTTATGAAACCCAACTCCCATGAATTTATGAATATAATTAAAAACAGCTAAAATTTAATATGAACGAAATTCTACATACGCTACGCCAATGGGTAGGTGTGAACGGGTCTGAGATAGTAAGTGAAACAATAGCTTTATTATCGGCGTCAAACGTCAAACTTGTTATTGTAACTAATTATAACCTAAATTATCTTATTGAAATCTAGCACGTGGGTTATTGAGGCAAGTAAAAGTTGAATCTAGTAAGTAAACTATTTTAAATCTATTTATATCTACTATTTAAACTATAATATGACTCTGAAGGAGTAACTAACAACAAACATATATTTCAGATTAAACTAAAAGAAACGAAAATAACAGGTAATGAAAATAGACAAGGCGAAAATGACACATACGAACAATAACAAGGACACAAGACGTCAAATGGAATGCAAAACACAATAGTGACAAAATAGACAAAATAATCGTAACAAACAGCAGTAAACAGCAGTAAACAGCAGTAAACAGCAGTAAACAGCAGTAAACAGCAGTAAACAGCAGTAAACAGCAGTAAACAGCAGTAAACAGCAGTAAACAGCAGTAAACAGCAGTAAACAGCAGTAAACAGCAGTAAACAGCAGTAAACAGCAGTAAACAGCGCTAAACAGCAGTAAACAGCACTAAACAGCAGTAAACAGCAGTAAACAGCACTAAACAGCAGTAAACAGCACTACACAGCAGTAAACAGCACTAAACAGCACTAAACAGCAGTAAACAGCAGTAAACAGCAGTAAACAGCACTAAACAGCAGTAAACAGCAGTAAACAGCACTAAACAGCACTAAACAGCAGTAAACAGCACTAAACAGCAGTAAACAGCAGTAAACAGCACTAAACAGCAGTAAACAGCAGTAAACAGCACTAAACAGCACTAAACAGCACTAAACAGCAGTAAACAGCAGTAAACAGCAGTAAACAGCAGTAAACAGCAGTAAACAGCAGTAAACAGCAGTAAACAGCAGTAAACAGCAGTAAACAGCAGTAAACAGCAGTAAACAGCACTAAACAGCAGTAAACAGCAGTAAACAGCACTAAACAGCAGTAAACAGCACTAAACAGCAGTAAACAGCAGTAAACAGCAGTAAACAGCAGTAAACAGCACTACACAGCAGTAAACAGCACTAAACAGCACTAAACAGCACTAAACAGCACTAAACAGCACTAAACAGCACTAAACAGCACTAAACAGCACTAAACAGCAGTAAACAGCACTAAACAGCAGTAAACAGCAGTAAACAGCAGTAAACAGCAGTAAACAGCGCTAAACAGCAGTAAACAGCACTAAACAGCACTAAACAGCAGTAAACAGCAGTAAACAGCAGTAAACAGCAGTAAACAGCAGTAAACAGCAGTAAACAGCAGTAAACAGCAGTAAACAGCAGTAAACAGCACTAAACAGCAGTAAACAGCGCTAAACAGCAGTAAACAGCAGTAAACAGCAGTAAACAGCGCTAAACAGCAGTAAACAGCACTAAACAGCAGTAAACAGCAGTAAACAGCAGTAAACAGCAGTAAACAGCAGTAAACAGCAGTAAACAGCAGTAAACAGCACTAAACAGCAGTAAACAGCAGTAAACAGCAGTAAACAGCAGGAAACAGCAGTAAACAGCAGTAAACAGCAGTAAACAGCAGTAAACAGCAGTAAACAGCAGTAAACAGCAGTAAACAGCAGTAAACAGCAGTAAACAGCAGTAAACAGCAGTAAACAGCAGTAAACAGCACTAAACAGCAGTAAACAGCACTAAACAGCACTAAACAGCAGTAAACAGCAGTAAACAGCAGTAAACAGCAGTAAACAGCACTAAACAGCAGTAAACAGCAGTAAACAGCAGTAAACAGCAGTAAACAGCAGTAAACAGCACTAAACAGCAGTAAACAGCAGTAAACAGCACTAAACAGCACTAAACAGCACTAAACAGCACTAAACAGCACTAAACAGCACTAAACAGCACTAAACAGCAGTAAACAGCAGTAAACAGCAGTAAACAGCGCTAAACAGCAGTAAACAGCGCTAAACAGCAGTAAACAGCAGTAAACAGCAGTAAACAGCAGTAAACAGCACTAAACAGCACTAAACAGCAGTAAACAGCAGTAAACAGCAGTAAACAGCAGTAAACAGCAGTAAACAGCAGTAAACAGCACTAAACAGCAGTAAACAGCACTAAACAGCACTAAACAGCAGTAAACAGCAGTAAACAGCAGTAAACAGCACTAAACAGCACTAAACAGCAGTAAACAGCAGTAAACAGCAGTAAACAGCAGTAAACAGCACTAAACAGCAGTAAACAGCAGTAAACAGCAGTAAACAGCAGGAAACAGCACTAAACAGCAGTAAACAGCAGTAAACAGCAGTAAACACCAGTAAACAGCAGTAAACAGCAGTAAACAGCACTAAACAGCAGTAAACAGCAGTAAACAGCACTAAACAGCAGTAAACAGCAGTAAACAGCACTAAACAGCACTAAACAGCAGTAAACAGCACTAAACAGCAGTAAACAGCAGTAAACAGCACTAAACAGCAGTAAACAGCAGTAAACAGCAGTAAAAAGCAGTAAACAGCACTAAACAGCACTAAACAGCACTAAACAGCAGTAAACAACAGTAAACAGCAGTAAACAGCAGTAAACAGCAGTAAACAGCAGTAAACAGCAGTAAACAGCAGTAAACAGCAGTAAACAGCAGTAAACAGCACTAAACAGCAGTAAACAGCAGTAAACAGCAGTAAACAGCAGTAAACAGCACTAAACAGCAGTAAACAGCAGTAAACAGCAGTAAACAGCAGTAAACAGCACTACACAGCAGTAAACAGCACTAAACAGCACTAAACAGCACTAAACAGCACTAAACAGCACTAAACAGCACTAAACAGCAGTAAACAGCAGTAAATAGCAGTAAACAGCAGTAAACAGCACTAAACAGCAGTAAACAGCAGTAAACAGCGGTAAACAGCAGTAAACAGCAGTAAACAGCAGTAAACAGCAGTAAACAGCACTAAACAGCAGTAAACAGCACTAAACAGCACTAAACAGCAGTAAACAGCAGTAAACAGCAGTAAACAGCACTAAACAGCACTAAACAGCAGTAAACAGCAGTAAACAGCAGTAAACAGCAGTAAACAGCAGTAAACAGCACTAAACAGCAGTAAACAGCAGTAAACAGCAGTAAACAGCAGTAAACAGCAGTAAACAGCACTAAACAGCAGTAAACAGCAGTAAACAGCAGTAAACAGCACTACACAGCAGTAAACAGCACTAAACAGCACTAAACAGCACTAAACAGCACTAAACAGCACTAAACAGCACTAAACAGCAGTAAACAGCAGTAAACAGCACTAAACAGCAGTAAACAGCAGTAAACAGCAGTAAACAGCACTAAACAGCACTAAACAGCACTAAACAGCACTAAACAGCAGTAAACAGCACTAAACAGCAGTAAACAGCAGTAAACAGCAGTAAACAGCGCTAAACAGCAGTAAACAGCAGTAAACAGCAGTAAACAGCAGTAAACAGCACTAAACAGCACTAAACAGCAGTAAACAGCAGTAAACAGCAGTAAACAGCAGTAAACAGCAGTAAACAGCAGTAAACAGCAGTAAACAGCAGTAAACAGCAGTAAACAGCACTAAACAGCACTAAACAGCACTAAACAGCACTAAACAGCAGTAAACAGCAGTAAACAGCAGTAAACAGCACTAAACAGCACTAAACAGCAGTAAACAGCAGTAAACAGCAGTAAACAGCACTAAACAGCAGTAAACAGCAGTAAACAGCAGTAAACAGCAGGAAACAGCACTAAACAGCAGTAAACAGCAGTAAACAGCAGTAAACACCAGTAAACAGCAGTAAACAGCAGTAAACAGCACTAAACAGCAGTAAACAGCAGTAAACAGCACTAAACAGCAGTAAACAGCAGTAAACAGCACTAAACAGCACTAAACAGCAGTAAACAGCACTAAACAGCAGTAAACAGCAGTAAACAGCACTAAACAGCAGTAAACAGCAGTAAACAGCAGTAAAAAGCAGTAAACAGCACTAAACAGCACTAAACAGCACTAAACAGCAGTAAACAACAGTAAACAGCAGTAAACAGCAGTAAACAGCAGTAAACAGCAGTAAACAGCAGTAAACAGCAGTAAACAGCAGTAAACAGCAGTAAACAGCAGTAAACAGCAGTAAACAGCAGTAAACAGCAGTAAACAGCAGTAAACAGCACTAAACAGCAGTAAACAGCAGTAAACAGCAGTAAACAGCAGTAAACAGCAGTAAACAGCAGTAAACAGCAGTAAACAGCAGTAAACAGCAGTAAACAGCACTAAACAGCAGTAAACAGCACTAAACAGCACTAAACAGCAGTAAACAGCAGTAAACAGCAGTAAACAGCACTAAACAGCACTAAACAGCAGTAAACAGCAGTAAACAGCAGTAAACAGCACTAAACAGCAGTAAACAGCGCTAAACAGCAGTAAACAGCAGGAAACAGCACTAAACAGCAGTAAACAGCAGTAAACAGCACTAAACAGCACTAAACAGCACTAAACAGCAGTAAACAGCAGTAAACAGCAGTTAACAGCAGTAAACAGCAGTAAACAGCAGTAAACAGCACTAAACAGCAGTAAACAGCAGTAATCAGCAGTAAACAGCACTAAACAGCAGTAAACAGCACTAAACAGCAGTAAACAGCACTAAACAGCACTAAACAGCAGTAAACAGCAGTAAACAGCAGTAAACAGCAGTAAACAGCACTAAACAGCAGTAAACAGCAGTAAACAGCAGTAAACAGCAGGAAACAGCACTAAACAGCAGTAAACAGCAGTAAACAGCAGTAAACACCAGTAAACAGCAGTAAACAGCAGTAAACAGCACTAAACAGCAGTAAACAGCAGTAAACAGCACTAAACAGCAGTAAACAGCAGTAAACAGCACTAAACAGCACTAAACAGCAGTAAACAGCACTAAACAGCAGTAAACAGCAGTAAACAGCACTAAACAGCAGTAAACAGCAGTAAACAGCAGTAAAAAGCAGTAAACAGCACTAAACAGCACTAAACAGCACTAAACAGCAGTAAACAACAGTAAACAGCAGTAAACAGCAGTAAACAGCAGTAAACAGCAGTAAACAGCAGTAAACAGCAGTAAACAGCAGTAAACAGCAGTAAACAGCACTAAACAGCAGTAAACAGCAGTAAACAGCAGTAAACAGCAGTAAACAGCACTAAACAGCAGTAAACAGCAGTAAACAGCAGTAAACAGCACTACACAGCAGTAAACAGCACTAAACAGCACTAAACAGCACTAAACAGCACTAAACAGCACTAAACAGCAGTAAACAGCAGTAAACAGCAGTAAACAGCAGTAAACAGCAGTAAACAGCACTAAACAGCAGTAAACAGCAGTAAACAGCAGTAAACAGCAGTAAACAGCAGTAAACAGCAGTAAACAGCAGTAAACAGCAGTAAACAGCACTAAACAGCAGTAAACAGCACTAAACAGCACTAAACAGCAGTAAACAGCAGTAAACAGCAGTAAACAGCACTAAACAGCACTAAACAGCAGTAAACAGCAGTAAACAGCAGTAAACAGCAGTAAACAGCAGTAAACAGCAGTAAACAGCAGTAAACAGCAGTAAACAGCACTAAACAGCAGTAAACAGCAGTAAACAGCAGTAAACAGCAGTAAACAGCACTAAACAGCAGTAAACAGCAGTAAACAGCAGTAAACAGCACTACACAGCAGTAAACAGCACTAAACAGCACTAAACAGCACTAAACAGCACTAAACAGCACTAAACAGCACTAAACAGCAGTAAACAGCAGTAAACAGCAGTAAACAGCACTAAACAGCAGTAAACAGCAGTAAACAGCAGTAAACAGCACTAAACAGCACTAAACAGCACTAAACAGCACTAAACAGCAGTAAACAGCACTAAACAGCAGTAAACAGCAGTAAACAGCAGTAAACAGCGCTAAACAGCAGTAAACAGCAGTAAACAGCAGTAAACAGCAGTAAACAGCAGTAAACAGCACTAAACAGCACTAAACAGCAGTAAACAGCAGTAAACAGCAGTAAACAGCAGTAAACAGCAGTAAACAGCAGTAAACAGCAGTAAACAGCAGTAAACAGCAGTAAACAGCAGTAAACAGCACTAAACAGCACTAAACAGCACTAAACAGCACTAAACAGCAGTAAACAGCAGTAAACAGCACTAAACAGCACTAAACAGCAGTAAACAGCAGTAAACAGCAGTAAACAGCACTAAACAGCAGTAAACAGCAGTAAACAGCAGTAAACAGCAGGAAACAGCACTAAACAGCAGTAAACAGCAGTAAACAGCAGTAAACACCAGTAAACAGCAGTAAACAGCAGTAAACAGCACTAAACAGCAGTAAACAGCAGTAAACAGCACTAAACAGCAGTAAACAGCAGTAAACAGCACTAAACAGCACTAAACAGCAGTAAACAGCACTAAACAGCAGTAAACAGCAGTAAACAGCACTAAACAGCAGTAAACAGCAGTAAACAGCAGTAAAAAGCAGTAAACAGCACTAAACAGCACTAAACAGCACTAAACAGCAGTAAACAACAGTAAACAGCAGTAAACAGCAGTAAACAGCAGTAAACAGCAGTAAACAGCAGTAAACAGCAGTAAACAGCAGTAAACAGCAGTAAACAGCAGTAAACAGCAGTAAACAGCACTAAACAGCAGTAAACAGCGCTAAACAGCAGTAAACAGCAGTAAACAGCAGTAAACAGCAGTAAACAGCAGTAAACAGCAGTAAACAGCAGTAAACAGCACTAAACAGCAGTAAACAGCAGGAAACAGCAGGAAACAGCATGAAACAGCAGGAAACAGCAGTAAACAGCAGTAAACAGCAGTAAACAGCAGTAAACAGCAGTAAACACCAGTAAACAGCAGTAAACAGCAGTAAACAGCAGTAAACAGCAGTAAACAGCAGTAAACAGCACTAAACAGCACTAAACAGCACTAAACAGCACTAAACAGCAGTAAACAGCACTAAACAGCACTAAACAGCAGTAAACATGTTACGTGCCTGATTGGCCACGAACAATTGTCCTCACGAGGGTGAGGTTGCCAGCTTCTCAGTGGAGAAGGGTGTGGTAGAAAAACTATGTTTGGGCGCCACGCAATTAAAATTACTACCTGCACCCACCAAACTGCGATGGTGGTGCGGACAAAATGTTCGAAACGCAACACGACACGGGAAAAGGGGCGGTAAATACAAAAATACAAAGAGGTAGAAGTTAAATGAATTTAATTTGATGTAAGCAAAATAATAAATAAATAAGTACAAAATAAAATAAATTAGTAATAACGTAAGAAAACAAAATAATGAAATATGAATTAGCAAAATTAAATTAAGATTATCAAAATAACAAAAACAAAATACGGGGATACGGGGTGTTCAGAGAAAAACACAAACAACACAGCTGAACAGAAATGTCAGCACAATGTTAAATCAAATAAAAAATGACCAGATAGACGGCGCTAGTGTATGGTCGCCCGACTACGCGTGCGTCTAATCCACACAGGTAGAACAATACGTGAGGGGGGGAGACGGGGTCCTCGGTTGATCAACTTCGGCTCACAAAAGGTGGGAATAGACACGTTGCTTAGCGGGTGAACACGAAAACACAATGCGCGACAAAAACAAATAAAGTAAAAGAGTACACCCGTGTCCGCGAAATACAGAAAAAAATATAAAGATTACAATATACGTGCGCCTGGCGCTTAGTTGGTAACAAAATAATAATATTTTAGAACACAAAGATTATATACATAAGTATATTAAATATGAAGGGGGGGAAAAGAAAGTTAATACAAAAAAAATGGTCCCACGTTCACGTGGACGAAAATAAGCAAAACAAAGAAGGGGAAGAAAAGAAACAAAACTCGATAGGGGTGCTGGTGCACTTATCTGCGTGACCACGTGTTTCCCGAAAACTGGTCTAAGCGGGTCCTTAGCGTCGGATGGCCTCGAGAATGGATGCGGGCTCAACAGCGATGCACGGGGTCTCGCCGCGACGTCTCCTCCGGTATTCCGGTTGTGGACATGGACCACGCAGAACAGGTAGTTGGAAGAAAATTGTACGGACAAAATGGAAATATCTCGTGTCGTCTTTTCTTTCGATAAATCCCTGCACGCAGGTATACCGTGCAAGCGCGAACTTTCGCGAACTCTCCACAGCAATCACTTGATGGTCGAAAATCCCTTACAATAGGGGTGATTTTTGTCTTCAACGACCAAAAATTCACTTAGCACGAACCAAAACGTGACATTCAAAAGAAAATACTGTACGATGGCTTTCAAGATGCGTACTTGTGCCCAGTCAAAACGAAACTCATTACTTAAATTAAGTAAAGAAGAAGGAAAACTTCCGATAAGTCGGAAAAACAAAGAAAGTAGATCATACGATTGCGCCAAGAAGACAAGTGACGCCAAGGTCGACATTAAGAAACATTTACACAAGACAACAAGGGAATAATCTGAAATACAGGCGGGTAAACTATTACTATGAATTTAGTTACGCATTTATTTATGAAACCCAACTCCCATGAATTTATGAATATAATTAAAAACAGCTAAAATTTAATATGAACGAAATTCTACATACGCTACGCCAATGGGTAGGTGTGAACGGGTCTGAGATAGTAAGTGAAACAATAGCTTTATTATCGGCGTCAAACGTCAAACTTGTTATTGTAACTAATTATAACCTAAATTATCTTATTGAAATCTAGCACGTGGGTTATTGAGGCAAGTAAAAGTTGAATCTAGTAAGTAAACTATTTTAAATCTATTTATATCTACTATTTAAACTATAATATGACTCTGAAGGAGTAACTAACAACAAACATATATTTCAGATTAAACTAAAAGAAACGAAAATAACAGGTAATGAAAATAGACAAGGCGAAAATGACACATACGAACAATAACAAGGACACAAGACGTCAAATGGAATGCAAAACACAATAGTGACAAAATAGACAAAATAATCGTAACAAACAGCAGTAAACAGCAGTAAACAGCAGTAAACAGCAGTAAACAGCAGTAAACAGCAGTAAACAGCAGTAAACAGCAGTAAACAGCAGTAAACAGCAGTAAACAGCGCTAAACAGCAGTAAACAGCAGTAAACAGCAGTAAACAGCAGTAAACAGCAGTAAACAGCAGTAAACAGCAGTAAACAGCACTAAACAGCAGTAAACAGCACTATACAGCAGTAAACAGCACTAAACAGCACTAAACAGCACTAAACAGCAGTAAACAGCACTAAACAGCACTAAACAGCAGTAAACAGCAGTAAACAGCAGTAAACAGCAGTAAACAGCAGTAAACAGCAGTAAACAGCAGTAAACAGCACTAAACAGCACTAAACAGCAGTAAACAGCACTAAACAGCAGTAAACAGCAGTAAACAGCACTAAACAGCAGTAAACAGCAGTAAACAGCAGTAAACAGCAGTAAACAGCAGTAAACAGCACTAAACAGCACTAAACAGCAGTAAACAGCAGTAAACAGCAGTAAACAGCAGTAAACAGCAGTAAACAGCAGTAAACAGCAGTAAACAGCAGTAAACAGCAGTAAACAGCACTAAACAGCAGTAAACAGCAGTAAACAGCAGTAAACAGCAGTAAACAGCAGTAAACAGCAGTAAACAGCAGTAAACAGCAGTAAACAGCAGTAAACAGCACTAAACAGCAGTAAACAGCACTAAACAGCACTAAACAGCAGTAAACAGCAGTAAACAGCAGTAAACAGCACTAAACAGCACTAAACAGCAGTAAACAGCAGTAAACAGCAGTAAACAGCACTAAACAGCAGTAAACAGCGCTAAACAGCAGTAAACAGCAGGAAACAGCACTAAACAGCAGTAAACAGCAGTAAACAGCACTAAACAGCACTAAACAGCACTAAACAGCAGTAAACAGCAGTAAACAGCAGTTAACAGCAGTAAACAGCAGTAAACAGCAGTAAACAGCACTAAACAGCAGTAAACAGCAGTAATCAGCAGTAAACAGCACTAAACAGCAGTAAACAGCACTAAACAGCAGTAAACAGCACTAAACAGCACTAAACAGCAGTAAACAGCAGTAAACAGCAGTAAACAGCAGTAAACAGCACTAAACAGCAGTAAACAGCAGTAAACAGCAGTAAACAGCAGGAAACAGCACTAAACAGCAGTAAACAGCAGTAAACAGCAGTAAACACCAGTAAACAGCAGTAAACAGCAGTAAACAGCACTAAACAGCAGTAAACAGCAGTAAACAGCACTAAACAGCAGTAAACAGCAGTAAACAGCACTAAACAGCACTAAACAGCAGTAAACAGCACTAAACAGCAGTAAACAGCAGTAAACAGCACTAAACAGCAGTAAACAGCAGTAAACAGCAGTAAAAAGCAGTAAACAGCACTAAACAGCACTAAACAGCACTAAACAGCAGTAAACAACAGTAAACAGCAGTAAACAGCAGTAAACAGCAGTAAACAGCAGTAAACAGCAGTAAACAGCAGTAAACAGCAGTAAACAGCAGTAAACAGCACTAAACAGCAGTAAACAGCAGTAAACAGCAGTAAACAGCAGTAAACAGCACTAAACAGCAGTAAACAGCAGTAAACAGCAGTAAACAGCACTACACAGCAGTAAACAGCACTAAACAGCACTAAACAGCACTAAACAGCACTAAACAGCACTAAACAGCAGTAAACAGCAGTAAACAGCAGTAAACAGCAGTAAACAGCAGTAAACAGCACTAAACAGCAGTAAACAGCAGTAAACAGCAGTAAACAGCAGTAAACAGCAGTAAACAGCAGTAAACAGCAGTAAACAGCACTAAACAGCAGTAAACAGCACTAAACAGCACTAAACAGCAGTAAACAGCAGTAAACAGCAGTAAACAGCACTAAACAGCACTAAACAGCAGTAAACAGCAGTAAACAGCAGTAAACAGCAGTAAACAGCAGTAAACAGCAGTAAACAGCAGTAAACAGCAGTAAACAGCACTAAACAGCAGTAAACAGCAGTAAACAGCAGTAAACAGCAGTAAACAGCACTAAACAGCAGTAAACAGCAGTAAACAGCAGTAAACAGCACTACACAGCAGTAAACAGCACTAAACAGCACTAAACAGCACTAAACAGCACTAAACAGCACTAAACAGCACTAAACAGCAGTAAACAGCAGTAAACAGCAGTAAACAGCACTAAACAGCAGTAAACAGCAGTAAACAGCAGTAAACAGCACTAAACAGCACTAAACAGCACTAAACAGCACTAAACAGCAGTAAACAGCACTAAACAGCAGTAAACAGCAGTAAACAGCAGTAAACAGCGCTAAACAGCAGTAAACAGCAGTAAACAGCAGTAAACAGCAGTAAACAGCAGTAAACAGCACTAAACAGCACTAAACAGCAGTAAACAGCAGTAAACAGCAGTAAACAGCAGTAAACAGCAGTAAACAGCAGTAAACAGCAGTAAACAGCAGTAAACAGCAGTAAACAGCAGTAAACAGCACTAAACAGCACTAAACAGCACTAAACAGCACTAAACAGCAGTAAACAGCAGTAAACAGCACTAAACAGCACTAAACAGCAGTAAACAGCAGTAAACAGCAGTAAACAGCACTAAACAGCAGTAAACAGCAGTAAACAGCAGTAAACAGCAGGAAACAGCACTAAACAGCAGTAAACAGCAGTAAACAGCAGTAAACACCAGTAAACAGCAGTAAACAGCAGTAAACAGCACTAAACAGCAGTAAACAGCAGTAAACAGCACTAAACAGCAGTAAACAGCAGTAAACAGCACTAAACAGCACTAAACAGCAGTAAACAGCACTAAACAGCAGTAAACAGCAGTAAACAGCACTAAACAGCAGTAAACAGCAGTAAACAGCAGTAAAAAGCAGTAAACAGCACTAAACAGCACTAAACAGCACTAAACAGCAGTAAACAACAGTAAACAGCAGTAAACAGCAGTAAACAGCAGTAAACAGCAGTAAACAGCAGTAAACAGCAGTAAACAGCAGTAAACAGCAGTAAACAGCAGTAAACAGCAGTAAACAGCACTAAACAGCAGTAAACAGCGCTAAACAGCAGTAAACAGCAGTAAACAGCAGTAAACAGCAGTAAACAGCAGTAAACAGCAGTAAACAGCAGTAAACAGCACTAAACAGCAGTAAACAGCAGGAAACAGCAGGAAACAGCATGAAACAGCAGGAAACAGCAGTAAACAGCAGTAAACAGCAGTAAACAGCAGTAAACAGCAGTAAACACCAGTAAACAGCAGTAAACAGCAGTAAACAGCAGTAAACAGCAGTAAACAGCAGTAAACAGCACTAAACAGCACTAAACAGCACTAAACAGCACTAAACAGCAGTAAACAGCACTAAACAGCACTAAACAGCAGTAAACATGTTACGTGCCTGATTGGCCACGAACAATTGTCCTCACGAGGGTGAGGTTGCCAGCTTCTCAGTGGAGAAGGGTGTGGTAGAAAAACTATGTTTGGGCGCCACGCAATTAAAATTACTACCTGCACCCACCAAACTGCGATGGTGGTGCGGACAAAATGTTCGAAACGCAACACGACACGGGAAAAGGGGCGGTAAATACAAAAATACAAAGAGGTAGAAGTTAAATGAATTTAATTTGATGTAAGCAAAATAATAAATAAATAAGTACAAAATAAAATAAATTAGTAATAACGTAAGAAAACAAAATAATGAAATATGAATTAGCAAAATTAAATTAAGATTATCAAAATAACAAAAACAAAATACGGGGATACGGGGTGTTCAGAGAAAAACACAAACAACACAGCTGAACAGAAATGTCAGCACAATGTTAAATCAAATAAAAAATGACCAGATAGACGGCGCTAGTGTATGGTCGCCCGACTACGCGTGCGTCTAATCCACACAGGTAGAACAATACGTGAGGGGGGGAGACGGGGTCCTCGGTTGATCAACTTCGGCTCACAAAAGGTGGGAATAGACACGTTGCTTAGCGGGTGAACACGAAAACACAATGCGCGACAAAAACAAATAAAGTAAAAGAGTACACCCGTGTCCGCGAAATACAGAAAAAAATATAAAGATTACAATATACGTGCGCCTGGCGCTTAGTTGGTAACAAAATAATAATATTTTAGAACACAAAGATTATATACATAAGTATATTAAATATGAAGGGGGGGAAAAGAAAGTTAATACAAAAAAAATGGTCCCACGTTCACGTGGACGAAAATAAGCAAAACAAAGAAGGGGAAGAAAAGAAACAAAACTCGATAGGGGTGCTGGTGCACTTATCTGCGTGACCACGTGTTTCCCGAAAACTGGTCTAAGCGGGTCCTTAGCGTCGGATGGCCTCGAGAATGGATGCGGGCTCAACAGCGATGCACGGGGTCTCGCCGCGACGTCTCCTCCGGTATTCCGGTTGTGGACATGGACCACGCAGAACAGGTAGTTGGAAGAAAATTGTACGGACAAAATGGAAATATCTCGTGTCGTCTTTTCTTTCGATAAATCCCTGCACGCAGGTATACCGTGCAAGCGCGAACTTTCGCGAACTCTCCACAGCAAGCACTTGATGGTCGAAAATCCCTTACAATAGGGGTGATTTTTGTCTTCAACGACCAAAAATTCACTTAGCACGAACCAAAACGTGACATTCAAAAGAAAATACTGTACGATGGCTTTCAAGATGCGTACTTGTGCCCAGTCAAAACGAAACTCATTACTTAAATTAAGTAAAGAAGAAGGAAAACTTCCGATAAGTCGGAAAAACAAAGAAAGTAGATCATACGATTGCGCCAAGAAGACAAGTGACGCCAAGGTCGACATTAAGAAACATTTACACAAGACAACAAGGGAATAATCTGAAATACAGGCGGGTAAACTATTACTATGAATTTAGTTACGCATTTATTTATGAAACCCAACTCCCATGAATTTATGAATATAATTAAAAACAGCTAAAATTTAATATGAACGAAATTCTACATACGCTACGCCAATGGGTAGGTGTGAACGGGTCTGAGATAGTAAGTGAAACAATAGCTTTATTATCGGCGTCAAACGTCAAACTTGTTATTGTAACTAATTATAACCTAAATTATCTTATTGAAATCTAGCACGTGGGTTATTGAGGCAAGTAAAAGTTGAATCTAGTAAGTAAACTATTTTAAATCTATTTATATCTACTATTTAAACTATAATATGACTCTGAAGGAGTAACTAACAACAAACATATATTTCAGATTAAACTAAAAGAAACGAAAATAACAGGTAATGAAAATAGACAAGGCGAAAATGACACATACGAACAATAACAAGGACACAAGACGTCAAATGGAATGCAAAACACAATAGTGACAAAATAGACAAAATAATCGTAACAAACAGCAGTAAACAGCAGTAAACAGCAGTAAACAGCAGTAAACAGCAGTAAACAGCAGTAAACAGCAGTAAACAGCAGTAAACAGCAGTAAACAGCAGTAAACAGCGCTAAACAGCAGTAAACAGCAGTAAACAGCAGTAAACAGCAGTAAACAGCAGTAAACAGCAGTAAACAGCAGTAAACAGCACTAAACAGCAGTAAACAGCACTATACAGCAGTAAACAGCACTAAACAGCACTAAACAGCACTAAACAGCAGTAAACAGCACTAAACAGCACTAAACAGCAGTAAACAGCAGTAAACAGCAGTAAACAGCAGTAAACAGCAGTAAACAGCAGTAAACAGCACTAAACAGCACTAAACAGCAGTAAACAGCACTAAACAGCAGTAAACAGCAGTAAACAGCACTAAACAGCAGTAAACAGCAGTAAACAGCAGTAAACAGCAGTAAACAGCAGTAAACAGCACTAAACAGCACTAAACAGCAGTAAACAGCAGTAAACAGCAGTAAACAGCAGTAAACAGCAGTAAACAGCAGTAAACAGCAGTAAACAGCAGTAAACAGCAGTAAACAGCACTAAACAGCAGTAAACAGCAGTAAACAGCAGTAAACAGCAGTAAACAGCAGTAAACAGCAGTAAACAGCAGTAAACAGCAGTAAACAGCAGTAAACAGCACTACACAGCAGTAAACAGCACTAAACAGCACTAAACAGCACTAAACAGCACTAAACAGCACTAAACAGCAGTAAACAGCAGTAAACAGCACTAAACAGCAGTAAACAGCAGTAAACAGCAGTAAACAGCAGTAAACAGCAGTAAACAGCAGTAAACAGCAGTAAACAGCACTAAACAGCAGTAAACAGCAGTAAACAGCACTAAACAGCAGTAAACAGCAGTAAACAGCAGTAAACAGCACTAAACAGCACTAAACAGCAGTAAACAGCAGTAAACAGCAGTAAACAGCAGTAAACAGCAGTAAACAGCAGTAAACAGCAGTAAACAGCAGTAAACAGCACTAAACAGCAGTAAACAGCAGTAAACAGCAGTAAACAGCAGTAAACAGCACTAAACAGCAGTAAACAGCAGTAAACAGCAGTAAACAGCAGTAAACAGCACTACACAGCAGTAAACAGCACTAAACAGCACTAAACAGCACTAAACAGCACTAAACAGCAGTAAACAGCAGTAAACAGCACTAAACAGCAGTAAACAGCAGTAAACAGCAGTAAACAGCACTAAACAGCACTAAACAGCACTAAACAGCACTAAACAGCACTAAACAGCAGTAAACAGCACTAAACAGCAGTAAACAGCAGTAAACAGCAGTAAACAGCGCTAAACAGCAGTAAACAGCAGTAAACAGCAGTAAACAGCAGTAAACAGCACTAAACAGCACTAAACAGCAGTAAACAGCAGTAAACAGCACTAAACAGCAGTAAACAGCAGTAAACAGCAGTAAACAGCAGTAAACAGCAGTAAACAGCAGTAAACAGCAGTAAACAGCAGTAAACAGCACTAAACAGCAGTAAACAGCACTAAACAGCAGTAAACAGCAGTAAACAGCAGTAAACAGCACTAAACAGCAGTAAACAGCAGTAAACAGCACTAAACAGCACTAAACAGCACTAAACAGCAGTAAACAGCAGTAAACAGCACTAAACAGCAGTAAACAGCAGTAAACAGCAGTAAAAAGCAGTAAACAGCACTAAACAGCACTAAACAGCACTAAACAGCGGTAAACAACAGTAAACAGCAGTAAACAGCAGTAAACAGCAGTAAACAGCAGTAAACAGCACTAAACAGCAGTAAACAGCAGTAAACAGCAGTAAACAGCAGTAAACAGCAGTAAACAGCAGTAAACAGCAGTAAACAGCAGTAAACAGCAGTAAACAGCAGTAAACAGCAGTAAACAGCAGTAAACAGCAGTAAACAGCACTACACAGCAGTAAACAGCACTAAACAGCACTAAACAGCACTAAACAGCACTAAACAGCACTAAACAGCAGTAAACAGCAGTAAACAGCACTAAACAGCAGTAAACAGCAGTAAACAGCAGTAAACAGCAGTAAACAGCAGTAAACAGCAGTAAACAGCAGTAAACAGCACTAAACAGCAGTAAACAGCAGTAAACAGCACTAAACAGCAGTAAACAGCAGTAAACAGCAGTAAACAGCACTAAACAGCACTAAACAGCAGTAAACAGCAGTAAACAGCAGTAAACAGCAGTAAACAGCAGTAAACAGCAGTAAACAGCAGTAAACAGCAGTAAACAGCACTAAACAGCAGTAAACAGCAGTAAACAGCAGTAAACAGCAGTAAACAGCAGTAAACAGCACTAAACAGCAGTAAACAGCAGTAAACAGCACTAAACAGCACTAAACAGCAGTAAACAGCACTAAACAGCAGTAAACAGCACTAAACAGCAGTAAACAGCAGTAAACAGCACTAAACAGCACTAAACAGCACTAAACAGCAGTAAACAGCAGTAAACAGCAGTAAACAGCAGTAAACAGCAGTAAACAGCAGTAAACAGCAGTAAACAGCAGTAAACAGCAGTAAACAGCAGTAAACAGCAGTAAACAGCACTAAACAGCAGTAAACAGCAGTAAACAGCACTAAACAGCAGTAAACAGCACTAAACAGCAGTAAACAGCAGTAAACAGCAGTAAACAGCAGTAAACAGCACTACACAGCAGTAAACAGCACTAAACAGCACTAAACAGCACTAAACAGCACTAAACAGCACTAAACAGCACTAAACAGCACTAAACAGCACTAAACAGCAGTAAACAGCACTAAACAGCAGTAAACAGCAGTAAACAGCGCTAAACAGCAGTAAACAGCACTAAACAGCACTAAACAGCAGTAAACAGCAGTAAACAGCAGTAAACAGCAGTAAACAGCAGTAAACAGCAGTAAACAGCAGTAAACAGCAGTAAACAGCAGTAAACAGCAGTAAACAGCAGTAAACAGCACTAAACAGCAGTAAACAGCGCTAAACAGCAGTAAACAGCAGTAAACAGCAGTAAACAGCGCTAAACAGCAGTAAACAGCACTAAACAGCAGTAAACAGCAGTAAACAGCAGTAAACAGCAGTAAACAGCAGTAAACAGCAGTAAACAGCAGTAAACAGCAGTAAACAGCACTAAACAGCAGTAAACAGCAGTAAACAGCAGTAAACAGCAGGAAACAGCAGTAAACAGCAGTAAACAGCAGTAAACAGCAGTAAACAGCAGTAAACAGCAGTAAACAGCAGTAAACAGCAGTAAACAGCAGTAAACAGCAGTAAACAGCAGTAAACAGCAGTAAACAGCAGTAAACAGCAGTAAACAGCACTAAACAGCAGTAAACAGCACTAAACAGCACTAAACAGCAGTAAACAGCAGTAAACAGCAGTAAACAGCACTAAACAGCAGTAAACAGCAGTAAACAGCAGTAAACAGCAGTAAACAGCAGTAAACAGCAGTAAACAGCAGTAAACAGCAGTAAACAGCAGTAAACAGCAGTAAACAGCACTAAACAGCAGTAAACAGCACTAAACAGCACTAAACAGCAGTAAACAGCAGTAAACAGCAGTAAACAGCACTAAACAGCACTAAACAGCAGTAAACAGCAGTAAACAGCAGTAAACAGCAGTAAACAGCACTAAACAGCAGTAAACAGCAGTAAACAGCAGTAAACAGCAGGAAACAGCACTAAACAGCAGTAAACAGCAGTAAACAGCAGTAAACACCAGTAAACAGCAGTAAACAGCAGTAAACAGCACTAAACAGCAGTAAACAGCAGTAAACAGCACTAAACAGCAGTAAACAGCAGTAAACAGCACTAAACAGCACTAAACAGCAGTAAACAGCACTAAACAGCAGTAAACAGCAGTAAACAGCACTAAACAGCAGTAAACAGCAGTAAACAGCAGTAAAAAGCAGTAAACAGCACTAAACAGCACTAAACAGCACTAAACAGCAGTAAACAACAGTAAACAGCAGTAAACAGCAGTAAACAGCAGTAAACAGCAGTAAACAGCAGTAAACAGCAGTAAACAGCAGTAAACAGCAGTAAACAGCACTAAACAGCAGTAAACAGCAGTAAACAGCAGTAAACAGCAGTAAACAGCACTAAACAGCAGTAAACAGCAGTAAACAGCAGTAAACAGCAGTAAACAGCACTACACAGCAGTAAACAGCACTAAACAGCACTAAACAGCACTAAACAGCACTAAACAGCACTAAACAGCACTAAACAGCAGTAAACAGCAGTAAATAGCAGTAAACAGCAGTAAACAGCACTAAACAGCAGTAAACAGCAGTAAACAGCGGTAAACAGCAGTAAACAGCAGTAAACAGCAGTAAACAGCAGTAAACAGCACTAAACAGCAGTAAACAGCACTAAACAGCACTAAACAGCAGTAAACAGCAGTAAACAGCAGTAAACAGCACTAAACAGCACTAAACAGCAGTAAACAGCAGTAAACAGCAGTAAACAGCAGTAAACAGCAGTAAACAGCACTAAACAGCAGTAAACAGCAGTAAACAGCAGTAAACAGCACTAAACAGCAGTAAACAGCAGTAAACAGCAGTAAACAGCACTACACAGCAGTAAACAGCACTAAACAGCACTAAACAGCACTAAACAGCACTAAACAGCACTAAACAGCACTAAACAGCAGTAAACAGCAGTAAACAGCACTAAACAGCAGTAAACAGCAGTAAACAGCAGTAAACAGCACTAAACAGCACTAAACAGCACTAAACAGCACTAAACAGCAGTAAACAGCACTAAACAGCAGTAAACAGCAGTAAACAGCAGTAAACAGCGCTAAACAGCAGTAAACAGCAGTAAACAGCAGTAAACAGCAGTAAACAGCACTAAACAGCACTAAACAGCAGTAAACAGCAGTAAACAGCAGTAAACAGCAGTAAACAGCAGTAAACAGCAGTAAACAGCAGTAAACAGCAGTAAACAGCAGTAAACAGCACTAAACAGCACTAAACAGCACTAAACAGCACTAAACAGCAGTAAACAGCAGTAAACAGCAGTAAACAGCACTAAACAGCACTAAACAGCAGTAAACAGCAGTAAACAGCAGTAAACAGCACTAAACAGCAGTAAACAGCAGTAAACAGCAGTAAACAGCAGGAAACAGCACTAAACAGCAGTAAACAGCAGTAAACAGCAGTAAACACCAGTAAACAGCAGTAAACAGCAGTAAACAGCACTAAACAGCAGTAAACAGCAGTAAACAGCACTAAACAGCAGTAAACAGCAGTAAACAGCACTAAACAGCACTAAACAGCAGTAAACAGCACTAAACAGCAGTAAACAGCAGTAAACAGCACTAAACAGCAGTAAACAGCAGTAAACAGCAGTAAAAAGCAGTAAACAGCACTAAACAGCACTAAACAGCACTAAACAGCAGTAAACAACAGTAAACAGCACTAAACAGCAGTAAACAGCAGTAAACAGCAGTAAACAGCAGTAAACAGCAGTAAACAGCAGTAAACAGCAGTAAACAGCAGTAAACAGCAGTAAACAGCAGTAAACAGCACTAAACAGCAGTAAACAGCACTAAACAGCACTAAACAGCAGTAAACAGCAGTAAACAGCAGTAAACAGCACTAAACAGCAGTAAACAGCAGTAAACAGCAGTAAACAGCAGTAAACAGCAGTAAACAGCAGTAAACAGCAGTAAACAGCAGTAAACAGCAGTAAACAGCAGTAAACAGCAGTAAACAGCAGTAAACAGCAGTAAACAGCAGTAAACAGCAGTAAACAGCACTAAACAGCACTAAACAGCAGTAAACAGCACTAAACAGCAGTAAACAGCAGTAAACAGCAGTAAACAGCAGTAAACAGCAGTAAACAGCAGTAAACAGCAGTAAACAGCACTAAACAGCAGTAAACAGCGCTAAACAGCAGTAAACAGCAGTAAACAGCAGTAAACAGCAGTAAACAGCAGTAAACAGCAGTAAACAGCAGTAAACAGCACTAAACAGCAGTAAACAGCAGGAAACAGCAGGAAACAGCATGAAACAGCAGGAAACAGCAGTAAACAGCAGTAAACAGCAGTAAACAGCAGTAAACAGCAGTAAACACCAGTAAACAGCAGTAAACAGCAGTAAACAGCAGTAAACAGCAGTAAACAGCAGTAAACAGCACTAAACAGCACTAAACAGCACTAAACAGCACTAAACAGCAGTAAACAGCACTAAACAGCACTAAACAGCAGTAAACATGTTACGTGCCTGATTGGCCACGAACAATTGTCCTCACGAGGGTGAGGTTGCCAGCTTCTCAGTGGAGAAGGGTGTGGTAGAAAAACTATGTTTGGGCGCCACGCAATTAAAATTACTACCTGCACCCACCAAACTGCGATGGTGGTGCGGACAAAATGTTCGAAACGCAACACGACACGGGAAAAGGGGCGGTAAATACAAAAATACAAAGAGGTAGAAGTTAAATGAATTTAATTTGATGTAAGCAAAATAATAAATAAATAAGTACAAAATAAAATAAATTAGTAATAACGTAAGAAAACAAAATAATGAAATATGAATTAGCAAAATTAAATTAAGATTATCAAAATAACAAAAACAAAATACGGGGATACGGGGTGTTCAGAGAAAAACACAAACAACACAGCTGAACAGAAATGTCAGCACAATGTTAAATCAAATAAAAAATGACCAGATAGACGGCGCTAGTGTATGGTCGCCCGACTACGCGTGCGTCTAATCCACACAGGTAGAACAATACGTGAGGGGGGGAGACGGGGTCCTCGGTTGATCAACTTCGGCTCACAAAAGGTGGGAATAGACACGTTGCTTAGCGGGTGAACACGAAAACACAATGCGCGACAAAAACAAATAAAGTAAAAGAGTACACCCGTGTCCGCGAAATACAGAAAAAAATATAAAGATTACAATATACGTGCGCCTGGCGCTTAGTTGGTAACAAAATAATAATATTTTAGAACACAAAGATTATATACATAAGTATATTAAATATGAAGGGGGGGAAAAGAAAGTTAATACAAAAAAAATGGTCCCACGTTCACGTGGACGAAAATAAGCAAAACAAAGAAGGGGAAGAAAAGAAACAAAACTCGATAGGGGTGCTGGTGCACTTATCTGCGTGACCACGTGTTTCCCGAAAACTGGTCTAAGCGGGTCCTTAGCGTCGGATGGCCTCGAGAATGGATGCGGGCTCAACAGCGATGCACGGGGTCTCGCCGCGACGTCTCCTCCGGTATTCCGGTTGTGGACATGGACCACGCAGAACAGGTAGTTGGAAGAAAATTGTACGGACAAAATGGAAATATCTCGTGTCGTCTTTTCTTTCGATAAATCCCTGCACGCAGGTATACCGTGCAAGCGCGAACTTTCGCGAACTCTCCACAGCAATCACTTGATGGTCGAAAATCCCTTACAATAGGGGTGATTTTTGTCTTCAACGACCAAAAATTCACTTAGCACGAACCAAAACGTGACATTCAAAAGAAAATACTGTACGATGGCTTTCAAGATGCGTACTTGTGCCCAGTCAAAACGAAACTCATTACTTAAATTAAGTAAAGAAGAAGGAAAACTTCCGATAAGTCGGAAAAACAAAGAAAGTAGATCATACGATTGCGCCAAGAAGACAAGTGACGCCAAGGTCGACATTAAGAAACATTTACACAAGACAACAAGGGAATAATCTGAAATACAGGCGGGTAAACTATTACTATGAATTTAGTTACGCATTTATTTATGAAACCCAACTCCCATGAATTTATGAATATAATTAAAAACAGCTAAAATTTAATATGAACGAAATTCTACATACGCTACGCCAATGGGTAGGTGTGAACGGGTCTGAGATAGTAAGTGAAACAATAGCTTTATTATCGGCGTCAAACGTCAAACTTGTTATTGTAACTAATTATAACCTAAATTATCTTATTGAAATCTAGCACGTGGGTTATTGAGGCAAGTAAAAGTTGAATCTAGTAAGTAAACTATTTTAAATCTATTTATATCTACTATTTAAACTATAATATGACTCTGAAGGAGTAACTAACAACAAACATATATTTCAGATTAAACTAAAAGAAACGAAAATAACAGGTAATGAAAATAGACAAGGCGAAAATGACACATACGAACAATAACAAGGACACAAGACGTCAAATGGAATGCAAAACACAATAGTGACAAAATAGACAAAATAATCGTAACAAACAGCAGTAAACAGCAGTAAACAGCAGTAAACAGCAGTAAACAGCAGTAAACAGCAGTAAACAGCAGTAAACAGCAGTAAACAGCAGTAAACAGCAGTAAACAGCGCTAAACAGCAGTAAACAGCAGTAAACAGCAGTAAACAGCAGTAAACAGCAGTAAACAGCAGTAAACAGCAGTAAACAGCACTAAACAGCAGTAAACAGCACTATACAGCAGTAAACAGCACTAAACAGCACTAAACAGCAGTAAACAGCACTAAACAGCACTAAACAGCAGTAAACAGCAGTAAACAGCAGTAAACAGCAGTAAACAGCAGTAAACAGCAGTAAACAGCAGTAAACAGCACTAAACAGCACTAAACAGCAGTAAACAGCACTAAACAGCAGTAAACAGCAGTAAACAGCACTAAACAGCAGTAAACAGCAGTAAACAGCAGTAAACAGCAGTAAACAGCAGTAAACAGCACTAAACAGCACTAAACAGCAGTAAACAGCAGTAAACAGCAGTAAACAGCAGTAAACAGCAGTAAACAGCAGTAAACAGCAGTAAACAGCAGTAAACAGCAGTAAACAGCACTAAACAGCAGTAAACAGCAGTAAACAGCAGTAAACAGCAGTAAACAGCAGTAAACAGCAGTAAACAGCAGTAAACAGCAGTAAACAGCAGTAAACAGCACTACACAGCAGTAAACAGCACTAAACAGCACTAAACAGCACTAAACAGCACTAAACAGCACTAAACAGCAGTAAACAGCAGTAAACAGCACTAAACAGCAGTAAACAGCAGTAAACAGCAGTAAACAGCAGTAAACAGCAGTAAACAGCAGTAAACAGCAGTAAACAGCACTAAACAGCAGTAAACAGCAGTAAACAGCACTAAACAGCAGTAAACAGCAGTAAACAGCAGTAAACAGCACTAAACAGCACTAAACAGCAGTAAACAGCAGTAAACAGCAGTAAACAGCAGTAAACAGCAGTAAACAGCAGTAAACAGCAGTAAACAGCAGTAAACAGCACTAAACAGCAGTAAACAGCAGTAAACAGCAGTAAACAGCAGTAAACAGCACTAAACAGCAGTAAACAGCAGTAAACAGCAGTAAACAGCAGTAAACAGCACTACACAGCAGTAAACAGCACTAAACAGCACTAAACAGCACTAAACAGCACTAAACAGCAGTAAACAGCAGTAAACAGCACTAAACAGCAGTAAACAGCAGTAAACAGCAGTAAACAGCACTAAACAGCACTAAACAGCACTAAACAGCACTAAACAGCACTAAACAGCAGTAAACAGCACTAAACAGCAGTAAACAGCAGTAAACAGCAGTAAACAGCGCTAAACAGCAGTAAACAGCAGTAAACAGCAGTAAACAGCAGTAAACAGCACTAAACAGCACTAAACAGCAGTAAACAGCAGTAAACAGCACTAAACAGCAGTAAACAGCAGTAAACAGCAGTAAACAGCAGTAAACAGCAGTAAACAGCAGTAAACAGCAGTAAACAGCAGTAAACAGCACTAAACAGCAGTAAACAGCACTAAACAGCAGTAAACAGCAGTAAACAGCAGTAAACAGCACTAAACAGCAGTAAACAGCAGTAAACAGCACTAAACAGCACTAAACAGCACTAAACAGCAGTAAACAGCAGTAAACAGCACTAAACAGCAGTAAACAGCAGTAAACAGCAGTAAAAAGCAGTAAACAGCACTAAACAGCACTAAACAGCACTAAACAGCGGTAAACAACAGTAAACAGCAGTAAACAGCAGTAAACAGCAGTAAACAGCAGTAAACAGCACTAAACAGCAGTAAACAGCAGTAAACAGCAGTAAACAGCAGTAAACAGCAGTAAACAGCAGTAAACAGCAGTAAACAGCAGTAAACAGCAGTAAACAGCAGTAAACAGCAGTAAACAGCAGTAAACAGCAGTAAACAGCACTACACAGCAGTAAACAGCACTAAACAGCACTAAACAGCACTAAACAGCACTAAACAGCACTAAACAGCAGTAAACAGCAGTAAACAGCACTAAACAGCAGTAAACAGCAGTAAACAGCAGTAAACAGCAGTAAACAGCAGTAAACAGCAGTAAACAGCAGTAAACAGCACTAAACAGCAGTAAACAGCAGTAAACAGCACTAAACAGCAGTAAACAGCAGTAAACAGCAGTAAACAGCACTAAACAGCACTAAACAGCAGTAAACAGCAGTAAACAGCAGTAAACAGCAGTAAACAGCAGTAAACAGCAGTAAACAGCAGTAAACAGCAGTAAACAGCACTAAACAGCAGTAAACAGCAGTAAACAGCAGTAAACAGCAGTAAACAGCAGTAAACAGCACTAAACAGCAGTAAACAGCAGTAAACAGCACTAAACAGCACTAAACAGCAGTAAACAGCACTAAACAGCAGTAAACAGCACTAAACAGCAGTAAACAGCAGTAAACAGCACTAAACAGCACTAAACAGCACTAAACAGCAGTAAACAGCAGTAAACAGCAGTAAACAGCAGTAAACAGCAGTAAACAGCAGTAAACAGCAGTAAACAGCAGTAAACAGCAGTAAACAGCAGTAAACAGCAGTAAACAGCACTAAACAGCAGTAAACAGCAGTAAACAGCACTAAACAGCAGTAAACAGCACTAAACAGCAGTAAACAGCAGTAAACAGCAGTAAACAGCAGTAAACAGCACTACACAGCAGTAAACAGCACTAAACAGCACTAAACAGCACTAAACAGCACTAAACAGCACTAAACAGCACTAAACAGCACTAAACAGCACTAAACAGCAGTAAACAGCACTAAACAGCAGTAAACAGCAGTAAACAGCGCTAAACAGCAGTAAACAGCACTAAACAGCACTAAACAGCAGTAAACAGCAGTAAACAGCAGTAAACAGCAGTAAACAGCAGTAAACAGCAGTAAACAGCAGTAAACAGCAGTAAACAGCAGTAAACAGCAGTAAACAGCAGTAAACAGCACTAAACAGCAGTAAACAGCGCTAAACAGCAGTAAACAGCAGTAAACAGCAGTAAACAGCGCTAAACAGCAGTAAACAGCACTAAACAGCAGTAAACAGCAGTAAACAGCAGTAAACAGCAGTAAACAGCAGTAAACAGCAGTAAACAGCAGTAAACAGCAGTAAACAGCAGTAAACAGCACTAAACAGCAGTAAACAGCAGTAAACAGCAGTAAACAGCAGGAAACAGCAGTAAACAGCAGTAAACAGCAGTAAACAGCAGTAAACAGCAGTAAACAGCAGTAAACAGCAGTAAACAGCAGTAAACAGCAGTAAACAGCAGTAAACAGCAGTAAACAGCAGTAAACAGCAGTAAACAGCAGTAAACAGCACTAAACAGCAGTAAACAGCACTAAACAGCACTAAACAGCAGTAAACAGCAGTAAACAGCAGTAAACAGCACTAAACAGCAGTAAACAGCAGTAAACAGCAGTAAACAGCAGTAAACAGCAGTAAACAGCAGTAAACAGCAGTAAACAGCAGTAAACAGCAGTAAACAGCAGTAAACAGCAGTAAACAGCAGTAAACAGCACTAAACAGCAGTAAACAGCACTAAACAGCACTAAACAGCAGTAAACAGCAGTAAACAGCAGTAAACAGCACTAAACAGCACTAAACAGCAGTAAACAGCAGTAAACAGCAGTAAACAGCAGTAAACAGCACTAAACAGCAGTAAACAGCAGTAAACAGCAGTAAACAGCAGGAAACAGCACTAAACAGCAGTAAACAGCAGTAAACAGCAGTAAACACCAGTAAACAGCAGTAAACAGCAGTAAACAGCACTAAACAGCAGTAAACAGCAGTAAACAGCACTAAACAGCAGTAAACAGCAGTAAACAGCACTAAACAGCACTAAACAGCAGTAAACAGCACTAAACAGCAGTAAACAGCAGTAAACAGCACTAAACAGCAGTAAACAGCAGTAAACAGCAGTAAAAAGCAGTAAACAGCACTAAACAGCACTAAACAGCACTAAACAGCAGTAAACAACAGTAAACAGCAGTAAACAGCAGTAAACAGCAGTAAACAGCAGTAAACAGCAGTAAACAGCAGTAAACAGCAGTAAACAGCAGTAAACAGCACTAAACAGCAGTAAACAGCAGTAAACAGCAGTAAACAGCAGTAAACAGCACTAAACAGCAGTAAACAGCAGTAAACAGCAGTAAACAGCAGTAAACAGCACTACACAGCAGTAAACAGCACTAAACAGCACTAAACAGCACTAAACAGCACTAAACAGCACTAAACAGCACTAAACAGCAGTAAACAGCAGTAAATAGCAGTAAACAGCAGTAAACAGCACTAAACAGCAGTAAACAGCAGTAAACAGCGGTAAACAGCAGTAAACAGCAGTAAACAGCAGTAAACAGCAGTAAACAGCACTAAACAGCAGTAAACAGCACTAAACAGCACTAAACAGCAGTAAACAGCAGTAAACAGCAGTAAACAGCACTAAACAGCACTAAACAGCAGTAAACAGCAGTAAACAGCAGTAAACAGCAGTAAACAGCAGTAAACAGCACTAAACAGCAGTAAACAGCAGTAAACAGCAGTAAACAGCACTAAACAGCAGTAAACAGCAGTAAACAGCAGTAAACAGCACTACACAGCAGTAAACAGCACTAAACAGCACTAAACAGCACTAAACAGCACTAAACAGCACTAAACAGCAGTAAACAGCAGTAAACAGCACTAAACAGCAGTAAACAGCAGTAAACAGCAGTAAACAGCACTAAACAGCACTAAACAGCACTAAACAGCACTAAACAGCAGTAAACAGCACTAAACAGCAGTAAACAGCAGTAAACAGCAGTAAACAGCGCTAAACAGCAGTAAACAGCAGTAAACAGCAGTAAACAGCAGTAAACAGCACTAAACAGCACTAAACAGCAGTAAACAGCAGTAAACAGCAGTAAACAGCAGTAAACAGCAGTAAACAGCAGTAAACAGCAGTAAACAGCAGTAAACAGCAGTAAACAGCACTAAACAGCACTAAACAGCACCAAACAGCACTAAACAGCAGTAAACAGCAGTAAACAGCAGTAAACAGCACTAAACAGCACTAAACAGCAGTAAACAGCAGTAAACAGCAGTAAACAGCACTAAACAGCAGTAAACAGCAGTAAACAGCAGTAAACAGCAGGAAACAGCACTAAACAGCAGTAAACAGCAGTAAACAGCAGTAAACACCAGTAAACAGCAGTAAACAGCAGTAAACAGCACTAAACAGCAGTAAACAGCAGTAAACAGCACTAAACAGCAGTAAACAGCAGTAAACAGCACTAAACAGCACTAAACAGCAGTAAACAGCACTAAACAGCAGTAAACAGCAGTAAACAGCACTAAACAGCAGTAAACAGCAGTAAACAGCAGTAAAAAGCAGTAAACAGCACTAAACAGCACTAAACAGCACTAAACAGCAGTAAACAACAGTAAACAGCACTAAACAGCAGTAAACAGCAGTAAACAGCAGTAAACAGCAGTAAACAGCAGTAAACAGCAGTAAACAGCAGTAAACAGCAGTAAACAGCAGTAAACAGCAGTAAACAGCACTAAACAGCACTAAACAGCAGTAAACAGCAGTAAACAGCAGTAAACAGCACTAAACAGCAGTAAACAGCACTAAACAGCACTAAACAGCAGTAAACAGCAGTAAACAGCAGTAAACAGCAGTAAACAGCACTAAACAGCAGTAAACAGCGCTAAACAGCAGTAAACAGCAGGAAACAGCACTAAACAGCAGTAAACAGCAGTAAACAGCACTAAACAGCAGTAAACAGCAGTAAACAGCAGTAAACAGCAGTAAACAGCAGTAAACAGCAGTAAACAGCAGTAAACAGCAGTAAACAGCAGTAAACAGCAGTAAACAGCAGTAAACAGCAGTAAACAGCACTAAACAGCAGTAAACAGCACTAAACAGCACTAAACAGCAGTAAACAGCAGTAAACAGCAGTAAACAGCAGTAAACAGCACTAAACAGCAGTAAACAGCGCTAAACAGCAGTAAACAGCAGTAAACAGCACTAAACAGCAGTAAACAGCAGTAAACAGCAGTAAAAAGCAGTAAACAGCACTAAACAGCACTAAACAGCACTAAACAGCAGTAAACAACAGTAAACAGCAGTAAACAGCAGTAAACAGCAGTAAACAGCAGTAAACAGCAGTAAACAGCAGTAAACAGCACTAAACAGCAGTAAACAGCAGTAAACAGCAGTAAACAGCAGTAAACAGCACTAAACAGCAGTAAACAGCAGTAAACAGCAGTAAACAGCAGTAAACAGCACTACACAGCACTAAACAGCAGTAAACAGCAGTAAACAGCAGTAAACAGCAGTAAACAGCAGTAAACAGCACTAAACAGCAGTAAACAGCAGTAAACAGCAGTAAACAGCAGTAAACAGCACTAAACAGCAGTAAACAGCAGTAAACAGCAGTAAACAGCACTACACAGCAGTAAACAGCACTAAACAGCACTAAACAGCACTAAACAGCACTAAACAGCACTAAACAGCACTAAACAGCAGTAAACAGCAGTAAACAGCACTAAACAGCAGTAAACAGCAGTAAACAGCAGTAAACAGCACTAAACAGCACTAAACAGCACTAAACAGCAGTAAACAGCACTAAACAGCAGTAAACAGCAGTAAACAGCAGTAAACAGCGCTAAACAGCAGTAAACAGCAGTAAACAGCAGTAAACAGCAGTAAACAGCACTAAACAGCACTAAACAGCAGTAAACAGCAGTAAACAGCAGTAAACAGCAGTAAACAGCAGTAAACAGCAGTAAACAGCAGTAAACAGCAGTAAACAGCAGTAAACAGCACTAAACAGCAGTAAACAGCAGTAAACAGCAGTAAACAGCAGTAAACAGCACTAAACAGCAGTAAACAGCAGTAAACAGCAGTAAACAGCACTACACAGCAGTAAACAGCACTAAACAGCACTAAACAGCACTAAACAGCACTAAACAGCACTAAACAGCACTAAACAGCAGTAAACAGCAGTAAACAGCACTAAACAGCAGTAAACAGCAGTAAACAGCAGTAAACAGCAGTAAACAGCAGTAAACAGCAGTAAACAGCACTAAACAGCAGTAAACAGCACTAAACAGCACTAAACAGCACTAAACAGCAGTAAACAGCAGTAAACAGCAGTAAACAGCAGTAAACAGCAGTAAACAGCAGTAAACAGCAGTAAAAAGCAGTAAACAGCACTAAACAGCACTAAACAGCACTAAACAGCAGTAAACAACAGTAAACAGCAGTAAACAGCAGTAAACAGCAGTAAACAGCAGTAAACAGCAGTAAACAGCAGTAAACAGCAGTAAACAGCAGTAAACAGCAGTAAACAGCAGTAAACAGCAGTAAACAGCACTAAACAGCACTAAACAGCAGTAAACAGCAGTAAACAGCAGTAAACAGCAGTAAACAGCAGTAAACAGCAGTAAACAGCAGTAAACAGCACTAAACAGCAGTAAACAGCACTAAACAGCACTAAACAGCAGTAAACAGCAGTAAACAGCACTAAACAGCAGTAAACAGCAGTAAACAGCACTAAACAGCACTAAACAGCACTAAACAGCACTAAACAGCACTAAACAGCACTAAACAGCACTAAACAGCAGTAAACAGCAGTAAACAGCAGTAAACAGCGCTAAACAGCAGTAAACAGCGCTAAACAGCAGTAAACAGCAGTAAACAGCAGTAAACAGCAGTAAACAGCACTAAACAGCACTAAACAGCAGTAAACAGCAGTAAACAGCAGTAAACAGCAGTAAACAGCAGTAAACAGCAGTAAACAGCACTAAACAGCAGTAAACAGCACTAAACAGCACTAAACAGCAGTAAACAGCAGTAAACAGCAGTAAACAGCACTAAACAGCACTAAACAGCAGTAAACAGCAGTAAACAGCAGTAAACAGCAGTAAACAGCACTAAACAGCAGTAAACAGCAGTAAACAGCAGTAAACAGCAGGAAACAGCACTAAACAGCAGTAAACAGCAGTAAACAGCAGTAAACACCAGTAAACAGCAGTAAACAGCAGTAAACAGCACTAAACAGCAGTAAACAGCAGTAAACAGCACTAAACAGCAGTAAACAGCAGTAAACAGCACTAAACAGCACTAAACAGCAGTAAACAGCACTAAACAGCAGTAAACAGCAGTAAACAGCACTAAACAGCAGTAAACAGCAGTAAACAGCAGTAAAAAGCAGTAAACAGCACTAAACAGCACTAAACAGCACTAAACAGCAGTAAACAACAGTAAACAGCAGTAAACAGCAGTAAACAGCAGTAAACAGCAGTAAACAGCAGTAAACAGCAGTAAACAGCAGTAAACAGCAGTAAACAGCACTAAACAGCAGTAAACAGCAGTAAACAGCAGTAAACAGCAGTAAACAGCACTAAACAGCAGTAAACAGCAGTAAACAGCAGTAAACAGCAGTAAACAGCACTACACAGCAGTAAACAGCACTAAACAGCACTAAACAGCACTAAACAGCAGTAAACAGCAGTAAACAGCAGTAAACAGCAGTAAACAGCACTACACAGCACTAAACAGCACTAAACAGCACTAAACAGCACTAAACAGCACTAAACAGCACTAAACAGCAGTAAACAGCAGTAAATAGCAGTAAACAGCAGTAAACAGCAGTAAACAGCAGTAAATAGCAGTAAACAGCAGTAAACAGCACTAAACAGCAGTAAACAGCAGTAAACAGCGGTAAACAGCAGTAAACAGCAGTAAACAGCAGTAAACAGCAGTAAACAGCACTAAACAGCAGTAAACAGCACTAAACAGCACTAAACAGCAGTAAACAGCAGTAAACAGCAGTAAACAGCACTAAACAGCACTAAACAGCAGTAAACAGCAGTAAACAGCAGTAAACAGCAGTAAACAGCAGTAAACAGCACTAAACAGCAGTAAACAGCAGTAAACAGCAGTAAACAGCAGTAAACAGCACTAAACAGCAGTAAACAGCAGTAAACAGCAGTAAACAGCACTACACAGCAGTAAACAGCACTAAACAGCACTAAACAGCACTAAACAGCACTAAACAGCACTAAACAGCACTAAACAGCAGTAAACAGCAGTAAACAGCACTAAACAGCAGTAAACAGCAGTAAACAGCAGTAAACAGCACTAAACAGCACTAAACAGCACTAAACAGCACTAAACAGCAGTAAACAGCACTAAACAGCAGTAAACAGCAGTAAACAGCAGTAAACAGCGCTAAACAGCAGTAAACAGCAGTAAACAGCAGTAAACAGCAGTAAACAGCACTAAACAGCACTAAACAGCAGTAAACAGCAGTAAACAGCAGTAAACAGCAGTAAACAGCAGTAAACAGCAGTAAACAGCAGTAAACAGCAGTAAACAGCAGTAAACAGCAGTAAACAGCACTAAACAGCACTAAACAGCACTAAACAGCACTAAACAGCAGTAAACAGCAGTAAACAGCAGTAAACAGCACTAAACAGCACTAAACAGCAGTAAACAGCAGTAAACAGCAGTAAACAGCACTAAACAGCAGTAAACAGCAGTAAACAGCAGTAAACAGCAGGAAACAGCACTAAACAGCAGTAAACAGCAGTAAACAGCAGTAAACACCAGTAAACAGCAGTAAACAGCAGTAAACAGCACTAAACAGCAGTAAACAGCAGTAAACAGCACTAAACAGCAGTAAACAGCAGTAAACAGCACTAAACAGCACTAAACAGCAGTAAACAGCACTAAACAGCAGTAAACAGCAGTAAACAGCACTAAACAGCAGTAAACAGCAGTAAACAGCAGTAAAAAGCAGTAAACAGCACTAAACAGCACTAAACAGCACTAAACAGCAGTAAACAACAGTAAACAGCAGTAAACAGCAGTAAACAGCAGTAAACAGCAGTAAACAGCAGTAAACAGCAGTAAACAGCAGTAAACAGCAGTAAACAGCAGTAAACAGCAGTAAACAGCAGTAAACAGCAGTAAACAGCAGTAAACAGCACTAAACAGCACTAAACAGCAGTAAACAGCAGTAAACAGCAGTAAACAGCAGTAAACAGCAGTAAACAGCAGTAAACAGCAGTAAACAGCAGTAAACAGCAGTAAACAGCACTAAACAGCAGTAAACAGCACTAAACAGCACTAAACAGCAGTAAACAGCAGTAAACAGCAGTAAACAGCACTAAACAGCACTAAACAGCAGTAAACAGCAGTAAACAGCAGTAAACAGCAGTAAACAGCACTAAACAGCAGTAAACAGCGCTAAACAGCAGTAAACAGCAGGAAACAGCACTAAACAGCAGTAAACAGCAGTAAACAGCACTAAACAGCACTAAACAGCACTAAACAGCAGTAAACAGCAGTAAACAGCAGTTAACAGCAGTAAACAGCAGTAAACAGCAGTAAACAGCACTAAACAGCAGTAAACAGCAGTAATCAGCAGTAAACAGCACTAAACAGCAGTAAACAGCACTAAACAGCAGTAAACAGCACTAAACAGCACTAAACAGCAGTAAACAGCAGTAAACAGCAGTAAACAGCAGTAAACAGCACTAAACAGCAGTAAACAGCAGTAAACAGCAGTAAACAGCAGGAAACAGCACTAAACAGCAGTAAACAGCAGTAAACAGCAGTAAACACCAGTAAACAGCAGTAAACAGCAGTAAACAGCACTAAACAGCAGTAAACAGCAGTAAACAGCACTAAACAGCAGTAAACAGCAGTAAACAGCACTAAACAGCACTAAACAGCAGTAAACAGCACTAAACAGCAGTAAACAGCAGTAAACAGCACTAAACAGCAGTAAACAGCAGTAAACAGCAGTAAAAAGCAGTAAACAGCACTAAACAGCACTAAACAGCACTAAACAGCAGTAAACAACAGTAAACAGCAGTAAACAGCAGTAAACAGCAGTAAACAGCAGTAAACAGCAGTAAACAGCAGTAAACAGCAGTAAACAGCAGTAAACAGCACTAAACAGCAGTAAACAGCAGTAAACAGCAGTAAACAGCAGTAAACAGCACTAAACAGCAGTAAACAGCAGTAAACAGCAGTAAACAGCACTACACAGCAGTAAACAGCACTAAACAGCACTAAACAGCACTAAACAGCACTAAACAGCACTAAACAGCAGTAAACAGCAGTAAACAGCAGTAAACAGCAGTAAACAGCAGTAAACAGCACTAAACAGCAGTAAACAGCAGTAAACAGCAGTAAACAGCAGTAAACAGCAGTAAACAGCAGTAAACAGCAGTAAACAGCACTAAACAGCAGTAAACAGCACTAAACAGCACTAAACAGCAGTAAACAGCAGTAAACAGCAGTAAACAGCACTAAACAGCACTAAACAGCAGTAAACAGCAGTAAACAGCAGTAAACAGCAGTAAACAGCAGTAAACAGCAGTAAACAGCAGTAAACAGCAGTAAACAGCACTAAACAGCAGTAAACAGCAGTAAACAGCAGTAAACAGCAGTAAACAGCACTAAACAGCAGTAAACAGCAGTAAACAGCAGTAAACAGCACTACACAGCAGTAAACAGCACTAAACAGCACTAAACAGCACTAAACAGCACTAAACAGCACTAAACAGCACTAAACAGCAGTAAACAGCAGTAAACAGCAGTAAACAGCACTAAACAGCAGTAAACAGCAGTAAACAGCAGTAAACAGCACTAAACAGCACTAAACAGCACTAAACAGCACTAAACAGCAGTAAACAGCACTAAACAGCAGTAAACAGCAGTAAACAGCAGTAAACAGCGCTAAACAGCAGTAAACAGCAGTAAACAGCAGTAAACAGCAGTAAACAGCAGTAAACAGCACTAAACAGCACTAAACAGCAGTAAACAGCAGTAAACAGCAGTAAACAGCAGTAAACAGCAGTAAACAGCAGTAAACAGCAGTAAACAGCAGTAAACAGCAGTAAACAGCAGTAAACAGCACTAAACAGCACTAAACAGCACTAAACAGCACTAAACAGCAGTAAACAGCAGTAAACAGCACTAAACAGCACTAAACAGCAGTAAACAGCAGTAAACAGCAGTAAACAGCACTAAACAGCAGTAAACAGCAGTAAACAGCAGTAAACAGCAGGAAACAGCACTAAACAGCAGTAAACAGCAGTAAACAGCAGTAAACACCAGTAAACAGCAGTAAACAGCAGTAAACAGCACTAAACAGCAGTAAACAGCAGTAAACAGCACTAAACAGCAGTAAACAGCAGTAAACAGCACTAAACAGCACTAAACAGCAGTAAACAGCACTAAACAGCAGTAAACAGCAGTAAACAGCACTAAACAGCAGTAAACAGCAGTAAACAGCAGTAAAAAGCAGTAAACAGCACTAAACAGCACTAAACAGCACTAAACAGCAGTAAACAACAGTAAACAGCAGTAAACAGCAGTAAACAGCAGTAAACAGCAGTAAACAGCAGTAAACAGCAGTAAACAGCAGTAAACAGCAGTAAACAGCAGTAAACAGCAGTAAACAGCACTAAACAGCAGTAAACAGCGCTAAACAGCAGTAAACAGCAGTAAACAGCAGTAAACAGCAGTAAACAGCAGTAAACAGCAGTAAACAGCAGTAAACAGCACTAAACAGCAGTAAACAGCAGGAAACAGCAGGAAACAGCATGAAACAGCAGGAAACAGCAGTAAACAGCAGTAAACAGCAGTAAACAGCAGTAAACAGCAGTAAACACCAGTAAACAGCAGTAAACAGCAGTAAACAGCAGTAAACAGCAGTAAACAGCAGTAAACAGCACTAAACAGCACTAAACAGCACTAAACAGCACTAAACAGCAGTAAACAGCACTAAACAGCACTAAACAGCAGTAAACATGTTACGTGCCTGATTGGCCACGAACAATTGTCCTCACGAGGGTGAGGTTGCCAGCTTCTCAGTGGAGAAGGGTGTGGTAGAAAAACTATGTTTGGGCGCCACGCAATTAAAATTACTACCTGCACCCACCAAACTGCGATGGTGGTGCGGACAAAATGTTCGAAACGCAACACGACACGGGAAAAGGGGCGGTAAATACAAAAATACAAAGAGGTAGAAGTTAAATGAATTTAATTTGATGTAAGCAAAATAATAAATAAATAAGTACAAAATAAAATAAATTAGTAATAACGTAAGAAAACAAAATAATGAAATATGAATTAGCAAAATTAAATTAAGATTATCAAAATAACAAAAACAAAATACGGGGATACGGGGTGTTCAGAGAAAAACACAAACAACACAGCTGAACAGAAATGTCAGCACAATGTTAAATCAAATAAAAAATGACCAGATAGACGGCGCTAGTGTATGGTCGCCCGACTACGCGTGCGTCTAATCCACACAGGTAGAACAATACGTGAGGGGGGGAGACGGGGTCCTCGGTTGATCAACTTCGGCTCACAAAAGGTGGGAATAGACACGTTGCTTAGCGGGTGAACACGAAAACACAATGCGCGACAAAAACAAATAAAGTAAAAGAGTACACCCGTGTCCGCGAAATACAGAAAAAAATATAAAGATTACAATATACGTGCGCCTGGCGCTTAGTTGGTAACAAAATAATAATATTTTAGAACACAAAGATTATATACATAAGTATATTAAATATGAAGGGGGGGAAAAGAAAGTTAATACAAAAAAAATGGTCCCACGTTCACGTGGACGAAAATAAGCAAAACAAAGAAGGGGAAGAAAAGAAACAAAACTCGATAGGGGTGCTGGTGCACTTATCTGCGTGACCACGTGTTTCCCGAAAACTGGTGAAAACTGGTCTAAGCGGGTCCTTAGCGTCGGATGGCCTCGAGAATGGATGCGGGCTCAACAGCGATGCACGGGGTCTCGCCGCGACGTCTCCTCCGGTATTCCGGTTGTGGACATGGACCACGCAGAACAGGTAGTTGGAAGAAAATTGTACGGACAAAATGGAAATATCTCGTGTCGTCTTTTCTTTCGATAAATCCCTGCACGCAGGTATACCGTGCAAGCGCGAACTTTCGCGAACTCTCCACAGCAATCACTTGATGGTCGAAAATCCCTTACAATAGGGGTGATTTTTGTCTTCAACGACCAAAAATTCACTTAGCACGAACCAAAACGTGACATTCAAAAGAAAATACTGTACGATGGCTTTCAAGATGCGTACTTGTGCCCAGTCAAAACGAAACTCATTACTTAAATTAAGTAAAGAAGAAGGAAAACTTCCGATAAGTCGGAAAAACAAAGAAAGTAGATCATACGATTGCGCCAAGAAGACAAGTGACGCCAAGGTCGACATTAAGAAACATTTACACAAGACAACAAGGGAATAATCTGAAATACAGGCGGGTAAACTATTACTATGAATTTAGTTACGCATTTATTTATGAAACCCAACTCCCATGAATTTATGAATATAATTAAAAACAGCTAAAATTTAATATGAACGAAATTCTACATACGCTACGCCAATGGGTAGGTGTGAACGGGTCTGAGATAGTAAGTGAAACAATAGCTTTATTATCGGCGTCAAACGTCAAACTTGTTATTGTAACTAATTATAACCTAAATTATCTTATTGAAATCTAGCACGTGGGTTATTGAGGCAAGTAAAAGTTGAATCTAGTAAGTAAACTATTTTAAATCTATTTATATCTACTATTTAAACTATAATATGACTCTGAAGGAGTAACTAACAACAAACATATATTTCAGATTAAACTAAAAGAAACGAAAATAACAGGTAATGAAAATAGACAAGGCGAAAATGACACATACGAACAATAACAAGGACACAAGACGTCAAATGGAATGCAAAACACAATAGTGACAAAATAGACAAAATAATCGTAACAAACAGCAGTAAACAGCAGTAAACAGCAGTAAACAGCAGTAAACAGCAGTAAACAGCAGTAAACAGCAGTAAACAGCAGTAAACAGCAGTAAACAGCAGTAAACAGCGCTAAACAGCAGTAAACAGCAGTAAACAGCAGTAAACAGCAGTAAACAGCAGTAAACAGCAGTAAACAGCAGTAAACAGCACTAAACAGCAGTAAACAGCACTATACAGCAGTAAACAGCACTAAACAGCACTAAACAGCACTAAACAGCAGTAAACAGCACTAAACAGCACTAAACAGCAGTAAACAGCAGTAAACAGCAGTAAACAGCAGTAAACAGCAGTAAACAGCAGTAAACAGCAGTAAACAGCACTAAACAGCACTAAACAGCAGTAAACAGCACTAAACAGCAGTAAACAGCAGTAAACAGCACTAAACAGCAGTAAACAGCAGTAAACAGCAGTAAACAGCAGTAAACAGCAGTAAACAGCACTAAACAGCACTAAACAGCAGTAAACAGCAGTAAACAGCAGTAAACAGCAGTAAACAGCAGTAAACAGCAGTAAACAGCAGTAAACAGCAGTAAACAGCAGTAAACAGCACTAAACAGCAGTAAACAGCAGTAAACAGCAGTAAACAGCAGTAAACAGCAGTAAACAGCAGTAAACAGCAGTAAACAGCAGTAAACAGCAGTAAACAGCACTACACAGCAGTAAACAGCACTAAACAGCACTAAACAGCACTAAACAGCACTAAACAGCACTAAACAGCAGTAAACAGCAGTAAACAGCACTAAACAGCAGTAAACAGCAGTAAACAGCAGTAAACAGCAGTAAACAGCAGTAAACAGCAGTAAACAGCAGTAAACAGCACTAAACAGCAGTAAACAGCAGTAAACAGCACTAAACAGCAGTAAACAGCAGTAAACAGCAGTAAACAGCACTAAACAGCACTAAACAGCAGTAAACAGCAGTAAACAGCAGTAAACAGCAGTAAACAGCAGTAAACAGCAGTAAACAGCAGTAAACAGCAGTAAACAGCACTAAACAGCAGTAAACAGCAGTAAACAGCAGTAAACAGCAGTAAACAGCAGTAAACAGCAGTAAACAGCAGTAAACAGCAGTAAACAGCACTACACAGCAGTAAACAGCACTAAACAGCACTAAACAGCACTAAACAGCACTAAACAGCAGTAAACAGCAGTAAACAGCACTAAACAGCAGTAAACAGCAGTAAACAGCAGTAAACAGCACTAAACAGCACTAAACAGCACTAAACAGCACTAAACAGCACTAAACAGCACTAAACAGCAGTAAACAGCACTAAACAGCAGTAAACAGCAGTAAACAGCACTAAACAGCACTAAACAGCAGTAAACAGCAGTAAACAGCACTAAACAGCAGTAAACAGCAGTAAACAGCAGTAAACAGCAGTAAACAGCAGTAAACAGCAGTAAACAGCAGTAAACAGCAGTAAACAGCACTAAACAGCAGTAAACAGCACTAAACAGCAGTAAACAGCAGTAAACAGCAGTAAACAGCACTAAACAGCACTAAACAGCAGTAAACAGCAGTAAACAGCAGTAAACAGCAGTAAACAGCACTAAACAGCAGTAAACAGCAGTAAACAGCAGTAAACAGCAGTAAACAGCAGGAAACAGCACTAAACAGCAGTAAACAGCAGTAAACAGCAGTAAACACCAGTAAACAGCAGTAAACAGCAGTAAACAGCACTAAACAGCAGTAAACAGCAGTAAACAGCACTAAACAGCAGTAAACAGCAGTAAACAGCACTAAACAGCACTAAACAGCAGTAAACAGCACTAAACAGCAGTAAACAGCAGTAAACAGCACTAAACAGCAGTAAACAGCAGTAAACAGCAGTAAAAAGCAGTAAACAGCACTAAACAGCACTAAACAGCACTAAACAGCAGTAAACAACAGTAAACAGCAGTAAACAGCAGTAAACAGCAGTAAACAGCAGTAAACAGCAGTAAACAGCACTAAACAGCAGTAAACAGCAGTAAACAGCAGTAAACAGCAGTAAACAGCAGTAAACAGCAGTAAACAGCACTAAACAGCAGTAAACAGCAGTAAACAGCAGTAAACAGCAGTAAACAGCACTAAACAGCAGTAAACAGCAGTAAACAGCAGTAAACAGCAGTAAACAGCAGTAAACAGCAGTAAACAGCAGTAAACAGCAGTAAACAGCAGTAAACAGCAGTAAACAGCACTAAACAGCAGTAAACAGCAGTAAACAGCAGGAAACAGCAGGAAACAGCAGTAAACAGCAGTAAACAGCAGTAAACAGCAGTAAACAGCAGTAAACACCAGTAAACAGCAGTAAACAGCAGTAAACAGCAGTAAACAGCAGTAAACAGCACTAAACAGCACTAAACAGCACTAAACAGCAGTAAACAGCAGTAAACAGCACTAAACAGCAGTAAACATGTTACGTGCCTGATTGGCCACGAACAATTGTCCTCACGAGGGTGAGGTTGCCAGCTTCTCAGTGGAGAAGGGTGTGGTAGAAAAACTATGTTTGGGCGCCACGCAATTAAAATTACTACCTGCACCCACCAAACTGCGATGGTGGTGCGGACAAAATGTTCGAAACGCAACACGACACGGGAAAAGGGGCGGTAAATACAAAAATACAAAGAGGTAGAAGTTAAATGAATTTAATTTGATGTAAGCAAAATAATAAATAAATAAGTACAAAATAAAATAAATTAGTAATAACGTAAGAAAACAAAATAATGAAATATGAATTAGCAAAATTAAATTAAGATTATCAAAATAACAAAAACAAAATACGGGGATACGGGGTGTTCAGAGAAAAACACAAACAACACAGCTGAACAGAAATGTCAGCACAATGTTAAATCAAATAAAAAATGACCAGATAGACGGCGCTAGTGTATGGTCGCCCGACTACGCGTGCGTCTAATCCACACAGGTAGAACAATACGTGAGGGGGGGAGACGGGGTCCTCGGTTGATCAACTTCGGCTCACAAAAGGTGGGAATAGACACGTTGCTTAGCGGGTGAACACGAAAACACAATGCGCGACAAAAACAAATAAAGTAAAAGAGTACACCCGTGTCCGCGAAATACAGAAAAAAATATAAAGATTACAATATACGTGCGCCTGGCGCTTAGTTGGTAACAAAATAATAATATTTTAGAACACAAAGATTATATACATAAGTATATTAAATATGAAGGGGGGGAAAAGAAAGTTAATACAAAAAAAATGGTCCCACGTTCACGTGGACGAAAATAAGCAAAACAAAGAAGGGGAAGAAAAGAAACAAAACTCGATAGGGGTGCTGGTGCACTTATCTGCGTGACCACGTGTTTCCCGAAAACTGGTCTAAGCGGGTCCTTAGCGTCGGATGGCCTCGAGAATGGATGCGGGCTCAACAGCGATGCACGGGGTCTCGCCGCGACGTCTCCTCCGGTATTCCGGTTGTGGACATGGACCACGCAGAACAGGTAGTTGGAAGAAAATTGTACGGACAAAATGGAAATATCTCGTGTCGTCTTTTCTTTCGATAAATCCCTGCACGCAGGTATACCGTGCAAGCGCGAACTTTCGCGAACTCTCCACAGCAATCACTTGATGGTCGAAAATCCCTTACAATAGGGGTGATTTTTGTCTTCAACGACCAAAAATTCACTTAGCACGAACCAAAACGTGACATTCAAAAGAAAATACTGTACGATGGCTTTCAAGATGCGTACTTGTGCCCAGTCAAAACGAAACTCATTACTTAAATTAAGTAAAGAAGAAGGAAAACTTCCGATAAGTCGGAAAAACAAAGAAAGTAGATCATACGATTGCGCCAAGAAGACAAGTGACGCCAAGGTCGACATTAAGAAACATTTACACAAGACAACAAGGGAATAATCTGAAATACAGGCGGGTAAACTATTACTATGAATTTAGTTACGCATTTATTTATGAAACCCAACTCCCATGAATTTATGAATATAATTAAAAACAGCTAAAATTTAATATGAACGAAATTCTACATACGCTACGCCAATGGGTAGGTGTGAACGGGTCTGAGATAGTAAGTGAAACAATAGCTTTATTATCGGCGTCAAACGTCAAACTTGTTATTGTAACTAATTATAACCTAAATTATCTTATTGAAATCTAGCACGTGGGTTATTGAGGCAAGTAAAAGTTGAATCTAGTAAGTAAACTATTTTAAATCTATTTATATCTACTATTTAAACTATAATATGACTCTGAAGGAGTAACTAACAACAAACATATATTTCAGATTAAACTAACAGAAACGAAAATAACAGGTAATGAAAATAGACAAGGCGAAAATGACACATACGAACAATAACAAGGACACAAGACGTCAAATGGAATGCAAAACACAATAGTGACAAAATAGACAAAATAATCGTAACAAACAGCAGTAAACAGCAGTAAACAGCAGTAAACAGCAGTAAACAGCAGTAAACAGCAGTAAACAGCAGTAAACAGCAGTAAACAGCAGTAAACAGCACTAAACAGCAGTAAACAGCAGTAAACAGCAGTAAACAGCAGTAAACAGCGCTAAACAGCAGTAAACAGCAGTAAACAGCAGTAAACAGCAGTAAACAGCAGTAAACAGCAGTAAACAGCACTAAACAGCAGTAAACAGCAGTAAACAGCACTAAACAGCAGTAAACAGCAGTAAACAGCAGTAAACAGCACTAAACAGCAGTAAACACCACTAAACAGCACTAAACAGCAGTAAACATCAGTAAACAGCAGTAAACAGCAGTAAACAGCACTAAACAGCAGTAAACAGCAGTAAACATCAGTAAACAGCACTAAACAGCAGTAAACAGCACTAAACAGCACTAAACAGCAGTAAACAGCAGTAAACAGCAGTAAACAGCACTAAACAGCAGTAAACAGCAGTAAACAGCAGTAAACAGCACTAAACAGCAGTAAACAGCACTAAACAGCATTAAACACCAGTAAACACCAGTAAACAGCAGTAAACAGCAGTAAACAGCAGTAAACAGCGCTAAACAGCAGTAAACAGCAGTAAACAGCAGTAAACAGCAGTAAACAGCACTAAACAGCAGTAAACAGCAGTAAACAGCAGTAAACAGCAGTAAACAGCACTAAACAGCAGTAAACAGCAGTAAACAGCAGTAAACAGCAGTAAACAGCAGTAAACAGCAGTAAACAGCACTAAACAGCAGTAAACAGCACTAAACAGCAGTAAACACCAGTAAACACCAGTAAACAGCAGTAAACAGCACTAAACAGCAGTAAACAGCACTAAACAGCAGTAAACACCAGTAAACACCAGTAAACAGCAGTAAACAGCAGTAAACAGCAGTAAACAGCAGTAAACAGCGCTAAACAGCAGTAAACAGCAGTAAACAGCAGTAAACAGCAGTAAACAGCAGTAAACAGCAGTAAACAGCAGTAAACAGCAGTAAACAGCACTAAACAGCAGTAAACAGCAGTAAACAGCAGTAAACAGCAGTAAACAGCAGTAAACAGCAGTAAACAGCACTAAACAACAGTAAACAGCAGTAAACAGCACTAAACAGCAGTAAACAGCAGTAAACAGCAGTAAACAGCAGTAAACAGCAGTAAACAGCAGTAAACAGCAGTAAACAGCAGTAAACAGCAGTAAACAGCAGTAAACAGCAGTAAACAGCAGTAAACAGCAGTCTCGTTTATTTGTGGCAATAAGTCATTAAAAATGTCTCACCACGAGGGAAAAAACGATGAAATTCATTTTACAAACAAAGGTTTGAATGTACGTACGGAAACGAAAGTATGAAATGTTTGTGTGTTTTAACACTATTTGTAATAGGAAAACCGAGGAGAAGAACCTCTAGGTTCCAGCGTAACGCCCAACAGTATAATTAGTTTACATTTACAGGATAACATAAGGTAAATATAATGTTATTTCTATTAAAAAAAAACTTTTATCACGTTATTTCACAGAGTGGACATGACGCTTGATCGTGCGATTAGAATGATGAATTATAAGAGCAACATTGCAGTGGCTGTCTCCGCAGCAGGTAGCACAGCAGCTCTGTTGCATCCTAACGGCAGAGTTTACCAGTATGGATCTCGTGTGGAGATATTGGCATACGACAAACATACTAACGGAAATAACAAGTAAGTACCCTTTATCATTTGATCTTCTAAACGTGAATATAGCAGGATTCTTTTAACGTATGTAAATTTTCTACCGAATAATTTATTTTTTTCTTGCACAGGTATGCGAAAATGTGGTACAAAGGTGTATCGTTTACCAGTGATGAATGCGCATTAGTTTATTTAGTCGACTCTGCTGGAACTCGTACCACAACTGATCACTTTTCCGATCTGAGTTAAGATTTTTCACACCAAATATTTTATAAGTATGTGGAACAATAAAAAAAAAACTACGTGAATTATCTGCATGAATTGTTTATTAGTGTAGAATGGTGTTTATGAATTAAATTATACGGTGTTGTTCTGTTGTTTGTAGTGAGTCCTTGCACGGGCCGTCTCATGTTCAAGAAGCAATGGGCGTGTTAGAAAAGTCAAATTATTGGATTAGTAGCGAGGGCACTGATAATTGGGTAATAAATAATATTCGTATCTCCCAGACTATGGATGGAGTAGTTCGGTAAGAAATAAAAGTTAAAATTGTAACATTTCTCATAAGTTAAACGCGCATCTACATTATAAACATGATATTGATTCTGTTATTTTATTTTCTGTTGGCAGCATTGGACGCAATTATGGCCAATATAGCTTACGAACATCACCAAGTAATGGTTCGGCTGCTATCAGTACACCATTCTTACACTGCACAGGATCGTTAGGTGTACCTGGCCATTTGTTCGTCCGGCGAGGCGAACGACGTATGCACTATAACGGGACCAGTTTTATCGTTCGTAATGCAGGACACTCGGCCGGATTCGACGATAATCAACTAAGAATTTATTGAATCTGAATTGGCTTCAGCAGCCCTTGATTCGACATGTCTAATTCGGTCTCCTTCAAGCCGAGTCTCACGCTGCTGAGATGTCTCAGTGTTTCTCAGCAATCTGATTTTTTTATTATTTTGAATTGACTTTTCCAAGACACTGTATTTTTTTGGTAGCATTTTTTTAAAATCTAAATTAAAATTTAAAAAAACATCACTGTATCGCTATCAGTTTTTAATTTAAAAATACCCATTTCTCCATTGGTCTTACATAGTTTTTTAAAATAAACAATATAGAAAAATGATTTTTCATTTCTTGCATATGCACACAATTGAGTAGAAAATTAAGCAAAATTAAAACTGACTGAATTCCAACCTTTGTTCTGGCAGCATACAGCCACTCTGATTTTCGATACTTTGAAAATGGTCTCGATCATGCTTTTATTACTCTCCAGTCTAACCAATCAAGTCCACAGGCAATCTTTGGCATTGCTAACTTCGCTATGCCAAGTTCCTCGGTCTTTTGCCTCAACTCATGAAGAGTGGTCCATAGGTTCTCATATGTTGGCTTCTAAGTACTTGTCCTTCGTCACCAGGTAAAATAATTGCTGCCTTCTACTTCGTAGCGTCAAAACCTTGTTCGTCTTCGGAGCCTGCTTTTGCAGTTTATCTATCTTTCCGAACTTCTTAAATACTGCAGCTATTCCTTTACTCATGTTCAGACCTGCGGACACGCAATGAACCAAGCCATGGTTTCTGGATACTTTAAATAGGTCACTTAACTTTTTCGTTCTAATCTCATAACGGAACTTTTTCCCATTGTAGACTTCAGTCATAAAATTCTGGTATTCTTGACCAGTGAATGGCCGAATCACTTGAATTCTTGGTTCGACTTCTTCATGCGTGCCGTTGTATGGGGCTAGGCGGTTTTTATGGATGATTTTAAGCTGACCCCCATGGTGGCTTTCGAATCTTATCGACTACGTCGTTGATTCGGGTGACCAATTGCGTCTAATCGAATTGTACAGCCACACCTTATCTCCTTTGTGAAAACCGCCTGCTTCCACTTTGATGTCATAGCAGTCTTTCATCCGTTCGCTGGCTTCGCTAATTTGACACCGTACTAATTCATTTACAAAGTCCATTCTCTGCTGCAAGTATTCTACGTGGTCCTCTCCAGCTTCCGTCTCTGAGGTCTGGTGCCATACAATAAGTCTGTAGGAAGTCTAAGTTCTCGCCCGAAGACAATCTTTGCAGGTAACACTGCGGTGGTTTCATGGATTGACGAACGGTAGGCAAACAGGAACAAGTCCAGATGTGCGTCCCAGTCGCGCAGATTTTCTGATAGTTCTCTTGATGCCAAGATGCCCACCAGAAATGCCATCATGAGCTTCACGTATGTTTCAGCTCTCTTCGATCTTGGTAAGACAACTTGTTTCGTGACGTTGATACCTTCAAGATTTTTGAAAGTCCTTTTTAGCAGACCAATAACTATTAATAGAGGGACTTATATTGGAGATTTCTTCCCAAGATAGTCTTCGGTTGGGGTACAGTCGATATTTCTGGGTCCTTCTCTTGTGCTATTCGCAGTTCTTCACTGCCCCATACGTCAGCTAGTATTGTGGTCCTTGCTACCAGTAAAGTCTCGCCTTTTCCCTCGATGCACTGGCAATGGTTACAATCTTCAAGACAGGGCCGTCTAGACAGAGCATCAGCATTACAATGAAAGATCTCTCGGCGGTGCTCTGTGGTAAAATGGTATTCTCGAAGACGTTCAATCTAGCGTGCCATTTGTCCCTCAGGGTTCCGGAACAGACTTGTAAGACATATTAGATGTGACAACGTATATGATAGATATGCAAATTGTTGTGAAGTCGTAAAAGTGGACAAGTTATGCAACTTATTTTTCGCTCGTGTAAACAACAAGTGTAGTATTATTATACGTACGTGTATATACCTGTATTACATTTGACTGCCGACATAATCTACTTGTAATTACTGTATATAAAAATTAATAAAATAATGCGACAGAGCATATAAGCAAATATACACAGTAAAGGGAGCTATTACCAGGGCTGTATTGGAGAGTATACAGCGTATACCCTGTGCTAAGTTTTAAAGGATGGTTTTTGTTTTAAGATTTATCTTCTATCTATCTTTTTGGATGTCTGGAGCATGATACATAATACCTGTAGCTTAATGTGTAATGTCTTACTGTGATAAACCTCTGGCTTAATCTGCAGTGTCTGCCGCTTTGGATTTGAAGTTGGTGGCGTAATACTATACCTGCGACTGGATATTTGACAACAGCATTTGTAGTTGCATTACCTGGAGGCACTTGTCACCTGTACACAATATACAAGTGAAACCAAAGAAGGAAACTTAAATTATTTCGAGTTGAAAATGTATCAGTATGAATTAACATAGTTACATTTCAAGGAACACATTAGGTGTTCATAAGAATTATCCGAACGTATTTATCATAGAAGAATTTAATTTAATTTAAAACTTATGTTTTTACATGACAAGAAAGAAAATGAATTAAAAATTGAATTAATAAAAAACAAAACATAGCATCATTTATATTAATAAAATTAACATAACAGCTGTGAAATAATTATTATTTTTATGATTTGAATTTAGTAGAAAAATTAGCAAATGCAAGTTTGAATAGCCTCGGTAGCAATAATAAAATAAATTACGTACTCGAATAAAAGTACCGACAATAAGAGAATAACTCATAATTATCACTTGTAGGTAGAAATAAATATATTTCCCCTGTTTACAAAAGTATGATTTGTACAATGACAGAATGAGTCTGTTATTCATTTAATACTAAAAAAGGTTTGTAATCCGGTTACGGTTGGAATAAAGACAAAGTTGTTCTAGATGTTCAGAACAGTATATTATAGCAATAACATGCTGACGTTTCGGCCATATGGATTGTGGCCACTCTCAAAGCGTAATACAGAAATTTTTAAAACAACATCTAAACCTAAGTACTAACACAGAAAGGAAGTCAAAAAACAAAACAAATGAAAAACATCTTCTATTCATTTAATGTTTAGGACGACAAAGCATCATAGTACTCGTCATCACTGTCGTCCGTGTCAGAAATTAACAGAATCGGTGCTTCGACCAAATCACTAAATGGATTCTTATCAACCGCTTTGCTACGAATCATGGATGGAGCTGGTGCTGAGTCAGCTTTTGCGGATGAACTAGTAGATGGGGTTGCAGTGGGACGAGACATCGTGAATGAACTATTCGAACTACCGAATGGTGTGTCGTTGCATTGTGATCTTGACAACGAACGTTTCAAAGTACCTTTCGCAACAAAAAATCTCTGTGTTGTAGCCGAAGTTTTTTCTTGTGATTTTGAAGATGTTTGCTACTTCGTACCTGTGTGTCTTCGCCAATCATTTCGTGCACTACTATTCAAATCTTTGTACTTCTTATATAAGTCTTCTACTTCGATGTAAATCAATTCCCACAAACCTTGTAAATATTCATTATTTACATAGAGGTCCTTTTGTTCGTCGGCCTTGTTTATAGAATTATCCATGAAATCAAACTTCTTCACGATCAAAAGTTGTGTTTGTCCTACCTGTAACACAATTAATTTAATATAACAATACGACAATATTAATTATCAGCTTGATTTCTCATCGGTTAGCAAATAGAGAAGGTTAGAGATTAGAATGGTTGTATGAAAACATGAAATATGTGAAATACTAAGATAACAGTTCACATTGAGAGAATCGGAAATAATGTGCATTCACTCATTTACAAGAGATCAGTCTGATCAGATTTTGAAATTATGAATATGAATCATTACCCAGAAGAGAATGAATTGCGCACTTCCCATGTTCTGGGGTGGCACGATGTTTAGAAATGTCCTCCCACGCCCTATGTAATTCACACATTCTTGTCTTTGTCTCCTTTAGTATATCTCTGTAGTAGGTCGTATTGGCCATGGTCTAAATAAAAATATCTGAAAATATATAATACTGTATTAATCACCAATGCACATGTGTTGACATTGTTTGGAAATTCCATTTTTTTTATGTTTCATTTCTCCTTATTACTAATTACTCACATTTAAATTAAGTTGAAATCTAATATAATTTTTAAAGATAATCAACACATTAGGTAAAGTAAAGGTACCGGGACTAACAAACAAATTTTCTTGAATGACTTCACATCGCCATTTTGTTTAGAAGTCATTCACAGTTCACAATTGAAAATTGTACACTGTTAAATTAGTTGGAATTTAATTAATTTGAAAATATTTTATTTTGATTGAAATGATGGCTGAAAAGTTCTGCATAGATTCATAATAATTTTTATTTACAGAAAATATGAGAACTGAAAATGAATTCACATTTCAATTTATTTGAATGTTAATTATAATCAACTGTACGATATTAGCAACTTATAACTGGGGAAATGGGATAAAACCGGTTAATTTAAAATTAATTTCAACCGGAACCAAAACGAATATATCGTAACGTAAAGCCCTAGCTTACGGTTAATATATCTACATTAATCCGAATGAAAGGCAGCAAAAGCACACTCCGTAAATCAAAGAGAATCCCTACTTCATCCAGTAATTGTGAAAATCTAATAAAATCCGCAGGATCAGTATCAACTAACATAAATACATGTAGAATCGAAACTGCGTACAGCCGCTTTAAAAGTTCAACCAGGTCTATGCACCAACGCAATTTTCATAGCTTTTTTAATTGTTTAGTTGTCACATCACATGTTAATCAAACAAAGGTAAACTGATTATTCCTTAAGTTTAACTTAAATACCTTAAATTAATACCTATTTTTCTTAAAAATTTGATTATGTAACCCATCAAAATTTTTATACTACCGGCAGTAAAAAGTCTTTCTGATTCCAAAAATTTAGTCAAAATGGTATGTTGCCATTTAAAAAATTAAAGTTGCACAGCGTAACGCATGCGCGTAATGGCTTAAGAGAATTTCAAGGTCACAGAAATATAAAGTACTTTTTACCATGTAACTTTTGTCTGAAACATTTTTGTCTAAATTCAATAATAACAAAAATATACCCTTGTTGCATTACTTTCTCCACACCCTGTATATATAATATATTTATACAGGCTGTTACTACTAAGTTGTAACACCCGAAAATGGCAGTTAGAACTCATTGAAAGAAACAACTTCTCTTAGTTAAAATTTTTTATTTAGAGCCCCAGTTCATAGTTATTGGCGTTTTTTTATTTTTCGAAAAATCGTCATTACTCCCTTATTTGAAGGAATATTCAAAAAACAAAAAAACTCACAACATTTGCTTTCGGTTCTCTAAAATATTTGTATTTACAATTGTTTTCTATTTTATCAAATAACAAAATGGCGACCGATCAAAAATTTAAAAACAAAATATTTTGAAAACCATTCGATCGATTTTTTAAAATAAAACATTTATAAAATCCTTAAACTATCTACATAACATTTTGTAGGAAACATTTTTTTCGATCTGTCAAAAAAAAGCTTCTATTTGAATTGAATTACAAGATACATTTTAACAAATTGCAACAATCATTCAAAACACAGTAGGCTTGCCATTTTGAGAATCAGTTTTAGTCCCTCCCTTGTTGTTTCATTGTTCATTATTGTTACCATATGTCCGCGTGGGAACTCCTTGTGAGTCCTAGGTTTGGAAGTGACACGTTGCGGTGTGACGGCACGTTAAATACGTTGCGTGGAAACACGTTGCGGTGTGACGGCACGTTAAATACGTTGCGTGGAAACACGTTGCGGTGTGGTGACACGTTAAACACGTTGCGGTGTGGCGACACGTTAAACACGTTGCGGTGTGGCGACACGTTAAACACGTTGCGGTGTGGCGACACGTTAAACACGTTGCGGTGTGGCGACACGTTAAACACGTTGCGGTGTGGCGACACGTTAAACACGTTGCGGTGTGGCGACACGTTAAACACGTTGCGGTGTGGCGACACGTTAAATACGTTGCGGTGTGGCGACACGTTAAACACGTTGCGGTGTGGCGACACGTGAAACACGTACATCATGTGAGGAAAGTATCTATCACACTACTTTAATTATGGCAATGTTCTAAACTTGTGGCCTAAGTATCTGTTTTAGATTCCTAGGAGATCTTCACCTTAAGCGAAGCTTGGCTCGGCAGAGACCGAGCCAGGCCAATACACAAAGTCGATGATGCCGAGGTTTTTGGAGAGATAAATGCGTGATGTGACGAAACGAAGATTTGAATGGCTAATTGCTGAAGACATCTTCATTGGTGATGTTATAAAGTGTTTGGTTAGGTTGTTCAACTGGTTTAATGTTTAATTGGTTATACATCCAAGTGTAATGTCCGGTTGGCTAATAAACTATTGTTGATCACGAACTAGTGTAATATTGGATTATTTCAACAAAGAAGTATGCGTTAACATATATATATATATATATATATATATATATATATATATATATATATATATATATATATATACCGGGTGTTAATTAAAAAAGTTAGAAAAGTGAAATCAAATATTGCATTAACAAAAATTGTTGAACTGATGATTATTACAAAACATGAGAAAAATATTGTCAAGAACTGAAAATTGTAATAATGAATTTAGATCCTAGTTGGTATTACAATAATGGCTGTTATGAACACAGATTATTTGTTATTAAAAATTTGTTTGGAGAGTTTGGAGTTCATATTGTCTTTTCTACTGTATTCCTTAAAGTACTGTGTCTCCTGTTATACCTTTCTTCAGGTGAATTAGCTATCCCCCCTGGCACGGGGGTCTTCGTCCATAACTGCAGAGCGTATCCAGAGTCTTCGTATGAAAGGCGGAACCGAATCTCGACCGGAAGATTAATTTGGTACTCCACGGGAGACCGATCATGTCCGGAGAGTAACTTAGCATACCTTAGCATATCCCTTGCGGTACTATATCTCCTATTGTACCTTTCTTCAGGTGAATTAGCTACCTCCCCCCTAGCACGGGGGGTCGTCCATAATGCTGAGCATAACCAGAGTCGCCTGTTTATTTATGTAATAATATTTTAATTTTAATTTCAGATAAATACTATTTATATTAACAGGTATACCTAAAAGTCACGAACTTCGATCCCTTGCTGCGTATTACTGCTGTATAGATCTTGATACAGCACTATTCTGAAATATGAAGGAGTTATGCGAACTGCCAATAAATATATAAAAATTACATACAATTGTCATATTTTTTGAATAGAATTCTTTCCTATTCATAAAATTATGCGCTTCTACTACTAGCTTCAATGTAGCTGTGTGTACCATCTACAAAACCAATCATTTAGTTTAAAGCGAAATAATTCTTTGAATCTTCGTTCAGAAAATTGAAATATATTTAAATTATTTCTCAATGTATTTCTTATTGTAATTAATTTTATTTTCTTCATTTTTTTTGCAATAATAAAATTGCACCATTCATTTTCAATATCGTAGAATTAATTTTATAATAGTTGTTACGTGTGTTACACAATCCTAGGTCACCTCGTTAAATGTTGACATGACACGCGACATGGAAATAAACAAATTAGTGTGATTACGTATACCCATAATAATCACAACGTAATACTCACAATGGTTGACCCCCTCCCCCCGTATTATTCGACCGGGTGTCTCACGGTTCGGCTCCGGACTCCATCAGATCCGTTCTCTAAAATCTCCCTCAACGAACTGCACTCTGCACACATCCTGAAACAAACCTTTACCAAGAACATTATTATTGTGCTCAATAACACTATCTGACAACTTAGTTCAGGTGGATTGCTTTCGCAATCGGACGCTTGCAGCATCCCGTTGGATTGCTTTCGCAACCAGAAGCTATCAGAGTCCCGTTGGATTAATACACAAAGCAGTAACAATACTGAAATTGTGTTGTGTAACCAACATTACACATGTGTATTACATTTGTTACTGCCCTACACTGCTGTAACGAGCAAACCTATTGCATTTCTTATTGCCCTACACTGCCCTAACGAGCAAACCTATTGCATTTGTTATTGCCCTACACTAATAAGTAATTAATTATGACATGTATTAATTAGAAGAAATAACATTTGAAAAACAATCTCTTATCATGACTCGTAACAATAATTTCAAATATTTGACAGATAACTAATCTGAAGTTGGTTTATAATTGTTACGCGTTGTACTTCTTGTCATATATTGAAATAATTTATATTTTATTAATTTGTAGAAAGTAGTATTGAGAAATTTATAATTGCATACATATTTAATTTGTTATTATTATAATAACATATTTAATTTAAATTATTATAATAGTTTCAATTAAACGCTTATACAACTAGCGCCACCGTTAAAAAGTGGAAAATCGTAACAAACTGTTTCTATGCCGTCAAAACATTCGAACGTAGTAATATATTTGTAAACTTTTTTACTCCTTTATTTGTGGTAATAAGTGAAGAAAAATGTCTAAACACAAAGGAAAAAACAATGAAATTTGTTTTACAAACAAAAGTTTGAATGTAAGTACGGAAACGATAGTATGATATGTTTGTGTGTTTTAACACTATTTGTAATAGGAAAACAAACGAGAAGCGCTAGGATCTAACGTAACGCCCAACGGCATAATAAGTTTACGTTTACAGGATCACATAAGGTAAATATAATGTTATTTCTATTTTTTTTTTAAATCTCTTATTATGTTATTTCACAGAGTGGACATGACGCTTGATCGTGCGATTAGGATAATGAATTATAAGAGCAACATTGCAGTGGCTGTCTCTGCAGCAACGTAAATATAGCAGGATTATTTTAACGTATATAAATTTTCTACCGAATAATTTAATTTTTTCTTGCACAGATATGCTAAAATGTGGTACAAAGGTGTATCGTTTACCAGTGATGAATGCGCATTAGCTTATTTAGTCGACTCTGCTGGAACTCGTACCACAACTGATCACTTTTCCGATCTGAATCAAGATTTTTCACACCAAGTATTCTATAAGTATGTGAAACAATAAAAAAAACTACGTGAATTATCTGCATAATTGTTTATTAGTGTAGAATGATGTTTATGAAATAAATTGTACGGTGTTTGTAGTGAGTCCTTGCACGGGCCGTCTCATGTTCAAGAAGCAATGGGCGTGTTACAAAAGTCAAATTATTGGATTAGTAGCGAGGGCACTGATAATTGGGTGATAAATAATATTCGTATCTCCCAGACTGTGGATGGAGTAGTTTGGTAAGAAATAAAAATTTAAATTGCAACATTTCTCATAAGTTAAACGCGCATCTATATTATAAATATGATATCGATTCTGTTATTTTATTTTCTGTTGGCAGCATTGGACTCAATAATGGCCACTATAGCTTACGCACTTCGCCAAGTAATTTTTCGGCTGCTATCAGTACACCATTCTTACACTGCACCGGATCGTTAGGTAAAACTGGCTGCTATCAGTACACCATTCTTACACTGCACCGGATCGTTAGGTAAAACTGGCCATTTGTTCGTCCGGCGAGGCGAACGACGTATGCACTTTAATGGGACCAGATTTATCGTTCGAAATGCGGGACACTCTGCTGGATTCGACGATAATCAACTAAAAGTCTATAGAATCACCGGACATTTTAACTAGCATAGCAATTCTGGGCACCAGATTCTGAATAGTATATTATGGTATATTAAACTATGAATAATTTGATTGAAATTCTGGTAAATAAATTTATAAAACCAAAAAAAACTATTTTTATTTTGGAATGGATTATAAGAAAATGATAGAGATTTATGTAATCAGCCCTTAATTCGGCATGCCTTATCCGGTTTTGTGTAAGACGTGTCTCACGCTGCTGAATGGCTTCAGCAGCCCTTGATTTAAAATTTGTTAACATATGAAATAGATATATATATATATATATATATATATATATATATATATATATATATATATATATATATATATATATATACCGGTGTCCCAAGTAATCTGAGACATCGGAAATTGACATGTAGATATAGAAAATTGTAATTACTTCTGAACGATATATTTTAGAGCAAAAGTGTAAATAAAAAAGTTGTTCAAAATTAAAAACTGCATAACACGATGCCATATATAATGCTCAGATATGTTTCTATAACGAATAAATTAATTTTGAAATACTACATTTGAATGACAGAGGTCGTGAAACAAAAACGTCATGTGTTGATTATTTGTTGTTGTAACTGAAAGGAATCAGTGTATACCATTGGGTAAATAAAATAATAATTAGGGAACATAACTAACGATTGTTTTGATTACATCACATTGAGTATGACAGAATGTATTTAGGTAGCGGGTAGTATGTAGGTAGCACTCGAAGTGAGCGTATCATCGAATACGTGCGGGAGTTCCACGGTAGTACAGGTGGCGGATAGCAGTGCGGAGCAGCGAGATTTGGGACATTGATCAAGGGAGGCGAATCCTGTGTTTAATAAGTAATTGAGTGTTTCAGGTAGCCGTTACCATGTCAATCAACGGGAATTGACTTGTTGTGTTACAGACTGGTGCAGATATAGGTAGTTAGTATGTATATTCGGGTGGCAGTAGATTTGTTGGGATATCTAGTAGTAGCAGAATATACTATATTATTGGTGGTATGCTGTGACAGTATTATATGTGTAGGGGCGTGACCAGCCCTTGTACTGTGATCAAAGGTTGCTGTTTGAGCAGCGCCAACGTGGGAGAGAGATGACGTCTCTCTGGCTGATGGGTGTTCCCAGCCTAAAACAACGTCAATTGGTGTAGGTTGCTACTTCGGTGTATCAACGTGGGAGAGAGGTGACATCTCTCTGCCTAAAATAACGCCGTACAAGGATATTGTCAAGGTTGGAGCAAACTAATTGGGTGCCCGCTATGATTCTCTAATCTAGGATTAGAGCGAGGAATCGCTGTACTTCGGTGAGTAATTAGTTACATATGTAAGAGTGCTATATGTGTACTTATGAATATTACTTTTCATGTACTCCGTGACGGGCCATCGGAGTATGGCACAGGGGATAATCATCAACGGCGTAAGGTGGTTGCGCAATCAGAGTACAACTGAGCGGCTACGTAACAATGACGTGTGAATTAACAAAAAAATTATTTATATTCCTTACATAACTAACAAAAAATCATGCAATTTTTGTTCCATGACCTCCTGTTCTGTCATCAAAATACCATATTTAAAACTTGATTTACACGATATATAAAAGTATTTGAGCACTGAATATGCCATCATATTATGTAGTTTTTAATAATGAACAACTTTTTTATTTACATTTTTGCTCTAAAGTGTATCATTTAAAAATAATCATAATTTTTTATATTTACATGTGTTAGCGCAGTTACCTTCTTGAGATGTGTCATTCACTGGCCCAGTCATACGCATGATATATAATTACCATAAGTACCTATCAGTAGCTACAGAATATACCCAACAATACCAGTAATCTATCAATACCAAATTTCCTCGTTACTCATTGACCTGTATCGCCCATGGACCACCATGGGTGTATGGTGGCTCATCATTTTGTGTGGAAGTTCATGCAACAATCATATAATCAACACTTTTCTTTACATACAATCACTATTTGTACTTACATGGTCCCTCCTGGGACCTAGCTCGCCTCCTGCTGACCAGATACAACTACTCTTTCTGAATCTTCATCATATGGACTCATTGTACGCTTTCCTTCACTGGCTACCTAAAACAGATCAACACCACTCTCGTGGTCTTCGGGAACTCAGCCCGGCCGACATGGACGGATCTTAACACCGCCATGCGCGTTGCGGTGATCTACCTGGCGTCCCAGTTCACACCGATTGTTGCGGCAGCATTGAACTTATAAATCACACAGAAGATGCCATACCTGCCGTTGATACGGCGGGCCGGCGCTACCCAGACCCACCGATCAAAATGCGTGCTTATCCGTCAGCCGGGCTCATCACATGACTTAATGCAATTGAGGCTCGCACCCACCACTTTGAGTATGTAAGAGACTCAATTGCAGTGATCTCAACGACCTGCTTCAACGCCCACCTATACTGTACGTTGGTAGAGTCAATCACTATACGGATGATTCGACTAGATGCCTCACAGTCAGAGATACATCCATCTCACTCCCACGTTGGTAACACAAGATTACTAACTGAATGCCTCACAGTCTACACTCCCACAATGGTAACACAAAAGTTACTAACTGGATGCCTCACAGTCTACACTCCCACGATGGTAACACAAAAGTTACTAACTGGATGCCTCACAGTCTACACTCCCACGATGGTAACACAAAAGTTACTAACTGGACCTACAACAGAACACTATCAATTTTGTACGTCCGTTCATACAACCGTCTAGGCTGGCACTGTTACTTACCGATCATATTACATCATGATTACATTAATTCTGATCACTGAAATAATAATATTACCCAATACATATATAATAATAATCGCAATACACAGTTCTACAAACATCCACAACCATCTCACACCTATATGCTAACACATGTTAATTCCCTATGTCCCAAAATCCTTGGGACACCCGATATATATATATATATATATATATATATATATACAGTAAACTTATAAGCTTAAAGCTTATAACAAACCTCAAGGGACCGACGAAAATAGTTCGCTATAAGCGAAGTTCGTAATAAACGATAAACATCAAAAATTCATTATTTTTATTAATGCATAGGTACATGTTTCAAGTAGATATATAATATGTAGAACTCTTTTGCAAAACTAGACAAATCCAGATTTGTTCAAAATTTAGTTAGATATTGGTTTGTAATACATATACAATGTACACTAACAATAGTTTTTATGAATCTTATTTAAAAAAAATCGTTTATTTTCCTTTTGTTTATATTTGTTATTATTTTATATGATTTTTATTTATTTAAAGTAAGAGTTTTATGTGTTTTCTTCAAAATTGCGTAACTCATAATTGTACTTCTTTAACACATTAAATACAGTGAACAGGGGCGGACAGGCCATGTGGGGCATGCTGAAATTTCTACATGGGCCGCTCAAATCGCGGGAAGGTCCAAATTTTTTTTTTTTTCATACAATTAATCACATATATACAAGTACCGCAAGAACTGTTACGGTGACCCTACATATGCGGAATTGAAAGATTTCGAAGAATCCCCTGATTATTTGGTAAAATGCCGTTTTAAGTTCGTTATAACCGAAAACTTTTGCGATTATAATAAAAATTAAGGTTCGTTATACCCGAAAGTTCGTTATAAACGGGTTCGTTATTTGCGAAAAAAATAACATACGTTTAATGATACTTTAGTTCGTACCTTATAGATTGGTTCGTTATAACCGAAAATTCGTTATAAGCGGGTTCGTTATAAGCGAAGTTTACTGTATATATATATACTGCGGTTACTTTCAAAATATCTTGTGGTCTTCAATATATATATCCTCTATTTTTCTATAAGATTTACTCTTGCACAAGTAATTTGGTGACAAAAGTAATCTTTTAAGACGGATTACTTTCATTGTTCATGATTTATAACACTTTTGGACTTCCATCTTCTGTATGTTAAGTTAATAAAACTAGTTGTTACCAAATATATAAATAAATTTATTATTATTAATACACTTAATAACACAAGTCAAATATAATATTAATACACAACGTTTCGACAACTAAGATCAGTTGTCTTCATCAGGTGAACTTAATGGTAAAGAGGGTATCACGGCAAATTATTCATCGCTGATAACAAATGTTGGGACTCTTTCGCCCACTTTAGGAAATTGACTGTCTAATTCGTCAAATTTAGTAATTGAATCAATAAATGTTGCTTGACTTGATCCGAATTCATATCGTCTTTTCTAAAAATGCTACTGGAAGGCATTACTTTTATAGACCTGGTTGAACTTTTAAAGCGGCTGTACATGTATTTATGTTAGTTGATACTGATCCTGCGGATTTTATTAGATTTTCACAAGTATTGGATGAAGTAGGGATTCTCTTTGATTTACGGAGTGTGCTTTTGCTGCCTTTCATTCGGATTAATGTAGATATATTAACCGTAAGCTAGGGCTTTACGTTACGATATATTCGTTTTGGTTCCGGTTGAAATTAATTTTAAATTAACCGGTTTTATCCCATTTCCCCAGTTATAAGTTGCTAATATCGTACAGTTGATTATAATTAACATTCAAATAAATTGAAATGTGAATTCATTTTCAGTTCTCATATTTTCTGTAAATAAAAATTATTATGAATCTATGCAGAACTTTTCAGCCATCATTTCAATCAAAATAAAATATTTTCAAATTAATTAAATTCCAACTAATTTAACAGTGTACAATTTTCAATTGTGAACTGTGAATGACTTCTAAACAAAATGGCGATGTGAAGTCATTCAAGAAAATTTGTTTGTTAGTCCCGGTACCTTTACTTTACCTAATGTGTTGATTATCTTTAAAAATTATATTAGATTTCAACTTAATTTAAATGTGAGTAATTAGTAATAAGGAGAAATGAAACATAAAAAAAATGGAATTTCCAAACAATGTCAACACATGTGCATTGGTGATTAATACAGTATTATATATTTTCAGATATTTTTATTTAGACCATGGCCAATACGACCTACTACAGAGATATACTAAAGGAGACAAAGACAAGAATGTGTGAATTACATAGGGCGTGGGAGGACATTTCTAAACATCGTGCCACCCCAGAACATGGGAAGTGCGCAATTCATTCTCTTCTGGGTAATGATTCATATTCATAATTTCAAAATCTGATCAGACTGATCTCTTGTAAATGAGTGAATGCACATTATTTCCGATTCTCTCAATGTGAACTGTTATCTTAGTATTTCACATATTTCATGTTTTCATACAACCATTCTAATCTCTAACCTTCTCTATTTGCTAACCGATGAGAAATCAAGTTGATAATTAATATTGTCGTATTGTTATATTAAATTAATTGTGTTGCAGGTAGGACAAACACAACTTTTGATCGTGAAGAAGTTTGATTTCATGGATAATTCTATAAACAAGGCTGACGAACAAAAGGACCTCTATGTAAATAATGAATATTTACAAGGTTTGTGGGAATTGATTTACATCGAAGTAGAAGACTTATATAAGAAGTACAAAGATTTGAATAGTAGTGCACGAAATGATTGGCGAAGACACACAGGTACGAAGAAGCAAACATCTTCAAAATCACAAGAAAAAACTTCGGCTACAACACAGAGATTTTTTGTTGCGAAAGGTACTTTGAAACGTTCGTTGTCAAGATCACAATGCAACGACACACCATTCGGTAGTTCGAATAGTTCATTCACGATGTCTCGTCCCACTGCAACCCCATCTACTAGTTCATCCGCAAAAGCTGACTCAGCACCAGCTCCATCCATGATTCGTAGCAAAGCGGTTGATAAGAATCCATTTAGTGATTTGGTCGAAGCACCGATTCTGTTAATTTCTGACACGGACGACAGTGATGCTTTGTCGTCCTAAACATTAAATGAATAGAAGATTGTTTTTCATTTGTTTTGTTTTTTCACTTCCTTTCTGTGTTAGTACTTAAGTTTAGATGTTGTTTTAAAAATTTCTGTATTACGCTTTGAGAATGGCCACAATCCATTTGGCTGAAACGTCAGCATGTTATTGCTATAATATACTGTTCTGAACATCTAGAACAACTTTGTCTTTATTCCAATCGTTACCGGATTACAAACCTTTTTTAGTATTAAATGAATAACAAAGTCATTCTGTCGTTGTACAAATCATACTTTTGTAAACAGGGGAAATATATTTATTTCTATCTACAGGTGATAATTATGAATTATTCTCTTATTGTCGACGATATTGTCGGTACTTTTATTCGAGTACGAAATTTATTTTATTTTTGCTACTGAGGCTATTCAAACTTGCATTTGCTATTTTTTCTACTAAATTGAAATCATACAAATAATAATTATTTCACAGCTGTTATGTTAATTTTATTAATATAAATGATGCTATGTTTTGTTTTTTATTAATTTAATTTTTAATTCATTTTCTTTCGTGTCATGTAAAAACATAAGTTTGAAATTAAATTCAATCCTTCTATGATAAATACGTTCGGATAATTCTTATGAACACCTAATGTGTTCCTCGAAATGTAACTATGTTAATTCATACTGATAAATTTTCAACTCGAAATAATTTTAGTTTCCTTCTTTGATTTCACTTGTATATTTTGTACAGGTGACAAGTGCCTCCAGGTAACGCAACTACAAATGCTGTTGTCAAATATCCAGCCGCAGGTATAGTATTACGCCACCAACTTCAAATCCAAAGCGGCAGACACTGCAGATTAAGCCAGAGGTTTATTACAGTAAGGCATTACACATTAAGCTACAGGTATTATATATCATGCTCCAGACATCCAAAAAGATAGATAGCAGATAAATCTTAAAACAAAAACCATCCTTTAAAACTTAGCACAGAGTATACGCTGTATACCCTCCAATACAGCCCTGGTAATAGCGCCCTTTACTGTGTATATTTGCTTATATGCTCTGTCGCATTATTTTATTAATCTTTATATACAGTAATTACAAGTAGATTATGTCAACAGTCAAATGGAATACAGGTATATACACGTACGTATAATAATAATAATAATAATAATACTACACTTTTTGTTTACACGAGCGAAAAATAAGTTGCATAACTTGTTCACTTTTACGACTTCACAACAATTTGCATATCTATCATACACGTTGTCACATCTAATATGTCTTACAAGTCAGTTCCGGAACCCTGAGGGACAAATGGCACGCTAGATTGAACATCTTCAAGAATACCATTTTACCACAGAGCACCGCCGAGAGATCATTCATTGTAATGCTGATGCTCTGTCTAGACGGCCCTGTCTTGAAGACTGTAACCATTGCCAGTGCATCGAGGAAAAAGGCGAGATTTTCCTGGTAGCAAGGACCACAATACTAGCTGACGTATGGGGCAGTGAACAACTGCGAATAGCACAAGAGAAGGACCCAGAAATATCGACTGTACCCCAACCGAAGACTATCTTGGGAAGAAATCTCCAATATAAGTCTCACTATTAATAGCTATTGGTCTGCTAAAAAGGACTTTCAAAAATCTTGAAGGTATCAACGTCACGAAACAACTTGTCTTACCAAGATCGAAGAGAGCTGAAACAGTACGTGAAGCTCATGATGGCATTTCTGGTGGGCATCTTGCATCAAGAGAACTATCAAAATAAATAAACCTACCGTAAAAAGACGAGCTCCTGTGAGGCAGTATAACGTCGGACCATTCCCGGACAACCAGGACAACCTCTTTGCATCCACAGTCTGACGGAATGGTAGAGCGCATGAACCAGACCATAGGGAGACATTTGGCTAAGGTTGTCGCAGAAAATCTGCGCGACTGGGACGCACATTTGGACTTGTTCCTGTTTGCCTACCGTTCGTCAATCCATGAAACCACCGCAGTGTTACCTGCAAAGATTGTCTTCGGGCGAGAACTTAGACTTCCGACAGACTTATTGTATGGCACCAGACCTCAGAGGCGGAAGCTGGAGAGGACCACGTAGAATACTTGCAGAAGAGAATGGACTTTGTAAATGAATTAGTACGGTGTCAAATTAGCGAAGCCAACGAACGGATGAAAGACTGCTATGACATCAAAGTGGAAGCAGGCGGTTTTCACGACGGAGATAAGGTGGCTGTACAATTCGATTAGACACAATTGGTCACCCGAATCAACGACGTAGTCTATAAGAATTGAAAGCCACCATGGGGGTCAGCTTAAAATCATCCATAAAAACCGCCTAGCCCCATACAACGGCACGCATGAAGAAGTCGAACCAAGAATTCAAGTGATTCGGCCATTCACTGGTCAAGAATACCAGAATTTAAGACTGAGGTCTACAATGGGAAAAATTCCGTTATGGGATTAGAACGAAAAAGTTAAGTGACCTATTTAAAGTATCCAGAAACCATGGCTTGGTCCATTGCGTGTCCGCAGGTCTAAACATGAGTAAAGGAATAGCTGCAGTATTTAAGAAGTTCGGAAAGGTAGATAAACTGCAAAAGCAGGCTCCGAAGACGAACAAGGTTTTGACACTACGAAGTAGAAGGCAGCAATTATTTTACCTGGTGACGAAGGACAAGTACTTAGAAGTCAACATATGAGAACCTATGGACCACTCTTCATGAGTTGAGGCAAAGGACCGAGGAATTTGGCATAGCGAAGTTAGCAATGCCAAAGATTGCCTGTGGACTTGATCGGTTAGACTGGAGAGTAATAAAAGCATGATCGAGACCATTTTCAATGTATCGAAAATCAGAGTGGCTGTATGCTGCCAGAACAAAGGTTGGAATTCAGTCGGTTTTAATTTTACTTCATTTTCTACTCAATTGTGTTAAAAAAAATTTGCATATTCAAGAAATGAAAAATCATTTTTCTATATTGTTTATTTTAAAAAACTATGTAAGACCAATGGAGAAATAGGTATTTTTAAATTAAAAACTGATAGCGATACAGTGATGTTTTTTAAATTTTAATTTAGATTTAAAAAAAATGCTACCAAAAAAATACAGTGTCTTGGAAAAGTCAATTCAAAATAATAAAAAAATCAGATTGCTGAGAAACACTGAGACATTTCAGCAGCGTGAGGCTCGGCTTCAAGGAGACCGAATTAGACATGTCGAATCAAGGTCTGCTGAAGCCAATTCAGATTCAATAAATTCTTAGTTGATTATCGTCGAATCCGGCCGAGTGTCCTGCGTTACGAACGATAAAACTGGTCCCGTTATAGTGCATACGTCGTTCGCCTCGCCGGACGAACAAATGGCCAGGTACACCTAACGATCCTGTGCAGTGTAAGAATGGTGTACTGATAGCAGCCGAACCATTACTTGGTGATGTTCGTAAGCTATATTGGCCATTATTGCGTCCAATGCTGCCAACAGAAAATAAAAAAACAGAATCAATATCATGTTTATAATGTAGATGCGCGTTTAACTTATGAGAAATGTCCATCCACAGTCTGGGAGATACGAATATTATTTATCACCCAATTATCAGTGCCCTCGCTATTAATCCAATAATTTGACTTTTCTAACACTCCCATTGCTTCTTGAACATGAGACGGCCCGTGCAAGGACTCACTACAAACACCGTACAATTTATTTCATAAACATCATTCTACACTAATAGACAATTATGCAGATAATTCACGTAGTTTTTTTATTGTTTCACATACTTATAGAATACTTGGAGTGAAAAATCTTGACTCAGATCGGAAAAGCGATCATTGGTGGTACGAGTTCCAGCAGAGTCGATTAAATAAACTAATGCGCATTCATCACTGGTAAACGATACTCCTTTGTACCACATTTTTGCATACCTATGCAAGAAAAAATTAAATTATTCGGTAGAAAATTTACATACGTTGAAATAATCCTACTCTATTTACGTTTAGAAGATCAAAAGATAAAGGGTACTTACTTGTTATTTCCGTTAGTATGTTTGTCGTATGCCAATATCTCCACACGAGATCCATACTGGTAAACTCTGCCGTTAGTATGCAACAGAGCTGCTGTGCTACCTGCTGCGGAGACAGCCACTGCAATGTTGCTCTTATAATTCATCATTCTAATCGCACGATCAAGCGTCATGTCCACTCTGTGAAATAACATGATAAGAGTTTTTTTTTTAATAGAAATAACATTATATTTACCTTATGTTATCCTGTAAATGTAAACTTATTATACCGTTGGGCGTTACGCTGGAACCTAGAGGTTCTTCTCCTCGGTTTTCCTATTACAAATAGTGTTAAAACACACAAACATTTCATACTTTCGTTTCCGTACTTACATTCAAACCTTTGTTTGTAAAATGAATTTCATCGTTTTTTCCCTCGTGATGAGACATTTTTAATGACTTATTGCCACAAATAAACGAGTAAAATTGTTCACAAATATGTTACAACGTTTGAATGTTTTGAGAGCATAGAAATCGTTTACTACGATTTGCCGCTTTTAAACGGTGGCGCTAGTTGTATATCCATTTAATTTAAAATATTATAATATGTAATTAAAATTAAATATGTTATTATAATAATAACTAAAATTAAATATGTATGAAAACGATCGTGTCCAATGTAGAATATAACGTGAATTTTGTCGGAATTTGGACAGGAGTCAGAAAAACACTTCAGACTTATGTAGCTAACGTTTCGACAAAATTTATTGTCATCCTCAGAGCTGAATTAAAAACAAATAAATCTGTTACAATGTGCTACATCAGAAAGCTATACAACACAACAATGAACAAGTACAATGTCAAATATCAAGTAACAGTGTATGTATACAAAACAAAAATGTACTGACCTCAAGTCTGGTAGTATAAGTAACAATTACATTTGAAATATGGTACATGGTAACAAGCGGTAGTAGAGTTTCAACATGGTATTTTTGCCTCAACACAAGATGTGAGGAAACAGAAAAGAACCTTCCCAACGAAAGGCTGTAAGTGACTAGCAAAAACACAAGCGAAAAACTAAAGCCAGCAAGTTCAAACTCAAATTAGTACAACTAATAAGTGTAGTTACAAAACAATAACAAAAATGGAACAACAAACGCCATCCCGTGAACAAGAAACTAACTATTATTAAATTTTAATAAATTAATATATACTTTACTTAAATTGTCTATGTCTGTTCTATTATTTATGCTATTATTATTAAGTCCAATATGAATCATTTCAAGAAACAATCTTTTCTTTAAGTTAAATTTTGTCGAAACGTTAGCTACATAAGTCTGAAGTGTTTTTCTGACTCCTGTCCAAATTCCGACAAAATTCACGTTATATTAAATATGTATGTAATTAGTGACATTACATATTTCTCAAATCTCTCAAAATTAGTTGAATCCAGTTGGAACAGGGACGGGCATAAAAAAATTCGCAACACGAATATCTGATTGTCTGAACTTGGCCAACTGGCAACTACGCGCTCCTGGAATTGTTGCATCAGAAATATGTATATGCCATCTTTGGAAACCAAAGAAAACTAAACCAAATTGAACCCTAATGTTTAAAATGTTCCATTAGTTTATTACATAGCATAGAGCAGAGCTACATATGCATTTGTCATAACACAGCATTTCACAGTGCTGCATAAGCATAACCCATGTTTATACGTTTCACAGTTTACACTGGTTTACACACTGGAGGACTGGAGTGGTTGAAAAAGAACATATGAACTCTTGACATTTGAATTTTTGTATGCTTCTATCAATATTATTTAAAACCGTTTTATTTTATAGAGAAAAATTAACGAGAATGTTGATATATACCTACATTGAAAGCTATCACCTGACATTAAATTTACTGTACATCGTCATCTAAAAGTGATAAAGTTATGCATTTAATATCAATAAATTATTCACCTGTTATTAAATGTTAGAAAATGAACAATAAACTACATAATATAATTTAGGTCAATATCCTTATTGTAAATCTTCATCAAAGAAAATGACAAATTGCCAAAACAGAACACGCATTAAATAAATTTAATATTTTACATTCTATATATGTATTTATTTAACATTGAAATTTTGGTACAAAGAATTTTTGAACAAAAAATTTAAAATTTGAGATTCGGAATTAAAGTTAACAATAATATTGAAAACAAATTGGTTTCATTCATCAACACTCAGGGACGACTTCGCATCAAAAAATTCATCTTCGTTGTCAGATATAATAGGAGCAATGACAATTTGCTCTTGCGGACTGATGCGTTTAATTAGCATTTTATTTTGAATGGATTTCAAAGGCATCACTTGTGTGGAACTGGATGAACTTACAGGATGACTAAATGCAGTCTTATTTGTTTCAGTCAATCCTGGCAGTGTGGCAGAATATATACTTCTATACGTAGTTTTACAGGATTTTGTCATTGAAGGTAGGTTAGTTGGAGTGCCTGTAGTATTTGGTTCCAGCTGCCCTGACCGTTTTGATGAATCTGGACGTCTATACCTAGTTTTACCAAGTTTTGTTGTTGAAGGTTCAGGTGGGCTAGCTGCAGTGCCTGCAGTATTTGGTTCAAGCAGCCCTGACCGTGTTGATAAATTCGGACGTCTGTTGGTAGTTGCACAGGGTTTTGTCCTTGAAAGTTTAGGTGTGCTAGTTGGAGTGCCTGCAGTATTTGGTTCAAACAGCCTTGACCGTGTTGGTGAATTCGGACGTCTGCACGGAACTTGACTAGGTTTTGCCGTTGAAGATTGCGGTCGGCTAGTTTTAGTGTTGATTGTATTTGTTTCAATCAGCCCTGATTGTGTAGACGAATTTGGACGTCTGTTTGGAACTTGACTTTGTTTTGTCGATGAAGGTTCAGGACGACAAGGTGGAATGTTGATTGTATTTGTTTCAATCTGCTCTGATCGTCTAGGCAAAGCTTCAACGGCTTTGGTCAATGAAGATTTAGGTCGATTAGATGGGTCTCTACTAGTATTCATTCCAGTTGGTTCGGATCTTACAGATTTCACAAGTTCTTTCTGTGTAGTGACAGGGAGATTTCTCTGTGTTGTCCGTTGTTTTCGTTTTTTGGTGATCTTTGGACTTTTTAAAGCAGATGTTGGTCTTTTCCAGTTGTTTGCCTTTATCATTTCTAAATATTTGAATTTTGCATCCAGATCATCTGTTTCTATACAGATCATGTCCCATAGACCCTGCAGGTCATTATTATTCACATTGAGGTCTTTTTCTTCATCTGCCCTTTTTAAGAAGTTTTCCATAAAGTTAAATTTCTTTTTTAGTAACAGTTGACTTTGCCCTAAATAGAATATAATAAATTAAATTCAAAAATAGTAGTTACCTATTTGACTTGTGATTAGAAGGTAAGAGGCCAGAATTATTCAATTAAAATATGAAATAAATGGGATTTAGTATAGTATATAAAGATCACTGTTCCTACTGAGACAATCGGAAATAATGTACATTTATGTTAGCACATATTAGCAGTGCATGTGATCAGATTTATAAATTAAGATTAAACATTACCAAGAATAGATCGTAGGAAACACAACTCGTTGTCGGGTATACTAGGATTTTCAGATGTTTTCAGCCAAGTATCGTGTAATTTCTCCAAAATAGACTTTTTTTCATTTACAATACCTCTGAAGTGGTTTGTATTGGCCATAATTTATAATTTGACTTCCTGAAACTATATAATACTACATTCAATGTTTTCCTATTTCAATACATTACAAGTTTGACTAATCATCAACAATGAACTACATTCAATACAAATAAAGATATTCTCCACTGTTTTAAATTTCAAAATTTTCATTCTACATTTTCTTCTTATTACTAGATACTCACATATTAAAAAAAATGAAGATATTCTTCAACTTTTCACTAGATTTTAAAATATAATAGTCTGAGTAAATTTAAGAAAAGAAAATAACGACTGTTCAGATTAAAATTTATTTAGTAATGACACTTCGATTTTTTTCAAACAAAGCGCCTAGCAACCCTTCTAATCTAATCCTTCTGTTTTCGTTTTTGTTGTTTTATCCCAGCCGACTTTTACGGTAACGCGTCAAATAAATATAAATAATTGCACATCATTTTTAAACTTAATTTGAAAATTTGTATTTCTTCTCATAATATGATACCTACCTGTATAACAGAGAAGAAAAAATACAATAAGTAGGTACGTGAGGATTAAATTAAATTGTATGCGAACTTTCAAATGAGGAATTTCTGCTTTTGCTGGATTGTTTACCGTAGCTGCTCTTGATTGAATATATTCTTATTAGAAATTAATATATGAATTAAGTGGTCAAACATTGTATGCATTTATAAAGAAATATTTAAATACACAGATATCAGTTTGAAGTTATATAGCTTTCAATTAGTTTTAATTTTAATTACCGTATTTAAAACATTTTATTTCAATTGAAATTATAGCTAAAAAGTATGTTTTTCGGGTTTAATTATTCAAAAATGTAAAACTCGGAATGAGTTTAAAATTTACATTTGAATTATGATTAAACTTTTAATTGGCTTTATTTTTATTATTTTCACAAGGCAATAAAATGTTTTTGAATTTTATTAGCGGCATTATTTTTTTTGGATTAATTATAATAAATAACTTTAGACAGTTTGACTATTGACTATAACAATACAGTGAGTATTACCAACATAAGAAGATAAGACATGCATACAAAATTCTTACAAAATATTTACAATATGCATTGAAGATGAGACATGAAGATGTTTCTAGATTATGAAGTTTATGAAGGTGGCGTACAGATAAGGAGGTTCTACGGATGACTAATATTTTAAAGGAAAATATATGTAATAATGTTTCATAGGAAAGGTTGATAGGAGGATAATAGTTCATCAGTTTAAAATAGGTACATATATTTAAGAAATTTCGTTTGAATTTTTTCAATAACGTTGATTTGGTAGGCATAAAGAGGGTTCCATATTAAGGAGCAATGTTCTAACTTAGATCGAACAAATGAATAGTATAAAGACATAATAGGTTGGAGGTTGTAAAAAGATCGCGTATTTCTAACAATAAAACCAAGAATTTTCGTAGCAGAATTAACTGGAATATGGAGATTGAAAGTTGGTTTTTTGTCAAAGGTTAACACCTATATCAACAATTTCATCTACACGTTCAATAACGGTATTACAGATTTTATAGTTATAAGTTAAAGAAACTCATTTACGAGCGAAGGAAAGAATTTTGCATTTAGAGAGATTGAAATATAATTTATTTTTTGAGCACCAGTCATGTAATTTATTAATATCAGTTTGTAAGGAAATACAGTCGTCAAGAGTGGAAACAGATTTAAAAATATTAAGATCATCGGCAAACAAAAGTTTATTATGGGAGACAGAAAAAGTAATATCGTTAATGAAATTAAGGAAAAGAAGTGGTCCAGTATTAGAGCCTTGTGCAACACCAGAAGAGACGTGAAATAATTTAGAGTTAGCAGCCTGGAGATTAACAAATAGAAATCGGTTATTAAGGTAAGAAGATAGTAGGGATATTAAAGTAGGGGACAATAAATAGGAATTAAGTTTATGAATCAAAATAGCATGATCCATACGATCAAAAGCTTTAGAGAAATCTGTATACACAACGTCTACCTGTCTATTCGAATCAAGAGTAGAAAATTGATAGTGTGTGAAAGAACATAAATTAGTTAAGGTAGATCTACATTTTACAAAACCATGCTGATTAAAAGATACAAGATTTTGAACGCCCTAGTAAATCACAGAATAGATAACAGTCTCAGACACTTTGCTGAAGTTAGAAAAGATAGCTAGTGGACGGTAATTAAAGATTTCAGAAGAATTTCCTGACTTATGATGAATGGGAGTTATGCGTGCGAGTTTCCAGTTAGAGGGAAAAGTACTTGTTATTAGAGAAAGGTTGAACATATGGTAAAGAGCAATAGAAAATGGAGTAGCACAGTCCTTAATGATTACACTAGGAACGAAAGAGAAGATTTAAGTTTTCTAATAGCAAGAACTATATCCACAGAAGGAATATGATGAAAAGTGATGGTGTTATGAGAATATATATATATATATATATATATATATATATATATATATATATATATATATATATATATATGCAGAGGTGGTAAGGGATCATTCACTAGCCTGAATATTACGTTAGCTTTCAATGAAATCCTGAAATATATGTTAATATAGTTGATATATGCATTATTATACATTTTAATGTTAAAATATCTTGTACCTTGTTGAACATCAGTAAGAAATATGCTTCAAGATGTATGTATCTCACGTAAAAAGGTCACCGCAAACATATGGCGTACCTCCGACAGTTTTGGAGCTCATGTGTAATATGAATAGTCTCTTAATCATTTCTTACTCTTTCTTCCTGTATAGTTAATTATACAAATGGTATTTACCTCTCTCCCCACATGAGAGACTGGAATTATTCAGACTAGGATGTCAGCACGACTGCACAGTACTGAGTCAGGAACTCCTCACGAAAGTTGTACGCGCACTTGACAAAAATGCTGTTAGCTAAATTTTTGCTGCTTGTTGGTATGCTGCAGAACATCTATGTTGTTCGGCCCGTTCCATACTTTAAAGTATCCAAACTGTGTCAAAGCAGGAGTGCAAATCGCCAGAACCTGCAATTAAAAGTAAATGTACAATTTGTAATTAGTTAATGTGACAACGACTTCTTGAAAAGGTTTAAAATATATAGTTGAATGTTATTCTCTAAAAACCCAACCGCAACCAGCAATTCTGCTCTATATTTCCCTTAAATTTAAAATATTGTCTCAACAGTTAATTCTATTGTTCGGCGGCTAATGTATTCGACAGATTTCTATGATATTTAATTATTATTACAAAATGTTTCATTTTATAAGAGACTAAAATTTTAATACATGTCATTTATTAATCTACGTTCGAAGAAAGAGTAGTCGTTTGCAGAGGTGCTGTCATATAAGAGGAGGTGACGTAGAGGAAGTTTCGTTATATATGTATATATTTCTGTCGACCACCTCTCTAAATATACAATATATAACTTTTGAAAAGCGAAAAGAGACTCCCCGAATAAAATAAAACGAAAATAAAAAGAACCGAGCACACACAAAAAATTTCCTCCATAAACAAGCATTTCTCTTACAAATTCGACTTATGAAATGCATGTCCATAAATGAACCGAATCCAACACCAGCTCCACTCCTTTATTATTAAAACCACCGACTCCAACTCCGATACCATAATTTCGATTGATATTATATAACCACAGTAAGCAGAAATGTAGATATTTCATATATAAATAGGTAAAATTAAAAAAATTAAATATGTACAATAAATGTGACGCAATTACGTAAAATCAAAGTAATAGGAATAAACACAAGTGTATCTGTTCACAGAATCAAATTCAACGATGATTAGTTGGTTATAGTCAAAATCAAAACTCTCCAAATAACGCGCAATTATGACGTACAAGACACGTGTTTAAATACATAAAATCAACATTTTGAGAAAATATTCGGAAATACTAATTTTTTAATTAGTTTTCTGTTCATTAATAAAATATTAATATTCACTCTCCCTTAATAAAATTCACTCTCCTCCAATAAAATTCACACTCCTTTAATGAAATTCACTCTCCTTTATTAAAATTCACTCTCCTTTAATAAAATTTACTCTCCCTTAATAAGATTCACTCTCCTCCAATAAAATTCACTCTCCTTTAATGAAATTCACTCTCCTCCATTAAAATTCACGCTCCTGTAAATAAAATCACCCTCCTCATATAAAATACACTCTCCTTTAATGAAATTCACTCTCCTCTATTAAAATTCACTCTCCTTTAATAAAATTCACTCTCGCTTAATAAGATTCACTCTCCTTTAATAAAATTCACTCTCCTGTAAAAAAAATCACTCTCCACCTATAAAATTCACTCTCCTTTAATGAAATTCACTCTCCTCTATTAAAATTCACTCTCCTTTAATAAAATTCACTCTCTCTTAATAAGATTCACTCTCCTCCATTAAAATTCACTCTTCTCCTATAAAGTTCACTCTCCTTTAATTAAATTCACTCCCCTTATATGAAATTCACTCTCCTTATATAAATTCACTCTCCTTTATTGAAATTCACTCTCCTCCATTGAAATTCACTCTCCTTTACTAAAATTCACTCTCCCTTAATAAGATTCACTATCCTTTTATAAAATTCACTCTCCTTTAATGAAATTCACTCTCCTCCATTAAAATTCAATCTCCTTACATAAAACTCACTCTCCTTTAATGAAATTCACTCTCCTCCATTAGAATTCACTCTCCCTTAAGCGGGATAACCGACAATCATTGGGACATACCTGAGGGGCAACGGTTTGGGACGAGGAAGCCACTAGGCGGGTACTATTTGGTTCTCCCACTACACTAAAACTATGTTAGGGCGTTTCATATTAATACTCGTCAGTAGTTCACTGCACATCGTAGGGTTACGTTCATTTCATTCTTCCCTTATCTATAACCTTGAGTCAGTATGTCCCGAAAATATGTATGTAAGCACTGACAGATGAATGGGCATGCGTACCTGCAGAAGCTTGTGTAATATAAACAAAATCTGTAGCGTATGGCCAGCCGAAAGTCAGCAGTGTTTTCAGATGAGCGAGAAAAAAATATTTATAGTAATACGTATGTCATAATGCACATTAATGATATAAAAACGTTCAAAGATGAAAAATATTTTTATTACTTCCTAACTCACATTAATGTATATGCTATATACAGTCAGGCATAAAAGTCTTCGTACACCAATCAAAATAGCTACATTTATGATAAAATCAAGATTTTAAATTCAAATAATATTACACAAATATAATATACAAATAACAAGGAATATGTAAACTCAACACTTGTTACGAATAAATTTTTTTCACATAACCACACTCGAAAAAACTGAAACAGAAACCTTGCTGCACAGATTGATTGGAAACTGATAGTAACACTGATTAGTGCATATTACGTGCGTTGTTCGACCACTCCGTCATCTCATCATCGGTGACATAACTCGGTGCATGGAACAAACATATAAATAAGTTTATGTGTAACTGTCATAATTAGAATACAGTACTGACAATGGTGCCGATCAGGCCACAAATCTCATCGTTCGGCTCCTGCCACTTGCATCAGATTCCACATGGTTATTTCTTTTCTCGATAATCCGGATTCCGTATTGGTAACTTTCTTGGATATCTGGGATCAATAATTTCGGGCAATAGACAGTCGAAATAAAAAAGTTTCAGCTGATTTTGCATTCGTTCCAGCCAAAAATTATCGTCTTTCTCGATCTAAAATAATGGTATTGTTGATTAATGTGTAAGTTATCCGCAGACCAGTTCATTTGCCTAAGATATTGTATAACTTGTAAACAAACCTTTTCTACTAACATTCCTACAGGAGTCCAAAAAATGAAATAGCAGTACCGACGTTGTGTTATATGTAATTGTCCTTGGACTTGGTAGTAGTAATTATGGTTTCTCTTTACTGCAAATGTATCATTATTATATGTGGAGAAATTCGTTTTCTTCTGTAAAATAGAATCAACTGGAGACAATTTTGTTGACTTGGCCGGACATTTTATTTCAATAATAGAATCTTCTCCCACCAATCCATCGGGACTAGCCGCTAAAAAGAAAAACTTGTTATCAATAAATATCCCACAGCTTTCTACCTTCAAATTATATGATTCCTGAAACGATTTCATTGCAACACTTTCATGTGCAATGCCATACCGGGTGCTTGCATTTCCAGTAAATGTGGAATATAACAAACTTTTTACTGTAGCCGAACAGTTTGTTGATTGTCTCAATTTACATATACATCCAAAATTTGAAGCAGTTATGCGATTCATTCGCTCTTCATGCCACGAGTGGTTTGCGCTTTGACCTACAGTATTTCTTTCTACAGCTACTATGTCTTCTTCAGATTTTTTGAGTCTTGCCAGGAACTGATTCTTTTTTAATGCATACTCAGTAGCAGTCATATCTTCAACTGTTTGCGCAGCATCAGGTCCGTATTCAGTGTCTGCGCTGGTAAACGTTAATTTCTTCCGCATTCTAGGTCCAGCGTCTTTCCTCTTGTTGTATCTGGCGGCCGTGTTGTGTACAAACCGTTTCGTGTAATGTCCTGGGCTGCATGTTGTAATTTTTTTATGTATAATAGAGTGCATTTGGCCTTTAGAATTATAAGATAGTGCAGCAGCACTACAACGTAGTTGGTAAGAACCTCTTCTTGAAAAATTTATTCTCTTGCCTCCCGAAAATTTCGCCACTACAGAATTATATGTCTCCGCTGCATTATTTGTCATATTCAAATACAGACTTTTCGTATTCAAGGCTAATCGATTTAAAGTGGACATAATATCTTGGTAAAGACCACATGACTTCATCTCTGGAATCCAGTTCGTTTCTCCGCTTTTGTTACCGGTGCAAAAATAAGCCGAGCAATGTGTATGGTCTCCAAATACATGGTTTGGACTATTTATGATATCCTGCTGCAAGTGTTCACATGCCGATGTCCATGTTTTATCCATACGCCGGTACTTCGATGCATATTCCACCGCCGTACGAAGTCGTCGGATGTTAGTACCTAAAACATTGCGCATTGTTACAGAAACAGCTTTTCCCGAAGAACTATACCGCCTTTGTGATAAATCCTTTAATTTTGCGCAATAATTCCGCAAAAGATGGTTGGAACACTCAATTTTCTCGATAAGAACATCTGGGCCATATGGTCGAGTCTGTAATAGCTTGCGATGGACGTCTCCTACAAGTTTCGTATACTTCACTCCATGCATTTCCATACTCCTTGAAAAGCCATCAACAATTATATCGCTTTCCATTCCTGTGGCTGGCCCTTTCCAATTTTTGAAACATTTGTGTTGGACTGGTTCAACTGCAGTTATGTTTGTGCGATCGCAAATACAGCAATATTTATTTCTCACTCCGATGAATAATATACAGGGTGTCCTATTTAAACGGGCCACTACAGGGATCTCGGAAACTATCAGAGATACAAGGTCGGTTAAATTAGACAAAAGTTGCACATTTATGGGCCGATGTTAATGGCGATTTAGTTTTTTCAAAATATGGCATAGCTCACTAGATAATGACAAAAGTGTGATTTTATCGAAATTTAATTTTCCGTTATAACTCGCAAGGTATAAAAAATATTAAAAAAAGTTTCAAATAAATATTTTAGCATACATAAGAAACTTTTCGATGAATTCGATGAAAAATTTTTTTAATAGATATTTCTGGAGATACAGCATGCAAGTTGAATTTTTTAAATGGAAACCATAGTTAATTTTAGTCTAGCCAGAAAGCGCTATTTTTTCTGTTTACAATAGTGTATTCGCTTATATAAATATCTTTTTTAGTTTTTAAGAAAAATTAAAAAGTATGGCAAATACAATGATCTCCGTAGTGTGCCATAAAAATTTGGTATAAAACAATTTCATTTAAATGTGTTATGTACATGCAAAATAATTGAAATTCAATAATATTTGGTAAACAAAAGATTATTTAGATTTCCTTATAAAAAGGAATCGCAAATATTTAAATCTGGTGAACGAGGAGCCCATTTTGCAAAAATTCAAAGGAAATCTAAATAATTGCACTAATAAATATCATATCGTCATTTATTTCTTAAAAAAACAGACTGCTAGATGACATTTTTTTATGAAATGAAGTGCGCGGTCCCTCAGATTTTATTTTTTTGTGCCTAAACCATAACAGATATCAGTACAGACAACAACAACAACAAAATTACTATTGAATGTCTCTTTCTGAAACTATTTTTTTGAAAGTTATTGGCCTTAACATTAAAAAGTTTTTGACTGATTTATGCCGGGTTACACGTGTTTCGTACACTAATGGTCCACTGATAATAACTAATATCACCTTAAAAGATGACCTACATCCGTAAGAAGTACAGTACCGAATATTATCCAAATCGATCCAAGCGTTCTGTAGTTATGGATAAAATAACTTTTTTTTTAAAGAACTTTGAAGCAGAATACCAGCTAAACGAAACGTAATTGCATATAGATAAGTTTAGTTAAATCGTCTTATTTTCGACCCAGGAATCTGTGGTTAAGCGATGTCCACGCATTTTAGGGACACCTGTATATATATATATATACAGTAAAGTCGCGATTTAGTGAACTCTCGATTGAATGAACAACCCGATAGAGTGAACACTTAAATTTTAGCATTGCGTCCCGATATAGTGAACAGCTGTAAACCCCGATACAGTAAACTATGGTATTTACGATACTTCTCTGGGGGATCCCACTAAATATGAATCTAGATGGCACGTAAACAAAAATACTTGAATTTAAAACAAAAACATTAAATACTTAATGTCTGGATAAAGGAGAATGTGTGACCGTGTTTGTTAGTAGAATATTGCAGTTTGCTCGTGTTACATGATTTGCGACAAAAATTAGTACAAATTAACCTGAAAAAAAGCGTAAACAATCCAACATTACTTAATTTTTTTCCCTTCTGCAATAAATAACCTTTTATATGTATCTTCTCATTACATAATACACGTATACATAATATTATGTAATAGGTACATGTATTTTTTTTTATTATTTTATTGTAGATTTTCTTTTGTCAATTGTAGATCTTGAGAAGTACAAATGTTGAATCCAAAATGATTGGAATAAATGACTATAGTTCAAGATGATAACAGATATGTGACGTTTCGACCAGATGGTGTTTGGTCATTTTTAAGCAAATAACAAAATTCTAGTGGAAAGAAACATAAACATAAAGCAATTAATCCAAACTCCTGAACTTAGAATTAAGAGTATTTTCATACATACATATCGTTTATTTTAACCAAAGGGATAAAAAAAATTGCAAAATAAAAAAATAACAAATTAAATAAATAAAATTAAAGTAAATGTAAATTAAAGTACATGTGCCTGCTTGATAATGCTCCACAACTTCATGAAACAATTGACAAATAGTCAATCAATTGACATTTAAACGACAGATTAATTGCTTATAACTAAAAAATGATGCATTTTATAAAAAAATTAGTCCTACAAAAAATACTAAGAATTAATCTTAGAATTGAAAAAAGTAAAAAAATATAGGGTGTTCCATTTGAAAAATGAAAGTTTACCTAATTTCCGCAATAAAATGAACACTCTGTATATTAAAAAAATACTTAAACGATAGCTTGTTTACAACCAAAAAACTTGTACGAAACATTTTTTAAAATTCTTTACGGTAGGAGAATTATTTAGGTGTTCCGGTAATTTTGACTAATCCTGTATATATATATATATATATATATATATATATATATATATATATATATATATATACAGGGTGTTAAAAAAAAGGGTAAAATAATTTCATGGTATATACATTTCGATGTGCTGATTCAGAATCAAAAAGAATTTTTTCAAAATTCGCAAAATGACGGACATGCTTTTAGAAGACTACATTTTTAGTGCCACTGGTGACAGTACATTATTACAAAACGTCAGAATAAAATTAATTCATTTGTTATTCAACATCAGTTACGTGGTAGAGAATTTATATTGAATACCCGTACTCATTTGTGTACTACCAGTGGCACTAAAAATGTACTGTTCTAGAAGCATGTCCATAATTTTGCGAATTTTGAAAAAATTCTTTTTGATTGTGAATCAGTACATCGAAATGTATATACCATGAAATTATTTTACCCTTTTTTTTAACACCCTGTATATATATATATATATATATATATATATATATATATATATATATATATATATATATATATATATATATATATATATATATATATATATATATATATATATATATATATATATATATATATATATATATGGTTAATTTTAATATTATTTTCAGTTTGTGTCTATGATTATATATTAGTATATTATATCTAATTAGTGTGCTAGTATAATTAATGTTAATTAACAATTTGTTCGTTGCATTTGACATGTAGATTTTTCCATCAATAATTTGTCCATGTCTGGTTCTTGTCAGTTATAATTGTAAAACGAAGATAATCAGCCTGTTAATATTTTATTAATTGAACAACCATCGGCATAAGTCCTCCCTGCACATGCACAATTTGTGCAACGTTTAAGATGTGTTGGTTGCATCAAGTTAAAATTTATTAGTACAGGTACTAACCATGCACGCGTCCTCGAAAGGTATTTAATATCACTAGCGTATAAATTTGAACCAAGTTCCCAAAAGGTACGCTGGGATATGTTTTGTATATTTTCACAGAATACATACTAGTACAAACATTAACTAAGTAAATTATCACACAGCTGCGAATATTTTTATTAACGTGAAAATTACATTCTATATTAGTAGCAATAATTCTTTGTATAACATCAAGGAATATAATAGTAACAATGAGACCTAATAGATATAGAGTTCAGTATTGTGTGTGTGTGTATATGTGTGTGTTTACATACGCGCAAGTATGAGGGAGAGAATTGTGCCTGGATCTAAAGTCTGTGTACATATTGTTGTCGAAAGATTGCAACTGATTTTAATCTCGCATAAATGAATTGTATTTAAAACGTCCATAAACGTCTATTTAGAAATTTAAAAACAAAAAAATTCAATAGCTCTATATTTTGTATTACAGTAGAAATTTTTTAGAATTCGTATATACGTAAAATTGACATTTGTGCGAGAATCGGATTGGTCGCTCACTTTTACGTTCACTTGTTAAACATTAAGTATCAGGTTGTGTCTCCACTGCCGTTTTCTGATTCTTTATATGTATATGAAGACAGGTGTACCAATCAGAAATGTGTACATACACACATGCATACGCACACACCAGTGCATTTTTAAGCCAAAATCACTGGGAGACATAGCCTAAAACAGGGGCAGACAGCCAAACAAGCGGCCTTAGATTAAAAATAAAATAAATAAAAATTCCTGCGACACCTGGTATATATATATATATATATATATATATATATATATATATATATATATATATATATATATATATATATGGAAACTTCTTTATTTTTCCAATTTTGATTATATATATATATATATATATATATATATATATATATATATATATATATATATATATATATATATGGAAACTTCTTTATTTTTCCAATTTTGATACTTAATCATTGTTTTATTTCACTTTCATTTCTTTCCTTATTATTTCTTATCTGACTTTCTAGACGCACTTTTTACTGGAGATTTTGATTTATTCCTACGTTTACTTTTGGTTTTCGATCTGGACCTGCGTTTCAGTTTCTTCTTTGATTTCTGTTCTGTGCTTTGCGTTGGTTCAATCTTTTTATTTTTCTGTTCCACAGATACACGAGAAAAAGTTTCGTATTGGAACAGACCGCAAGTTTTACCTGAAATATTTGCAATTCATATTTTATTATTCAGTCGTTATTTAATGTCAGGTTACTAGAACAATGAAAGTATTTCTTGTATTAATTAGTAAAAAGCAAATAAGGTGAGAACATTTTCATATTTCTATTCTTAATTTGAAATTAAAAATGTATTCACTATTCATACATCCTGTTATTACATAATTATTATTCGTACCGTCGCAGAATTCTTCTCCACATTCTATACAACATATGGCTCGCGTCTCAATCACTCCGGACTTGTTTTTAGTTTTTCGAATGGATGATTCAGCTAGAGCCAATCTCTTATCTCGAATTACAGTTTTCAGTTGTGATTTTCCCAATTCAACTAGACTGAAATACATCAAAATTATTATATACTTCTGAATAGCAGGACCGGGAGAAATAGATTTCGCTGTACTTTCGTTTAATCAACCTCGTTACTTAAATGTTAAATGTTTATAAATATTTTCAGTATATTCTGACAGTTATTTAGTGTCTATATTCCTACTTTGTAAATTACTCTTGTGATTTTGCCCAGCATATATTGATGCTGGTACCATTTAGCAGTTATACTTTGATTTGGTTAAATAATATTTCTAAGAAATAATAATAATAATGAAATAATTACCGTGAGAAATAATCTTCATCTACCTTTGACTTGGGTCTAAGGGTAGTAAGCATTCTCCAGTCTATTGGTACCGGATATAAATCTTCCAGTTTAATACCAAGCATTTCCGGAGGTACAGGCTCTTGAAAATTATAAGTTTCCTTTAGTACTTTCAAATCTTTCTTGCCGGTCTTAAACTTGAAATCCTTATGTTTCTCACGTATTTTAATTTCTTCCTGTCGCACTTTAACAGGACGTATCTTGTAATCGGGCACTTTGTCAAACAATTTTCTAAAGTCCTCTTTTGAGTTCACCGCAGCTTTAGATAAATCTAAAATTGGTCCTGTATCTTTTTTCTTCGACAAAAAATCATCAGCCATTTTTTATACAATAATTATTTTAAAATTAGAAAGCCTGCAAAAACAATATCACAGATTGCAATCGAGATTAAAAGTTAATATATTAATGAGGCCTACAATAAATGTTTCAAAATCATCTTATAATTAATCAAAATGATTGTTTGACTTACAATATCTACATAATATAATGGATTGCATATTACAATTAGAATTATATTATTCGCAGTAATTATAAATTTTCGTATACATCTGGAAACTCGATTGATTTCGTTCGAACACTGCTGTCATCGTTATCCCATTGCTGTTGTTTCAATAATAGCCCATGACGTAGGTTATTCAGTTTATCAATTATTCCTTCACTATCATCCTTTTCAAAGGATGATTCACCATTTTCCAATTTCTTGCGTTCGTTTTTATCATTCAGCTTGGCTTTTCTCGATTCCGCACGGGGAGTTAATTTTTCTAATCTCTTAGCTACTTGTTTTGTACTAAGTACTTGCTCTGATTCTTTATAATCCGTTCTGTCTTTGACATAAACCCTTCCCTGCCTGTCCAATTCAAGTGGAACTATTTCCGTTTGGTAAACACTAATATTCTGCGAAAACAACCTTTCATTTTTGTGCCACATATTTCGATTGTAACTTTGTTTCCGATAAACTCGATGATCGGGCGTTTGCGGCACACTATCGTCGCTTGATTGTGAATAATTATTATTTTTATCTTCGTATACTTTTGTGTCTCGGGTTTTCTGACGCATCTTTCGTTTTTGATACGTTGGGTCTTTTTCGCTTTGCTTCAAGTAACGCATTGGAGGTCGGTTAACACCCCACTTCGGTCGTTCCGTCCGTTCATTCCTAGTGATTCTACTTCGTTCTTCTGATCGTAATCTTCTTTCTTTTCGGTCGCTTATCATGCTGTCTCTTCTTCGTTCCAAGCTTCCGAACTTTTCATCTATATGATTGCTTTTATTGCTTTCTTGATTATCTGCCTGTAGCCTGAAGTCTGAGTTCTCTGTCTGTGTGCTGCTCTCTCTGCAATTCCTTCCAATTCTGTATACAGATGGAGTTAGAACTCTATTCTCGGTCATTGACGAACGTTCAGTGCCAAGAGATAATGCAGCTAAAGGTAGTGTATTAGACATATTGACAGTGGGAACCAGAAAAGCTAATTGCATTCCTTGAAAGTTATCGAATGGATTTTGAAGCACCACTGCCAAATTTTCATTAACTAGATTATCTGCCAATTGTATATGATTTTCGGCTTGATGTTGATTACTATGAGCTTTACGATCTTCCTTCAGCACTTCTTGTTTTCGATAAACATCCGGATGTGATGAACTTTCCTCTTGGGGTGGGAGTATATTATTCACGGGAGATACCAAATCAGGAGTAACCGAAGAGTTACTTCTATTACTACTGGGAGTTGTAGAAATATTAGTTCTTGCACTAACTACTGGCGGCGGAATACTAGGCAATACTGGTGTGACATTTTGCACAGACGTAACATTCGCTTTTTCGTCGAATTCATTTTCTGGAAGATTCAAAACATTGCTCTTCATGCGCATGTGTTTCTGTTTGGTTTTCTCCAATTTTGCCTGTCTTTCTGCATTTTCTAATGCCTCGTGCATTGCTTTATTTCGTTTCTTCTCGCGTTCTTTCTTCTCTTTGATCATCTTTTGTTCTTCCTCAGCTCTTCGGCGTTCTAACTCTTGTTCCCTACGTATTCGTGATTCTTCTTCTGCCTCTTCCCGCAGTCGACGTTCACGATCTTGTTTACGTTTTATTTCACGCTCTTCCAACTGTTGTTTGATTGCGGTTTGCAATTCCAAAGCCTTCTCACGTTTTCGTTCCCTTTCAGCAGTTTCGGTTGGTTCAAGTGGAACATTCTGCCCTCGCAGATGGGTTCTATAAACACAAATTATTATTAATCAATTATAAAAATTAATATTTATTCGAACGTTTAATATTGAGATGGAAAATATTGAATCCAATTAAAATGTTCGGATTGTAATTCCACCTGTATTGGTGAAACTTGCCAATATATTGAATCTAGAGTCTACCAACATAATTATCATTTTACCAATGAAAATAATAACCACAACGCGATTGTAGATCATGCTTTGAGTTCAGACCACACCATTGACTTTGCTCAGCATACAATTTTGCAATTTGAGACTAATAAATTAAAAGATTGTTAGTAGAAAGTGTTTACATAAATATAAATAATAATTCGATTAATCACAAAACTGATTTTAATAATTTAGCTTCAAATTTACAGCACTTTTTAAATTCCTAATTTCATGATTGGCCGACTCTGTTCATTAGGTTGGTTTCAGCTTGTTTAACTCTGCTTTTTTCATTCTTCTCCCATCACGTCTACGTACATGATGTGGAAAGTTTCATTTAAAATTTTTTGTACGTTTTGAATGAAATTCTCAAGAGATACTGTTTTATGTTTGTATGCACTAGGTAAATATTTGTTTTATTTTGTAATTTAGTTTCACTGATATTGTAAATATCTATTGATATCTTGTGTTTTCAGAATTTTGTTTCTTGCTTGAAAATGACAAAAAACCATATGGTCGAAACGTCGCTATATCTGTTATCATCTTTATGATTAATTTATGAAATAAACAGTTCACAACACCTTGAACTATCGTCATTTATTCTACCCGTCGTGGATTCAATATTTCGCATCTCAAGATTCTACAACTGACTAAAAAATAATTAATAATGAACATTTAATAAACAAGTGATACAGAAAAACTAATTTTGTTTTAGAAACCCCATATGGTAAATGTTAACTGACTTCTTGTATTTTCATATTTAATTATTGCAACTTTAAAATGAAGGTGACCATTTGAATTATTTTGCGTGCTGTAAACCATGTCACTATTTCCGTGTCGATATAATTTTTGTGGCACATTTAATTTTATTTTCTTACATGTCGCAAAAAATAATAATGCATGGTTCAGTTAAAAAAATTTCAAATAAAAATAATGTATTGATCACAAATCCGTGTCTAGTAAAATTCTATTTAGCTTGTATAAATAATTAAACATCATTGAGAAATTAAATTTTAAAACCGTATTCGGACTAAAATACTTTACTTCCCTGTTTACGGTTCAACCAATTACATAAAAACAAAATCAATTCATATAAAGTGAACAATTATAATAACATTACTCACTGATAATATTTGAATTAGTAATGGCGCAATAATGTAGAGTTGGTACGCGGTTCATATAACTTACAATACTTTGCGTGACTCATAGTTTCTTATACTATGCGTAGATCAGCATGTACGTACAATTTAAACTTTGATAATGCTATCATGACTCACCTGTTTAAATGCATATTGGTATTATCGCTTTCTCCAGTTAAAGGTCTATCCATACATTCTCCAACTTGATCTGGAGAATGACTAAAACTCATTACTTCTTTATCTCCCTCTAGACTTCTTTGCATCCAGCCAGGTAAGTCAACGGTTTTGGAAAATCGCTCATTTAATTCATGCGGTTCCCATAAATGACCAACACCCAGACCTCTGTCACCCCATTTGGGTCGTTCGTCACGACCACTTGATACTTCGGATTCAGATGATCGTTGGTTCCAGTTAGGATTCATCCATATATTGTAATTTTTCTTACTAGAATTCACATAATATTCCGGCGTTCCTTCTTTGGCCGAGTCACTAGCATATCCAGATGTGTCTCCTTCGCCTTCGTATCGATTGTAATTTTTATTTTTAGTTATTGGAGGTAAATTTCGATTCGAATAATGTTCCTCGCGATTTAAAGAAACTTCACTACTTGAAAATTTCGATAAGTTTTTTGTCCTGTAACGATATAGTCAATTAATAGTTCGTAGTATAGATATGCGGTTCTCATTATACCTTACGCTATTTTTGTCGATTTTTGAATAAGTTTTACCCCACGGCACAGCCAAATTAGCCAATTCTTCTAAAAAATGTAAACACCGAAAAGTCAGCACGTCATTTCAATTGATTCGTTAATATTTGTTACTTATTAATTACCTCTTTCCTTAGCCCATTGCAACTTTTTTTGTTCAATTAACGTACGAGGTTTTTCGCCATATATAGACATTTTAACAATGAAGTAATTGAAAAAAAAACAATTCTGGAATATAACATGAAATTTGACTAAACAATATCTATATAAGTAAAAAATGAACAATAAATGCAAAATATTTAATAATGAAACAATATTTTGTAGGCCTCATTTGTTGCACAATACAGTTCATTCACCTGTTCTTACACTGTTATTTTTAAAAGGAACAATAAAAACTCCTTCTTTGCTATTAAAAATAATAACACCAATATGTCTCAACCCAAGTAACATCAACACGTTTTAATTCAAATTTTAACTATTGACAATAATTTACTCTCACGACTCAACGCAACGGTAATGACAAATACAAATATCGAAATGAAATGTATTACAATACCAGCATGTAACTATGCATGCATCTATAGTGAAAATGTGTTGAGTTTGTGTGCCTGGCCTAGTAACTCATATTTGATCGATATTGTTGACTTGGCAACCACAATGTACACATCTTGAGAAATTCATCTAATTCCCCCCTTTTCGGTCATTATCTGCAGGTATTAATCTTAATTATGCCAATATATAACCCGAATTTCTTACAACAATCGTGTTTTCGTGCTAATCAAATGTAAATTCACCGTGGAAGTTCATTAATACATATCCAATGTGAGGTCGAACGGGTAATAAAATATTTACAAGGGCAAATACAAGAAATATTATACGAAAATTGACCTGGTCACAGGAAAATATGTGTATTTCTTATATTTAATCTCAAGTACCCATAACATACACGTAAATTTTAAATATGTTAAATGTACGAAAATATAAATAGATTTATAGATATAAATCTACAAAGGCAATATAAAAATATCTTCATCAGTTAGTATTCATTTATTATTCATGTTATTCGATGACCGGTTCTGACCATGAACCTAGCCGATAATTTATTATTTAATTAAATGGTTTCCTATTTACTTTCAGTGTTCCAATAATCTTAATGTGGTAATAGCCTGAAGTGTACACGGACAAGATACATGAATATAAATGAAGAACAATCATGCGAGAGCTAAGATTTGAAAACCGGTCATTCTGCTACCCATTTACATAAATATGCTGATGCACATATAGATATTACAAAGGATACACTAGTAGTGAGATCACCAATGCTTTTTTCCTCATATATGTAAAATTTCAAAAAGTTCATCAACTTATATATTGACAAATTTAATTACGAAAAAAATACAAATATTTTTCTAGTGTTAGAACTAAGATTGTATTTTCAATGGGAAGTTTTCGCATAGCAAAAATCCGCGTTTCGAACTCACACGATAATGAACGAGAGTTCGAAACGTATCGTGATCTTAACAAAAATAGACGAGTTCATAAAACGAACATATTACTTCTGATCAGTGGCGTAGCTACTGTAGAGCAAACGTGTGCAAAGCATAGGGGCCCACGAGTGTAGGGGGCCCTACCTTGGACAAGTGAACTGCGAAAAAATACATAATATAATCAAGACAAAAGAAAATACAAATATAAGAAAAAATTAACAAAGAAATTAAATATTTTGTATTTTTTTAAAATTATGACCAACATGGGAGGGGGGCCCTCCGACCATACTTGCATAGGGGCCCAAAATTTCTAGCTACGCCACTGCTTCTGATTAATAATATTGACGATGAACTTCTGAACTGACAATATAATATTCTATATGTATTATGTTTATATCTACATTCAAGTCGAACAACCCCAGTTTGACCTAGGTAAATTGTGTTTTATGATCTTGCCATGCAACATTCTTCCAAGATGACCAAATGATTATAACTGCTACGAACCAGAGAAAAGAAACTACAAACTTAATAATATAGAACTTGTTTAGAGCGCACTAAATTATACTCTACGCAAACAGTATATTAAAATTACAGTAGTAGATCTGTAAGTCTACCGAACTTGGTTTAAAAATAATTTAAAAAAGAAATAAACATCATGCTATATTAAATTTGTCATATTCTAAGCTGTAATAAAAATAACATAATACTCTCTTTCTGGCAGAAGTCATAGATAGTTTTGCAAGATTTTGAGTTGAATTTTACAGAATTACATAAACAACAAAATTTGCGTAAAATAATCCTAATCATCCATATACCCGCATGTCGTACAAAAGTACACGCGTACTCGACCCGCTCCACATATTTCTCAGATCGGGGTCACTCAACTGTATCCAATCGCCAGATCACAACCTCTGAATGCTAAATACATGCCAACAACTAATGTGCGTAACTACATAAGCACTAACCCATCGAAACCTACCTCTTGTACTAATATAAACAACATCTTCGCTCACTTCGGTCAATCTGGTATCTCCTGTACGGACTGGTAACGCGCGAATCACAATACTTCCCAGCGAGCTAAAGACCGCGAAAGTCAGTTGCGTGTGGCGGCAGGTTAATACGACTACCACCGCAGCATGGTGTTGTGACCAAGTATTCAAATTAGTTTATTAATTGTTTCGTTTACCGCATACGTTATTCAATTTTTGGTCTCTGTGGATAGTAGAACGAATTATTTTTTTCTAAGAGTGGAATAGTTCTTTTTTTTCTCGTTATCATACGTGTGTATAATTATGACACTTTAAATACAACGGAAGATACAATTTCCTTGCACTAGCAATGAGGTTTTGCAAGTGTTTATAACATATTTAAGTGTGAACCATGAAACTTTCAATATTATTATTACTGTTTTGGTGGCCCAGTGGATTGGTGAGTAGGATCACACTACCAGTTATACCGGATATACTGCATCCTCCAGTACCAGATGAAGGTAATCTATTCTCAATTATTACCATTAACTTTAATTTAAAGTGCATACACCGCGTTTCATAGCAAACAGTAGATATTCTTATTTGTTATAGTTCATTTGTTGATACCATTATACTGATCTCAAATATTCTAAATATGTTTACAGCAAAATACGATCTAGCATCTGTACTAAATCTAGCCGATGACGTCGATACAGACCCGGAAGTTCGTCCTGGATTATTTCAGGGCGACATTGCAATGGATAACGACATCTATCAGTATTGGAGAGTTGGACTGAAATGGGACGTGTTTCCAGAGAAATTATGGAAAAATGGAACTGTTCCTTATGTTATCAGCCCTTTATATGGTATGCGTATAACGTACAATTTTCTATTTGAACAATTTTCAATCCCATATTTTCTTTTCCACTTATGCTACTTTGTATATTTCAGTATTATTTGTTCTTAACCTATTATTAATTCATTGAAAATATTATTATATTTTCAAATTTTTCAATTTTAGTATAATAATTTAGTAGCTCTACTATTGTCGTTAGTATCGGGCTGTGAATATCAGTCTATAAATTTTAAATGCAAATCCTAATCATTGAACAAAAAATGTATTAGTTCAACCTCTTTTGCTATAATTTTTAATAATTGCATTTTATGAATGATGACTTATGGTAGATAAATTTCAAATAAAAACGCTAGACAAATAGCAGATAATATTTAGTTTTTATTTCAGATCCGTTAGATTATGTTACGATTTACAAAGCAATTCGTACTTTAAATTTCATGACGTGCCTAAAATTTGTACCATGGAATGGAAAATCTAAAGATTACTTGGTAATCTGGCCGATTAAGTATCCGAAAGGATGTTGGTCCTATGTCGGCCGATTCGGCGGGGCTCAAATCGTAAGTTTGCAACCACCAGACCGCAATGGCCCTAACTGTCTCGGTAATGAGGGCAGAGCTATACATGAATTGATGCATGCGATAGGAATATTTCATGAACAATCGAGATGGGACAGAGACAAATTTGTGAAAATACATACAAAGAACATTATACCAATGTTTTTGCCAAACTTTGAAAAACAAAATTTGAAAAACACAACCTACAGTTTCGAATACGATTACGATTCGATAATGCATTATGGGAAATATTACTTCAGTAAAGGTAAAGGAAAACCAACTATTACACCCAAAATGCCAGGAGTCAAAACGCTAGGACAAAGAAAGGCCTTGTCCAAAACGGATTGTCTGAAAATAAATGATTTGTACGGATGTTTGGATCATCCAGTTTTTAGCAAGAAATATTACAGTATTTGTCAATTTCTTGGCATATAAACAGGTAGTTCGCAATTCTTAAAAATAGCCAAACACTGAAACACTTCAAATCTAATATCTTCTTTAAACCTTGAAAAATTATTCTAGAATTAATTTCGTTTTAAATTCACTCTATTAATGTACCTACTAATTTATATCTGAATGTATTTTACATGTGATACAGTAGCAATAAAAATATTTATTAATTTTTATGTTTTAATATGTTGAGTAGCAATTCATATTGTTTCTGATCCTTCTCCAATACTTTTAGGATACAACTTGTCTGGTACAGGCCATACTAAATAAATAAAAATAGAATTATAAATTATTGACGATTCTAAAATTGTAAATTATATCTGGAAATTAATTTTTAAAAAGTTGAATATTAAATATCAGTAGATAATATTTAAAACATTATTCACTTTATATAGCTACTTAATTGAAGTTAACTAAAATTACAATAGAAATTACATTTAATTTTCAGTGTATTATACTTACTTAATTTGGTTTTCTCTTGTAAAAAAGGTTGAAACATTCTTAAAATCTGTTGCAAGTCTAGTAAACATGGCAAACCAATTAAAAAACCGATTACATCATTGTCTGGCAGATATTGAGTAATTTTATCCTGTATTGTGTTAAAAGAAATTTGGCCTTCAATGTCCTGTAACATAAAAATAAATACATTAATTGCAAAACCATATATCGTACGATAAATTAAACAACAGCTATATTAAAATCAACATACGGGCTGAAGATTGCGCAGTTTAAATGCAAGCTGATATATGTTTTTTACATAAATAGTCCAAATATAACGTTTGGTATTGGTATAATTTGGTTCAGTTTCTCTTGGGTTAATCTTGTTCAATGGTTTGGTCTCTGTACATATCCACCTGTCAAACATGCGCTGAAATTAAATAAAAATATATTAGTTTAGATACAATATTATTAAATTGCTAGTTTTTGGACCGATGAAAATTCTTAAGGTTTACGAAAATAATAGTATATTATACACCAAGGGAGAGAAAGGTCTTAGTTTTCCTGAGATGTAATTTGAAGCCCGAGAGCGAAACCAGAGGGCTACAAATGCATCGAGGGAAAAATGGTGATTTCTCCCGAGGTGTATATACTATTTTTTCCTGGATCGGGAGTAGAATCACCTAATTTCATAAATAAAGAATTATAATAAATCGGAGCGAAATTGCAATATGTAGAAGTCTTTGGGAATGTTTCCACGCAACGCGTACCACGAGACCACGACAAACATTTATATACAAAAACCTTTCTATAATATAAAAGGCAAAATGCGGAGGTCCGTCCGAGGGTGAGGGGTTAGCAGATGACGGGGGATTTAAACAAAAGAAGATCAATGCATGTAATATATAAGAGATATAAAAATGTCGGTGAATAGTCAGAAATACGATGTTTTTGACAGTCAATTATATTGACATTTGTGTTTCATCTTTTGAATGTTCAACAACGATTTAAATGATAATAAAGCAATAAAAGTGATTGGTTTTAACTGTGTTTGTGTCAGTGCATATTAGCATTAATTAGTATTATTCTCTATTTCATTGCAACGAATGTGTAAAGTTCTGAAATGTAATAAGTTTGCTTTGCAATAATCATTAACAAAACACAGGACCGGTCCACAAAATTGACGGGGATCGACTTACGACCCCCTTGTTTTCACATGGACAGTTCTATGTTGCGTGTTCTAAGGGCAGTTCGACAAATAACCTATTTTTATTAACACCAACTGGCAAAACATGTAATATTGTTTACAGGGAAGTTATAACATAATATTAAAAATGTTCTGCCGTACAAAATACGGGAACGACCGCTAGTCTTATAATAAAAACTCCCCTAGTGAAATTGTTATTTATTTCGTCCCTAGGGGGTAAATGCTTTACTTCTGTCGCGATATTGACGCTATAAAATAAGATATATTTAAAAATGTTAACAGTTATTCCTGTAATTAATTTAAAAAAATATATATGAATGCAAGTGTAAAGTAGGGTAATTTTGTTACATTATTTCCCTATGGATATTCTAAATATTCATCAACACCTAGTATATCACATTAAAACAGATTTTCTTGCTATTTAAGCTTTTGATTATCCGCTATCAAATAACTATTGTTATAGTATTAAATATAGGTACTTACTTGCACTGTATTATGTAATGCCATTACCAGTTTGATTTGTACAATTGTGTTACCGTGTTGCTCTTCCAGAAGAATAAAGTGTTGTCTCACACAATATTCAGAACACTGTAAGATAATATTATTTATTATAATTTACACGGTTTTGGTGTATTACAAATTACTGTTGCTATTATAATTTAAAATATTTCAAATAATATTTTTAAGAAATAGGTGGACAGCTTGATAGCTAGATAAGACGATAGATAGTTACTTACCTACTTATCAAGCTATCTGGCTAGCATAGTATAGGATAATATCAAATATAAAAGGATTGTTCGTTGGGGTAGTGTGCGGGCATAACAAATGTAATAGGTATATTCGTAGGGCAGTGTGATTCGTTAAGGTAGTGTACGGAAATAATAAATGTAATAGGTTGATTCGTTAGGGCAGTGTATGGGGATAACAAATATAATAGGTTGATTCATTAGGATAGTATAGGGGGATAATAAATGTAATTGGTTGATTCGTTAGGGCAGACAATCCTGCAATAGGCATGTGTAATGTTCGTTACAGAACATTATTTCAACTGAATGTTATTAATAATTGCGAATTCTGTATATTAAGGCCCTAATAATTCATTATTAAATCAATAATTACAACAATGCATTAGAGATAAAATAGTATATGTCAGTGTCAATGTTGCAAAACTACGGATATACTGCACTGTATACATACTACCACGACCAACCGAAGGTAAATGCCTTAAGACATAAATTTTTCTACACTTTAATGACAGTGTTATAGAGCTACTGATAAAGTAAACATGTTGCCTGACATGACGCTGATATATATTATTTTATTTCTATTGTATTGTTTTATTTACTGTAACGGCTTCTTCTGAGTTAAACAAATAATAAATTACCCCAACAATGCTCCTTATTGACTTGATAATGTAATAGCCTTAATGTACAGAATTTTCAATCATATTTAACAAATAAGTTGAAATTGTGTTCTGTAACAAACATTACACATTTGTATCGTACCCTAACAAATAAACCTATTACATTTGTTGTCACTCTACACTTCCCTAACGAATAAACCTATTACATTTGTCATTATCCTAGTATGTACCAAGATATCTACATATCTAGCTATCCAAAGCTAGAAACAATAATTACTTGAAGAAAATGAACGAAATACTTGGGGTAGACGAGAAGGAATCCTGTGATTTTGTCCTCGGCATGCTCACAGTTCGTGTTAACTGAATTCACAATCGACTCAATTATCATTGTGCATTCGTTTTTGCCAAGGCAAGACTGCTCACCCACATACATATAGGAATTCAAGTGCTTTATGGTCTAAAAATGTATGATTCTATAAAATATACTCGTAAATATGTTACACAATGTATAAACGTAAATAGGTGTTCCCCAAATTGACTGAAAAGATGTTTAATAGGTTAATAATTTCAAACCAACATCAAATAACGTCTATCAAATGATTTTAATTGTATTTGTTATTAGGATTTCACCACGAATTTGTGTGTACGTACCCGGTCTTGTTCTTTGTTCTTCACGACATCAAGCAAAGAACGTCTGGTAGGTGGTTGCATATTTGAAATGTTTGGTAACAATCATAGGTATATAATACTGCGTAGTTATGGTAACACATACTAGTTGCTATGAGTACGCAATATAGTTTGATTTGAAATGTGAAAAATGTAATACGTAGTTATAATAATGCATTAGTGAATTAAAATTATATGATAGATTCATAATTCCCGCTTTATTAGTAACAAACATGATACAAATATTTAGGCGCAATGTTTTATATAATAATCAAATAATAAGTCATTAATGTGGCACGAGTCTTGTGAATGAAATACCCAATTTTTTATGGATGATATAGAATTCTTGCAATTAATAATTAAAATGTATTATTATTAAATAAAACAAATATACATGAAGATTCAAAAACCAAAATATATTCTAAAATAATCAAATAAATATTGAAATTAAAAAAATGAATAAATCATCTGCAGATATCAGGAAATGTATGTTATATTTAGGTAAACAAGAGTAAAAGACAACTATAATTTTATGGAAAATTCTTTTATTAATTATTCAGTTATAGATATACCAGTCATCTGACTGCACGTACAGAGTAAAACTCTTAATAATGAGAACAACACATACACATCCATGCACGTATATTGTATATAAGTACTGTCGACGTGCATGTATGCGTAAGTATCAAAAAGATGGACTGTTTTACAACAGGCCATTCTTTCAATAAATTGTAACTAATTCTAATCACAGACATAGATAAAAAAAAAGAGAACGTCAATACGTTAAACTGATCCGTTTAAAGACTGTAAATATGAATTATAAATATTGTGTGCACTGGCTGGACTTTCAAAAATTATCAATTAATTGATTAATTAGTTAATTCACAAAGGACGATGACGATAAACACCGTATTGTACCACTTCCGTTTTGTTTTTTTTTTCCACCATTGTTTATATTATAATTTTCTTCTGAGTTTCTCTCCACTATGTGAAAGCGGAATGCTTGTGAAGAATACTGCATAAATCTTTTACAAATTATCGTCAGAATCTCAATTAGGACGACCCAACAAAATCGTGATTGCTCGATTGGAGCCAATAAATTATTTGTAATAATTTAAATTTAGACTAAATTACATAGTTTGTACTTTAGTACGCTGTAACAGAAAAGACGAGAACATATTAGTCATAATGATTTCATATATGATTCTAGGTGTCAAAACTCTAATCAATTATTATGCAAAGTGTCTGCTCAGTTCTTCTTAGAGGATTATATGGTGTGGTTATAACAAACTTCATGATTCTATCAGAACTTCACTCATCATTGCAGACACGCAATTTAAATATAAGAATTGAGGACAGTAAAATGTGTGATTTGATGAAAGCTTACCGTTATTTGAGTATCCATTACTCTTGCCGCTGTTGTTAAAACGACGATGGTTAGGCTTGCTGTTTTCCCTTCCTCTGAATGAACCACCACCATAACCCCATCTTCCCTTGCCGCTGTATCCACCTCCTCTGCTGGCAAGTTCACTGAGTTTGGGGTTGATAATCTGCAGAAGCACATTCACGTAAGTAAATCTATGGTAAACTCTTCACATATGTATATTCTAGATTGTTAATTAGTCAATTATGCTCAGGTCTTCTTAGAGGTATCGGTGTGGTATAAACGAAACATCATGGTTTGTTTCAGACACAGTTTCATCATAGCAAATAAATAATTTATAACTTTAAATAATGTAACTTATGTGAAATACGAGACTACATTAGAATATTATGCGTTATGTGTACATACTTGGTTGGCTTCTTGTAATACGGATACTAAATCCTTGGCTTGTCTGAAATTGGATGGTGTAAAGAAGGCATATGATGTGCCAGTGGAGGATGATCTACCCGTTCGACCAATTCGATGGATATAATCTTCTGATGAGTTGGGGTAATCATAATTTATTACATATTTTATTCCTTCCACATCTGTCAAATGAAACATAATTAGTATCGTGTATCTGGTGTAAAGAATGAAACAGAATTTCTCTATATTCTTGCAATGAACTCCAACAACAGTTACGAGAAATTCTGTTACATTGCAAAATGCGAGTAATTAATGAACAAAGAATTGCTTTGAAATAATAAAAGAAAGTTTAGAGAAAAAAATAAAACAAACAAAAAGAGAAACTCGATGTTAACAAGCTGTTACATTAAGTCGCTTTCGTTTTTACCGTATTTTCACATGATCCACTGTACCAGTTCAGTTCAAGTCAATACTGATCCAAATGTGATCTGATACGATGAACAGGTAAAGAATAGTGTAAATAGGAGACAGACTTAATGATTATTTAGAAATGAAAATAAAATATGAATGGTAAATCATGATTGGTTCGATTAATAACAAATAACGTACTGTAGAGACTTGCAACAATGGTAATAATTATTTGAGATTAATATATATATATATATATATATATATATATATAAAAGTAATTAATTATCGTGTTGTGTACAGTATATTGGTTGGTTGATTGATTGATTGATTGATTGAAATAATAAGAGAAAGTAAATAAAGATACAAACCATTGCGCTCGACAGACTACAAATGAATCCACAAGACGCGCAGGCTTTTACCAAGTGAGTGACACAACTGACAACGATACATTGGGGTGCAGCAATAGTAGCATTCATTCAGTATGTCTTGTCCACGATGAGATTGACGCGCGACCCTCATACGTCATGTCAATTAGATGCATGATGGAGAGAGCAACAGGATCACGCGTCACTTCACCTCACGTCACGTCACGCGTTGGCCGTCAGCCGTAAGGAAGACAAATACATTGATTTGCATGACACCACACAACACACACAGTTCTGTTTCGGCCCAAGTCCCGCTACTTCTGTCGTCTTGTGTATTTTATACATTGACACACGTACTGTGAACCATGCCGAGCCGAAACGGGAACTATATATTTAGTATAACTGGAACATGGAATAGTACAATTATGTACACATGTAGGACGGCGGGGGTAAGGTGAATGTGTAGTTGCATAATATACAAACAAAACAAAAGATAAAGAGAGTAACAGTGGGAGGGAACATTGCGGTGGATAGGATCGTTATAAAATATTGATTGTGCCATATTTGACGCTCAAATAACATGGGGCATCAAATCTTCCTTGTCCGGCTTCAAATGCCTGTTCTGCGTACTGTCAATCTCTCGGTATGAGAAAGCCAGTCGACCCAGAGGCACCGCAAGACATAAACATTGCATCCTTATTACAGAACACAAATCATAGGGCGTAAACTAGCACCAACTCATAGCACTAACTACGCTCTCATCTCGCATGTGCCTCTGAAACAAAAGGACAACCAGACTGATTAGTAAAATTATGCAATCCATCATTAGGTTAAATAACAGGAGAGTAACGAGTACTTGTAATATTAAATCAAATTGTACAGTATTATTACATACTGTACATATTATTAATATCTGATAATAAATAATGTAAAACTGTTGAACTGTTGTGTACCGTGCTCGCAAGCCACTCGCTGTTCCAATTCAAACCAGTCTGGCCAATCCAAAGATTGCTACTATGCACTTCACCGTCTTGGGACACCCACATGTATAGATATATAAATATGGGAGTACATTACTTTCACTATTCATTCTCATCAGCTGTCAACATTTCACAGAGAGTAACAACAAAAAACTAAATTCCTATTCTTTAAATAAAATAAGAAAAAGAAGTATACACTTGCGAGCAAATTTAAAAACCACTGTAGAGTTAATTGTTACAACGGTTTTGTAAACCATTATCAATGTCGTGGCACCATCTAAGTTTGCTTGCGGGAGAAACTAAGTGAAAACAGATGACGTGTCTACTAACAAGACAATGTACATACCAAGTCCACGCGCAGCCACGTCTGTTGCTATTAGAATATTCGATTTGCCGTTTCTGAACTCGCGTAGAACGTAATCTCTCTCTTGTTGACTCTTGTCTCCGTGCATGCAAACAGCTGGCCAGCCATATCTGCGTACATTGTAGGTGATAGCTTCTACTTTCCGTTTCGTTTCAACGAAGATTATTATCTTCGCACCTGGTTCCGCTTCGTTACCAATCTCTTGTAGTAGCTGATTTAATCTAGACACAAATAACACAAAACAATAAACAATGGAGTTTAAACTGTAATCAAATTAACGATAAATGTAAAAAATAACTAGTATGGGACATACAAGTACTACTAATATGCATAACACTTACGAAATTTCCGAATTATATAAAGAAAAAGCTAAAATTCAAACACTCTAAAATGCCACCATATTGTGTAACGTAAAACGACTGTTTAATAACGAGATATTACGCTAGAGGCGCTGCAAACAAAATTTACTTAAAGCATACCGCCATCTTGTTCTCGCTGTCATGATATGTCAGTTTTACCCAAGTTGCAGCTGTACTTAAAAAAATAGATTGTATTGTTTTCAAAGATTTGAATATATGTGCACTGACGCGTTCGGACACAAAATGGCTGATTTATTATTCTGAGCTGTCAGTTTCTCGCTCGCTTATTTTATGCAGCGCCAGTATTGGACTTACGCAGTACTAAACGGTCGCCCTACGTCACAGACATTGCGCTTTTTAGAAGCGGGATAAAAAATTACTTTAATAATTTTTTGACGATAAAAAATACGAATATTTTTGTTTTACACCGGAGAATAACATAAAAAAGATGTTGCGAAAAAGGAATGTAAATAATAATGATAAATAACTTACTTGGGTTCTTTTTCATGTTCCTGGCATACATCTACGATCTGAAGGATGTTGTGATTTGCTGATAGTTGTAATGAGCCAATGTTGATCTGGACGTATTCATTTAAGAAATCGGAAGCTAATTTTTTGACTTCTTTTGGCCATGTTGCAGACCACATCAATGTTTGTCTGTCTGGGCGGATCTGTTCAACAATTTTTCTGATCTGTGGCTCGAAACCCATATCCAACATTCTGTCCGCTTCGTCAAGAACAAGGTATGTGCAACGTTCGAGGTTTGTAGTACCACGTTCAAGGAAATCTATTAAACGGCCTGGAGTGGCGATGACAATTTCAACACCACGTTCCAAATCACGCATCTGCGGCCCTTTCGGAGCACCACCGAATATGCACGTGTTACGAACATAAGACGTACTGCCAAACTCCGTGGCGACTTGCTGAATTTGTTGTGCTAACTCACGAGTAGGTGCTAGTACAAGAGCAATAGGTCCGTCACCACGACTGATTGGTGGTTGATTATTGATATGTACGATAGCAGGCAGTATATAACCCAATGTTTTGCCCGATCCCGTCTGTGCAATGCCGACCATATTGCGACCGCTCATTGCGATTGGCCAGCCTTGTGCTTGAATTGCTGTTGGCGAATCGTAACCTTGTCTTTTTATGCTATCATTGACGTATTCGGGAAAATTAGCTTCTTCAAATCGCTGAATGGGATTCGGTGTTTCTTTGCCACTCACTGTGATTTGCATGCTTTCGCGATATTTCTCTACTTCGTATTGTGAACGTTTGCACACATCTGCATGTGGTACGTAGAAATCCTTCTTGAATGGACGTAAATTTGCAGCTTCCCAGTTGGGTTTACGAAGATAACCGCCTCCCATTGAACGTTTGCCACCCTTGGCACCGCCGAAACTGCTACCACGTGATCCACTACCACTGCCGCCACCGAATTTACTACGCGTGCCGCCGCCGCCGCCACCACCACCGCCGCCGCCGCCGCTACCACTGCCGTAACTTCCACGAGAACCACCACTTCCTACTCCACTGCGACTACCGTATGAGGAACCGTTAGAACGAAATTGAGTCCTGTTGAAATATTTCAAATGTATTACCACGTGAGCCGTCTGGACAAAAAAAAATGTCACGTACTATAATATACATATAATTGTAGGGATTATTGAGGATGGAATCCAGACTCGAAGGTGTGGACACCGAAGGCATAGAATCCCTATCAATTTACTCTACCTCCCACAAGCATTCATGCTTTGTCGATATGCGAGACAAAGGCATGCCAAAATGAGAGGCACAAAAATATAACATAATTTAAAATAAACAAAATCTTTAAAAGTACATAAAACCTCCTAGTCATTAGTGATTCATTTAGTAATAAAAATCATTATTACATCATAATATTGTTCATTTTGGCAAACAAAATGGCTACCATTAGTCAAACAACTTTCAAACAAAAGTTCTCAATTACTATATAAATAACGTAAATGCTATAAAAATAATGATCAGAAAAGAAACTAGAGTAAATGTAAAATGTACTTACATGTTTAATTTTTGTAGATGACTGGAGGAACTTAAAATATAACCGGATTGATCTACGAGCCTTGATATTGATCGATGTAGCTGGGTGTTCCTACAAAGTACACCATTTTTTAGATAATTGCAAATTAATTTAATAAACATAGTAAAAATGTTACGAATATCTTAAATGAGCACTACACAGTATCCAATTATAACATAATATTTAACAACTTTATTTTTTAAGAGTAAGAGTAACCGAACCACCTACCTCAACTACAGTCGCAAAGTAAAGGAACGAGTAGCGGAGTAGCCAGCAGCGAATACTTCACGATGGACAAGCTTGCTACACACGCATGCGCACTGAGCACGGATGTGCGCAAACGTGCGACGCACTAATAGAAGCGAATAGTGCGAAAGGTCGCACTAGTTCGAAATCTCAATAGTTCACATTCTCATTGTTCACATTTTTTCGATTTCGAAAGTCATTCCCACACCATCTACTATAGTCGCAACAAATTCTTTTCTGGCAAGATCCCATTCCCAGAAGTTCGAAAGTACCCAAGACCACATTTGAATGATTCTCACGAATTCACTTTCTCATTGGTTCATCTGCGCAGTGCAGTTAATTTTGTTACTAATATTACATTGCGCCACGACCTTCTCAATTACTCTACAGTCAGTACATGCGACGATATAACAATAGATCTTTTGAGATGACACCTGTCAGTTTTTCCGCAGGTTTACTGGTAATATAAAAGCTTAAGTTCTTAAAGCCTATTCTACATTATGCTATTTCCTCATGTTTCAATGCTAGAAAAGTCATATTTTGGTGCTAGAAAAAAGTATCCGAACAGATCATTTGTATATATTCGTTTTTATTTCGGCGTTTTTTTCATAAATACCAACTATTTTTAAATGTCAATTTAAATCTTTGCTGCAGAGGTTAAGTGTACAATATTTGAGCTGTCATTGCAAACGTGTTGGTAGTACTACGAAAGCGCTTACTGCGCATATTTCTAGTATGAAAATCGAACGAAACGAAATCAGATCTAGTTTCATTTCTAGTATTGAAAAAGTATAATAACGAAATAGAAGGCTATCTGCCATGGAACTATATACTGGAAGGGGCATCTGTCGCTGATCTTGAATCCGGAAAAGAAAGAGTAAGATATATGACCCCTAAGAATGGCAATACGCATGCTCGACCATGGGATGTACCGCACCACATATAATGTATACCAAGATAATTGGAATTGACATGACTTCTTAATAGGTAGGATGAAACCCTTTACAGCAGGGGAGGCCATAAGCAATTAGTAGTCCGGTATTCAGGTACAATTTTAATTTGTAATGCTATTACCGGAAAAGATATATAAGATATATTTATTCTTCTTATCTCGGGACGTACTATACATGCGAGACGCAACAAACAAGCGAACGCAAGACTGACAGTTGTCAGGAAGTAACGAAATTAAAGCATGCGTAGAACCAAAAATGTACTTGCGCAGTAACAACTTTATGGTACACAGTAATGAATTTTATTCCTCTCTCGCTTGATCCGTAGAGCCTCGCCGCTGTTCATTGCATTAGTATACGATGGTATAAGAATGCCCCTTCCAGTATGTACAAGTATGTAGTTCCATGCTATCTACACTATACTTTTTTTCGCATATTTTGTCTAGTTTACAAATATGACCTTTTTCTAGCATTGAAATATGGGGAAAAAGTATAATGTAGAACAGGCTGGAACAGGCTTAACTGAATGACACTAATGACAGGTAAAATTAGGAAATGTTTTTGTCAGAAAAATTTATTTAGTGCGACTGTAAAAATAAATATTCGCATAATATTAATAACGTAATAAAGATGTGAAAACTTAAAATGTACGAAAAAGAAAATATGTAGTGATATGATTCAGCATTTAACTGAAATGATCATTTGTAGAATTTGACAGCCTTGGATGCTAATTACAGGACACGAAACGTCTAAATTAAAAAGAAAAATTAACATTCGAAAGCGTAACAGAACAAATAAAGAATTAATAAATAAATTTAATTATATATCTTTTATTTTAGATAGCGGTATTTACAAAATATCAGGGATTCTGAAACTAGGCGTTAAGCGTGGTTAAGCGTTAACTTGAAATATACGCTTGGCTTAATGCCTAGTTTTATCATCATTGTCTTTGTCTATGTGTAGAAATATCAATAGCGTTATTTAAGGCTGGTTTATAATGAAGTAACGTATAAGGTAACGCAACTGCGCTAAGGTAACGCGGAAGTTGAACCAGTGGTGAGCTATGTATCGTTTTATAATGAAAAGCAATGAAAAGTAACGCAGCAACGAGGGAAGTGAAACGCAGAAGTTGACGATCTCTTCTTTCTGCGTTACTGCTAGTTACTGCTCTACTGCTAGCCAATCAGAAGACAGTAGCTTCGGCGTGTATACAGAAATCTACTTTATAGAGCAACGGCGGTCATTAATGTGATATAATTTTTGTCTTGATTTGTATTCTTGTTTTCATTATTAAATGCAAAATGGATATAAAACAGTCTGTTTTGCTTTTGTCAACAAAACGCCCAATGAAAACGCTCCCAGGCGCGGAGCAGCAGCAGGACCTTAGCGCTTTATGTAATAAGATAATTCAGTTAACCACAAATTTTAACCCAAACGTATGACAACTGTCAAATTGGATTCCGACAATACGCACTCTGATTGGCTGACAAGTTATCATTGTGTTATTATCATGTTGTATATTATAGTTTTTTTTTTTTGTGATAAACGATATTTTATTTCATAGGTGCACATAACCTTGCTTTATATTTTTCTGAGTATAAAATCAAAGAGAACCACCGCCCAGCATTATGAAAAATTCCTACCATTTATGCTGACAAACCCGGATGTGGCTTTAGGAAAGTTATGCAAGTATTTAAGCATATTTAAGTTTGGTAAGTGTATTTGATGTGGTAAAAATGTTTTTAGGGCCTAGTATGGTGGATGATGATGGCGAAACTCTAGACTCTAGAGCCTCGTGTAATATATTTTTTACACGTCCGGGAGTAGAAGTCGGTTTCTATGGCGTCAAACGCGGGACAGAAATGAAGCATTTACTCCCCAGGGACGAAAACACTTTTCGGAAGGGAGTTTTTATTATAACAAAGGTTTTTGTAAATAAATGTCTGTTGTCATGGTACGCGTTGCATGGAAACATTTCCAAAGGCTTCTAAATATTGCAATTTCGCTCCGATTTATTATAATTCATTATTTATGAAATTAAGTGTTTCTACTCCCGAACGTGAAAAAAATAGTATATACACCTCGGGAGAGACCACCATTTTTCCCTCGGTGTATTTGTAGCCCTCTGGCTTCGCCCTCGGGCTTCAAACTGCACCTCAGGAAAAATAAGTGGTTTCTCTCCCTTGGTGTATAATGTACTATTATTCCTTATATTAATTCACATTATTCAATTAGATTTCAGATGAACAATTCAATTCCCAACTTGAATTTCCCATCGAAACAGATATAGAGATCGCGGATCTAATCCTTATCCCTGAAACCCTACATCCCCAGAAAAATAAAGATGAGCTACAACAAAAAAGATTTGCATGCAATGGTGGAACAACAAACCATTGTTCTACAAAACAAACAATAATATTGAAAATATTGCCCAAACTCTAAAAGAGCAAAATAGCATATTGTTGCGAATTGTGACAGCATTCGAAATAAAAAATAATTTACTTAGAATGATTGTTTATTTTTTAGTTGACATTGTTTCTAATTAATTGATTTCTAATATTGTGGCCTTCATTCTGTACTTTATTATCATCGTTTAATTAATAGTGATCAATTTCTTTCTGTTCAATGTTATCTATATTTTCGATGTCATTTCTGTGAAGATCCAGGTAAATGTTGTGTAATACTGCACATGCATTCACTATCAAACTATTCTCGGCGTGTATCGTAACACTCTTTCCTTTAGTATGCAACGGAACCTAGTTTTCAATAATCCTATCGTTCGTTCTCTCTACATCTTGCCGTACTGTGCCTTCTACTGTACCTTTCCTCAGGTGAATTCGCCAATGCACCGAACACTGGTGTCGTTAGCGTAACCCGAGTAGCCTGTTTGTTTAAGTAATGATAAGTTATTTTTATTTTATACTGTGACTGTTTTTAACAGGTTTTCCTAGAAGCTAGGAACTTCGATCACTTGCTGCGTAACACTGTTCCAAGGTTCGCGATACAGCACTGTTTCGAAATATAAAAGAATCGTGCGAACTGTCAGCATGTCGCACGTTAATATTTAATATTTTAGGTCGACATCACAAATCTAATTATTATAATAAATTGAAAATTATTCAATTATATTTGACAATAAACATTTAAAAATTACGTTCAATTTGCTCATTTTTTTGAATAAAACCTTTTTCTATTCATGTAGGTATGTGCTTCTGCTGTATGCTACAAAATAGCTATGTGTATGCCATCAACACAACCAATCACACCGGGAAAATTGTACTTCTTTAATATATATAGCAGTGTACTTTTTCAATTACTGTGGCCACATTTTTGATGCATCTGCATACTGACGTCTGATTCACAGCTAAATTCAAACCTTGACTAATACATCTTTGATAACTGCCAACAGCAAAAAATCTAAGTACATCTATGCTTAAATTGATGCAGTTTTAGGTGCATCCATCATTCATGTGTGATCTTAGTAAATTTGTAAAATACCGCACATCTTCCTGTGTAAACCTGAATAATTCCTTGAACCTTGTTCCAGTGTATCTAATATATTTACATTTTGTGTCATTATCAAGTGATCGCTTGACAAATAAACAGAAAAGTTTTAAACATTTTTTCAAGGCTTAAAAGTAATGCAAGGAAGAATTTCAAATAAAAAATATAAAAATTGTACACATTAAGTTACTATATAGGGCCAACTGGAATGAAAAAGACTATTAAGAAAAAAATAACTAATAATAGGGAATTTGCATAGATTTTTAATTATTTTTTTTAATTTCATCTTAATTCGACGTACATATTTCAAATAATATATAATATGAAAAAATAATAAATTAACAGAAATCTTGATTTTAAAATAACTAATTGCCGTTCAAAAAAAATACATTTTACCTTACAAATTATAATAAATTCATTTGATACTGAAGGATTCTTGGTAAGAATGAAAATGCTCTAAGTAATTTTCACACAGAAAATAGTTTATAAATATACTTACAGTTTATACAATTCTTAACAGACAATAAATATGTCGTTGTAGTTGTTAGTTTATGAATGCCAATACATTTAAATAATAACTTTAAATAATCGTAGTTTATAAATATTTGTTATAACAATAAAACCAGTATTTTGAAATGCTTCAAAATAGTATTTGAACCCATCGAGAATAACCATACGGAAGTGAAATAAATAAACATTCGTATTTTCCGTTAAAAACATCTTGAACACATATTGGATAAATAACATTCCAGGTATGAAGAAGTCAGTCAGTTATTAGTGAATGATTAATGGAAATCAGTGTACTATTGTTGCTCGTTTTAAATAGTCGATCTAATGATATAAGTTCGTACACATAGTCACAACTGTATCTAACGTTGCGCATATCCAAACCCCTGTGAACACATATATGTAACAGTAATGTAAAGTAACAGATACAAGTATACACCGGAAAATACGACATTGATCATCAAATGACTAATGTATAAGTTTAAACCGGCACATAGATGTATTGATATAAATGTTACTAGAAATCAGTCAATTTTAGATGAAATATACACATCGAAAACTTTGTTGAAATGGAGTTTAAAATGGCGAATTCATGCCTAATTTCGTTCCAAAATCAAGTCGAGCCCTCCTCTGGTACCGTAAATTTGCTCTAGAACATGTAACAATGTTAAATACATAGTTTATTTATACTGCGAATGGGTATTCGTACTTAATTTCTTTGTATTTGACAAACTCTGTCACTACGAATGTTATAACTGGCGACAAACAGGCAAATATGAAGACGATGTAGGAAATATGTTGAAATCCACGTTGTGTTTCAGTATACTCAAGTAATAAACTTGATATTACGTATATAGTATGCATAATTATCCTGTAACAATGAAACAATGGTTAGAGATATATTACACATGAAATGTCAAATACTTACAGAAATATGACTGTACATAACCACAAAATATTATTCTGTGGTCCTTTTCGCCATATTGGATGTTGTCTATGTACAAAACTAATTGAAATGGCCACTGAGAAATAATGAAATAAACTTTAGCATAATAACGTCGTAAGTACCGTCACACAACCTCATACTATGCACAACTTACTGAAGTGTAAGACTATAATGACAAGTACTAGATGTTGGGCTGCCAGGAGACTGTATGGATGATGGGCCCAGCCAGCCCAGGCTGTTGATCCCGTGCGGGGGAGGTAGTATAGGCTACATGTACAGTTAGATATGGCACATATGTCCGAACAAAATGATGCCAGTGCGCCTGCGTACACCAGCACAGCCGTAACAATACATGGTAGAAACTTTGACCCATAGCACCACAGAACAAACGTGAGTGTCTGTAATAAGCCAAAGAATAAGAGAGATCATATCTATATACTTAGTCCTGTCACTTACCTCGCCATCTACACCACATTGTCGTTTCCCTACTGGCATTTTCATGACAGCCCTATCAACTGGCACGCCCAGAAGTCCAGCACTCAATATCGGGACTACAAGCGCGCACATCCAAATCACTTGGCCCACGGTGAGTAAGGGTGGTAGCTGTAGCAGCATACCCAATAGCTGTACAGAGGTTAGGGCAACGGAACAGCATACCCAATATTGCACGGAACACCACACGGTCAGCACATGGTGGCGCGCTAACGTTATCAACTGATACAACGAGGATGAGGGCTGGTCCTCACGCCGAACTGACAGAGGAGATGCGAGAGAGTTCAGGGCACGGGACAATTCTATTGGCGAAGGAGAATAAGGTGTGGGGAGATAGGCGGGGATACGTTGACAGACTTGTGGATAGAGAGGTTCGACAGCTATACTGAAATAGAAAAAGAACATACAGAAACACATTAACGAGTAATATAGTCCATTGTTTTTCATATACGATAAAGAGCCTAGTTATAAGTTCATAACTCACCTGGTATCCGCTTGTAAGCAAACACCCATATTATCACTGTTTGCAGAGGAACACATCACACAAACTACTTCCCCGAAATCCTGCATGATCTGTAACATTTCCCTGATCACAGTCGGCGTGCAATCCGTGAACAGTGACACTAGTAGAGGCACGTTGTCTATCTGCTCGATGTGCGGTCGTATCTTGTCAATACCACGCGGCAGCTTTGCACGGTTGCTCATGTCGAAGTGCACAGGCGCACTCTGCTCTGTTGAATCCGTTAAGCAACTGAGGGACTGCCAGTGCTCATGGGCAGGGCTATGTGCTGTTGTTGTATTGGCGTGAGGAGAAGACGGTGAACTGCATTGGCTATCATTAGAACTAGGCGTACTCGAATGCAACCCCTCACCGCTGTCAGTGGTGGAAGGGGGATGGGGCAAATCAGGATCGAATTTTACAGTTGAGTGGTCCAAGTTTATTGCAGAGGGGGCAGAAAAACTGATAGTACGCGACTGCTCGAGGTTGCTAGATAAATAAAGAGAATTTATTAGTGGAATTTTCATCAATAATATACTTTGTGATACACAAACAACTACACTTACTAAATTAAAATACATTTTTTCAGTGCTAGCATGCATTCCGCAAAAGTAATAAAGTGAGTAAAAGTACAGTGCTCAAAGTAAAATATCCAATACCTGAATATACTGTAGTAATCTACATAGTTAGTTACAATGGTTAAATGAATAATCAGCTGGCTAAGCTACATAAGCAGGTGCAGTACTGTTGCCTGGTTGCACCAACGTTACTTCCGGCGCAACCAGGTACTAGTTGAATGGTGCAATTGTACAACTAGTGACAGTGACATAACTGATGTATATGTTGTAGTAAAATTGTAACATTGACCTATATAGTTAAAATAGTAATTATGTATTATTATAGTTATGCCAATGTCGGTTGAATATAGAGGTAGTGAGCCAGGTACCTATCACCCATGGTACGTTCGTTGTTCGTGGCGGTACTGTGGTATGTTGTACCCTTGGTGGGCGAATGGTGGACAGTGAGTGAATGTTTGCGGCGTGGCATGGAGCCGGGTGAACACACACGTGCCGTACCGTTGTTCGCCCAGCATTCGGACGGGCCACTCTCCCTCCTATACGTTGTAATACCGTCACACATCCATACATATGTATGTACATAGTCATCATACACCAACCATATACAATGATGGAAATGCAATTAACATTACATGTCCATCCTCTGTATATGTACGAATAATTAATAGGGGAATAGAAGACACACATATAAATACTTTCAAATACACAAAGAATAATCAAAAAGAAAGAAAATAACTCGATAGTTAACACACACATATATAGTGAAACATACAGGACACAATATTCGAAAACCAAACATCAAATACTCATACAGTTACATATACGCTAGCATGTATTCATATCTGCATAAATGTATGTTGTGTGTGTGTTTAGTGATTGTGTGTGTGTCACATACCTGGTACGTTCGCTGAGTAATGATATGTGACAGTTCCAGCCGCTCTCCAAGCCCATTTTCTCACTAAATACTCGTGATCGGAGTTCGTTTTCTTTGCTGAAATGCACGAACCGAATACATGCTCTTTCCAGTTGTTCTATAAGGTGTACCTACATACAAACAGAAGTATTGAAGAATACATATTACATATATGGTATATAGATGACAGAAATCTGTTATTTACCATATCAGCTTGTGCCTGGTATTGCATGGTTACCATACCAATGAACACTTGGTTACACTGCACATCGTAACAAGAGCTACCATCTACACCGGTACCACATGTATTATTCGTTGTATTCGTATGTTGAGACACGTCCGTACTAGCACTGTCATTATACAACAGGGAATCTACAATTATAAAATAACTACACATGTCATATAACACACATTTCATGCGAAATTTACCTGTACTAAAGAACTGTGTCAGCGGTGCTCCGCCCCTATAACGCGTATCCAATACGCTTTTACAATGATTTGGACTACGCCTATAGTGTAACAGTTTACCGCAAGGTCCACCTATCACGCCACCCCCACCACTGTCACTAGGTAGTTCAACGTACACCTGAGACATCTTTTGGTTCATATTGGAATTAAGTGGTCGGTAAGCGAATGCAGTACAGTATGCTGTCAAACTAGTACGTTGATAGAAATCCTGTACACGTTTCCTATCAGCCGAAGTTAACAGACACAAGTCCCGGCCGTCCCAATAATCCACACAGGAATCTAGTATTATATCAGCTGTGCCTTGAGACAAAAGTTGATGTGCGCCACTGCTCAACTCTTTTACAATTACTGCCATCATGTGAGGAAATGGAAATTTTAATTTGGTTGCCAGCTGAAGGGATCTTGCGAATTTATCCTTGCGTACAGTTTCGGGTTGCTGATGAGAAAGAGAAAATAAATATTATATATTATACGATTTTGTATCAAGATTCTAAATTTCTAAATATAATAAAACAAAGTTAATATACATATATACCAAGTGTCTAAATGTAGACAACTGTTGTTCCAATTTAAATATCTTCTGTGCCTGATCCGAGAACCCGATCTGCTTTGCCAGCTCACACAAGCATCGTCGGTTGGTGACTGGTATAAGGTTTTCATTGTACATTGCTTCACAAGTAACATGTGAACAGAACTGGGCGTAATGTTCCTATAAATGATACAGCAAGCGAATTAGTACTGAATTTTAAAATTATAAACTTCATATACCGGTACCTGTGTATCCAAATTGCACGTATTTAAAAGTATTGCTAAGCCCAACGGTTTCAGAGAACTTATATACTTATTCCACTCCTGATCGTCAAAGTGTAATTTAAATGGATCTTTGTGATCGTGTGTAAGGTCGAGTACTTCAGCGACTGTGCATCGTGTGGTATGTTCTACAGTGCTTGCATACCTGAAATCTAATAAAACTTATTACATACAATAGTAATACATATTGGTTTTGTGACCGGCAGTTACCTGTATGTTGACGTCTAGCGTCAGTAGCACTGTTAGTGAAGCCATTGATATTGTTGTTGCTCGGTTTATGCTGCTGTTGATCCGCCACGCTCTCTGTATCTGTGTTAATATCGCCAACATGCTCCAGACTGGATGACTGTGACGTATCATCCTCTGCGTTGTGTAGAAAGAAAACTTTCTCAGCTGTTGGATTCGGCCAAGATAAAATACCTTTCTTGTCCACACAGCACAGTGCCTACAAGTCCACAACAATTTCAATAACCACTATAATAGTACACCGTGAACTATAACTCCTAAGTAATTTACCACTTTTCTTGTATACTTACAGTAACTGAACCCAGTACATGCAGCATGTTGGCAGTACGTGACATAATGTGACCAGTACCACAGGTGATTAGTACCAGATTATTCCACACATCGCGCCACGAGTACAATTCATGCACCGGTGGTAGAAGTTGTGAATTGACACTCTGTGTGTCCGCATCATCGAATGGATCTACAGTACAATTAGCACCAGTACTACCAGTAGTGTTATTTGCAGTACCGTCAGTAGTCGCACGATCGGTGCCGGTACTCGTACAGTACGAGTGATCGAATAATGCTCGCAACCTAAAATAACAAACATGTACAGTTGTTTAGACATTGTCATTTTTAGATCACACCTTGCATTGCCCACGTTGTTCATAATGATCCAGGCAACCGGAAATAAGACCGGCAGTAGCGGAAGTAATGTAGCAACCGGAACAATGAGGAACATTTCTACTTGACCGCCAGCACCAGTGTATTTCACCAAATATACATAGCGAACCAAGTTTACTAAGATCACGAGTACCAGACATACGGGCAGTACAACAGTCTGTACACACTGCGTCACAAGCAGATGTCTCTGCCTGTTCAACCGTGTACCGGGCTTGTTTAGAGCATCCTCCAACGCTAGTGTCAAGTTATGCAAGTACGGTGTCTCTAGTATCCGATAGAGGCGGTTCTGTAGCGGCCGACGGGTCTTAGGTGCTGTGATGGATTCGTTGGCATTCTTCAATGAAGGGCCGTACACTTCACGAGGATGTAGGCGTGGGTACTCGGTTATAGAATCAGTATCCAGAGCCTCACAGTGGCCAGGACTAATCTGCGTATGTTATGTTACCCATAACAATGAAATAATAACAGAGTAAAGTTTCAGCGAAATTATGAACTAATGAATTGATTTACCTGACCTGGCCGTATTAAGACCACGTCCCCTTTGACTAACAGTGCCCAAGGTAGATTCACCAGTTCTTTGTCCCTGTACGACCACTGCAATGTTATACAGGGCGAGTAGGGTGAACACAGGTGCGGATAATTTTCTGGCATCCATTGTTTATTGTTCTTCGCCCGCTGTATCTCATCGAGGATGATTCGGACACGTTTAGGAATCTCAAGATGGCGAAGTTTGCAGTCGACCAGGACTAGACTAGTATTAACGGCAAGTAAAAACAGTAACAGGAGCGCCTGATACAAAAGGGCAGTGGCATCAGGATTTAACAAGTAGGAAATGAACAAGGATATAACACAAAGAAATATTGCGAGGAGTGAATGCCAGCTTAAAGTACTATACGTACTACGATGATCAAATGAAGCCATTAAAATGGATCTTAAGTTTCTGAAAAATAAGTTCGTTCAACTGTGTAACTGTCTTAATATACATACTAATTATAAGTTCTATGTTGTGTACAGACGGACAGATTAATACAATGTTATCTGAAATGCTCAAATACTTACTTGGACTTTTCTGATACCTCATGTCCTTTTAAGACTTGTTCTATATCCTTGTACAGCTGATCTAGGGCTTCGCTAGTCGATAGCCCCAGGTGTTGTGCATTCACATTGTCCATTTTCACTAATTTGGCACCGTATGTACTACGTTATTTCTGTCATATTTCTATAATTATTGCACTACTCCTCCCATTGCAAATTGCAAATATACTGATGATTATTCATGACACAGCTGAGAAATCTCATTCTGCATCTATATCTGCTGAAATGCACAAATAAACTGATAAAATGTTATGTAAACACGCTCGTATTTTTAAATTGTATTTTATTGCACTAATTAAAATAGTTCTACAAAGTCGAGTTGATGGATCGTTTAAATTTGATTAGTAAATGCTACGGGATGTGTTGGAGAACTTATTGCATACCTTCAATTAGTAAATTGGCGGATATCGTGTATTTATTTTGATAATTATATATAAGCATATATCTAATATTCTTCGCTCCTATTATTAAATAATGGCATGTTTAATATTCTATAATGTAGTTCCAGCATCATCTTACATTTATTTTAAATAATTTAATGGTTTTTGGGTTTTATATAAAAAATTTTGACCACTATTCATGTTAATTTTTAGGTTATAAAACTGTCAAGTGCAGACAACGATTGTACTGCCATCTTAAAACAATTGTATAAAGTATTTGACAGTTCATTTAAAATTCTGATTTTCATTTTTCTGATAATAGTATTATCGTTTGATATGCATTAGTATTGTATATAGTTTTATTGAATAAATTATCATAATTGAATAAATTATAATATAATAATGATGACCGCATTCGCATCAGCTTTCGCACAAAAACAAATAACATGGCGGACGCACAAGCAAGACGAGAAGCGCGCCGACGAAAAATCTTGCAAAACTCTGAAAATCGACTCAAATTAATCACCGGAGAGCAAAATGGGTCAATTCAAGGTACAGTATACTTTTAAAAATGACAATAACGTATGTAAATGTAAATATTCAGTTCCAGAAACGAATAATGTGTCTACAAAAATCCAACTCAACTGCAACACAAAAGAACAAGATGACATTACGGAAAATCTATTGAAACTGGTGAATCATACACATTACCTAAAACCTCCGGCAACTTTTGAAAATCATGTTGTACCTCAACAAAAACGAAAAACGTCCAACCATGAATTAGAACAAGAGCTTCCAAGTTCATCTATAACTAAATATGCTACACTGTGTCTGGTATTACTGGCAATGGTGAGCAGGCTGTTGATATCTTTAGAAATTGAGTTCGCTGCTCAGGTTTTATTGCCATTCTTCCTGTTGGAAAGTGCAGTTCTATTTTTTAATGGAAGAAGTGCGAGTGCCAATAATAGTAATAATTTCTCCATGTTAAACACGTTACTGTTACTCAGTAACTTTCCTACAAAACGACTTAGGAACATGTTGAAAATGATGCAATTCATTGAAGGCATAGCCAGGGACTTTGCTGTATATTTTTTCACATTTGTATTTGTGCATGTAAGTTTGGAGAATGTTTTTTGAGTTTTTGACATGTGTAAATACGGTGCCTTTTATATTTATAAGTAATCACAAGCTGTAATGGATTGTCCTATAAGTAATGTCTCAGTCAGACTGTAATATACATAATTATGTTGTCAATACTATAACCTACATTACTCAACTAAGCAACTTGGCTATGTAGCATCGGGTACCAATAAAACCTTATTTATGTAATTATTGTTACCTTAATATTAATACATGCATATATATTTAATTTTTTTATATTGTATGTCAAAATTTTATACCAATTTCTGTTCTTATGCAACTAATTCATTGTATTTTTACAATATTATAGACATTACTTATGGGATGACCTAAAAAAATGTGTATTTTAATTGGTTCGTTATAAATAAACAATTTAAAGAATAAATGATCGTTGAATTCTGGGTTCTCAATATACTGTCAATAACACAAATTAAAAAATTATTATTAATTTTTTATTTATCAAACCCATACAATTTTAACTTCACAAAAAAAAACCTCAAAACTTGAAGAAATCTTTCAGTTTTTCAACTAGATTATCTTTGCTGCGCTTCGTACTTTCATCATTGTTCTTCTCAATCTTTTCGTCTCCCGTATCCCATTCCTGCTGTTTCCTGCACTGATCCTGTCCTGTTTGCAATTCCTGCGTCTTGTGCTCTAATTGAAACGACGCAGAAGTGGGACACCCGAATTCCTATTCGTGTTTCTTAGTTGGTTTGCTGGTCTTGGGTTTAGGTTCTATCAGAGCATCTTGCCTAACGATGTCCGTGTTACCTAATTTTATCATTTTCCTTTCCCATTCAACCATTAGCTTCTGATATTCTTTCATTTGTCTGTGCATCTCATCAACAAACGGTTTTTTCTCTGTATCGGGTAACTCGAACCACGATGAAGCTGTATCCTTCTGGAATTGCTTAAAATCGCGCGAGCCACGATTCGGTATTAGAGATTTCATGTACAATACAAAAGCTGAACAAGGTTTCTTTGGTTTATTATTATCCTTGCATTTCTGAAAAAATACAAATATAACACATATATACACATGACACTGAATAATATAAAGTGTTGATACCTTTCTGTATTTTCGTTTTTCTTTACTCTCTATCCTATCTATTCTCGCTTGTTTTAAAGCATTTTTCTGATCATCTGTGAGTTGTGTATCGTATTGGAGTCTTTCCTTTGTATAAATTTCATGTTCATGCTTATATTCAGCTTCTAATTTTTGTTTAACCTTCAAGAAACACAATTGCATAAATGATACGTACATTTTAGCAGACAAATATAAGTATTTGAGAAATATTTTTCACCTGAGGTTCAATTTTCTCCCAACGTAATGCTGTTTCTCGGACAATATCCGTTACTTTGGCATGTGGTTGATCCCTTTTAATTTCTGGGCGAATTTGTGCCATAAATTTGAAATATGGAGTTAGTGGTCGTTTTGGTTTGGGTGGGATATTGTATTTTTCTTCTAGAGATTGCCTCAAACAGGCAATTTGCTGACAACTTACAAAATTGGTCCTAAAAAGACAGTATTTTGTTGACATGAACAAACAGTCATTGTAAAATACTTGTATGGTAAAGTATTTAAAACATAATTGATTTTAGCCTCGTTAATGTAGTGTGCCCCCCATAACGTTTAAGAATCTTTTGTTACGCCCATCAACATTGTAGCAATTTAAGTTAAGTTAATTATGAATCACCGAAATACAACTTGAAAATACAAATATGAAAATTATAACAAACCCACCAATAACCATTCTGAATCGTTGATCTGTAATTTCCAAGTATATTACAGAATCTAAGAAATTTTCCTGGTACTGCCATGTCGCTGTTACAACATGCACAACAATACACAATGTAATTATCAACAGATGAACTGATTTAATTAAATATAACTGTTTTTGTTGATTTATATGATCATAACCAAACAATTTATTTGATATCTACGGATCCGGAAATGTATACTAAAATAATATGCAATGATTCCTGAAATAAGAGTAGTTTCAAATTTAGAATGTTTACATTTGGCAAGTAAGACAAGACAAAAATATTGTTAAAAATAAATATAATAAGAAATTAGTATAGTATATTACATTAATTATTTTATGCAGTTTAAGTAGTGAAATATACCATATTTTACAATATATTCTGACAAATAGTATGTAGTTTGAAATGAACATTAACGATTTCAATTCAGTGCGGATGTACACATAGTAAATTCTGACGTGTAACGTGTCTCAGTAAACAGCTATCAAAATAAAAATACTTCAAGGTTTTTTCTAACATTCAGTAGAACAGAATTTATTAAATAATAAGGATTATTTTTAGTTCACACATTTAATACAAATCTTGTACATTACTTTAAAATCTTTTAAACATCACAATTGATTCTCGAAGTCTGTCAATTCTGCTGTCAAGATCGGGCGGGAGTTTTAAAATAGTGTATGTCTTCCATATGGAAGTGAAAGTGCGATAAAATTAATTCTGTTTTGACGGGAGTGAAAATAGACTTAACTATGTGTTCAGTCTGTATTGTCAGACAGAAAAGAACGGTATTTGTACCTGATAGTACGAGTCTTGTGTTCTTATTGTTGCAAAATCAATAATATAACAAATTTTTGTTTCCGTGTATTACGTAACCTATTTCAATTCTTTTATGTACAAAGCTGTATTGTTCAGTTGTGACAATATTTAAAGGCTAAATAGTCGTGTGACATTGTGCGAAAATGTATAGATAGTATCTACAGTTCCTTTTTTTTCTAAAATATTTTCATAAAAATAATTGTTAGTGTTGTTCCGCGTTTTTCTCATACAAATTGAGGTCAGTGGGGTAGCCAAGTTCTAGGTCGGGGACATTCCATTAAAAGTGAGACTACAAAATTAATATACCATGCAGTATTTTTAAAATACTCATTTTCGTCGGCATTTGACGGAACGCATAGACCACGTATAGTGCTAATTCTTATTGTACAGTGTTGTTGATTGTGTGTGGTTAAATATTCGTATTTTCAAATGGCACATAAAGAAAAACACGACGGTTCTTTTATCGCAAAAAACCTATTAGCAGGAGGTAAGCATTTCTAATCATTTCTAAACCGATAACTACATAGTAAATCAACTGTTGATATGTTAATCAGTGAATTAATAATCACTAAACATAGTTGTATATGAATTATTATATCAGAAAAACTACTTAAAATAGTAACATAAAGCTGAAAATAACGATATTAATAAACATAAAAATGCCATTAAGATTCGAAATTACAGTCGTTAAGAACGCTATGTTTCAATACTTGATAGTAAATGAACATTAATTTTTTATTCTCCTTGTATGTATTATTTACGAATATTTATTTTTGTTGTAATATAATAAAATAAAAAAGATTTTGTTGCAAATTAATGAATTTTAATTTTCTTAATGAATAATTTCTAATATTTTTGTGCTACTTAATATATGAAGCATTATACATTATGTAGATACCAAATAGAAAATTTGGTTTCTAATTTTCCATCATTATGGTTAGGATTTCACCTAAATTGATGACAGTTTCTAAAAACTATGTACACGGAAACATGAAAGCCACTCATTGTTCTTTCATATTTTATAATATTACTGCGCAAATATCATATTATTTGTAGATTATTTCATCACTTACGCTTGCGGTAATAATAAATATATGTTCACATAGTTGCTAAAAACAATGCAAAAACAATTATACAATTGGCAACCAACATCATATGAGTGTTTCGTGTCTTGCATACATGTTAGGTGCACGAACGATTTTCAATAAAATTTTCGACAACTCTTTCGAACAGTAATCCATTATTTTTTTAAGATATCGCGATCTTTACTGTTTCCTACCGTAAAATGATAAAACGTATTCACAGGTGTTGCTGGAATGCTATCTAAGACAACGGTAGCTCCCTTGGATCGTATAAAAATACTCTTACAAGCTCATAACAAACACCATGAACAGCATGGCGTAGTCAGAGGAATCCGACACATAATACACCATGAAAGTTTCCTGGCTCTGTACAAGGGTAACGGGGCACAAATGGTCCGTATATTCCCGTATGCGGCCACTCAGTTCACGGCGTTCGAGTTGTATAAAAAATATTTGAATGGTGTGTTCGGTACAACGTCCCATTGGGACAAATTCCTAGCGGGGGCGGCTGCTGGGGTGACCGCAGTGACCTTGACATATCCTCTCGACACTATTAGGGCAAGGCTAGCGTTCCAAGTGACTGGAGAACACCTGTATACAGGCATAGTTCATACGGCGACGTCCATTTTTAAACAGGTCAGTATTTGTACACAACAACAAACGGTATGGAAGTTAATTTAATAACAGTTACTAATTCCAGCAATTGTATTGACGTATGCCACATTCATATCACTTATTGTCAATTTAAAATCACAGTTTTATTATTGACCTGGGCTTCATAGTCCAAAATAAACAAAATTCAATTAATAATGGCGTACATCATTGATCAGCAATTAAATAACACGCACTTCATTGTTCGCTCATGCACTATATCTGCCTGCGTGCTTATATATTAATACTGTATTAAAAAGTTTATAATGAATCGAAAGTCTTTAAGCACTAAGTAACGTATTTCCTTTGTTTAAAATTGAAAGACATCTTCATGGGTATTTTTAACTGAACTTTCGCTAATAATGGAATGTAAAAGCGCACTCTAAAATAGAGTATCGACCTACATACCTCTCCATACACACAGAAGTACATACGTTATGCAATTAAATTTCATGGGTGACTTCTGTAACATGTAACAACTAAAATAAACTTGTGCATTATATTTATGCACTTTCTAGATATTTATTGTTCTCTTTAAAAAAATAAATACTTAATAATTTATTAGCAAAACATATTGCTCATCTAGAAATTAAGGGTTCCCATGTGTTTGTATGCAGGAAGGTGGATTACGTGCCTTATATCGTGGGTTCCTGCCCACTGTGATGGGTATGGTGCCTTATGCTGGATTCTCATTCTACTGTTTCGAATACTTCAAGTTCGGCTGCATGAAGTACGCGCCGGGTATCACGTGCCAGCCATGTACGAGGAATACAGGTACGTTATATTTCAGTGCAAACGTGTACAGACATGTAACGCGAACGTGTTTGTGCACACGTCTGTCTTATCGCATTTCTAAGAATTTAACGGTTCATTTGCCTTTCACTGCCCTCAGAACAAACTTAAATTTTTAAATTATCTGCGGTTCGTGTACTCGAAATTCAGGGAAAGTACGCATTTTCCGATATAAATTGTCAAAATTAAATAATACAAAATGTTTGTATTATTACACGGTGTATTCGCATTTTGAATTGTTAACGTGCCATGCTATTATTTGCACTCTTTTTACATTAGGTGGACTAGTGTTGAGTATTCCTGCTAAACTGCTCTGCGGTGGATTTGCTGGAGCTGTAGCCCAGAGTATCTCGTACCCCTTGGATGTAACCAGACGTCGGATGCAATTGGCAATGATGTCGCCGCATACGAAACACTATGCCGTCAGTATGGTACGTACAGTGAGATTAATTCACCAAGAACACGGGGTACAGAAGGGCTTGTATCGGGGTATGAGTATCAACTATATGCGTGCTATACCAATGGTAGCTGTATCCTTTAGTACGTATGAGTTATGCAAACAATTGTTGCAATTGGACACAGGATTGAAATTGGGATAGTCACTGGCAGCTGATCCAAAAATTTTACTCCTATCATTTATGGCGCAGGGAAGTGAGACACAATATTTAATTAAAGGTAATTTGTATCACGGGTATATACAAGAATGGGATTTTTTTGAAATCATATAAAATAATTCGTATTCACCGGAATTGATAAGGGACAAGTCAATATTTTAAAATAGGAAATACACTTTTACAAATTTGGATACGAATATTATTAAAATGCATATGTAATGTTTCGATATATAAAGTTTTATTCTACTCTATTCTTCAAGTTATTATAGGATTGTAACGATATTGTATAAACCATTTTACCAATTACTATAATTTTGGTACAAATAGTAGTATAGTATACTATTCAAACTTAACGAATACTGTAGAATACTTTATCTTTAATATATTTAAGACAAGTTAACCTAAGTTAAGTGTGTATACATTCCATACTCATAAATGCAAGTAGATTTAATATTATGGACAGTTAAAAGTGTAATGAAAACTATGTCCGGCCGTAACAATAATATAACGCGTAAAATGTGCACGTCAACGAAATTACTGGTTACGGCACTGCATATCTTGTATATGAATGCGATTTTTAGATAAAAAATGCTCATACATGGACCGGATACTTTGTATTTTATTAGCAAAGTATTAATTGGTGCTACGTATATAGAATTTTTTTATTTTTCTATACAAATAAACGTAAAATAACACCAGCATACATGTTACCAAAGAAGAATAAGATTATACCTTGCCACGGAATTCTCTCTAAAAACATTTATTTTATGAATTTATTTTTTTTGCTTTGATCGTAACTACAGATATTTATCTTTTTTAAATAATTTTTATATTTTATTGTTCAAGTTTACATTGTAAGTGATGTATTTATGTACGGTGATATTCGATATACGCTACTTCGGTTTTAAACAAAATAGTGTTAATTAGAATATGAGCGTATATCGATTACCATATTTATATAAAAATGTTATGTTCGGTATCTACTATAAATGTGTGTGTGCACACTTTTGCACAAACCAATGATGATGAAATATGACGCAAAGTCTGAAAATAAATTTACACTTCTTAGAAATGCAATAATATGTTTTTATTATCCACCAAAATCAACTCCAAATTAATATTACAGATAGTTACAGAAGAAAAATCAACGGTCGGATAAAAATGGAGGTTTACACATACAAAAATAGCATGTTAACTACCCCTAAATAATATTTATACCCTCAAATATGCCTTGCTGCGAATCTGTTATGATGAAACATAAATGAAATCAACTAGCGAGTACTTGACCTGAAGTACATGATGATGAAATAAGGGACACAGAATTCTGGCAGCAACATTCTGAATCAAATTACAGGGAAAACGCGCACACGACCTTTTTTCGTCCTTGTGCAGACCAACACCAGTACAGTTTTCTCCGTGAGTTGATCGCTGACAGCGGAACGTATCGGTCGATGCGTTTGCACCCGCGTACATATACGCACGTACACAAGTATCTTAAAATATCGTATAAATACACAATACCAGTCTTATAAACATTCACAGCATCATACGTATGCATAAATAAACGATCATCTGAATATAAGAAACGGGAGATTATTCAATATTTACGAGAATATTCATAACCAGGACATATGGTATATAATAGAAATTTTAACTGAACATACAATAAATGAACAGTGTTTTATGGGTATGTGATTAGGAGTCGTGCTTATCTATAATTTGTGCGGTTTTTCTTTGCGGTTTCTGGTGTAAAGTATGGCAGACTTGACCACTAAAGGAGGATTGTGTGGACGTAAGTACCTGTTGCTTTAACACATTTCACTGTTTGTATAAATATTTACAATCGTTACAGGAACACGCCCCTCCTGTTCAATATAAGCAACAATATTGCAAGCGGATTCATGTCAAAAACAGTTCGATTTTATTTCATTATATTGATGACGAAAATACCTTCTTAGTTCAATGCTTTTTTGTCATTCTTTATCTTATCTAAATAATTTCTACATTAAATTAAAAAAAATCCCGCTTCATTTTTATTTATTTACTGGGTATATATTTTATAGAAGATATTCGATGGAATCTAAAAAAACAAAAATGTAGATGCCTCCGCCAACAATCACAGTCCTGGTGGAGGTGCTTGAAAACAAAAGTTCTATTATGTATCCTAGAGAATGATTCAGTATTATTTTGTTATGATATGTTATTACTAATGGTATGAAATAAGTAGAACAGAATAAGACCTCAGCAGTAATGGATGACAAGTTATTATATGCGTCTGGCTTATATATTAAGAGAGTTATTTTGTACACTAATTATGTATGACAGACGAATGTATATGTACAGAATGTTAACGTATGTGCGTCTATAAACAGGATGTTTGCCTGCACGGTATATGGTGGCTATTTTGGGGTCGTTTGCGATGGCTATCACCTATGCGTTGAAGGTGAATCTCAGCATAGCCATGGTAGGTATGTTGAACCATACGGCACTCGCCGAAATGCAAGGACATGATGCACTCTCCGCTGACCAGCAGAATGAATGTATGGATAAATCAACAAACGCATCTGCTAGTAATGAGTCCATAGAAGTAAGTCATTATCAGTCAGGACATCCACTACATACACATATCCCCATACACTATAAAGTATAGAATCAATATGCAACTGTATATAGGACGGTCCATTTATATGGTCAGAAACGCTGCAAGGATCAATTCTGAGTTCGTATTTCTGGGGATATATCGTTGTCCAGATACCAGGCGCACGAATTGCTGAAATGTTCAGTGCTAAATGGGTACTATTTGCTTCAGTTGTACTGAATGTCGTTTGCACACTGCTGACACCTGTATTCGCTGAGCTACACTATACCGCAATGGTAAGAACAACGTTAAATTAATACTTTAGTAAATTAAAACTTTCGATAAAAACATCTATGCTACCAAATCTTTATAATATTTTTTTTTATATATATTATATATTTTTATTATATGTATGTTACGGTTTGCACATTTACCATATTTTTGTTATAAATTGAACCATATTATTCTTGGTAAAACTATCATTTCTGGTTTTACAGATAGCAATGCGTATTATAGAAGGATTAGGAGGGGTAAGTACTTTAAAATCGAAATTCAAAACAGAATGTTTTACATTTAAACATACATAACATTGCAATGTATACAGGGTGTTACGTTTCCTGCGATGCATGTGTTACTTGCACATTGGGCTCCGCCTCCTGAACGCAGTATACTCTCGTCTATAGTCTATGCTGGAACTTGCCTAGGAACTGTGTTATCTATTCTTGGAGCAGGCGTACTTGCAGCTAGCCCAGTAGGATGGCAGGGCGTGTTCTACGTAATGGGCGGTGTCTGTGCTCCATGGTGCGTATTATGGGCGTTACTAGTCGAGGACACACCTTCCACACAGAGGTACATCAGTGGGGCGGAGCGTGACTACATTGTGCGAAGTCTAGCAAGTGAATCGGGCGACGTTAAGGTCAACATATAAATGTAAATAATAAGTAAATTACTAACTTTTATATATTATTGCAGGGTTCGGAACCCAAACGTCGCCCACCTGTACCCTGGATGCAAGTGTTCACTTCTGGGGCTTTTTGGGCAATTTTAGTGGCCCATATTTGCAGCAACTGGGGCTGGTATATGATCTTAATAGAACTTCCGTTCTATATGAAACAAGTGTTGCACTTTAACATAAAAGAGAATGCTATTCTGACGGCTATACCATTCTTATGTATGTGGTTGTTTAGTATGGTTCTTAGCAAAATTCTGGATTACTTACGAGCTAAGGAGGTGATAAGCACAACTTGTGCTAGGAAAATTGCCACTGCTATAGGTAATAATATTATTAAATTATTCACGACATGTACTTAATTATGTTATACATTTGTATGTTTTAGCCTCTGTCATTCCTGCTGTTATTCTACTGGCTCTCTGTTTTATCGGCTGCACCAGATGGTTAGCTGTACTGTTAATGACAATTGCAGTTACTGCAAAAGGAGGCATGTTTTGCGGTTTTCTATCAAACCATATTGATATAGCACCGAATTTTGCAGGTAATAATCAAACATTAATTTGCATATGTGTAAATATTGAATACCTCTTTTGTATATTAGGTACTTTGATGGCAATAACTAACACCGTAGCTACTATTCCTGGCATTGTAGTGCCTTTATTTGTGGGACACTTAACACATGGCAATGTAAGTATACTTAGTACATAACATATATAGATGACAAGAAATTCATATTATAATAAGTATACAAGAAATATATATTTTTTTACAGCAAACAATTGGAGCATGGAGTATTATATTTTACGTCACCGTAGTTCTATACGCTATAGAAATTTTGGTTTACGGTTTACTAGGCAGTGGTGAGACTCAAAGGTGGAATAAAACCGTAATGGAACAAGAACAGCAACCATTGAACCAAACCAGTGCGTTGTATCAAACCATTGACAATCATTAATCATACACGACCACTCAAATTATACTCAAACAACCAAGAACAATTCTGAACTGTGTAAAACCATATCATCTATTTGTTGTTCACTTAGAAATTAGTACTTAAAAAGAATATTAAATGTGCCAGTTTTAATATAGAATAGAAAACTAAAATATTTATCTAAATGTAATTATTATTTAAATACTAAATAAACTATTTTATGTCTAAACGATGTTTTCGTAAGTATAATGAATGAAACAAATGTGACTAATTTTTTGCTAACCTACAAAAGAAAACAGACATACATATAAGTACAGTACATATACTTTATTCAGTCAGTATTACTGTAGTAAATTTATTTATACTTACAATTAATTAATTTTTACATTTGATCCCCCTTTTTTTATCCCTTTTACGATTTGAATTTGGTTTCAATCGTTTTACTTTCAAATTTTTATAATTATTATAACATTCAGAATCATCAATAATTATAACGTCGTCACTATCGTCAATGCTAATAAAGTTAAGTTCTTCTTTTGGTTGCGAATTAACTTTCACTGATTTTGGAGGTACAAAAGCTCTAACTTGAGTGGAATTTCGATATAAATATATATTTTCATCACTACTAACGCACACCTTTTTGATTGGCTGGACAACCGTCTTTGTTACATCACTATTTTCTTTATGTTTAACAGTCTTTGTTTTATTATACGTTGCAATATCTTTTGCAATGTATGATTTAAAAACCTGTTTCAGTGAATGACATGGGTCATTTTCTGAAGGTATTTTGAACGCGACAACTATTGCAGGAAAATGTAAAATTTCTTTTGTTATTTCACGTAATTTAGGCACTTGTAATACGGGTATTTCTTGTACATTGCAAGCTTCGATTACGTGTTTGATTAATAACTGTGGCTTAACGTCATTCGATAGCAGAACTAAACTTACTTTAGCATTTTCCACTGCTCGTGTCACAGCATTTATACCAAAAACTAACTGATCTCTATAACAATCAAAACATAGACACAATTAACATAGTTATGAAAATCGATATGAATATTTGAATATACTCACAAATGCTCTGTTTTTTTAACGTTTGATTGCGCACTCTCTTTAAATTCTTTTCGTTTTTCTTTCGGAATTGCTTTTAATACACTCCATTTAAGTCGTACCTGTGGCTGGCAAGGAAACAATTCAATTAATTTCTCTCTGAAAGCTTGACTTTCATCTGCTGATGTAATCGAACTGTAATAATTGGATTAATTAAAAATAACTAATGACAAACAGTTGACATAACCAAACTATTACCAGGTATTGTTACGTGAAGGAGCTCCTAATACATTTCTTATATTAACACTTGGCTTTTTCTTCTGTTTAGCAGAAAGACTCTTTCCTTTCTGACTTTTCGTTAAGATAGGCGTTTCCATTATTGTAAAATTAAGGACAACATACACTATAAACAGTTTATGAAATTTATAAAAAGCATGTTATTTGACGTACGATAAGTGCGCCACCATACGAATGAACTAATTTTCACATTACTTTGAGCGCGAGTTTTAAATTAATTCAATACTTAGGATCAAGCTTAGGATTCTCTAATATTTACTTTATTATTTTTTTAAAAAGGTACTATATACGGCAGTGATCGGCAACGTAGTGCCCGCGGGCACTCTGGTGCCCGCTGCACATTTTTAATGTGCCCGCTTCTCATTGAGTTCATATGACATATATTCAAATTGCTAATATGGAAGATTTGGAATTGGAAATTAAAAAATGACATAATATAAAAATTCTGGAACTTACTTGATAAAAATATGCACCCTTTCTTAACAAACTGTGCTTCAACAATTTACTCTCTCAGTGCTTCGACATATTCTTGTGAATGTTTGTTTTCAAATATGAAATTTTGAAATCGGGATACCGATCAAGACTTACTGACTCTCATTTAGACCAATGCCTCAGGATAGAAAATTACAGTTATGTGCCAAATCACAACAACCTATCTGAAGAATTGCAGTGTCAAGTGTCGCATTAATTTTATTATTATTATTTTATGTTGCCTACATGTTCATTTTTCTCTTGAAATTTTTATTTTGTATTTTTGTTTTCATATTTAAATAAAACACCGACATTTATAAAAACAAAAACTTTGACATTTCCATACTCCCTAATTTTGCAGTGCCCGCAGAGCTTCTGCAATTTTGAAATGTGCTCTCCAGTACAAAAAGGTTGCCGACCCCTGATATACGGTAATATCAAAAAGTTTTGTTAAAGTACTAAAATAATGTCTAGTATTAAGATAAAAATTTTATGTTTTTACTTTATATACAAAATGGGTCATATAAAAAAATAAAAAAAAGTATTTGCGAGATTTCCTTACAGATAATTGACACGAGCATAGTTCATTACATAACAATATATCTTTCCATACTGATAATATAACAAAAATATTTTACATATTTCGTATTTAACGAATTAATACAAAGAAATAAATTTTATTCTATTATTGACGTATACTTAAAACTATCAAATATTGAGTGAATAATCTAATTTACGGTTTAATTCTATTTTAGTTAAAGCTCTGTTCTTATGGATCACTGGTCGCACGTATGTTTTCGTAATATTAATATAAATGAAGAATTCATACGTGTAAACTAATTCTATGATTGATAAATCAGTTTTTAGCACCCGCACAGGTTACGTCACACACTAATACTGTTGTTTCAGGTTGTGTATATGCTAAATGCTTATATAATAATTTTAAATCACTTTTTTACTCCACAACATTTTAAATGTTTGGTAAATCACAACCTCTGTAACCACCAAGATTCACCGCGTATGTGATGACCGATCGCCAATAATGGTCGATGGCTAACAGATGAGGATTGCCAATAATTATGAGTAACGCTTGTGCTCGGCTCACAGCGACGTTTAACCGTCGCGGGCTAGAGATGAATCCTAAGCCAAATCGACCATCAGCATGAGCTCCATCCTCGTTTGACCGCACCGTGGTCATAATTACAACTTTGAACTCCTGGCCCTGGAATTCCTCTACACTTCCGATCTTTGGTAACTTCAAGTTAACTTCTTGAATGATTTCACGCAAATGTGCACACTGCAATCAAACAAAAATGCATTAGCAAATTTTTAGTTTATAGTTAATTTTTTTTTTTAACATTTCATAGAACTTATTTCTCTATACCACTTTATATTTTAAGTGTTATTTGTCCACAAAATAATGTGCTGTACCTGTTTCGTATACGGTGTGATAATTCCAACGTCCTCATAATCTAAGCCTGCTTTATAGAGTTCCCGTAAATAATGCAGCACTTGGCCTGCTTCGGTTGGATTAAACCAAGAGGGACTGTCAGGAGCCTGCAAATTATGGCCGCGTACTCCATGGAAAACTACAGCTGGCGGGAGAGGTTCTGTGTTATCGTCGTTATTCTCGTCAAATACCCGTCTTTTTGGCAATATGTGTTTCACTTTTTTTAATAGGTCGACTTCGGTACCTTCTGTACTTGAAATCTAGTAATAAGAAATGATTGTAGTCTTATAGCTAAAGGCAGTTCACTTTAGTTGAGTAAAAAGTTGTAACTGCTACTAACCTTTGGTCGAAGTTCGCTATCGTAGAAGAGGTCGTTCGTTAACGCAAGAATCTCAGGTATTGCCCGATAGTTATACACCAACCGGGTAACTAGTCGTGGATCATAACCGCCAGTCTTAGGAAACCCGATTGGATCTCTACTATATAATGTTCGCTTAATCATACGCTCAAAATATGACTCTCCAAGTCCATAGGTTCGGGCGAGGATGGAGAATATGCAAGGACCGAGTTGCAAAGGATCACCTGTACAGAATTATAATTCGTTATAATACATAAATCTATATTTTTACTGGAAATTGTTATAGTATATATATATATATATATATATATATATATATATATATATATATATATATATATATATATATTTACCTGCGAGAATAGTTTGTGCTGTATTCACATCAAGTAATGACAGTGGTATCATCGACTCCGGTTCGGATATCTGTCCCGCCTCATCCATAATAATGTGAGTAAAATGTCCGGGAGTGAAACCCATAGTATATAAGGTGCCGACGATCGCACATGTTGCAATTATTATACGATTCCGGCTTACATCCGACGCACCCACGCACATACGTACGCCATTTTTTAAATGTTCCTTAGATTCACGACTTCCTTCTCGAGCTATATCGCCCGTCGCACAATATGGGACCAAACGTTCTGGTATAGTCTTGTCAACGACGCAGCGGTACGCGACCATACGAACCAAATCACCTGGTAAAAGTACTTTCGAATCCAGCAAACGTAGTGCTATCAAATCCACTGCCGCATTAGACGGTCCTACTACGAGAATACGGCTGTGAGGTATTAGTTGGTGAATTTGTAGAATTGTTTCAATCAGTGTAACGGTTTTCCCAGTTCCAGGTGGACCAAAGAGCAAATAGGGCAAAGGTCGTGCTTCCCCGGTAATAATATTTTTGACTGCGAGTTTTTGATATTCGTTAAGAGTCCTATCAAACCAGAATAATGTCTTTTTTTTCTTGTTGTTATTACTCAGTTTATTAAATTGGCCACTATCCATGTTCTTGCTTTGTTCCATTTTTCGCTGCTCGTCTTCAAATCGTTTGAGCGCGTACAGCAATTTGTGTGCCACTACAAATTCTACTTGAGGTTTTCGCTTCGGCACTGTCTCTGGGAAGAGAAATTCTGGACCCAGTAGTTTCATAGCAAGATTAATAGCATGATGGTACCGGCGAAAATTTGTTCTAGACGCCCGGAATTCTACATTAAAATCTTCCCCAGCATATGCTGCATGGAACTGCGGATTAAATCCCAGATATATGCTCATATTAGTTGTACGCTGCACGAAACTTTCGAATCGAAGTCCATCTGGGTCGTTAGGATTTGTAGCAATGACTCGATCGCCAACAACAATTGATGGCCTACGCTCCATCAGATTAGGCACCTCCAGTCGAAAGGATGAGCCACAGACTTCGAAATTGGCACGCTTCATATCATACCGCCGTATGTGGACTTGTATTACTAGTTCTTCCATGTACAACAAACTATGATACGTTCCTTTATAATTTTTCACACTTAATTTTTCCAGCAAGAACGGTGCAAGATCTTTCACCTTTGTCAAAGCCACATGTTCGTTGTTCGTTTCCAATTCATGAAAAAATTTTCGGGCAAATCGTTCCGGAACCTCATAAAGTGGTAGCTTATTGACAATGAAAGATGGTGGGCGAATTAGGCGTTGACCAGCAACTAAATGTCTTTCGCCTGCGAAAAATGTTTCTCTCGCAGCTGCCGCCAAACTTTTATTACTTCTTTGTTTATTTTGTACACCATTGTATTCACAATCTATCACAGTATTGTCAACGGTAATGTTTACCCAGCGACCTATCTTAAATTTACGGAAATCCAAGATAATAAGTTCTTTAGTTGAGCCCATGAATTTGGCTTCGCATTGGAATACAAATTTAGCAGTAATGTATGGCACTAGTTTCATTTTTGGTGAACATTGTGGATAAACTAATGATAACTGTGATTCTGCAGGCATTGTCTCTACACTGAATATTTCGTAAGGCACTCTGTTTCGATTAGTCGCGCGTATTTCAATTTGTGTGGCTTCGCCAATGTTTTGCAACTGAACGTTGTATACTTTACTGACGAAGATGTTATCTTTATTACCGTAATAAATGTTGTCCATGTTTCTGGGAACATCGTGAGGTTGGCGGTATATGTCTGTTGGTCTGACACTTAATGCGCGCCATGAGCACTTATTTTGTTCACTCTCTATTGCGTGAATGGACACTACGTCTCCAATTCTTGGCATATAACCTGGCGAGCAACTAGATTTAGTGAAACTGAATTCGCTCTCTATCTTGCCAATACCAGTTTGAATGTTGTACTCCGTAATCTCACCCGCAATCTCCTGAGAACGCACCGGATTGATTTTTACAATTTTCACAACGTCACCCGCTAGATTCCTTGCTGTTTCGTCTAGTTCAACAACACATTCAATTTCCAACCAGTCTCCGACCGCTGGTATAAATTCATATGATACTTCATTTAGTTCAAAATCCAAGTTGTACGGTTGTACAAATATTTTTCGCTCCTGCCGTTTCACTACTTGCGAGATTAACTTTTTATGAAAAAGTACATCCCGTTCGTTTGAGACTGGTTCGGCGGGCTCAATAACTCTATTTATCTTTTTTTGACCATTTTTATCATACGAATAGTAATACACCGGCATACCCTCTTCAAAGAGAGTAATATGATCATGTTCAAAATAGAATCGACCGTCTATGAATCCGTAATGCTCGTTGACCATGGTAACCACGCCACATTCCTTTACACATTCTTCATCGCGCTTAATATCCTCGTTACCATGCTTGCCATCTGCAACATTTTCCTCCTGATGTCCCTCTAAGCATAGAATGGCTTCTTTCATCGTTGGTAATTCAGCAGGTTGCCCAAAAATAAGGCTGCATAGCCAAGTAAATATGGTACGAAACATTTGTATTGGTTGGAACAGGTTGAAAATTCGATACCTGATAAATAAAAACGATATGTGTTAAACAATTATATATATATATATATATATATATATATATATATATATATATATATATATATATATATATATATATATATGTAAATCTGGTGTTTTTATTGTATCGTGTGCTTTTCACCGAGTTTAATAAACATACGGGATAATGTAAAATAAAACCTAAATGAATAATAAACTACTGTAGCTGTATCAAAATTACTTATATAGTGATGAATTAGCAAAAGCAGTACGAGAATTGTTCTATCAACAAAAAAAATAGTTAAAAGTATAAATGAAAAGCTGTTTGTTTTGTAACAGTGTTAAACTAGTGAAAAGTTAAGATAATCCAACAATATCTTATATTGCAAAACATCGTAAATGAAGCAGTATGGATATGCTGACACATGATTTTAACCCAAGTAATGTCTTTTGTATCAATGCTTACCTTCGAAAGATCAAAATATTAACACAAATAACTATATTTTATCACCCATAGCTTTAGTCAATTTATTCTGAAAACCACTGGCTCTAAACATTAAACAGTAATCACATGTAAATTTATGATTAGCATAGATACACAATACAAAACAACAAGACAATGTGCACAGATCATATACCAACGAACACAATGATTACGTTTGCCGGTCAAGGTTAACGGTTGCTTTATGGCGGGAAAATATACTATTTAGGTTAGACTGCAAGAGCATCTATGATAATTCATAAAAATATTTTAACACGGTTTGTTAAATACTAAACTAATTAGATGTAACCATTAACATGATATTTGCTTATTGAAATATTTAACATTAACCAGTGTTTCCCGCCAAATACGCAATTAACCTGATATATGAAGTTAAATACATACCAATGCATATTTGCTCTTTGCCTATGGCACACCTATCAGAATGCATCCGTTTTTCAAAAACAAAATAACAAAGATACACCCAATTAATGTGAAATGAAACACACGCGGGTTAAATGTTAGAAGTCGACAAATATGGCGTCGTATGGACCAAGAATGAATAGGATGAATCACTCCGCTGCGGGACGGGGGGTGAAGTTGAACAATACGGCGATCGTAGTTCGCCAATTCACAAGGTGGCTCTGCATGTATCTCGTTAATTCAATTTTGTGACGGCAGATGGCGGCAGAGTCGCTGTACGTGTGTAATGACCTAGTTTCAAACAAAATTTCAAATTGTTTATGTTAGTTGAATCTGTGGTTAGATGGTCCATGGTCCTGTCCACAGAACATTTAATCGAAAACGTAGCACTAGACGCTTAGTTAAGAAATACTCTAAATCTGTATTTGTGAAAAACGAAAGGTACGTACGCACGTAGTGTAATACATAAATATATTTATTAAAAAAATACTTTTAATATTACTAAGTCATTAGATAACATGTAATAGGTTAATGTAATGAAATCATCAAAATGTAACAATCGCCCGCCCCATACAGAACACATTAAATGTTTATTTTGCATACGTCTATTTTTGTAACAAACCTTTTTTGTCGTTTTTGACCGGGTTTTAAAATTAACCATACTTAGCTCGTCAAGGGTAGTTTACCCTCCTTCCCCCGCAGGCGAGCGCCCAACAAGATACACAGAGAAATTGAAACCAGATGCGGCATTTCCAAGGACATTTGCTGCATGTCGTAAGAATTGTTATAATCATTCGCAAAATGTTTAAGGATCCTCCCCTGCGTTAATATTAATGTTATAATGCAAATGCGATTTTAGTAATTTGCTCTGGGATATATTTTTAGCTCATCGACCTCCTGTCGAAGAGCTATAGTGTTCGGTACGATGTCTGTAGCATCTTCCGATTTCAAAAATTTTTGCACAGAAATCCCGGACAGACCCCCTGGACCACGAAATGACTATTACAACATATGTCCGTATGTATGTCGCTCGTCCGCTCGCTCGCTCGCTCGCTCGCTCGTACGAGATTTTTTGTTCCACCTAGATCTCCTAAACTACCCAACGGATTTTTATGAATTTTTTTCTGCAGATACGTGTTATGGTCTAGTTGTGCAAGGTACACTTTATTTTTCAAAATTTTTCTTCGTATTTGAGAAAAAAAATATTTTCCAATTTTTTTGAAATGACTATTACAACATATGTCCGTATGTATGTCGCTCGTCCGCTCGCTCGCTCGTACGAGATTTTTTGTTCCACCTAGATCTCCTAAACTACCCAACGGATTTTTATGAATTTTTTTCTGCAGATACGTGTTATGGTCTAGTTGTGCAAGGTACACTTTATTTTTCAAAATTTTTCTTCGTATTTGAGAAAAAAAATATTTTCCAATTTTTTTTCAGTTTTTATTTTTTTTCTGCGTTATTTTTTATTCAATTGTATTCAAAATTTTCATGCATATGCAGGAAATGGAACAATATTTTTCCATATTTTTTATTTTGAAAAATTATGTAAGGCCATTGGAGAAAAAAATATTTTTTAATTAAAAATTGAACAAAAGAAGATCAATGCATTTATAGTCGGCTTAGTTTGCTTTGCTTTTTTCAACAGAAGAAAATGTATTTACACTTGTTTTAAATTTGTTGTTTTGTTTGCGACCTAGGCACCTAGGATTTTAAAAGTGAATCTTGATAAATAATCATTTGTGATATATTCAGACTTGTACATACGTCGATGAGCTGCAGGCATGTATGTCTGTATACATTCCTAGTTTCTTTAGCAAATTGTTTTCGACAACTGTTATTTGAAATTTGAATATTTTGAAAAAGTTTTAGTTTTTAAAGCAATGTTATTCATATAGATATGTGTAAGAGTACTTATTGTTGTGTCACAACATTAAACTATGTGTTACTTTTTAAGTCTGTATTAATATCAATGTATTACATTGTGTTACATTATATTTACGTTATCTGCCAATATGGTGCAATGTCGGATTATAACAAATGAGTTCTGTCATGTATATACATATTGTATCAAATATGTGTGAAAATAAACACTTTTAGCGAATTTTATGTATTTTTTTTTTTAATTTTTTTTTAATTTCGAAATTTTATTGAAAACTAGATAGTAGCGCCACAGCCAACTAGCGGCACGGTGTGTACTATACCTCTATGATCAGCCATGACAGTTTTTTTCCATGGCCCGTAGTGACGTCTCCTATTCTTCCTTGAGCCGCTTTCCTTTCGTCTACCCCAGCTGGGTGAGCTGAACTGATCTGATCGGGGTGTTACTGAACTGATCCTCATGCGAAAGGAACGTACAAAATTGAGTGGGGTAGTTGACTAGCTTGATATTTCAGATTTAGCAACAAAATTAATTTTTGTTTGTCGATAATAATTATTTTTTATGTTCATCTCTTTATATATTGAAATAAATATAGAATATATAAACAAAAATATTAACAGTCATTTCTCAAGTATCCGTACATATTTAAAGAACACTTATATCAAGCTATTATTAAAAATTACGATTGCGAGAAATTAGAAAATGCATCGTGAGTACGAAATATGAATTGCAAAGTATAATTTGTTTATGAACTACATAAAAATAGGCTAATGTGTAGAAGCCGGTCGCGATGGCGGCGGCATCCATTTTCTGTTCAAGGATCTGAATTCCCAGACGTATAATGCCGATCGTTTGGCCGAATTTTTTGGAAATACATTAATTAGCGATAGAACAAGCAAAATTCATAGCGTACAATGTTGGGTGGGTAGGGTAGGGTAGGGTAGGGTAGGGTAGGGTAGGGTAGGGTAGGGTAGGGTAGGGTAGGGTAGGGTAGGATAGGGTAGGGTAGGATAGGGTAGGGTATCGTATTGTATTCCTGTATTGTATGGCCTGGTGTTATACGTTTGGGAATTCAGATCCTTGTACAGAAAATCCCATGACGACGTCATTGCGGCCGACTTCTACACATTAACCATATAATTAATATATATATTGATAAAAAATACTTAATACACATCTTACAAAGGTACATGCGGCTATCGCAGCTTTTAAAATGATTTAATTTGTATCATAATTCTTAAAAAATAACAAAAAACAAAAAAATTTCATTTTACTATGAAAAACGCAAATTGAACACTAACGTCTGAATACTTATATGAATCTCAGCGATATTTTGACTGAATATTAAAACTATCATAAAACGTGATCGGCTTAATAATCTGATGCATTAAGTAATTATATTATCACTACTTCTCCACTACATATGAACAATTTCTGATCAACTTATGGAAACAACGATGATTTATTTATGACATCGAGATTCTGAGATGATAGGCAATCTTATATGTTTAACTAATTGGTCAAAAAATACGAAATGTCCAAAAACATATTAATATATTTTGATAAAATTATTTAACACACATTTTAAAGACGTGCACGCATCTATTTCAACTGTTAAAATCATTTAACGTGAACTATATTCCTTGAAATAGCGATAGCTCAATACTGTGCAAAGTAAAAACTAGCCGAAAATATGCTTTGTTCGTATATTTGAAACTCAACGATGCATTTAACTGATGGACACGATTTAGGTATGATGCATGATTGTACCAAACGGGTATGTTAGGCGGATTCTTGATATGAAGGCTTCGAGGGAAGTAATCTGTGTTATAGATCTTATGGTCAAAAGAAAATACATATGTTCAACAATATAAAAATAAAATTTAATATGTTATATTACATATATCAGTTATAAATATATTATGAAACGTCTAAATGTGGAATATAAATAATTACAATGTCACCTAGGTGCATCTTTGTTCCAGATATTGTATTACACATTCATTGATATTTTTACAATTTATTGAAATTCTTCCATATAAGCCCAGCAAAACGGAGGTCATACAAACATGGCGCGCACTTATTACCACCACCCCCCACTTATGCTGCTTCAATTTCCCTACTCGACAAATCGATGTTATATTTTCTCTATAGTCTAAACCAGTGGTTGCCAAATTTTTTTGATCACGCACTCCTAAGACAAATTTTTTTTATTCGCGCACCCCTTGAACCCTACAGTATATTATATATATATATATATATATATATATATATATATATATATTTATATTTATGTATATATATTTATGTTATTAGAACAGTTTATAAAAGTATTTTTTATATTTAATAAATTTTTATATTTTTCTGGCGTACCCCCTAGTAACACCTCGCGCACCCCACTTTGGCGACCGCTGGTCTAAACTTCAAGCTCATATTGAGATGAGAGCAGGGTTCCCATTCTACTGACGGAGTACCAAAATATTCTAGTTTTACATTTTGCTACTAGATGAGGCGGAAATCGCGTAACCAATGAATTATATACATGCAGAACTAAACAATTAAAAAAACTATGAAAATTGCTTTGGTTGTCACTTATCACTTGTAAATCAACAAAGCTAAAATGATTATTCCTTAAGTTTTATTTAAATAATATAAATTTCAAGCTATTTAGCTCATCGACCTCCTGTCGAAGAGCTATAGTGTTCGGTACGATGTCTGTAGCATATTCCGATTTCAAAAATTTTTGCACAGAAATCCCGGACAGACCCACTGGATCACGAAATGACTATTACAACATATGTCCGTATGTATGCCGCTCGTCCGCTCGCTCGTACGAGATTTTTTGTTCCACTTAGATCTAAACTACTCAACGAATTTTTATGAATTTTTTTCTGCAGATACCTGTTATAGTCTAGTTGTGCAAGGTACGTTTCATTTTTCAAATTTTTCCTTCGTACTTGAGAAAAAAAAATATTTTCCAATATTTTTTCAGTTTTTATTTTTTTTCTGCGTTATTTTCTATTCAATTGTATTCAAAATTTTCTTACATATGCAGGAAATAGAACAATATTTTTCCATATTTTTTATTTTGAAAAATTATGACAATTGAAGGAAAAAATATTTTTTAATCAAAAATTGAACAAAAGAAGATCAATGCATTTATAGTCGGCTTAGTTTGCATTGCTTTTGTTAAGAAAAGAAAATGTATTCACACTTGTTTTAAATTTGTTGTTTTATTTGCGACCTAGGCACCTAGGATTTGAAAAGTGTATCTAGATAAATAATAATTTGTGATATATTCAGACTTGGATATACGTCCATGAGCTGCAGGCATGGATGTCTGTATACATTCCTAGTTTCCTAAAAATTTGATTATGTAACCCATCAAAATTTTTATACTACCGGAAGTAGAAAGTCTTTCTAATTCCAAAAATTTAAACGAAATAGTATATTGCCATTTAAAAAATTAAAGTTGCACAGCGTAACACATACGCGTAATGGCTTAAGAGAATTTCAAGGTCACAAAAATATAAAATACTTTTTACCATGTAACTTTTGTCTGAAACATTTTTGTCTAAATTCAATAATAACAAAAATATAGCCATGTTGCATTACTTTCTATACAGCCTGTATACTATACCTCTTTATACGATTTTTCAGTATACAATTTTTCGATATACGACCGAAACGTCGAGAAATCCCATTTGTATGTCTTTTGTCATGTGTTCTAATCTTGCATGGAACTTAATGATTCATATACAGCAGAAAAAAAAATTATTTTAGTCGGCTTTGCTTTTGTCAGCAAAAGAAAATAGATGTTTTGACAGTTAATTTAAATATTTAATCTTCGTTCTTGTATTTACGGCGTACTACTTAAAATTTTAAATGTGCAAAAGTGAATATTAATTTATTGTGATTTATCCAGACATGGGCGTATGTCGATGAACTACATACATTGGTGTCTGAACCGAATCTAGTTTTTTTTTTTAATTAAATAAGAACGTGAAAAATATCAAACATTAGCAATTTAATTTTTATTATTAATAATTTCAAAAAGACAAAGGATGCGGAATTAAATGTTTAATAAAATGGAAATTTATCAAGTAAAAATTATTTTATTCACATATACATGGCAATAACATGTTTCACAACAGTAATATATGTATGTATTTACAGTTATCTATTGCAGTATCACTTTTTGGTATGAATTAGTCTTAAAAGTTATAAAAAAAAATCGTACATGTTACATAGACAACTAATTTTAAAAATCTTGTCGACATACAACCTACATATAGCTTTTAGACCAGATTTGCCACCAATGTTGCTTATAAACCATCGCTACTCTTAAATTTTAATTTTAACAGAATATTTTCGACTTATCATTGTTTTAACAGGTCCAAAATTTGTTCTATTCACCCGTGCTATCGTATTGAACTTGGATCCGTCTTTTTCGTTGTTTTCGTCGTTTTTCGTTTCGAAATATTTGCAAATCTGTTTGACACCCGTATTGGCGGGAGCAGGATACTCGGAGTTACTTAAATCGTGTAAGGATCTAGTACGTTTGGCATTACTCGTTACTGTATCATCGTTATTGATAATACGACGCAATCGGCATAAAGATTCAAATAATTTCAGCTTCTCTTTAACTGGTACATAGCTGTCGGCATTCTGACATTTCTTCAGCAATACTTCAACAGTGTGTTCGTCATCGCGATTTTTCTTCACTATTGGTTCTTCAGCCTTAATGGACGAATTATAAAGCTGACGTTTATCGCTAGAACTAGTATACACATCTATGGATGATTTATTGATAACTGATGCGGCAACATTCGATTTTGATGTAGTTTGATAATAGTTTCGATTCTCGTCAATGTGATCGAAATCAAGTGATTTTGGACGAAATGTATGTTGTGCGTCAACACCTGAATTCTTAATACTGTTGGCATTGCAATCTTTGAACGATTCAGCTTTTGGTGTTGAGTGTAATTGTGGTGTTAATGTTAAAATATCCAAGTATTTGATCGCATCCAATGGTGTTTGTCGAATTAACTCAATGGCTATTGTTCTCACCCAAATATCGAATTCTCGTTGATTCGATGCCTGAAAAAAAAAATATTAGATGAATAAGTACATATAATTATGGGAATATAAGAATAATATCACTTGAAGGGATTAGTTGTGTTGCTATATTTGAATTTTCCATTAGCTCTTTATATTGCGTGTCGTATATCAAAAACCCTACGTAACCATTAATAAACATGCTTGACTTGATTGATGTTACGTTAATTACAGTAAAAAAGATGGTAAATACCTCGAAAATAATCAATTTACAGTGTAATTTCGCGCAAATGATGCTCATTTGCGCTTGTCTCCGAGGCGATGAGCATCGAACGATGTTTCTACACGCCAATTAACCAAAAATCTAATACCTTGATTATGTAATAGGCTTGTGTGTATGTTACGGTAAAAGCTTGAAGCGTAGTAAATGTAATAAAGTATACACTAAAGGGTAAACGAATACATTTACCAATTTTACAATACCAAGTCATAAGTCTTCCGTTTTGTACCCGTTAAAAACTTAACCTATTAAGAAAGTATACTTTTACAAGTAATTGCATGCAACACTTAAATTGATGCTTTTACTATGGACATATGCATAGGAAAGTATTAAGCCAGATGTATGTTGCTTGCATTACATACGTGTTAGGACGGTTGTATAAATACGCAAATACGTATCGCAGATCTAGCAAGTTTATATTACTAACAGTTTATGTATATGGTAAAGACCGGTGTGTACGTGTTATAACTCCTGCACAAAGACCATCTTCTCTAAGAAACAATGCAAGGTCGCCATCTACACGAGCAGATTTCGTAACTCATGCCATTATCATTCCAAAGCACGCTTCCCACAAACGCGTATCCACTGCCTACATACATACATCTATATATTATTTATATATATATATATATATATATATATATATATATATATATATATATATATATATATATATATCTACTAACCATATAAACGTGCATATCATTAAAACCCTACGCTAATCCATTATTCTGCATATCGATCTACGTAAGTAAAAAAATAACGGATTGTAAGTATGACGAGATACTGATTACGAGTAATGGACCATGTTTATACCTGAAGAGTGAGTACAGGTGGTGAATCTTGTGTTCTGCGTAGCGCAAAAGAGTATGTCTTCGGTCCGGGTGTGAGATTGAGTCTCCGGAGTGCAAAACGGAGACTGGATTCATTGTTGGATTCGTTACCAGCGATCTGTAACTGGCCGCAACGCACGGATACACGTTTGGCACACCAACGACCCTCGGCTGGAATCCAGCATAGTAACTCGCCTGAAAAAATAGGATTTTTGTTCGATTAAATTATACAATATACACTAGTAGTCGGCATTTAATTTAACATTCAGCCTCAAATAACATACTTGATACTACAATATAAATTGTCTATGATTTTACGTTAACGCGAAGTAAGAAATTATATATGTATAAAAGTTAATACTTAAAGAAAAGTTTTAGCACGGAAGATCAGTTTTTTTTTTCAATTAGCTATTAATTTCATGTATCCTGTTCTGCTGAAGAAAGTGTAAAGTAACATGTCTATACTTGTCAATTGTGCTTACGGTACAAAAGAGATCCAGTTACATTGGAAGTGAAAGGAAAAGTAAGTAACGGAATCACAGATAAACATGCACACACGTGCACAGAAACTGCCAGTGCAATGGCGCGAAAAGTAACATCATTTAATATTTCATAAAACTGCTAATAGATGTCAGTGTTTACGAAAATATTTAATAACATATGCATACAACAGAATATATTTTATTCGTAACACGCATTTCATAAAAATTTACCCAAAAATAAATAAATACTTCTACTAATGATGAATCCTATGGGGTAGGTTATTACAGAGGGGTAATTACCTAGAAACAAGGTTGTATATATTTCTGAAAATGTTCCTCGTATACATTATTAGTGATGTGCACGCCTACTATTATTTTTCGAGACATAATAAAAGTTAATTGCGTATGAAGAACGTCTAATTTAATGTCCTGGTTTCTTTTTTTTTTTTATTTAACTGACATTTATTATCTCTAAGTTTGGATAAGTAGGTAAAGTGTTACATGGTACAGTGGTTAATATTATACAATGATTAACCTTGATACAATAAAAAAAACTTATCTCAGATCGTGGTTATATTGGTGATCGGTGTATATATCTACTGACGGTAACTATGCCGGTTACTACATACATACCGACATTTCAATGAACGTATGAATTCACGCATGCAGTACGAATACCACGTGACGGATTTGCTAAAATCATTGTTAACGATGTGTTACTATATAGTATCAAATAAGGACTCGTATATATAAAATATTTGTGCATGTTTAAACGCATCAGATTAGAATGGGTTCTCCGACTATGAGAGAAATCGAAGCGATAATTATGGAAATTACAGGATATGATGATGATATCGCTTAACGGATATTATAATTGTCATCATTGTTTCCTGGTTTCTGTAGATTAAAGTTCAAAAACTACTTGATATTGAATTCACTTTCATTTTATTATAAATGAACCTTGATTTCAAATACAGATTGTATTTTTCGTATATTTATATTTTTGGTCTGTTTGTTCTGCGACTGTTACTAACACGAATATACGTATGTATGGTACTGTAAGCATTGATTAATAGTTCGATATGCATTGGAAGTGTTCGATTTATATGCGATTTAGATGGTGGTACATGAAATGACATATCGCTTACAAATGTACGCTTCAACGTTGCACACCGCATACTTGATGAAGAGTGATTCGCACATGTCAACCTACGCATAAATGCCCATATGTGCATACCTTACATACACACACACACACACACACACACATATACATAACATTGTCAACTGTCTCTGCTGTAACTTCTCATATAGATCCGGTATGCAGTATTGTGTATCACTGTATACTGTATTAATATTTGGCTAGCTTGACCAAACTGAGACAACGTAATGACCTTGGGCATTTTGTCGTGAGAAGGTAATTGTATTCTTCACGAAGGGGGACCTTCATACATACATACCATATAGATAGATATATGTATATACAATCACTAGTACATACGTACATACATACAAATAATCTTATAATGTTAAGTAGTTCCGCAAACTATTTTATTAGCTATCTCAATCAAAAATGTAACAAAATGTCTTAAAAACAGTGAGGGACATTTCTTAGGTCAAGACCGTAACGCCTTCGGATGACTTTAAAATTGTGTACACAGTTTTATACGAAATAGTTTTTTTTGTTTATACCAAAAACGATCTTGCATATGTGACTAATACGAATATATATATATATATATATATATATATATATATATATATATATATATATATATATATTATATATACCGGGTATCCAAAGAAATCTGGGACATAGGGAATTAACCTGTAATTATAGAAATATTGTGATTACTTCTGAACAATACACTTTGGAGTAAAAGTATACCTCTCTACAATTTATCTTCACTTCATTGATAACTGTTATTCAATTCTGTCAATGCTGTGCAACAAATTGTTTTGAAATAGTATAGTTCTTTCGTACGATTGAATTATTTCTCTACTTACTTTGTTATTTATTTTATGCGTTAACACGTACGACTGAGAGTTCATAGCTTAAGAGTATGTAGACTTGTTTATCTGCATTTACAACAACATTAGAGCTAAACTCTATAATCTCTATGTTAATCCTAACCAAACAATCAAATTCCATTTATTTTCATTTGTTGACATACGTATTCATATATTTGCAGTGATATACCGTTGTTTTTACAATTTCTGTATTTGTTCTCTGTTCTGACATTATGTTACGTCTGAACTAAATATTATAACATCCGTGAGCTCATTCCATTCTTAAGGTGACGGCGTCAAAACAACGAAATAATGAGTAACACTAACATAATACAGGTGGACAACCACTTCTCTGTATGTATGTATGTATACATGGGTACTTAGTAATAAGCTGCGTATGTATGTACATATGTTGTTCTTCGGCACGTGTCAACAGTTATAAGAAAATTATCATCGTGGCATTTTGTTTTCAACGAAACATCAAGGAACTAAATATTTACATAGCAGGTACTACGTACATATGCGTACATATATAAATATACACTTACTATAGAAATTCCGTAAGTATAAATACATTATCTTGTTTCCTACAAGACTGGGAGTACATCAACATTTCATATGTAAATACAAATGTAGGTAAATAAAATTCTAAATATAATATTCGTGACATATTTAGAATATTTTTTGTTTGTTGATAGTCAACAATTTTTAGGCGGAAATTAGAAAACACCACGTCAATGTCAATTAAGTTCGACAATATTTTATACTGTAATTCATTAGTTAATCTACTGTGCTCTAAGCATACATGTAAGGTAATATTTGACGGGAAACAGATATCTATAGTACATGTGTTTAATCACGCCGTCATTGTATCAATATTGTTACACCTATGCAATAAATCATAGGTTATGTCTCATTGCACTGGTGAATAATATTCGATAATGCAATCAATATTATTGGTCTCATTAGTATAATAATAATACTGTATAATAATCACTCACTGAATGCATTTGTAATATATGTATATAAATAGTATTCTTTATAAAATACCTATTTATAACATCATAACAAACCACAATTACTAATAATCTTGTTGAAACAAGACCCAACACAAGTAAGCCCTTCAAATTGCAAGTCAAATATTATGATAATGATTCATTTGTATTAACTACATGCACACAGTAATGTTTCAGTTCTTGTATTATATTTTCACAGATACATGTTTACCTTGTAATTGTATTTTTCTGTTGCATAAATAAATGTAATAACTGCGACATAATACTTTTCACAATTACGTATGAGGTATGCGTATAAATTAAATACAGCCGAGTGATTTCTGAAAATGTACAACTATACGTCATACAATGTTACACTACACTCGCTATTTAAATATGCTTCAGTAATTTAGTTTCAAAATATAAACTGCATAAATATGTATTTTTATTATATATATTTATATATATATATATATATATATATATATATATATATATATATATATATAAACATGAAGATAATTAGTATACATTTAATTTTTTTTTTTTTGTAAAAAAATCCCGTAATTATTTTGCAATTAGGTCCTTTAATATTCTTCCAGCGAAAACGTTAAGAACCACTGATTTGCCACATATCCTGAAAAATACGGGTGCAAGTTAGCCAATGCCATTATTAACTATCATTCTTTTCATCTCACGGATTAACTGGGCATAAAAAATGTGGTCGGCCGTCTGTAGTAAGGAGTAGTTATGTTCTCTAAATCCTGTTATACACCAGTGTTCGGTAAGTCAGAGAATCTTACAGACTGGACGTTGTAGTCTACGCGTGGTATTATCGCTAGTAAGCTGTATAGAGTTACATACTTCTTACCAAGGGAAACAGGGACAGACTTGCCAAGCTATAGTCACTAATCAGCGGCCAAGAGACTCGATGTTTACATTCCGAACGAACTGCTTTACCAGCCATTTACTATCTCTTTGAGCTCTGATAGCATGCTATTGTGCTGACGTCACTATCATTTGTGCAGACATTGTTTGACATATGCCTCTGAAAGAGGAAACTTTGCTAATCTATTTATTCCACTAACAAATTAATTCAAATATGTTCTATACGTTTATTCCTTTGTCATCTCATGTGAAACGTTCTCTAACCATAATTAAATATTTATATTCAATCAGTTGCATGTGCGCTAGTGTATTAATTATTTATCATTGTTTTATAATATTAATAGATGAATGGGTACAAAGCTGATGTTGTTACAATATATATGCATACATATATAGGTAATTGTGTGTAACATGCACACAACCGAGCATGTATATGGCCGAGTTTTGTGATTACAAACAGAAATTTCTAACGGGAAATTTCGATACACGAGTACATAGTATAGATAGATAGCTGGTAAATGTAATAATTTGATATAGAAACATCATACCATCCCGTAGCTGTTAATCATAATTCTCGATAGTTTAATGGCTTCTTCACTTTCTAACAATGAACTATGGCTGCTTGATATTGCACACTCCAACCATGTATTAATACATTCCACAGATATTTGATACGACCACGCTGACTGGGTTCCTCTTCGTACTGTTACATTATAATTGTGCAATTTCAGTAGGCAACGTTATAGCGTAATCTAGCAAATTACAGACATACTTTAACGCTACAGCTATACTAATTCCAGGTGACTGATTTCTACTGGTACTACTTTTACAACTATACCAAATTTCATACTTCATTTATATAGTACAATCAACATTATACCAACTGGTCATCTGTTGTTTCTAAAACAGTTTCTGTTATCTATGAAACGATTCGGAATATACTTATGTAAATATTCGATGTCAACCAGATTATTTTTTGCCACGTGTGACTTGATATGCTATAATGAAAATACTATGGTTATGACCATCGAATCATTCTACGCCGCATTATATATGAATCACCGGAAACAGAATGTTGTGTAAATATTACGATTTGTCGTGGACTAGTGCATAATTACAAATTTATTTTCAGTACTGAAAAAATTACTTCTACATATTTCTTCATCTTCTTTGCTACCAAGTCAGATAAGAAATTAGGCCCGTTTTTTACTTTCTTATACATAGTATAAAGAAAGTATAGGAATCATGAAAAATTTCGATTGCGAGATTTTGATGGAAATACATGTTTTGAGGTCCCCTGAATACGTTTTGACTATTTTCGCCATGACGTCTGTGTGTGTGGATGTGTGGATGTGTGTCTGTATGTTCATTATCTTCAAAACGAGCAAAGACAGGACAATGAAACTTCGTATTTAAAAGTTTTTTGATTATATGAAGCGCTGATTAGATTTCTAGCATAATCGCACAACCGGAAGAGGAAGTTTACTGAAGATCAAAATCGAACATAGTGAATTATTAGAGAAACTGAAAAAGATATGGAAAAAGTTTTGAAATAAAAGTTATAGAAAACAATAAGCTTAAGAAAAAATGTTCTATGCATTTTTGTTCTATCTTTATCCAATTTTGAGTAAAATGTATTTATATATTGGCATGTATTTAAAATATCATATATGCTATGAAAACAAAACAAAGACAAAATATTTACAGAAATACGCATTTGAAATGTCAAATATGTGCCAATTCAAATTGAGTATAAGAAAGTAGTGTGGTGACCACACCAGATTTTTTATAATTATTATTTAAAATATAGAAACATTTTTTCTGTCAGATTTGACACCTTTGAGAAGTTGAAGCTTTATGACATACTTTTTTATTTAAGATTTTTCGATCGCGTGTAAGGGTATCATTTTAACATACGTACATAGTTAATCAATTATGTATTATTGTTTGAGTATTACCGTGCAGGTATCCAGAAGCTAGAGTGGGTTATGCTTTCGTAGTTTAAAACTTCATAAATGTCTATAGTGAATTCGGAAGTAACTTTTTCTGCACAACTTTGTTAACTGCTAACTTTTTACTCTTAAAAAAACCTGTTCGACGGAACAGCGTTACGTAATTATAAACTTTGTTCAACATTGTTTCAATAATGAGATTAAAACCTATAGGGAAGGAATACATATTTCATTGTTATTTTCAACATAAAATGTATGCGTGTATAATTGATTATATTTATCATCATGATTGACATCTGGACTAAAGAAATATGTAACAGACAAGTTTCAATAGATCTGTTTGACGTATTTCGCTGGATAACATTGTTACAATTGATTGTTGATATTGCTAGAAATTCGACAAAACACAACCACATAGTCTATTGTTCTCAGTGGTGATATTGTGTTTTTGTTTCGACAATTACGAACGGATTTCTACATGTCATTTCGCGTTCAGTACCGGAGGTGTCAGTTTCCGTAACTGCGACAGCAATTCATGCCTTTTAACTCAACAAATTATTATCTTCCTACAGTTTCACATAATGCGTCACAACATTTCAATGTTGTATTATTCTATACAAGTTGTATATATTATTTATGTTATATTTATTACGATATAAGGTTACCGTCTAAGCCGCAACATTGTATCTCCTACAGAAAAAAAAATCATTGATTTTGCATGTTCATGCATTTCACCTTGACCTTACAGTAATTAATTCGTATAAATAAAATGTCGGTATATTTAAAGGAAAAAAAAGAATACATTAATTATCGCCCAGTAAAGAAGCCTTATCACTAAACATAACTGACACGCATTCCTCCACCTCACCCTATAGATTTTCGTATTTTTCATTGCCTCTAAATGTACGTAATTTGACACCACTTACCCTTCGATATTAATTAGACTATTCCTCTATAGACAAATGTGTGTATGAACAAATAAAGGGGAACGTTCTGAGTCACTCCCCCACACCCTATGTTTCTCACAAGTGCATTTTATCATTACACTATCAGTGTAAATATTTTCTGTATTTATTTTCTTACTAATATCTTTGTACAATTGTATCGGTAAACACAGGTAGTGATAAATATATGATCCCCCTTGGAATAACGTTAAAGTTTGTTTGAGAAAGAACACATAACAAGAAAAATATTATATATATATATATATATATATATATATATATATATATATATATATATATATATATATATATATATATATACATACGTAAATATATATGTGTGTGTGCGTGTGTGTGTAGTGCATATGTTCTCGTTGTCTAACGAAACTAGAACATACTTGTAAATAAATAGGTGTGTGTGTATCATCTGTTAGGACATCTGGTTCAGCAGGTAGTGGCGTGTCACGATAGCAGGCGTGTTGTCTGTGTATGACAAGTGAAGGTCGCGTACACAGCCCGAGGCTGTTGATCTTTCTATACATTACCGGCCTGCCTTCTTCATTTTCAAAGTAAACAAATGTGCTTGTCAATTAAATGTTCGCAAACCAGGAACCTATTCACTATGTACCCTTCCGTCTATATTAGAATTATTTCACATTACAAGCAAACAAACTACAAAAAGTTCTCTGCTTCACTTTTATTCAATAAAATATAGGTTAATAAAATCAAATCAACATCTGGTAATCTCCCTCTAAGGTTCTAGAACACTTAAAAGGAAAAGAAATCCACGGAATTAACCAAAAATATATACATCGTCTTTATTTGTATACATCATATTTTTTTTTCTATTTCCTCTTTTCTATCTATCGATGTGTGTGTGTGACTTTGTATTAGTTTGCGCATGTAGCTGTGTTATGGTTGTACCTGCTGTGAATTTCTCTTCTTGTTCACCGTGACCCGGTTTGTAATTTCTGCAAAGTGCAATGCACAGTATTTCTTATACACATGACCAAGTTGTTTCAATCTGCAGAATTTCTTCCGTACTACCTGCACAAACTCGCCGTACTTAAAGTCGTTTGACACGACGTGTTATTTCATAAAATATGTAAATAAATTATTTTAGCCTGTATGCAACTTACGTATATAAGATTTGTAACTAGTGCTCATGCGCAGTTGTCTAGATTTTGACAGTTTCACTCAACATAAAAATAGATTCTAATAAAGATTAATTATTGTTACTAGTAGATTAGTGGACAAATGATATAATGAGAATTAATATCTCCATGCCTAATAGCATGTAATTAATACTGATATCTTTATAAACAAAAACTTACAAAATGACAAAAATCATGTGTTCACTTCGCATCATTTGTGGGCACTTTTTGCACATAATTCTGCAAGGAGATTTACACTGCTAAACACAATTTTTTTTATATCAATACAAAAACATAATTCATATTATGCGTGTTTATATGTGTATAGTGTATCCATAGATATAAGAACTTGACTAAACGCAGCATGCTATTAACAGAGGATTATCCCAAATTATACGACACAGTAAATGAATAAAAAGCAGAGCTGTATTCAGAAATTTATAAATACATTTTGAAAAATAACAACAAAAATATGATATACATCTTAACAATAATAATACAAATTAACATAAATAAATGTAATATTCAATAAATTATTATTACGTCTTAATTATAGACAAAATGTCTCTTGTCTTTCCCGCTAAGAGCATTACAAATGTACCTGAATACCGCCACTACTAGTAGTTTATGGCCTCTCCTGCTGTGAAGGGTACCACCCTACCTATTAAGGAATCATGTCAAGTTCTTATATCTATGGATAGACTATATGTGCAAACATTTCTCCATAAACATATTAAGATGTAATGTTTACTTCTATACCCTGTTCCACGATCATATTTCTGATTTATTACTTTGTAATAATTAGTTTATTGGGAGTGCTACATCCTAACAATACAAATTCTGCGAAATATTTCGATAGAAAATAGTGCACGCTCGGTACGGCTATTTGGATTTATTCTTGAAATCAGTAGTGAACAGGATTACAATTACAATTATCTATTTCACAAAATTTTTGTTGTTAGGATACAGTGTCCCCAATGAAATAATTATCACAAACCAAGTGTCAGCAATATAATCGTGGAATAAAGTATAGGTAGTATAAATGTATAAATAATATCAGGTTTAACGATTCGAACATACATGGTTCCCAAATAAAATACGTTAGCGGAAAGAGGATGGGCGGGTCAGAGGTCTCACAGACACAAATGACATTTCTCGACCTTATTCATTGCGGTTGTATTGACCGTTGTTGAAAAAACTAGTTTTGATAAAATTATATTACCTTGTGCACTATAAATAGACACGACAAAAATTAAATTTACATTATCTGATTACGATTTTGCGAAAACATCAGGCAAATATCTAAATGTAAAAATTATCCCGCACGCCACTGAATTTAACTTACTCTCATTGACATGCTACTAATTTTCTGACCGATATTTTATCTACATGTGGTTATAAAACGTTAAAAGAAATGGTTTTAGCATAGGTATTAACTTTTATTCCGTATGGGGCAGACACTGAGACAGTTTTTTTTTATTGTGGATATTTGCTGAGACTTAGCAATGTCGCAGGTAACAAGTAAATATTTGGTTGGCGCCCTATATACTACATAATAGCAAATGTATTCCTCTCTACTCCGCGCTTCATGTTAACTTCCCGGCAAGCCATGTAACCGACTAATCCCATCTATCTTATCTGTGTCTCGAGTTTTTACAGCACCGAGGGGTGTCAGTAAATGTTGGTTGTAAGTTTGAATGTGTTTTCGTCAGGTCCTTTGTTGATATTAAAATGAATGTCTAGACGCAGCTCCGTATTCTGTTACATGTATATTATATTTTTATATTTTACAAGTCAACTTTACGGTTATTCTTGTAGAGTTCGTATTATGAAACATTTCATATTCTTTAGGAAATTTAAAAAAAAAACCATTTTGTTGTAAATTACCAAATACATGTACAGAGTAAAATTCTTATCGTTATAAGTACGATAAACAAATAGATTAATTATTATATCCATGCCTGATAACATGAATGATGTGTAAAGTAAGTAATACGTAATGATAATTTATTCAGCAATGATAAAAGGATTATACGGGATATACTCTTAAAACGAGTTACGACACGTTACTTCAAGTGCACATCAAACTGTCATATCGTAAGAAACATTTAAAATTTAACTACATCACAGTTATTCAATTATAAAAAGTCGTACAAAATATTCAAGCAACTAGTTTCGACATATTTAAACCCATTGAAATGATGCATAAAGTAATCTTTCATCATATTCTTCCAACAGAACAAAGCATTGTCACCATTGTATGGGAGGGGGATTGTACCAACCCCATAAGTACTAAAAGGGTAACGATGGTCTGGGAAAATTCACACAACACTCGTTCGTCGAAATAAAATGTGGTATATGTATTCGGCTAGCAAACCGGATTCGGGAATTAGTATTGTGCCGCATATCTATCGTAATACATACCAGTTCCAACAAACCAGATGTTGTATTAACACAATGCGTAACAATAATAGTAGTCTCTTGCATCGACATGTCTGTTCATGTATTAGTGTTGTTAGAGTCTATATTCTTTTCACACAACACGAAATGTTGCGGAGAAGATCTTAGAGGAAACTGACCAACGTGTTTTACTTCAGAACAAAGATTTTGTGAATAGGGTCTTTCGTCTTTTCTTTCTCATTATTGATATGGGGGATATCCTGTTACGGAATCATTTTAAATATATTTCATAACGAAAGGGAGTGAATTTATTTTTATGAAATATATCATGCTAAAGGTTGTTGACATTTCTGAATAAATTTTCTCCACAAAACGTAATTTATGCCAATATGTATGAATAAACAAGACGATAAAAATAGAATTATTAATAGAAAATAAATGATGATATTTAACTAAAAATAACAATTGTTTTTTTTTTTCAAATTGTATAATATTTCAATTAATATTGTATCCTAAAGTATCTTTTAATTACTTATGTATTTTTACGCCATTTTTAAGGTCGCTATGGAGATTTTTCAATATACATATTATAATTGTTCATTATTTTATCAACAAATCATAGTTTTTATTCATTTATAATGAACACTGTATAGTTTATCTTAATTTCAAATTTGTCTTACGTTTATTTATGAACTTACAATAAATGTCAAGTTCATTTGACAATTATTAAGCTATACTCCATGTTGATTGAGGCGTCTGATAATAAAAGTTCATTAGTTCCTCGTATTAGTGTTTTTAGTTAATTAGTCTTGCTTTCTAGTCTAAAGTTTAAGCAGGAACAGGGACGGTACAACAATATTCCAGTTATAAAACGTCTATATTTCAGTTTATATATTTGATGCATTTCGTTTTAAAATTACAAGTAACATTCATTGCAATTATTGAATAAATAAAAACTTATACCAGTTGTAATAATAAAAATCTTATATTATGAGAATCAGTTTAATTTTGGGAATATATTTCACGTGTCTAGGAAGAAAATAGTACTCTGCTTACTTTGCACGACTGATTATATTATGTTTCCAGGAAAATAAACCTGGTGAAAGTTAAATTAACGTGACTATTAATATCACCATGACAATGTACAATATTAAGGAAAACATTACTAATGGTCATTTTATTTTTGCAACTTAATTGGCTAAATCCCTTGAAGAATGTACGTGAGAAAGTTACAAGAGTAGAAAATATACTATTTACCTTAATAATAGATATTTACAGTTATGATACACTATCAAAAAAATACAATAGCTCATTTATTTCGTACCATAGTTTTTATAAATTTTTAGTATGTATTAAAATATATAAACAAAAAATAACATTCATTGTTTTTTGTTGTTTAAGTTTCTATTACAGCAAATATCACTTAATAAACAGCTGTGCTAGCACGAATATATTGTACTGAAAATACATATTCAATTATTAAAAAAATAGAAGAAAAAGTATTTTAAAAATTCAACAATAAATTTACAATAAAACTAAACCTTCTACACAAATAAAATTGTTTAAATACATGAATTACATTTAGGAAATACTGCTGCATAATTTTAAATTTAAATTTTTATATTTCACACTGTTTCACTTGCGAATTCCTACAAAAACGGAAGTCGGTGAACTCAATTTTCGAAATGTCAAGATACTGTGTTCTTCTGTTCAAAGTAATACGTTTTTGTAACGTAATAGTTGACATTTGACCGTCATTTTTCATCCGGAAAGATAAATTAGTGAATGACACTTTTGGAAAACTAAATGACCCTACCTGATGGGGGGTTCGGTCTGGGGTGTGCAAGGGGTTCTGGACAAAATATTCAGTTTCGAAACATCTGTAACATGGTATTATATATATATATATATATATATATATATATATATATATATATATATATATATATATATTACAGAAAAATCTTTATTTATAGCAGAATGTGTATCTCGCATTAGTGGTGCCGGAGGTAATATGACTCCACCGTGCTACACCAAACATTTACGGAAACAATGAGCCATATTCCCTTGACATCTTTTGTATTCTATCTTCACTCTTCTAATAACAATAGACCTCTTTTAAATTATGAAAATGATGTTTTAATTGCAAAAAACATTCTTAAATGTCAATGTTCGAAGAATTCTGTTTACGATTTAACATTTTTATGAATACTGAAATGATGACTTAAATTAAGAACACTTCATCTCGTCCAAGTCGATATTTAATATTTTATTAGTAATTAATTATTATTAGTTAGTCAAGTTTCTACTTTCGATCATTGACATAGAAATACGGAAAACGATCTGTTTGTTCCTTATATCAGTATTATTATCATCGTACAATCAACCGCATTCAAAATAATTATGAATCAACGTTTCATTATGAATATCCGCGAGAAACGCCATTAAAATGGTAATTATATAAAGATACTATTTTATCGGTATTTCAAATTAACAATCATGTAATTATTGTAATATTTATAACGTTCTGTAAAAGGAAAAAAAAATCTATTTATAATAAAAGTTACAATTAAATATAACAACAATGCGGCAATTATCTTATCTGTAACATGACATTAACACTGCGAAACCGATAGAGTTTTTATTTAGTCGCTCGTAAACACCATGCAGTGTCGAGTGTTACACTTTTGATAACAAACGAGACAAAATATTGAATGTTATTTTGTATGTAATACAGGTATAATATTATCTAGGTAGGTTTGTTTATAGACTTTGTACTATGTGAATATAGTATTGCAATCACGTTTTCAGACTGCAGAATTGAGTGTAGTGTTTCATTGCGATATCAAATTATCTTTAGGTAAATATATAACATTAAAGATACAACCGGTACCAACTCAACACTTTTATAGATTACAAATCAATTTTGTAACTAAGCAAATAATTAACGTGATATTATTGCAAATGATAATAAATGGGAAAAAAATCTCCTGACTCTTTGGGTATTGACCATATGTATAATATATGAAATCTATACATACATACACAAATATAAGTGATTGTGTACACATAGAAAATAACCTTTCATAGTTAAACAAGCAAGAAAATAAATAGCCTTGGTGAAATAATAACTTGTTGCCTTGCTTACCGCTTATTCGCGACCTGAAGTTATCTCTGGGCCAGGTTGGTGCCGGTTTTTTTAATTCAGAAATGATTCTCGGCGGAGTTTGGTGTAATCCCATGTCCAAATACGGATTCCTGGTTGTTGCAATCATTTAAAATATGTCGTACACATACGCACCAATACACTTTGACGTAAAACACACACACGCACGCAGAAAAATATATATACGTATATCTAGATCACTTGCTTCCCGAACACATGTTTTATATAAAACGCTTTTGGCTTTTTCAACATCGGCTTACATGCATCATTTGACAAATACACGCGCACACCATGCACACAAGTGCAAAATTGACAGACCTGTATGTACGTACGATTCTACAAGCCAAGCACTGGCAACTATGTTCAACTCGTGTTTCAATTGCAATAACGTGCTTTGATGTGCGTGTTTACACTGTTACATAAATGAAGACGAATTTACAAAACTGACAATTGAATCTCAAGCAGAAAATTGTGTACATTTGTTCAAAATGTTTGAGACTGTAACTACATATGATTCATGTGCAGACTTAAGATAACACTGATTGTTGTTTGTAGTTTCAAATTCTAAAATATTTTGACTACGGAATGTCAACGGCTATAACACTGTAAACAATATGATTTTACTGGCTAAATTTCGCAGAATAATTTCCTTTATATCATATATAGACCGTTTATTAGTTATTCATTTTCACCGTTTCTTTAAAGATTATTTATGGGCAAATACTTTTTGTTTACTATTTTTAATTAGTCGATTTTTCACTATCTTACACTTTCAGTACACAAAAAACTGCACAGACACTTTCGAAAACGCACGTAAAACTTTAGTTTCCGAATCACAACGGCTGGTTGAGAACTGTAAATACAGTTGCTGCATTAGTGTTTTGTCGGTCAACATGTAAATGTGAATGAAAATATACGAGTGTGTGTGTGTGTGTGTGTGCTGCTGACACGAAAGTCGTAGCTATAATAAGTTCGTTGTTGCTTTCGAGTCGATGTGTAGAGCGACAAGAGATAAGTCAGCGAATGTAAGAGCCAATATCACAGCTGCGTTGAGCGGACGGGGAAAGGAACACGAGAGGTCTCAATAGTCAGTACAAGTCAGTATATAATTGTCTGTAAAACGTCTCAACGATGTAGAAATGACAAATAGCCTCTCGAATGGTGCGAACAGTCGACGTTCTCACTCTTGCACACTACTTCAATCCTAGCTTCTCCCTATCCCCACCAATTCCAGTCAGTAGTGACACATATCCAGTACATGCCTAGGTACACGCCTCTTATACACCTACCCCAACAAACCATAGCCTCCTTGGATGGCTGTGTGTCATCTTGTGCATATATATGTATATATATATATATATATATACCCAGTTGAGCCATACAAGTATATTCGTAAACATGGAAAAATTTAATGACTAAACTTCTGTTTTTAAAAACAATATATATGTGAGTGTTCCAATTAATTACTAATAAGTCATTTTAATAAATAAGTGACTCCCTTCAATTATTAATTTAGATACATACCGGGTGTCTCAAGAAATCTGGGACATAGAGAAATAACATGTAAATATAGAAATATTTTGATTACTTCTGAACAATACATTTTAGAGCAAAAGTGTAAATAAAAAAGTTGTTCAGAATTAAAAAGTGTATGATATGAGGACATATTCAGTGCTCAAATACATTTTTATATCGTGTAAATCAAGTTTAAAATATTGCATTTTGATGACAGATCGGGAGGTCATGGAACAAAAATGGCATGTATCGTTGTTAGTTACAACAACAAATAATCAAACCATAGCATTTTTGTTTCACGACGTCCTAATCTGTCATGAAAATGTAGTATTTAAAAATTGATTTACGCATTATAGAAACATACCTGAGCATTAAATATGGCATCTTATCATGCAGTTTTTAATTCTGAACAACTTTTTTATTTACACTTTTGTTCTAAAATGTATTGTTCAGAAATAATCACTATATTTACATGTTAATGCCCTATGTCTCAGATTTCTTGGGACACCCGGTATATATATATATATATATATATATATATATATATATATATATATATATATAAAATGACTAAACTTATGTTTTTAAAAACAATATATATGTGAGTGTTTAAATTAATTACTAATAAGTCATTTTAATAAATGACGTACGTTATATATGAATAAACGTGTAATTAGAATAACAAGATTATTATTAACAAAACAATGAACAATTTTATTATTAAATTACATATATATGCACTGCAGGTGCTGTCCTGATATGAGCTGGCAGTTTCCCAAAAGAATGTTAACAAAGATTTAACCATCCCGATTACCTGAAATACAACCTCGTTTTTACTTTCTTATACGTAGTATAAAGAAAGTATAGGAATGAGGAAAAATTTCGATTGCGAGATTTTGATAGAAATACATGTTTTTAGGTCCCCTGAATACGTTTAGACTATTTTCGCAAAGACGTCTGTGTGTGTGTCTGTATGTTCATTGTCGTAAAAAACGAGCAAAGACAGAACAATGAAAGTTCATATTTAAAGTTTATTGATTATACGAAGAGCTGTTTAGATTTCTAGCATAATCGCAAATCCGGAAGAGGAAGTTTACGGAACATCAAAATCGAACATTGCGAATTATTGGAGAAAATAAAAGAGATATGGAAAAAGTTTTGAAATAAAAGTTATTGGAAACAATAATCTTAAGAAAAAATTTTCTTTGCATTTTTGCTCTATCTTTATCCAATTTTAAGTAAAATGTATTTATATATTGGCATGTATTTAAAATATCGTATATGCTATGAAAACAAAACAAAGACAAAATATTTACAGAAATACGCATTTGAAATGTCAAATACGTGCCAATTTCAATTGAGTATAAGAAAGTCGTGTGATGACCAGACCAGATATTTATTTATTATATTAAAAGTCTGTTTTATATCAACAACTCCATGTTTAAAAATATTTTAAAACGTTTTCTATATTGAAACGATTTAGATATAGGTATATAGTTAAAATTTTATTTAATTTAAATTAGTTTGCCTTATATACTGGCCTTATCAGAGAGGGGGTGGGGGGTTCCAGGGGGGTCACTTGACCCGGGGCCCGACTTATTGGTGCTCTAAATTTATATTATTTAGTTTTGTGTTTGGGATTCAAAAAGACTGGTACCTTCTAGTGTTATTTAACTTTTTTAGTGATATTTTTTTTTTATTATTATGTTTTATATAAAATGTATATGCATTTATAACAATTTTTGTTGTAATTCAAGAAATTTTTGACAGAATATCATACTGACCTATATTTTTAAATTTTGTTTGTCTTTAAATTTCGGGTACCTGTATGTATACATACATGAAAGACAATCGCTTATATAAATGTAAATAATAAACTAAAATAAATAAATAAACTAATTTGTATAAAATATTTGCATTTATTATTTATAAGGGCCCCAACAACATAACTGACCCGGGCCCCGTCTCACCTCTGGAAAGCCCTGCTTATATATAAAAAATATATTTTAGAATTTATGTCCTAATTATGTGTACATATTTGTTTTAAAAATAAATGTCTGAATATATCATATATGTAATGTGCAATGCTTCAGTACACATTGGGTTGCTTACGATGCAGGCGTTAATGGTATTCTAAATTTATTTTCCTCTTAATTTGAAAAGTGAAAATAAGGCAAGTGGAAAAGAGATGAAATCATAAATGTCTTCATAACAGGAGCTGTTATCCGAAACGCACCCTCGCACAATCGATAAACAGAAGCCTACGTCACCGTGGAACACTCGATATACGAGTTTTATATTTGCTGAACACGACATATTACTCGTACCAATTCCAGACTCGCCACATACCAACGATGATACCTACATCAATCGTATTTATATAATGTAAATACCTAACTATATTTTTTTTGTAAAGATTCTAACAACAATAATTCGTAATTGAACAAATAAATAAATTTATAAAACTTACTATTTGAAAATACCGTGTTTTCAAAATGAAATTTTGTAATCTCTTTCTGAACATACGGTATATTTTATTGGCACTGAATTATCAAACGAAGGATATTGGTAAATTTTTGAAATTAGGATTGGCGTCTGAAGCTCTCTTGAAGCTCAAAAGGCGTCTAGGTATTACGAGTAGATGAACGTAATGTATCCAGTTCATTAGTACATTGTATAGGCGCCTGCTCGGTATGTCGCCCTGGGCGACAAAATGTCCAGACACTTGGTATCTCCTTTGGTGTGCTATTTTCCAAAACACAGCCATAAATATACCTATTCTAACCATGTTTACAAATTTAGTTCTCAACAAACTAAAATTCTTTGCTTTTTCCGACTTATTTGCTACAGGTAATTTTCTTGCCTACGCGGGATATATAAATTGCAAATTGTGTACATGTTTGCGCAAGCAACAACAACAGAATAACGGACACTATACTGTTATATATTCAGTTTTGAATATACATACAACATACTATGTTTGATTGGCTTGACAGCGGCGTGGGGTGGTAGTGGGAACACAAGAGAACCTGCCAGTATCGATTCAGTACTATTACGTCATCACTCGTTTCTGTGACGTCATCACGTATACAGAGCGTGGTGCGTTGTTGGTAATGGTGGTGGGGGTATATCGCTTCTTGCTTTTGTGTGGGGAGAGGGTTGACGCTTTGTTGTCGAGACAAAAAAGGATTCCTGGCTAAACTGGCTTAGTCAGCAAGGCGTAATAACAGCTTTAATTATCGTGAGATCAACTTTAATATTGAAGAAGCGTGCGTGCATTAACCAGTGAAATCTACCTCGATTATTTCGCTCTGACTGCTGAAAACATACACCTTTGCCACAATGAAGTTTCATTGTTGCAGTTAATGCCACGTAACTCTAGGTGCAATTCAAACTCGTTTTACTTTGTCCTTTGTGCAAGTACTTTTGTTCTGTATGAATGTGCATGCACCCGACTGCACTCTGAAATATTTATTGTAACAAAATGCAACTGAATTCAAATGTCAGAACATAAGCTAATTCATTATTTTGTAAGCTTGTCTCTTGCAATTGACCTTTTGCGCGTTATTCAAGAACAAAGAATTATTAACAGACCCTACCATTCAAGTAATATAAATGTTTTTATTGATTTGTAGTCCAGGAAATAATGTAGAAAGATGTAATGTTGGTTGCATCTCATTAGGCGTACAAAATTAAAATAGAAGAAATATATTTAAAAACTTCTGATGTCGAAATGGCTTTAGCTCCGTTTTACAAATACTAACTGACTGTAAATATGCGAATGAATTCGTTTTATTCTACGCTATGGACAAGTCTTTTTAATTTTTTAATATATGCTACGGTTTTCATGTTACAAACCTTTCTTTTTTTTAGAGAAAACCTAAAATTTTCTGGATATTATAAATAATATGTAAAAAGTAAAAGTAAAAAGTACATATAAATTCATTGAGATATCGTGCACCAAAAACGTTCTATTATTAAGGTCAGAACGGGATAAATAATTTTCAGCCGATTTCTTAAAATTTACCGCTTTTTCATTTAGGGAAACGACAGCCTTAAATATATATATATATATATATATATATATATATATATATATTATATATATATATATATATATATATATATATATATATATATGTATATATATGTATATATATATATGTATATATATATATATATATATATGTATATAATATAATATAATATATATAATATTATATGTATATATATATATATATATATATATATATATATATATATATATATATATATATACATATAATATTATATATATATATATATATACATATAATATTTTTTCATAACACTCTGCAATATTATATTGGTTTAATAGAACTTACAGTCTACAATAATATTCTTAAAATAGTATCATAATTTGTACTCCGGCCTATTACAGATTTATCGTTGACAAACAGATAAGATTTTGCTCATGTTTTGGTTACATTGACACTGTTTTCAAATTCGTGAATATGAATGCTATGACGGAACATAAAACAACCTTACGTGCTTGCATGGACAAGCAAATTCGTCTTGCGTGCCAAGATTCGCCATCGCAGATCTAGTTAGCTGAAATGTAGTGAAAGTTTATAGTAAACTAGTAAACAGAACGATGAAAATGTTTATTTAAATATAACAGATAAGTGATATTAGATTAATTATTATATGTTTAAAAAACTTTATTAAAATAAAAAAAACGTTTTACTTGGTAAAATATTAGATAGAAATAATTTTGTTTCAGTTAGGAAAAAAAATTATGAATACATATGTATATATAAATCTATTTATCATGTGTTCCTGTGGGCATAGTAATGAACCCTATGTGCACGTACATTTAATGACACACAGCACAGATTCTGCATGCATTATTGAAGAGTGCCTTAGCATTCTTTGCTGGGTTTTGCCGGGTAGCAGGCAACTTCAACACAATCAGAGCACGAACGTAGGCGTTGGAAAGAGACGGGAAGCTACGGACGGAGTGAAATGGACATACCGCACACAAGATTTGTCATTCACAGCCTCCCAACAAGGTGGAAATATATTGTTTGTGTTTCTGCAATCTGGCGGGAGCCGGCAACCCAATAGCGCTTTATGTTGACGGGGTTGCGTATAGTGCTAAGCGCAAGTATGTTGTATCTTGTTTAACGGTGTGCGCATGTGTATCGTTATCGATCGGTTAGGTTCGGTTACGTTCGTTAGCGCGCGACCCGCAGTCTATGCTCGACGTTCGTAGGGTGATTGTCGTGTGACCGGGCTGTGCGTGCGTGCGTGTGTGTGTGTCGCGTGATTTACTAACACCAGTACCGCGGCAGCGAACACCCCTCGCCCCACCCGCAAATGTTAACACCGACGTTTTTAATTTAGACGTGGTGGGCGTTACCTAGAACAATACTTGGTACAACGTGTGTATGTATGTGTGTGTGTGTGTGTGACAATAATGCCTTCCGATTCTTCACACCTGTCCACTTACCCGGTTCGTTAAACAACGGATACTGTATTAACCTCTGTGCCAAATATTTTATTGTGACTACGCTAGTTTCGGTAGTTTTTCGTAATTGTTTATTAGCGATTCTTATTTAAGTGTTACTTCAGCAAACCTACGTTTTTTTTACATTTGCATTTTCCGGTAAGTTTAACATTTATCATTCGATGTCTGTTATGTTTGCTGTCTGACAGTTGTGTCAGATAAATATTTAAAGTGTCATTTCTTTAGAACTGAAATGCTCATTTGCAATAACAAGTTTAATTGATGATCTAAAGATAATATCGAATTTGTTTCTTAGATTGTTTACAATATATATGTACTGTAAAGTTATCTAATTTTTGTTAATTTTTATCATAAATTTAAAATTATAAAAGTTTTTAAATACATAGGTACTTATAAAGTCAAGCTTTCGAACTGTATACTGTATTGTTAAAAATAGTATCCACTAAAACATTGTACAATAAGTGTCTCTGGTCGGAATCATTCAATATTTTTATTTTTAATTACATTTTTCCAGATGATGCAATTAGTGTTGAATTTTGATCATATTTTATTGATAATGAAACATTTATAACTTAAACTATTGATTGATTTACAATTTATATTAAATACATTTTTCTGTCATATTATATTTAAAATGGGACTACATTATACAGGTTATTGTTTTATATATGTAACCTATAATTTATAATATAACTTTAAACTTACACACATAAACACTATAATATTCGAAGATCTAAGTAAGTATAAGCTGTCTGTATTTCTGTCAAGTTTGCTTGACTCTCTTTAATCGTGTAATCCAATTAGTCAAGTCCTTGCTTGTTGGCTTTAGTTAATATTCACGCAAACATTATGTTTTACTATTGACAGAAATGTATTTTGTAATTCTTAATACAGAAATGTGTAATACTTTCATAATAAATCAGACATACGTAGATAAAAATGAAATTTTTGATTTCATGAGTTTGTTCAATAAGTTACATGCTTGGCACCATTTTAGAATATCGACCAAAAATCAAATAGCGTTTATGTAATGTGAATCTATCCAAGACAAGACTAATGTGAATTGACATCACGAAAGTGGGTGCAGCAGCGTCATGGTTTTATGTGGTTTTATGAAATTTCCATGAAAATACATATCCACTTACATAACCGTTGGTAAACAAACTAATTATCCAATTATACTACCAACCGAGCTTCATTAATTTTCATCGGAAATTATTATCTAAAGCTGTTTACTTATGAATGTAAAAACAGCCAATATACATAATGAGAGCTTTTTCTATTGTTAGAATAATGTGATTTATGCAACCCGAATTGCAAGAGTGCGTATGTGGTTATCTACGCAGTCTCATGAATAAATAGATAATGAATATTTTAGTAATACATATATTACAAAGGATCCCCCCCATGAAAGATGAGAAATATACAGTGTAGTCTCTCTTTCAGCTTTTAATACAAAATTTACGTACTTTTACAAGAGGCAGAAAGTTTCTTTTATTGTACTTTCATAACGTCATTATTGTTCACTTATTTCCGAGTTGAATGCGATTGTAATTATGAAAAGTGACAATGAACCAGGTTTGAATTAGTGCGATTTTAATTTGGTAATGAGTGAGACCGGACGATGCATGAAATTGTTCATTTTCGTGGAAGCAGTAATCCTTCATTGACTGCCAGATTCAATCAAGTTTCTGTGCAGTGCTAGTCTCAAATTAGAACTGTGTGCTCCATCATCAATCTACGTCTAAATGTAAAATAACAGTCACTCACCAGCCAAGCCTGTGTGTGCAGGCTCGGATTTAAACCTTTTGTAACTCGCAGTAGCCTATATACGTACATATATTACATGTACAATAAGACCTTGTTTAGTTCTTTAGATGGCTTCCTGAAAGCAGAGCGCTACACAAAACAGCGTTAAACGAGGGCATTTTAATGTTGGGTAATTTTCTACAAATTGATCCATAATTTCCGTAATCGCATTATAAGGAACCATCGTAAATTTAGCGCTTTTTTGTGCTCAAGAAAGACCGCGTTATATCGAATTAGCGTTAAGCGAGGCATTACTGTATGTACCTGTACGTATGTACATATGACTACGTTATATTAATAATGTTTTTTGTTTTGTTACAGATCACCATTTTCGTGATTTTTTTTATGTCTATTTTACGCAACCGCTAATTATCTTCTTCTCATATTCATAAAACGTACAAAGCAAGAATCAAAATTGTAAATAAGTACACAATACTGCAAAAAACACGAGCAAAAAAAGCAAAAAGAAATATTTTGTTTCTATAAATAGTAGTCGAAAGTGTGGTAGCAAGATGCCGCAAGGTCCCATGTCCAGTCCACTGATGAGGCCCTTCGTGGTACTTGCCCTACCGGGCATGTACCTATTCTACAAGTACAGTCAGTACAAAAGGCGAAGGCGCGAGTCTGCAAGACGTCGTCTTACTGAACGAGAACTACAACATCTCAATCATAAAATCGTAAGTTTCTAGTTCTATGTATGTTCTAGATACATTTAATATTTAGTATCATTATAGCGGGAGTCTTATCTCATAGTTCTATCAGCGCCTCCATTTAAATATATACTATATATTATACAGGAGCCAAGACAAAATTGGTTTTTGTTTTGTTAGAGGCGACAAATTTAATTATCCTAGCCTAAGACTGTCTATCGGAATTAATACCAAATCACAGATTTCTTATGGTATTTTATTAATTATATTTAAGAATATAAAGATACATGGTATATTGAACGTACAAGTCTAGTGAATTTTTGTTTGTGTCTATCACAAAATACGCTGAATAGGATATCGAGCTGGCCAGGTACACAGTCATATAATCGAATATCCAGGTTTCATGACTCAGCAGCATGCGGATAATATATTCAATAAATTGGTACTGAGAAATATAAAGATACAGTATATTGCAAAGCATGTCGATTTTCCATTTCCATGCCGGAGGGAAAAACTTTTATAGAAAATAACTGTCTGCATGTACGTACTTGATGTGCTAGCATACAGTAACTTATATTCAAAATTATACTATAACTTTCAAGTATTAAAACATACTCAACATATATATGCAGAGATATCGCACTATATTATATAATATACCGGGTGTACTAAGGAATCTAGGACATAGGGAATGTCTTGTATTTATTGGGTCAGTATTTTTCAAATTTTTTTTGTCAGTATATAAATTAAATGGTTAGTATTTTAATAAAATGGTAAGTACAGTAAAGTCGCGATTTAGTGAACTCTCGATTGAATGAACAACCCGATAGAGTGAACACTTAAATTTTATCATTGCGTCCCGATATAGTGAACAGCTGTAAACCTCGATACAGTAAACTATGGTATTTGCGATACTTCTCTGGGGGATCCCACTAAATATGAATCTAGATGGAGCGTAAACGAAAATACTTGAATTTAAAACAAAAAAATTAAACACTTAATGTCTGGGTAAAGGAGAATGTGTGACCGTGTTTGTTAGTAGAATATTGCAGTTTGCTAGTGTTACATGATTTGAGACAAAAATTAGTACAAATTAACCTGAATAAAAAGCGTAAACAATCCAACATTACTTCATTTTGTTCGCTTCTGCAATAAATAACCTTTTATATGTACCTTCCCATTGCATAATACACGTATACATAATATTATGTAATAGGTACATGTATTTTTTGTATTTTAATTGTAGATTTTCTTTAGTCAATTGTAGTTCTTGAGAAGGAGAAATATTGAATCCAAAATGATTGGAATAAATGATAACAGATATGCGACGTTTCGACCATATGGTTTTTGGTCATTTTCAAGCAAATAACAAAATTCTAGTGGAAAGAAACATAAACAAAATCTCTTCAGAATTTCACTCGAAACGTAGAAAAATATTCTCTAATATTTTTTAAAATATTTTTGTACTTTTTGAGTGTAATTCTCAAGAGATTTTGTTTATGTTTGTTTGAATTAGAATTTTATTCTTAGCTTGAAAATGACCAAAAATCATATGGTCGAAACGTCGCATATCTGTTATCATCTTTATGATTAAGTTTTGAAATAAACAGTTCACATCACCTTGAAATATAGTTATTTATTCCAACCATTTTGGATTCAATATTTTTCCTTCTCTTTTATTTTTTTCATATACATACATAATTTTGTTGATTTAGGTACCTAGAATAAAAGTTGTTTCTCAAAATATCTGAGTGAGACCAGAACCCCGAAAATGTAAACACCCCTAAAGAGTGAACAGGCTTGGCCGGAATTAGTTCACTAAATCGCGACTCTACTGTATTTTATATAAATGGTCAGTATTTTAAATAAATGGCCAGTATTTTATATAAATAGTTAGTATTTTATATAAAATGGTCAATATTTTATATAAATGTTCAGTATCAAAACAAAAACGGTCAGTATTTAATATAAATGGTCGATATCAAAACAAACACTGTTAATTTGATGATAGAGTCGATATTTAAATAAATGATCAGTAATTTTTTTTTATTTGTCTCTACCCTGCTCTTCTCCGTCTGCCTTGCCTTCCCTAATCTACCTATGAATACACTACCGCCACTCCCCACAGCTGCCTTCTTTATCCAACCTAAGAATACACTACCACCATTCACCCCGACCTGACTACCCTACCCTACCTACCAACCCAACCCTGCCTGAGAATACGTTAAATTACCCTACCGTACCTAAGAATACACTAGCGCTACCCTACCACTATATTACTCAAGAATACACTAGCACTACCCTACCACTGTACTACTCAAGAATACACTACAACTCCCCGCGTCCGGCCTGCCCAACCCTACCTAGGAATACACTACCACTTATAGTGAAGAATACTGACTATTTATAAAAAAAATACAGACCATTTATATAAAATACTTTAATACTATTTAATTTAAATACTGACCAAAAAATAATTTTATACTGAGCAATAAATAATTTTATACTGACTGTCCATATTTTATACTGATCAAATTATAAATATATACTGACCCTAAGCTAAAAAAAATACTAACCAAATAAATAGTTGCCATAGGGAATAAACATGTAAATATGGAAATAAATATGATTACTTCTTACCAATGCATTTTAGAACAAACATCTAAATAGAAAAGTTGTTTTGAATAATCAGTGCTTGAAATACATGGAACAAAAATAAGATTCATCCTCTTGATCTGTCGTCGAAATGCTCAAATTTCAAAATTTATATATACAGTAGAGTCGCGATTTAGTGAACTAAATGTAAAATAGTAAAAGAGAAGGAAAAATATTGAATCCAAAATGGTTAATTCAAGGTAATGTGAACTGTTTGTTTCAAAACTTAATCATAAAGATGATTTTTTATTATTTTATTGTAGATTTTCTTTAGTCAATTGGAGATTTTGAGAAGGAGAAATATTGAATGCAAAATGATTGGAATAAATGACTATAGTTCAAGATGATAACAGATATACAACGTTTCGACCATATGGTTTTTAGTCATTTTCAAGCAAAAAACAAAATTCTAGTTCAAACAAACATAAACAAAATCTCTTGAGAATTACACTAAAAAAGTACAAAAATATTTTGAAAAATATTAAAGAATATTTTTGTTTATGTTTCTTTCCTCTAGCATTTTGTTATTTGCTTGAAAATGACCAAAAAACATCTGGTCGAAACGTCGCATATCTGTTATCATCTTGAACTATAGTCATTTATTCCAATCATTTTGGATTCAATATTTCTTCTTCTCAAGATCTACAATTGACAAAAGAAAATCTACAATCAAATAATTAAAAAAATAAATAAATACATGTACCTATTACATATTATTATGTATACGTATATTATGTAATGGGAAGGTACATATAAAAAGTTATTTATTGCAGAAGCGAAAAAAATTAAGTAATATTAGATTGTTTACGCTTTTTTCAGGTTAATTTGTACTAATTTTTGTCGCAAATCATGTAACACGAGCAAACTGCAATATTCTACTAGCAAACACGGTCACACATTCTCCTTTACCCAGACATTAAGTATTGAATTTTTTTGTTTTAAATTCAAGTATTTTCATTTACGTGCCATATAGATTCATATTTAGTGGGATCCCCCAGAGAAGTATCGCAAATACCATAGTTTACGGTATCGGGGTTTACAGCTGTTCACTATATCGGGACGCAATGATAAAATTTAAGTGTTCACTCTATCGGGTTGTTCATTTAATCTAGAGTTCACTAAATCGCGACTTTACTATATATATATATATATATATATATATATATATATATATATATATATATATATATATATATATATATATATTGGCATTGTATTATGTAGTTTTTTGAACAACTATTTTATTTATATTATATATATATATATATATATATATATATATATATATATATATATATATATATATATATATATATTGGCATTGTATTATGTAGTTTTTTGAACAACTATTTTATTTATATTTTTGCTCTAAAATGCATTGATAACTAGTAATCACTGTTTTTCTATATTTTCATATTAATTCCCTATGTCTCAGATTTCATAATATACCCAGTATATACCGGGTGGTGATCGCGACACCGGCACATAGGACTTTAACATGTAAAATCATATTTTTATAATTTGCTGCTTCCATTATTATTTTATAGAAAAAAGCTTCAAATAAATGTTGTAGAGCATAAAATTCTATATTGAATTCAATTCAAAATATTGAAAATTACGTTAAAAATAAATAGGAGTAGCCTTGGATATGCAACAAAAATGTCAGAAGAAAATTAATCTCTCACTTGTCTTAAACTATTACAACTATAGTAGAACATAAGAAATTCATTTCTTTCACTAATTGAGTAAATTATCCACCATTTTTTCATATAATTCACTTAAATTAAAAACTAATAAATAACTACTGGCAATAAATTCATGAAACAAGGAATATTTTTCTGATGACAGATAAAACATAAATCATTTGTTTAATTTTGTTTGAATTCCAAGACTACCCCCTAAGTATTTTTAAGCTGATTTTCAACATTTTGAATTTAATTTCTGCCGTTATAAAACACGCAAAATTAATTCTGTTTATTGCTTTTAATGTAGAATTTTATGCTCTACAACATTTATTTGAAGATTTCTTCTCTAAAATAATGAGGGAAGCAGGAAATTATAAAAATATGATTTTACATGTTAAAGTCCTATGTTCCGGTGTCGCGGTCACCACTCGGTATATACATACATGTACGTATGTATATTTCGTGCAGAGGTCAGTATGTTTTTGCAGGAGAATATAATCACGGTAGGTAGGTAAACATACATAGATATATACATAAAAGTACGTAGCTACTACGTGTATAGTTAGATTCATGGTATTTTTTATGTAACTAGGAATTCATGTCCAATAATGTAGAACAATGCTAAACAGCCGTGCCGGCTCATTATATCGCATGCCAAGTGGCGATATTCTAAATTGAAAATATCATTAATATATATGTACATACTCCATTACTCATTTTACCATAGATTTTCTAATAAATAATGTACAATGAATACAGTCAGTTCCGATAACTACAATTTTCTTATTGTCTCCTCGCTGTATTATTAATTGAAATAATGAAAGACTGTCCTCTAGCCAATTTCATACTACACCACTGCTATGAACTATACTTTGTTATGATATATATATATATATATATATATATATATATATATATATATATATATATATGTGTGTGTGTGTGTGTGTGTGTAATGCCAAATTGTACCATAGCAAAAAAAAAAATTCACTTCATTATGTGTTGCGATTTTTATCTGAAACATAAAAGTGATAAATGAATATGATTATGTATGTATGTAGTGCCAGGTACCACAGCCCAGTTCTAGCGTGCTTTGATAATTTGTTATATCCTCCCTGACATATCAAAAGGGCACACACACATACATACATGTGTGGTATAAATATATTTCACTTAAGTATAATGTATACCACAGACATTTAGGTGTGTTCACACCAGTTCACACCTATTCCCCCTACGACTATACCCGTGTAGGTCTATTAATATATTAATATGCAACATTTTAATAACGTCACGTTATATTCGTGTAAATCGGCCGAAGTCAGGAAGTTATATGTATAACTCATTTATAATTCAAAATTCTTTACCCGAAAATCGATCGGTCATGTCATTAATATGACAATGTTATTGTCACGTTTCAAACATTTCCGGCATACACTATCAAATACAAGTTTGCACTGATCCTCGGTAAATTCAGGTTCGGTTCATTCACATTTGTACCTGAATCAATATGTAAACATTCTATTCAGGGATGTTATTTTCACTGACACGTGTCAAATAATATGTACAAATTCTACACCGTGGCAATGCCTCATCTTTCTTGTTAGCTCTTCACTATTCAGTGAAGCATTGTGATGTTATCTGCAATCTATTTTCCAATTTATATTTAGGAGATGACTAGTCTTCTTGTTACCACTCGTTTCAGTAACCATGATAAAAACTGCAAATAATCATCATCAACTTCGATTTTCAATCTGCTTTCTAAATATAACTTGAATTTAAAATGTTTTAATGTCTATGGCGATCACAAATTATTAACGGATCCTGAATAACAAATATACTCATTAACACGCGATGGGATTTTGATTTCTTTGTCGGTTGGAAATAGAATTATACGTAGATTTACAAGAATATTGAACAATGTCAAAGGCTTGAATCTAATAATATCATCTAAATATCATTATATACTTCTATCACGCTGCTGTCTTTGAGAATGGCGGCATTGCATTGGTTTCCAAATAAAATTTCCCTTTGGATCTGCAAAGCATATGAATATTGAATGGAACGTTCTACATGCACGGAAACTGTTTTGCAATATTATGAACAGAGCTGAGATTACCGTGCATTTGCCTGTATGCCCATATAGTTGGTTGCGAGGAATTTACAGGGTGCCAAGAATCCTGTCCATCGATTGCATTTAGTTGCAGCGAAACCGTAAGGATTCCTCACACTTTCCGCATAATACAACCATGCTCGGACATGACTGCAACCAACTAAAATCATACATGCATACATACGTAGAAAGTTCCTGCAGAATCATTCGTGTAAATTTGATTAAATAAACATGCTATCATAGCACACCAGGGATATGTATTGCGTTAACGTGATCAGGGAATAACGATAATAAGTACCACTTACAATATCCTGAACGAATGTTTTCTTTCAAACAGCCCGGTTGGAATGGTTTGCCACTATTTGGATAAAAATCAACGTCTCCTATTGGCGTTGGATAACCTAAGATACCAGCATTCGTATGTATCACATCCACAAATATAGCGTCGCCAGATGATAAATGAAATGATCTACCACCGAAATATAACGGAAATGCGGGATCTAGTCCAGTAATACGTGGTATTTGACGATCTATAACAAAGAACTGCAATTACCTACTCCAATCATATGTGATGGAAACTGAAGTTGATTAAAACTAATTGGAGAATTCTACTAAGTAGTTGTTTCACATACCTGGTGGCATTGCTTTGCCAGCAAATCCTGCAGTTTCTGCTCCCAGACTGAATCCTATAACATGAACATTTTCTAGTGGCAGAAATTGTGGCCGGTCCAGTTTTAGCAAGAAGTTAGCGAGTAACCTGCCTACTAGACGTGTGTTGCGCACTGCAGCAGTATACCAAGGTGCGGATGCCAATGTTCCCCAATCAACCAGAATCACGTTGTAATCTCCTGTTTCCAAATATGCTGCAATATAATGAACGCAGAGTGTTGAGAACAGTCTGCAAATAGGGTCAATCGGGCATTGTTTTAAATTCTTAATCTACAGATTTTAACTTGATTTTGAATGAACAAATATGTATTACGTGACCTTGTTATACTAAAAGCATAACAATTAAAAGATTGGTTGGAAATGGTTTAATGTTACCAATTGTGATATGAAATCTTTATTGTAATAGTAGCGTAATAATCAAGATAAATGATAGGATTTTTATTTCTTTTTACTTTAAATATATAATGATAATAAAAGTCTAAAAAGCCTTTTGTTTTATTCAATGTGTATCAGTGTGACCTTGGAATTAACTTCTGTCAATATAATGTTTTATAGTAATTCATTTACTAAATATATATGCGTATAATTTGCCGTACCATTTTTAATTCCAATAGAACTAAATGAATACGCTCTTTCACCAAAACCGTGTAGAAATATGACTGTAGGTTTGGTTGGGTCGGCTCCACCTTGTATGGCGGCTGATCCGGGATCTTCGTGAACTAAAACAATGCCCAGATCCGGCTGACTCCGGGTGAAAAGCAAATATTGAACGTCTCTTTGTAAATCCAGAGCACAACACCACAAGCAGTCACCGTGTGGTCGTCGGGTGACTGTTATTTCCTGTTTCTGATCTGCACAAAACATTATCCATAGACTTTATGAAAATATTCACTTACATTGCGTTATAAAGTAACAAACCTAAATACTGCAAATAACATTGACTACGATCCTGTACACCGTAAACATATAGAGAAAATTTAGCGAATTGGTATATCATATTGATTTGCAATCTATTAATTGGTACGTTTAGAGTTTATTGGAGCGTGATACTCAGTGAATATTACTTCATCGATCTTAGTTTTTGTTACAACTATAAGTAGAAATATTTAATATGCAATTGTTACTGTTTATATAAATCTAGCATCGTACTTTATAAAATTATAAAGGCTCTGTTACCAGTATGGCCCACAAATACTCAAAGCCTGGCCTGTACTGTGTAGTATAAATGCACTAATTACTATTGTTCTGTGCACATTGAATTCTAAAGTTGTGACATGCAGAAAGTGTTTTTCAATGAAGCATGTAGTTGCAAAAAAACACAGAGGACGTTACTGACCTATTTTCTTTATTGTTACGAAAAATTACGTAAAACACTTGCATTATCTGACATTGATCTGTTTTATCTTCGTATTAATTTAGCAGAAAGGTTTCGTGTGACACGAAAATATAAATCACTTCCGGTTTAGCAAAAATTTGGCACGTAAACCCAACTGGAAAAAACCCAAATTTTAACAATTTATTTTGTTGTTGTCAATTACGATCTGGTACTTTTACTAAAACGAATGTTTGTTTAATTAATTGAAATCTAACAATTACGTGATTATATACAGTTATAGTTCAAAATAAAGGCAGGCTCCCATAGTCGAAGAAAAAAAAAATATATTTTACGTATAGAAATGTACGTTGTATATATGGTTTCATATTATATTACTATCCTTTGGGAATATTTGAGTGGGAAAATTCCGTGATATGTCATTGATAATATTTTCAATCTCTGTGATGGATTTGATTTACTTTCTTATATGCGTTTGGTGAATATTTTGTTCCCTAAAATTATACTATATTCTTGACTTACCCATATTTAGCACAACCGTAGCACATAACATCGCACCGAAAGAGGTAAACAACGATACCATAATTTAAGACAATTGGAATGAACTGAAAATTAGCGATGCTTACTGACTATGTCCGAAAACAAGTGTTGGCTGGCGGATTTTCTATTAAAGAGGTGTTCACCACTGGCCAATGGGAGAGCGGATATGGTACCTTAAATCGCTAGCTGTGCGCCAATAACTTGTAACTGACTTGGGTTCATCTGATCGCAGTTTTAATTGTGTTGTCGTTTGTTCCAGGATAAGTTGCTGAGCAAACTAGAAGAGAACGAACCAGAATTGGCGACTACACAGGAAGAAGAAGTAAGTTTTTTCACATATATTTTTTGTTTTCTTTTATATTAACCTAGATTGAAACAAAAATACATTTCTTTGAAAATTGAATTAAATTAAGCTTGTCCGTTAGTAATCTAGACTATGGTTTAGACGATGTTCTATTCCAACTAATGATGGTGTGTGTGTGTGTGTGTGTAGTGTGTGATTTGCATAAATGCTAAAGCTACGATGCAGACATCACCGTGCGGGCACCAGGTGGTGTGTCGCAAGTGTTTTGTAAAGACAATACAGATGGCTGTAAGCCAGCGACTGTTACCACTGCGCTGTGTAATTTGTCGCGCGAAAATCCTACGCCTCAAGCAAACCGGTATAGGCCCTCCGTCAACGAACGGCACTGGTGGCATGCCTACATCTGTCAGCGGCTATTCAGTGGCGTCCAGTTCGGGTACATCCGTCCCGGCGTCTGACAGTTTATACAGCGTAAGCAGTGGCGGCTCGTCAGCCAGCGAAGCCAGTATGACCTGCGGTCCAGGATGTTGTCAGGGGCGTACGTGTTTAGGCGCGTATCCACGACAACCAACTGGAGCACTGCGAAGATCACAGCAACATGCTATGAAAGTAATAGTAACAATATTCAAATACTTAGTTCATAATAATTAACGCTTATTTAAACGGTATCGACTTACAGATGAAACTGCAAGACTACTACCATACAGAAAAGAGTTCTGTGTGTCGTTTGCCGCCCATTCGAGAAATGTCACCTCATGCCGCGCCAAGAGCATCGTCCACCCCTGGTTCTACTCGTATACGGTAAATCACATTATTAATAAATAAGATACATCTTTGCCAAAAAGGTTTTATAAAATATGTATGTATGTATGTTCCAGTTGTGCCCAAAAGATTGTTACTCAATTGGAGACGGTACCTCTGATTGGTAACTCGAAAAACTATTTCCGAAACGGTTACGAGAAACTACCCCCGATAGTCCCAGAACGTGAAACAAAAAGATGGTCGGATTGTGCCCTCAATAAGGACAGAGATAAACAACGTACGGAGGAGCTAGTGGATAACAAGAAGAACGAATTAGCCGAGAAACAGTTGGTAGACGCCGAGAAACAGAAAGCTCAGAGCGTGAAAGAGCTGGAGAAACAGGCGAAGAAAGAACACAAGGAAGAGAAGAAAAAATTGAAAAAAGAAGCAAAAGCCGAGAGGAAATCCTAAATATTAGATCTCAGTGAAATAGCTGATTATGTTTAAGTTACTTACGATCACTGTTAACCTTCTGATAGATAACATAGACGTGCGTACTTGCCTTGTACATCAACGTATATGTATAGTCCGATTATGTATATAGGAAACATGAAGTGTCGAATTAGATTTTAAAACAAATAACGTAACTGTGAATTCGAGGTTATATTGTATTTAACTATTAATTACTAAGCTGGAAATGCCACAAGCAAAATAGCTATTGCTATTATAAACTTACTATACATATACATGTAATTCACTAACATGCGAAATCTTTCGATAATGTTGAAATTTTCAAGAATCCATCCATGCAAATATGATTTTTGCGAAAACATATTCATATTTCATATAGTGATGTTCCGTTCAAAACATATTATTTACATAAAATCGGTATTTGTGTCAATATTTGAAAATAAATAAAATACGAATAAATGCAAAAATATAAATTCGATGAATAGTTATAAATAGTACGAGCATTTTACTGTAATTAAGTTTTAAATAATTATAAAAATGTCGGCAATAAAAATTAGTGAACTTAAGAGAAGTCAATTTAGCTGTTGAATGAATTGTACTAAAACTACTGAGTGTGGCGAAACAGATAATTATGTAAATACGTAACAAATATAAGTACAACTTATTTGTAAAGAGGTGATAGGATGCATTCAACATAACTAGTCAAATATAAAATATATATATATATATATATATATATAATTTAATAACTAGTCAATAATGAAAGTACGTGGGGTCACGTGATAGACTTGAATCTTCATATTTACTAATATAATATAGCATCCGTCATTCATACATGGTAATATTTATTATTATATCTGTTCCAGTTCTACATACGTGTATGGTACATGTAGGTTTCCTTTAATATAATAACTTACATAAGTGACACGTGATGTGTTCGGGAAGCCTATTCGTACATTCGCTATGTAGAAAATGTACGTACGTATCTATGTATATTATGTCAAAGGTTTTAACAGTGATCGTATTCTGTTCTGTCTTGATATGTGTAGAGAAAGAGACATGTATCTACACGAGTGTTACCGTAACATGAATGTTACAGAATCGAATGTAGATATGCGCTACTATGCTGTACACATGTACGTATGTACAATGGTGCGTACCGTGAATAGTAGAATAAGAAGTAAAGACAGCATCAGCAACAGGTAGATAACGATAGTCAATTGTTTACTTAACTTACTATGTTTACATAGAAATAATTCAGCGCTATATGGCGTAGCGTCCTTATGACCCGATCCAGTCGTTTATATTTGATAAACGGAATACCTGTGTGTAGTAGTACTGATATTGTGATCTCTGAACACGTATACTCTACTATACTACTTACTTCATTTACCATATATTCTATAGTATTACATAACAGTTCAGTGCATTGATGTCATATGCGGTTAACCATTGATTGATATGTATGTATGTTGGATTTAGTCAACGTATTATCACTATTAATTACTTAACATGAACAGTGCATACGTACATTTTAATTATTGGAAAGTAAATTCAAAGATAACGTCATTCAAGCTTATTATGTTGTATCAACATATAATGGACACAGTGAACAGTGTACTATATCTTTGATGAGATTTCATACAAATGTACGTACTATTGTGTTTTTTACAATACATATTTCCTAAGCTGGTAGTAAATAAAACTGCGTCAGAAAAACATGATTCCGTTAAAATAATTTTAAAGTGAAACGTCATACAAGTCTTCTGGTTCAATTTGCCTAAATGTGTTCTAAATAATAACATATTATTTCGTAAATGTTAAGTAGTTTTTTGTTTGTTTATTAATCACACATAATATATTCTCTCATTCATTGCTGCATAATGCCTCGCAATTTTCTAATAATTCAATATAATTCTCACAAGCCAGACATTAGCATATTTTTGTTTTCCTTTAATATCTTATATTGAAAATCGTAATTTTAAAACGAAATACATATCTTTAACTATAAGCAAGCAAGATATTTTATACAATTTCGTTTTGATATTCATTCTATTATATGCATTTAACAATATTTTATCAATACCTGTATTGCTTCCGCCTATTTACGCCAAATACTAGAAACATTAACTTGAAATATGGAATATGGATAAATATTAGCATTTGCCGATTCTAAGCTTAAACTATTTTCGAAACCTATTGGAGAAATATATTTAGATGCATCTGTTATTTTATGAGTAGCGGCATAGCATCTGCCCTTAGACTTTTGCTTACAACGAAGAGATATTAAAAATAATTATTGTTAAGTATATGGTATATTGATGCAATTGAGCCTATGTGAAAGAATTTCGTAAAATGTCTTGCTAGATGCGTATATATTTTGAATATCTCTTTCAGCTGTATTCTTCAATCAGTTCGTTGATGAAAGAAACACAGAGAAGCAATGATTGATCTAGAAAAAGATATTTTATTTCTTTATCAACCATACTTACGCTATATAATATGTATATACTTTCAATTTTACAAAAATACGAACAAGGATACATTAATCAAAATTGAACTGTAACAATAATGATAGCAATGAAATGCAGTCAGTACGTGCTCTGCTACACCAGGTGGCCCGCGTTTGTCTCATTTCAATGAATATAAAATAACAAAGTTGGCAATAATCTTGATCAAACATAAATAATACTATAGTGTAGAGTACCTATAAGGTTATTATATAATGAGCGCAGATACATATTTTCAAAGTAGTTCGTAAGCCAAGACTGGGTCTTTAATTTTGTAAAACCTTATAAAAAAACAAACATATATATTGTGTTGTAAATGTACAATTGTGTTAACATAAAAGAGAAATAGTTGATGCTATAATTATTATAATAAAGCCCGTTGGCTGCTGACATTGTTCTCTTGTATTATTCACAATTATCCTTTCTGAACTAATTCTTATTATCATATCAGTATCTTCGTATGTATTTTTTTACCTAAATACATTTTTAAAATCGTGAGTGTTTAGGTCGAAATAAAATAACAAATTGTGTGAAAACATTTTGTTCTGTTAACAGAAGCAAAGCAGACTAAGCCGACTAAATTTCTTTTGTTCAGTTTTTAATTAAAAAAAATTGTTTCAATAAAAATAATGTTTCATGTCCTGCATATGCACGAATATTTTGAATATAATTGAGTGGAAACTAAAGGAGAAAAAATAAATTTTGAAAAATATTTTTTTTTTCAAGTACTGAAGGAAATTTTTGAAAAACAAAAAGATGCACAACTAGACCATAATACGCATTTGTAAATTTTTTTTTATCAAGGTCGGTTGGATTGTCTAGGAGGAGTTAGTGGAACAAAAAACGTACGAGCGAGCAAGCGGACGAACGACATACATACGGTCATATGTTGTAATAATCATTTCGTGATCCAGGGAGTTCTGTGCAAAATTTTTTTAAATCGGAGAATGCTATAGACATCGTACCGAACACTATAGCTCTTCGACAGGAGGTCGATGAGCTGAAAACTGACTTGGCACACAAACCACTTTGCCATACGAGCTAATGCTAAATAAAGATTAAAAAACGTAAAATTGAAGCCTGATCTTTAACAGAAAGTTCATTTATAATTGATTTAGAACCTTTAAGTCATCATTTTCCTTTTTAGCTGCTCGACCTCCTGTCGTAGTTATTATAGACAGCTAGATTCCTAAATAGCTAGATAACTAAATAGTTAAATGGCTAGAGAGTAAGATAACTAGATAGCTAGATTACTAGATAGCTAGATAGGTAAAGAGCTAGATAATAACAAATGTAAAAGGTTTATTCGCTAGGATTGAGAAGGGACCCAATAAATGTAGAAAGTTTATAGGTTAGGGTAGTGTAGGGGTATAATGAATGCGATAGGTTCATTCGTTAGGGTAATGCAGGGAGATAACGAATGTAATAGGTTTATTTGTTAGGGCAGTGTAGGGCAAGTCTTACATTTGTTAACCTCCTACATTATCCTATTGCATTTGTTGTTGTTTTACACTGCCTCAACCAATAAACCTTAGAGTAAAGAAACTAAAGAGAGGAAACAACGTAAAAAAGTGAAGCCAAATTTCAAATCAGCGGCCATATTTATATGACCTTATGTCAAAATCAGAATATTGACGAAGTGCAAGTTTTTCTTGTGTAATTATATTGAATATTACTGACTTTTTGTGTTATTAGTGATTAGCTCTAGTGTAAACTCTTTCCTTGAACATTACAGACTTTATGTTATTAGTGATTAGTTATACTGTAAAACTTTTTCTTGAACATTATCACTACAGACTTTGTGTTAATTATAGAATCAGTTCAATTCATTACCATTGCATTTTGTAAAAATGCCTAGTTGTGTCGCTTTCGGTTGCAACAAAAAAATTCATATAATACACCTGAGCTGTGGCAGAAAAATATATTAGTGTTCGATTACATTATATTGCCAAACAAAATATTGATCATTCCCTTAGCAAAAGAAACTTATTTAATAAAATAGTTTTGTTTGAAGGGCAGTGAACATATTTCGGTAATATTCATATAATATAATATTTCAATAACTTTTGTTTTATATTGTTCTTTTTTATTTTTTTTTCAATTTGTCTGCTCTTATATAAAAATATAATATGCTTATATTGTTCATTTATATGCTACATTTGTATGATATGTTTTTAAGGAATTTTAATAGCAAGAATAGGGATATTTTAACAATTTATTGAAATTTTTTCATATAAGCCCAGAAAAACGGAGGTCATACAAACATGGCGCGCACTTGCTCCCCCCTTCTTCCGATTCATGGCTTCATTCCCCTACTCACCAAATCGATGTTATGTTCCCTCTAGTTGTCTTTACTCTAAGCAATAAACTTATTATATTTGTTATTCTCAAACACTGTACTAACGAACAACAGATTACATTTGTTATCCACCAACGCTACCCTAACCAATAATCCTATTACATTTGTTATTGCCCTACACTGCCTTAACCAATAAACCTAATACATTTGTTATTGCCTTACAGTATTGATTACGGCAGTGTAGGGCAATAACAAATGTAATAGATTTATTGGTTAGGGCAGTGTAGAGCAATAAAAAATGTAATAGGTTTATTTGTTAGGGCAGTGTAGGGCAATAACAAAAGTATTAGGTTTATTGGTTAGGGCAGTGTAGGGCAATAACAAATATTTTTGGTTTATTGGTCATGGCAGTGTAGCGCAATAACAAATGTTTTTGGTTCATTGATTAGTGCAGTGTAGGGCAATAAGAAATGTAACAGGTTAATTGGTTAGGGCATATTTTACATTTGTTATCCCTCTACACTACCCTAACGAGTAAACCTTTCACGTTCGTTATTCCCCTACACTCCTATTGCATTTGTTATTGCTCTACATTGCTTTAACAAAAAATCAATTACATTTGTTTTTACCCTACACTGCCCTAACGAATAAACCTATTACATTTGTTATTGCCCTACACTGCCCTAACGAATAAACCTATTACATTTGTTATTGCCCTACACTGCTCTAACGAATAAACCTATTACACATGTTATTGCCCTACACTGCCCTAACGAATAAACCTATTACATTTGTTATTACCCTACACTGCCCTAACGAATAAACCTATTACATTTGTTATTACCCTACACTGTCCTAATGAATCAACCTATTACATTTGTTATTACCCTACACTGCCCTAACAAATCAACCTATTAGATTTGTTATTCCCCTACATTGCCCTAACGAATATTATTTATATGTTGTGGTAATAATAATGTTATGGACGAAGTAATTTCTGATCTTATGTCAAATGTGGCTCCTGTTAATAGAGCCAAAAGTGAGAGTTATGACTGATTCATAGTATTTGATTTGACACAACAGTACCATAATTATAACGTAGAATACAATGATTATCAGTGAAAAACGTTAAATCCAAAATACTGTGCATATTTCTTATATACAACAAATATTCATAATTAATTTAAGAGTTATCTGAACCGATTTATCAAGATTCTTCTAATTTATTTTTTATAAATAAGTATTGGTAAGTTGTGTCAGAAACAAAATCGAATCGAATGTAAGATTGTTATGAAAAATAACATACTCACTGCGATATTATTTCAGATTACACGTTAACATTCAACGCAAATTAACGGCAAACGTTTATATGATTCATTTTCTGTTATTGAAAATTGTGTTAGCATAATGACTAAAGAAATATGTATTCTGAATTCTGTTATGTTCTTGCTCATCTGACTTATTCATATGTTTTTATAGGTAAAGATTACATATGGGGTACAGGCAAAGTGGGACAGCAATGTGAAGGTTAGTGTTTTATCATTAGTAATTATATATGTGTTTTATAAATATTTTGAATGTTCTATGAACAAGAGTCCTGGCAATGTTTACGCAATTTTACAATAGAATTAATCATTTATATATATACGTTTGAAAAAAAAATATGTATCCGTCATGTCGTGTAACAATAATCATTTAAAACGTTATATTTGTTATCTACTAAGATTTCTTTGTTATGCATATATGTATATGTGATCGAGTATAAATTGTTTATGCTATAAAATTATTATTTAAAAAATATCAATGATTTACTATAAAAATTTTGATTACATTGGTATAAAATATCTATTAGATAATTGTTTTCTTTAAATGTACAAAAGAATTACTTCAATTTTTACTTTTAAATTAATGTTCTGACGCAAGCGTGGTGGCTATGCATTATCATCAGTAGTTTTTAATGTTCATCAAAATCTATAGTTTTAAGGCCGTAATATATATATATATATATATATATATATATATATATATATATATATATATATATATATATATATATATATATATATATATATATATACAGAGTGTCCCTAAAATGCGTGGACATCGCTTAACCACAGATTCCTGGTTCGAAAATAAGACGATTTAACTAAACTTACCTATATGCAATTACGTTTCGTTTAGCTAGTATTCTGCTTCAAAGTTCTTTCAAGAAAAAGTTATTTTATCCATAACTACAGAACGCTTGGATCGATTTTGATAATATTCGGTACTGTACTTCTTACGGATGTAGGTCATCTTTTAAGGTGATATTAGTTATTATCAGTGGACCATTAGTGTACGAAACACGGATAACCCGGCATAAATCAGTCAAAAACTTTTTAATGTCAAGGCCAATAACTTTCAAAAAAATAGTTTCAGAAAGAGACATTCAATAGTAATTTTTTTGTTGTTGTCTGTACTGATATCTGTTAAGGTTTAGACACAAAAAAATAAAATCTGAGGGACCGCGCACTGCATTTCATAAAAAAATGTCATCTAGCAGTCTGGTATTTTAAGAAATAAATGACGATTGATATTTATTAGTGCAATTATTTTAGGAACACCCTGTATATATATATATATATATATATATATATATATATATATATATACATATATATATATATATATATATATATATATATATATATATATATATATATGTATTTTATAAAACCTATTACATTTGTTATTTCCCTACACTATCCTAATCAATAAACCTATTAAATTTTTTATTGCCCTACACTGCACAGTGGATTTAATAGTGAATTGCACAGTGAATTGTGCAGTGAAATGCACAGCGAATTATATAGTAACAAATGTAATAGGTTTATTGTTTAGGGCACTGTGTGGAAATAACAAATGTAATAGTTTTTTTTCGTTAGGATAGTGTAGGGGGATAACAATTTTAATAAATGTATTAATTAGGATAGTGTAGGAGGGATAACAAATGTGAAAGGTTTATTCGCTAGGGTAGTGTAGGAGATAACCAATGTGAAAAGTTTATTCGTTAGGGTAGTGTAGGGCGATAACAAATGTGAAAGGTTTATTCGTTAGGGTAGTGTAGGTGGATACGGATAACGAATGTAAAAGGTTTAATACATGTTTAATTACTAAATATTGATCTTATTTTAACCGTGGAAGGTACAATGCGAACTTCTTTTGGTCACGTGAGCTACAATCATATTTGATCGTACTGTAGTATGTCACCAATCAAACAATACAAAATAGAAAACACAAGAAGTTACCAAGCAGTAAACAAATGTTCCTCTACATTTCCATGGTGTTGGTTTTGGGAACTAGACATTTACTACATAACTATAGATAACTCAAATTAACGTAGAATAGGAAATGGTTATATTTTATTTCGCTATGCTATGCGGCTATGCATCGGACGACTTCGTACTAAATCGGATTAAATCGTGTAATTCGGAGTCGGAAATTTAAAATCTATTTCGTCTGTATTGGAAACATTCAAGCTGATTCAAGCTATGTTTAAATAATTTTGCTGCGGTTCATCGAACATACTTCAATAATGTAATGGAATATTTTTTTATCTTATACAATTTATATTTGTAACGTATTGTCACTATTCTATAACTATATTTGGCAGTTTACAATGTGCATATTACACTTCTTCAATAATGATACCGACAACAGATGTTTCATGCCTATCCGTTTAAGTACTATTATTGTACTATATTATATACTGCTGTTATTTTAGTTCTCTATTTCTTTTTATAACACTTTTATACTAGTATACATAAAATTTACATTTTAAGAAATAGGTGTATTATTATCAGATATGTTTATGTTTTATCAGCCGCATATTCTTTGACATTAGTATTTGTCGTTTTTTGTTCAGTAATATTTTTGTAATTATTTTAAAATTTAAAATATAGATGAAGAAGCTGTAATTAATTTAATAAACGAATATTCTATTATTTTTCGGGTCTTATGGAGTTTTTTAATTAAATGCGCCATAAGCTGTAATAGTCGAACAAAGTAACGATCATCATTTAAAAAATTGTTCCAGATAATTTCTTTCAATTTAATAAAATATTCTGTGTAAAATCCATTAGATTTGCTCTGTTGATTTTTTATATATAATTTTAATACACATACACTAACATTTTTAAATGATCTATTTGACATCTAGTTCATGTGTCTACACCTATCGGGGAAATGTCTGAACTTGCTTGCTGTCACATTTGACAGTATCAGAGATCAGACAGTGTGAGTGTGCTTGTGGTCAATTAGTTTTACTCTTTTATATTATTTTATCTTGATTCGTATTATGTTTTAATTGAAACAATTAGTTATATTTCTAGCACGAAATAATTATTAATATACTTGCCCTACGTATGTATTCTATCATAAAGGTTATAGATATTGGCAATTATTTACCTGACCACGCAATAATCGCTTTGATGGTTTCATAAGGAAAGTGGTAAATAAATGTTACATGTACTTTCCTCAATCATGTTTATGTGTCAGTAATAATGTTGGTGTGACAGAAGAAATAACAGAGTATGTAACAGATTGTTCAAATTTACTCATATGTATTCTTAATAAATTATATTTGTTTAGGTCGTAGCAGTTAAGACGGTTAACCTTTGAAGAATGACTTGTTTTTGGTTGCATCCGAATGACGCCAATGTGTCAATACCGGCAGTTGAAGAGATTGATGGTGTAACATTTTATCTTATTGATATTCGGATAAATACCGTGTCCTGGTATATTAAACATAGATATAGAGATTTCCATGACCTTCACCAACAACTCGTGACAGATCATGGCGTTTCGAAGGACATTCTGCCGCCGAAACGTGTTATAAAGAACAAGTGCCCGGTGTTTATAGAAAAACGAAAGAAAGGTCTTGAGCTGTATCTGAAAAATGTGTTCAACTACCTGCAACGCACAATGCCTCGTATATTTCTCCAGTTTCTTGATTTCCACGTATATGATATATTCTTTCTGTTGCAAAACTTAGCGTTTCAGTTCTATTTAGAGGGCGATACAGTCCTGGAATCTACAAAACATTACACGTTCAATGTGTTAGAGGTATGTTGACTAACAGTATTGGAGTATATAGTATAGTTTGTAATATTATTTATTGATACAGTTACATTCTATAAGTAAATGTCTGAAAGGACCATATCCGGCCATTGAGGAGACAGACCGAAGGTATGATCTGAGTCATGTGTTTGACTTGTGCTCCCAGTTACACCATCTAAAGGTGCAGGGTCTGTCTGAGCCATACAAAAACAGCAACATTGTTCCAAATCATCTAAGCTATGATTTAATATGTTTCAAGGTACTTATGAGTATGTACACGTCCGCAACACTTATTTGTATGTTCTATAACATTGTTACATGTTCCATGAATGATGTTGACAACATAATCAGTCACTGCAAACCTTAGAAGTGATTGGAGTGGATACTATGGACAAAATATATTCCGTAGGTAATCTACGTGAGTCAGTTCGCAAATTGAAAGTGAATTACACGTCAACGACAAATGTATCACAAGTATTAATGTGCGATGCAGTACACAAAGCTACCACTACCGAACAACAAGTATGGCGTGGTATAGAAGAGTTAGATCTGAGTTATAACACAATCACAGAGATAGATGGCGCGATACGATTGGTACCCAATGTACGTACACTGATACTCACACAGAACAAGATATCCGACATCTCCACAAACGTATCATCACTTGCACATCTGTCAAATCTGATCCTATCCAATAACCTGATCACCAACTGTGATAATTTGCACACGAAATTAGGTAACGTTGTCTCGATTGATTTGTCACAGAACACAATTACAACGTTACGCGGCTTCGAACGGTTGTACTCATTGGAAAATTTAGACGTCAGTTGCAACCGCATTAGTGATATTGAGGATATACGGTATGTCGCGGGATTACCTTGTTTGGAACACCTGCGCCTGACCGGTAACCCGGTTGCAGTTACTGTGGATTACCGGGTTAAAGTATTCGAACATTTTGGTTCCCGCGCAGTCGATATGTATTTAGATAATGAGAAGCCCACACAAAAGGAAATGGATACTGCATTCATTTTACGAGCCTTAAGAATTGTTAAAGAGGGCAAAACACCAAACCTAACGACAGACAAGTTATTGTAATATGTAAGGTTGTTGGATATGTTTGGTGTGCATTATGTATAAAAAATAAATAAAAAGAATTGTTATTTATTTTAATAAAGTTTTCATTTCTAAGAATGATGATACATATTTATTTACAGAACCATGATAATAATATTACGTTATTATATTTTGTTGTAATATTTCGAATAAATGAATAAAAAATCGTCCATAGGATTTGTTATTTAAATTATTTATTTTTGTAGTAATATTTTTTCAGATATATTTAAATTTCTATATATTACAATGTATTTGAATCGTTAGTTTCGTATACAGTGTTGATGATTTTATACAGTACATAAATGTAGGGTTGATGGCTGGTTAAATTTACCGGGCAATGAGTAACCTTCTATTACTCAACTGTAAAAAGAGACAGACTATGAAGGTATTGTAAAGGAAGAGTGAGAGAAAAATTGCACTGGTATGGCTGCCATGCTTGCTGTTAGTACCAAATGCTATAGCAAGATAGTGTTGTCTGTTGGTGGTTGTGGTTATATGTTCTGTGCTGGTTTATATACATACATAACTTATTGAAAGTGTATCGTGTATAAGATTTACTTAGAAAATGTGTTAAATAGTTGTTGGGTATTTTGAATTAACCGTCTTATCATTTGACATAATAAACGATAAATGATAACTGAGAATGTTTTATATGATAAAACGTTTGCGGGAGAACGAGTAACGTTTAGCTGTGCCTGTGTTTTCTAGCTGAATGTTTTCAGAAAAATACATAATCTGTACGTTTGATTGAACAATGATTCAGTCCCTTCGGATACGATGTTGCTGGTACGTGTGAAAGGATGTGGTTATTAATATATGTACTGCTACATGTACTATGATAGCATACAAGGATATTGCAGCATACTTACAGTTCACGCGGCTTGACCAGTTGACAGATAGTGTAAAAGAATTAACAAGAAAACAGTGAATAAATGATCCCGCGATCATGTGTAGTTCATCGCTGTTGCGTTGTGTAGCCGGAATCATATACAGTACAGACGCTTGGTGAAATGGAAATGTTTGATATGTGTCACTTATGCGTACACTTGTCCAAGGAAACGAACATTATTGCGGTGAAATACATGTTTGGTAACACTCTATCGCAAACATCATGGGGGAGTTCGCGTTGTATAAGGCCCTGCATTCGTACACCCCATCGCCAACCGATGAGGCTGCATTGACGTTCCAACGAGACGATGTCTTCGAGATCTCTGTTCAGTCGCCCTGCTTCGATTCAGATGCAGATCCCAAAGCGAAGAAAGGTTGGCTATATGCTTATAACCGGTGTACTGGGGCAGAAGGTTATGTCAAAGGTATGTTTGTAACTGTAAATCCATCCTATGCACTAGTAACTAACACTGGTCTCTTTTGTAGTGGAACATGTCAAATTACTAGGATCTGAGGTTAATAATACTATACACCATCCATCAGCGCCTGGTTTGGAGGGTGGCTTTCATCTCTCACCGTACAATGGATCACCAGGTACTGTTGCATACATAATACTTAGCTCCTGGATCCACTATAATGTATTCCTTGATTTCAGGTTCGTCGATGGATATGCACGCTTGTCACCGAATCAAGGATGTATACTTTTTAACACCTCTATTGTGTTCACACTGTAAGTATATTACAAATTGTGTGCACAATGAATTATTTATAGCCAAAAACAAATTAGTATTACGTACATTGCATATTAGTTTTCATAGCTACATGTGTTACAAAAACAGAGAAAACATTTTATGTAAGACAACAATAAACAAACATATACTAATAATGTTATGGACGAAGTAATTCTGCTTCGGTTTTGTTTTCTGATCTTATGTCAAATGTGGCTCCTGTTAATAGAGCCAAAAGTGAGAGTTATGACTGATTCATAGTATTTGATTTGACACAACAGTACCATAATTATAACGTAGAATACAATGATTATCAGTGAAAAACGTTAAACACAAAGTACTGTGCGTATTGCTTACTGTACAACAAATAAATATAATTAATTTACGAGTTATCTGAATCGATTTATTAAGATTCTTATATATTTTTTATAAATAAGTATTGGTAAGTTGTGTCAGAAACAAAATCGAATCGAATGTAAGATTGTTATGAAAAATAACATACTCACTGCGATATTATTTCAGATTACACGTTAACATTCAACGCAAATTAACGGCAAACATAATATATGATTCATTTTCTGTTATTGAAAATTGTGTTAGCATAATGACTAAAGAAATATGTATTCTGAATTCTGTTATGTTCTTGCTCATCTGACTTATTCATATGTTTTTATAGGTAAAGATTACATATGGGGTACAGGCAAAGTGGGACAGCAATGTGAAGGTTAGTGTTTTATCATTAGTAATTATATATGTGTTTTATAAATATTTTGAATGTTCTATGAACAAGAGTCCTGGCAATGTTTACGCAATTTTACAATCGAATTAATCATTTATATATATATATATATATATATATATATATATATATATATATATATATATATACGTATTGAAAAAAAAATATGTATTCGTCATGTCGTGTAACAATAATCATTTAAAACGTTATATTTGTTATCTACTAAGATTTCTTTGTTATGCATATATGTATATGTGATCGAGTATAAAATTGTTTATGCTATAAAATTATTATTTAAAAAATATCAATGATTTACTATAAAAATTTTGATTACATTGGTATAAAATATCTATTAGATAATTGTTTTCTTTAAATGTACAAAAGAATTACTTCAATTTTTATTTTTAAATTAATGTTCTGACGCAAGCGCGGTGGCTATGCATTATCACCACTAGTTTTTAATGTTAATCAAAATCTATAGTTTTAGACCGTCTTCATATAGTTAAACCAAAAAATTGCCATTATAACAAAAAAAATGCGGTCTGATCATTTTGAAATGGTCAGGTACTATTTAAGAAAAATTTCAAGGACGTAATAAATTTTAAACCATAAGGAAATAAAAATGTGTTCCACGCCTTCAGCTGGTGCGAAATGTGTATAAAAACACTTTTTTCTAAATATAATATTTACGCTAGAATTGGACCGGTTCCATAGAACTGTGTAGTTTTCCTGATTTAACTGACTATGTACGTGTGTGTGAATAAAAAGTGAATAATAGCGGGCCAGATGGAATGGTCCACTTCTGCTATATACATATATGCATGGCAACAATGAGGGCGTTGGTAACTGTTGCGATTTCACTGCTGCTCGGTTGGTTACCGTCATATGGAGAATGGACTACCGTACTGTGGTGCCCTCAGTAATCCGTTAACGTAGGTAATGTGTGTACGGAATAGACCGATGTGAGGGCGAACGTAGCCGATCGGGCAAACTCGGAACAGTACAAGGTGAAGCATCGACAATCATTTCAGTCAGCAACGAATCGTGGTGGTGTAGGGATGTGCAAGTAAAGTGCTGTGATGTAACCTTAACCGGTAACCAGGTGCGGTATAATAAATTGGCTAGTTAGTTTCAATGTATGTACTAAACTACTGGACTAGATCGGCAAAACACAAAGAGAGTTTAACGGATTATACGTACGGCGTGTGTGAGAAACATCGCGATGCCGATGCGTATTCGACAGCAACGGCAGCAGCAGCACTGGCGACGGAGATCGACGGACGATCATCGTGCAACGTTAGCAACAGCACGGGCCACGACGTTCCCAACACTCGTGTCATGAAACGTCGAACCAGTGGCAACGATCTACTGTTGCTGCATCAGGATCAACCACAGTCACAACAACAACAACAACAACAACAACTAATGAACACTATAGAACAGGTGCCGTGCCCGGCCTCTTCAACTACTAGTACTAGTGTTACGGACACTACATGGTGTCGCTTCTGTATCGCTGCTTCCACCAACCCTACCTCGTCCTCAACTAGTACTTCCTCCGCTATCGACAACAAGACCAAACAACATCTCCTTCAACTGCAACAGCAACAGCAGCAACATCACCACATAGACTCGGAGAACTATATGTTACGCGGTGTCGGACTAATGTCCGTAGAGTCGCCGCGTGCCCGCTCCTATAGTTTCACTAACGGCGCCAGTAAGACGCCCATTTCCAGCAACAACTACCATGTGCCTAGCGGCTCTACGGCCTCCAAATCTACCATCGACGAGCAACAGCACCAGCAAACACAAGGCCGAACATTGGTGGACATGGACATGTTCTGCGTACGAGAGACTGTCAGTTCATTAGCTGTACCCATCTCCATCACTACATCCACCAACACCAACGCGACCACCACTGAACCATTGTCGACCAACAATAACATTAATACTAACATTACTAGTGGCAACGATTCCACCGTTAACAGCAGCACCGGTGCTACTGGTAGCGGTATATTAGTGGGCTTAGTTGGCACTGGCGCCGGCCTAGTCGGTACTAACACGACGGGCACGTCGACCAGCTGTGCCAGGACTCTCTCGTTCCATGAACTACTCTGTACGTGTCATATGTCATGTTGTTGTATGTGCGGTTCCCTCTGTTCCCCAGACTGCCATGCTTGTTTCCATTCGCTCTGTGTACGATTCGCAGCCAACTATGTGTGCCAGCGGAAAAGCGACGTCCTACCTCCAGCAACACTGAACCACGAGAAGGTAAGCATACACAACACACACACACACACAACCAAATATACCGAACGCATCCAAGTATAATTATGTATGATAAAGATACGATACGTGCACATAGACACTCTTATCGACTATTATAGAAACGATATAATCGCGTTATAAAAAATTACTGCATTGTCATATTTGTATAAAACGTTGCCGTGATATAGATAAGCCAGCGAGTGGACTAAGCAGATTATGAATATAATATCGCCCGTGTAACTAACGAAGTGATAAATCTGTGTGTCTCCCCCGTATATTAAAACAACTATCGCTTGCTATCAGTCACACCTATAGGTCATAGGTGCGTGTGCCAAATCGGCTGGCATCTAAATGAAGTTTTAGTGAGCATAATTGCACATTGTAAAGTGCGGAATGTCAATGTTCCGAGATTAACAGATCACAGCCATTCACACATGCTGCCTGCTACAGTGAAAGGATAGTTACAACTGATTCCGAAATTCTACAGATTCATATGTAGTGTAGTGTAGTGTAGCATTGGAATCATACGGGTACGAACTACCACGGCGCTTTGTCTTATCGGAACTCAGAGAACACGCGTCGTATATGGGTCAACTTTTTATCCTTAAAGAGATTGCGACCGGGCCAAATTCAGGCAAGGTCATCATCACTAGAATCGTCGATTCCCCCGCCTTTAGCTCTGTCTGCACACTGTCACAGATACTTGCTAAAATGAAGGTGAATTACTGGAAACTCGTTGTATAGAGAATCCGTACTTCTCCACATGCATTTATATATATATATATATATATATATATATATATATATATATATATAAATGTATATGTGTGTGTGTTTTAGAATTACAGAGATCAGGCTTACTTTTTATTAAAGAAAACAAGCCGTAGAACATTTACATACACAGTCCAAAACAAACTGACAACTTTCGTACTTTACTTGGGCTTTACGCGCTATCGCAGTGTGCCTTGGTTAGCAGGCAGCACATGCATATACACAATCTATGTATTATATTATAACAGTGTTGTATATTTAACCCAAGGTCGTCAATGTTGTGCGCTCTGTTACCAAAACTAAATGCTACTACACGTAATATATATATATATATATAGTCAGTAGTTAGTTATCTGTTGATTCCATTAAACTAGCATTGATCTGCATTCTCCACCTCTTGCTCTGCAATAACATATTTAGAAATAAAATACTCAGCATAGTGATGACTGAAACATCGCCATTATTCGACATCGTGCTAGATAACGCTAATACTAAGTTAAACTGACCGCCCGGCTACATGGCCGCCACGGTATCTTTTTCGATTATGTAGAATTACTTTCTGGTCGACGATAGGAGGGATGTTCGACCAATAGAGTAGGACAGTCGTCGGTTGCTATGTGTCCAAGTGGCTTGTGGGTTGCCGTGTTCATCGGTACCGCGCTGTTGTCGATGTGACTCTCTCTCTCTCTCTACTTCTCCCGGCCTCTCCGTTCCCCTAGCGCTTACTATCATTATCTCTGTCACTCATTCACTCACTCCGGTGCGTATATATCGCGCTTCCTTTCTCTATATACACACAGTCATACATGGTGTAATCCCTGCACTCCACCGCTACCCGTAACGGTCATCATTTGTTGTTCATGATAGCATGTCTGTACTATCTATCTGTCCCTTGTGCGTATTGCGTTCCATGCGCAACTTCAAGTCGACTGAGCGAGCGAGTGAGGCAGATTCGATCGCTCACTTGCACACAGCTAGAGGCTACAGTCTGGCCTTCGTTATATGAACTAACGAATATATGTATACGCTCACAAACACACACACACACACACACGCGCGGATACATCCACATCCACTAATACATACGCATTGACACTGTTGTTTGGACGGGTTGAGTGGAAGGTCGCGCGGGGTGTGTATGTATGTTCCTCTTTTCATGCTGTGCTTTAATGTGCCATGTTGCCGTTACAATGTACACAGTTGCCATGTGTCATTTTGCAGGACCCTGTAAACATAAACAGAAGTACAAGAGAGTTGATAATATGGCCGCTGCGTGTCGCCTTGCTATGTACGTAGGTGTGAAAAGAATCATCTGCTACTGATTCCCCGTCACTGCATCACCCGGGTTTTTTTTTCTTCTCTCATCTTCGTTATACCTGATCAATTGATCGATCATGACTTGAATAATACGATTATGCAATCTAATGCTTGTCTAACTAGTATGACAACTAAATCTAGTTTCCGATTAGTTCCGTCCATACTTGGACCAACACGTGGTCGTCTTTTTATGCGTTCATACATTGTCAAATCGGCAAGTTTGACTTTTAGAACAAAATGAATATGATTTAGTTACTAGGTTTACACGATTCCATCAAGTATTTACATCTGTAGTAAAAATATTAGTGTATAATATTGAGTAATATACAGAACACAAGAGTTGTAGGTTAATATACATAGACACAGTATCTATCTATTCGCTTGCACGATACTAGATTCATAAATGATACGTATGCATGTATATGTGTATATATGTGGACACGTGTATGCTATTGTAGGTTTGTTGGCACGTTTTCGATATTCCTGTTAGCAGAAAGATTGTTTTGATGTGTGCGAGAGTGGCAGCGTAATTTCAGATTGGATTCAATGAATATAAATATGTTGAGTGTGGTATTTTTGGTGTGTTTTAGCCCCTGCCAGAATGGACGTCCGCGAATGTTGTCGAATGGATGGCAGCGTTAAATCTTTACCGATATGCGGATGTATTCAAGTGCAAAGACATCAAAGGCTCGGATCTAATGCATTTGGACAAAGAAAAACTAATGGTACGCCCCATGTTACCCGTTTACAACATATTATCCAACAAAAGTTAAAACGTCCGCTATTCGATTAGAATTATACAAAAATATAAAAGTGAAATTTCTGCTACATTCAACCTAAACTTCTTACTGAAACGTTTCTATATAAAGAAATACAAATTTAAATTTTAATGGTCCTTAACAAGGCCATGGAAAAAAAAAAGAAAAGCTTTGACATTTATTAGTACACAATTGACTGTTTTTTTTGTTTTTTCAATATCTTTTGTTTTTGTTTATACTAGTCAATAAATAACATTAATGTCGGTTAATTAATGAATATTTGACCGTTATTTGTATCGTAAAATAGTGTTTTGATTCGAATCTAATAATGATCCGTGTTACAGAATATGGGAATCAAAGATGAGTTTCATCAGAAAGCGATACTCGTGTGTGTGAGTGAATTGTGTACGTCACAAGGTATCCAGCCAGATGACAGTTCACTTATAAACACTGATCTATACAATATATCCGAGAAGTACAAACACAATCTGATGGAGCACAGTTTTAGCACGTTGGAACGTTGTGACAAATGTAATAAATATCTAAGAGGTTTACTACATCAGGGATTCATATGTCAAGGTAAAATCTACTAAAACTATTCCTCGTTATGTTTATACATTTCAACTTGTTGTACTCGTGTTCTATTTCATCGTATGTATTTACAGATTGCGGATTAGTCGCGCATCGAACTTGTGCAAGAACAGGTCTACCCTCGTGCTTACAAGCAAGCAGGGAAAGGCCTGTAGGTTTACAATTCAAGTCCGTCTTCGGTCTGGGCCTCTGCGCCCAGTTCACTCCAGCGGAAATACCCGCACCACATCTGATCATCTTGTGCACAGAAGAACTTGAAGCTAGAGCGAATGCACAACCCAACTTGGACTTGTACACCTTGTACTGTTCGTCCCCACCGGCTGATCGCGTCTCGGATCTTAAGCAAAAATTCAACGAAACCACCAATACAACATCGGTTGATCTAACCGAGTACAGTCCATCGTGTATTGCAAGTGTGTTGAAGAAATTCTTACGTGAATTACCAGATCCAGTGATTCCTGTTCAGTGGTACGACAGATTTCTTGAAGCATCAAGTAAGTAACACGTTTCAGCATATGTGTAAAGCAAATAAATAAAACTTGTAGACAGCGATAATAGATTCGTAATACACTGATAATATTGATTAATTTTATAACTATACCTATTGCAACGCAATATCTTTGTTTATTAAGGCAAACTTAACGCTAATAATATAATATTCCTTTATTGCATGAACGTATTTTAGAAAATTTTAATGAGTCTAAAATATATCATGCCAATTCTAACTTATTGTTGTTATATATAGCATCACTAATAATAAAATATCAATGTTATTGATAAAGTCACATGTTTGAAATCACACAGCCTCGTTATAAGGAACGTGAGAATGAATTTTCTTTTAGTTATTATCTCATTTTCTAAGTATAAATTCTTGACATGATAGCATGAATGATAACACATATAATTTATTACTTCGTGACCTACAGCATTGTTATCAAAATATTCCTAAATTTTCCTTTTGTACAAGTGCAAAACTATTAAAACGATTACTTTCGTTAATTTCACAAATAACTTTCTAAAAATTGCACTCTAAAAGACGAATGAGCATAGTTGAATGAACAACTGGTATATGTTCTATATGTGTATATTTGTGTGTTCAGGAATACGCAACGATGAGCAATGTTCGTCGTGTTTGGGACGGTTGGTGCAGGAATTACCCGAACACCATCGATCCACAATTATGTACCTGATGGCACACTTGTGCCGTATGTGTCAAATGGAGTTCGCCCGGGGCAATAAGAAATCTCCGACTGTCCTGGTGCAAGTCATGTGCCACATATTCCTCCGACCACCGTGGGAACGTATCATCCAAGTAGTCTACAACACCGAGAATCACATACGAATCATGGAGTTACTGTTGCTCAACTGTGATTGGGGTGTACCTTTACCAGAATTCGCGTCCGCACCAGTTGTGCCACCACGGAAAAACTCGCGTATCGATTCGCTGGTTACAGACAGTTCTGGTACTATTAGTTCCAGTATCGGACTTGCTGATAACGGTAATAGTACTTGTAAACCAGGTAACACGGCTACACCACCGTTCACCCTACAAGAAGCGGAATGGTATTGGGGTGATATATCCCGTGAAGATGTTAACGAAAAACTAAAAGATACGGCCGACGGTACGTTCTTAGTGCGTAACGCGTCCAGCAAAGGTGGAGAATATACCCTGACGTTACGCAAAGGTGGTTCGAATAAATTGATCAAAATATGTCACCGCAAAGGTAAATACGGATTTTCGGAACCATTCAAATTCAATTCAGTAGTCGAATTAGTTCAACACTATCGTAAAGTATCACTCGCGCAATATAATTCATCATTGGACATACGACTTCTGTATCCTGTGTCCAAGTACAACCAAGAAGAAGACATACCAAACAACACGGATGTAGAGAAACTTATTCAGAAACTGCAAGAAATTCATAAAGAGATTGTGAGCAAAACCAAGATTCTCGATGAGGTGTCAGAAGATTTTAACCGTACTGCGCACGAGGTCTCGTTAAAACGTCAGGCACTCGATGCATTCAACGAAGCCGTACAAATGTTTAAAGAACAGATAAAGTTACAGGAGAAATTCAATAAGGAAGCACAACCACACGAGATCCGAAGCGTCAGCGAAAACTCGGAGGTGTTGCGACAACGATTGAAAAGTTTAGAGGAAAGTAAAGAACAGTTAGAGGATAATCTGAAACAACAGATCGCTTATAATCGAACATTAGAGCGAGAGATCACGTCGCTGAAACCTGAATTGTTCAATTTGGCTCGGCAACGGGACAGACATCAAGCGTGGCTGATTACTCGCGGCATGAAGGCAGGCCGCATTAAGCAACTGCTTACAGAGGACGGTGAACGGGGCCAACCGCACGATATAGAGATAGAACGCGACGTAGATGGTTTACCGCATCAGGACGAAACCACGTGGCTCTTGCAGAATTGTTCACGGATCGAAGCGGAACGTCGGCTGGCTGGTCTACCTGACGGTACATTCCTGGTGCGACCTAGCAGTACTGATCAGTATGCACTGTCGATTATCTGTTCAGGAAACATAAGTCACTGTATCATCTACGATACGGAACGTGGATACGGATTCGCTGAACCGTATAACATCTACGATTCGCTCAAGTCACTGGTGCTACATTATGCACAGAATTCCCTGGAGATACACAACGATTCGTTGAAGACAGCGCTGGAACATCCGATATTCGCATGCCGGCTACCATCAACACCGAATCCTGATACGACCTATGTGAACTTTGTGAAACCGCCACCGAGATAAAGTGACTACTGTACTAAGTCCGCCATGGCATACCGGGATAATGAAGATAATATCTGCGTGCGCTATGAACACTAGCATGTGTGTATAACTGTGATAAAAAGAAAAAAACATTTGTGTTTTATAATTGAGAGATAATTAGGAATGGTACGTCCGTTCACGAGGAAATTTCAAATAACCGACCATTGATTGAGTGGGACAATGTGAGCCCCAACAATCTACAAGTTCACTTAGTTCGTACACATACATAATATATTATACTTATTGTTAAAAAAAAATATTGAATGATATGTCTACCATTATAATTATATGACGATGTGTTACGTTCGTGTCAAACAAGTTAGTTACCAACGCAGTCAATTCTTCAACAAGTCAGGCTACAACGACAACGTCCTCTCTTTCATCCATAGTCTCGTATTCACCACCCTCAATGTGTTACTACTACTACTATTACTAAAGCTTTCTTTACTTTCTCTATATTGTATTGTTGTATGTATACATAAGAAACAATGTAATCATATGATCATGGTTCCCTTTCTACTTGTTTATTATATACATTTTTACAGTCGTTGACAAAAGTGCAATTCTACATATTAACAGATATATGAAAGAATCTATTTAACTCCTAAGACTTATGAGAAATGATTATGTATGTACGTAGTAAATATTTACTATATTCTATTGTAATGTACGTATACGTGTGTTTACTTCAATGAAGATGATGATAATGATAATGATGATGATGATGAAGTGCAGGAGAGTACTTGTCCGATACATGATGTGTCATGAGTACCCACATTCAGACAAATGGAATACAGTGAAAATACAGCTAGAGAGACAAGTGTGCTTGTATATGTCTCGTTAAACTACCATCGTTAACTAACAAATTGTATTTGCTCCTTCTGTTCTGTTTGTGCTACAAACGGATAGTGTGATATTTATATCTGTCATAAAAACAAATATTACTGATATCAATTACTTTTGTTTGTCACTGATATAAGCGTTAAGTGATCATACTTTTATATAAATGAATATGAGATAAATATGTTTAGTAGATTAAAACGATATGTAAATAAAAATCGCAAATCAAACAATACCAGTTCGAATATATTTTTTTACAAATAACCTTTACATCACACAATTCTTACTACACTATGACGTAAGCAACATAGTTGGCGATGCCACATTGGTTTTGGTTCTTCTTTAATCGCATATATCCTTCCTCACCCCACCGTTTGCCCCACCAATTCTTCAGGATCCATGCGTCCTTTGTGTACCCTACTATCAACATTGCGTGATTTACTACATTCTGTGAGCACGCATTGTCGTCGTATACACCAGTTTTGTACAGCTGAAACGTGTGTGGACTTGCGTTTATCGATGCAGCAACAGGTCCCACATTAGCTACAATAGCTTCCATAGCTCGTTCATCTCGGGCCGGCAGTATCGCCCATGATGTCAAATTGACAAGTACTTTATTCTTCCGGAATCTACAGGTCGTTTGCTGATAAAATAAATACCTTGTATTTTATTTCAATTTCAACGAGCAAAAATATATACAAAAGTTAATGTACCTTGGCGCTGTATGGATAATCTTTGGCACCCATTAGACCACCGGAATGTTCCAAATATTTTAACGTATTGCGCAATGATCCACCAGCACATCCATGATTCCCTGATTTTAAACTACAATCCACTATTTGTTGTTCACTGTAACAATATTAATCTAATGTCTTATGTAAACGTACACACGTATTTCGAAACTTACCTCAGCGGTTCTAGAACGTTCGTCTGTTTGAATATTTGCGCTTGTATCGAATGCGCAATACTGAATGCGTAGCAGGAACCGCAGTCCTTTTGATTATTCGGAGGTGTTTCAAATCCTTTCGTTCTCCAATCCAACTGTATTTAAAGTTATTTTATATTTGTATAGTGATATACATGCTTTATTTTTGACCTTACCTCTTTTGGGACGTTCTCGTAATCTATGCGAGTATTGCCTACAATTTCCGGATGCGCCACATCTCTGCCTTTACTTCGTAATAATTTCACCATGGTACTGTGATAATGTTTCAGTGTCTATAACAATCAACGCATTTTTAAGTTTAATATTATACCATATATAAAACACTTCCTTGCTTACCATATCCGCAAGCGGATTTGACGCCAAAGTGAAACTGAGAGTACCTTTCATTGCCTTTTCATTGTGCATTTTTATTTTCTCACAATTCATTAGCCATGTTGCTTTTCTGCGTTCTTCTATATGCTGTTGATAATTTTTTGTGTGTCTTTCCTACAAGAAGTGTTTTGTACTTTTCTAACAAACTTATGAGATAGATGATAAATTCTCTTACCTTGTATTTCTGCCATATCTCTTCCAAGTTTGTACTATTTAATGACATACATAATTGCGAATTAACTAAAAAAAATGTTGAAAATGTGATCAAAACTGTTACAGCCACGTACTTCATTTTGAAACTTCTAGTTATCAACTTTTTTTATGTCAGCAACTTACACCGGTAAAATTTGATGATTTGGTAAAATAAAAGGAAGCGTGATTCAAGTAAGTAAGCACTTTGAAACTAGGAAGGCGTTCATTTATAAAATACTTGTTTTGAGCAAAATGTTTTAATACTAAACTTAAGTTACAAGCATTAGCATGTTTTGTCACAAATATTATGTATTAATTTTAATATTTGTTACATCAGAATTAGTCATAGTTTTCCTTATACAGGAATAGTTTTGTTATCTGATTATTGTTTAAGAAGCTAAACATTGTTACATAAAGTACATATAACAGTTTTACATCTGTGACAAGAACCAGTAGCTTCTACGTATTTATTTTGCAATAAAATGTAGTAGCGCATTTATTTGAATATTTTCGTACTATGCCGGCCGAACAAGTACGAACCTGTCGTATGTATGTTTGCAATTGGTGAACGATGGATGACGGGCGAGGTGGAGTATCGCGGGACTACAGAATGTTGTGTTGCGCTGCTGGTGTGAGTCAATGATGAGGCGCGTTGTACGGTGACAAGTACGTTATGTTTGTTTGGACGATGCCTGAGTCAACGTCTGGCTAGTGATGTGGAGAATATAGGTGTTTCTATTTGACAGTGTTTTGTCGTGATATAACGAGGACTTGTGCAATGTAACAGTGTTTGGATCCCTAGTGAATTGTCGATTAGACTACATTTACACGATGGAGTCCGGCATTGATCTGGGCTTCGATCTAACAGCGTTATCAGCTGAACAGCTAGATCTGGATTACAGTGATCTCGAGGAAGTAATTGGCACATTGAAGAACCAGGAGTATTATGAACTCAAATCCAAGACGGTACCGGAAACGGAAAGGTGCGTATGTTAGCTGTCATATCAGAAAAAAGTATATTTGTGCACTAGTTCGCCCTGTCTGTGCCTGCTCCCTATCACGTGAGTCAACACGTCATGTGTCTGTTCTCATGCTGCGACTGTGGTCAGCGGCGGGTTTAACATAGGCGTAAACACCATTCCATCCTTCTAAAATAGCACACACATACACATTCGCCACACTTGAAAGCCTTTTTTTGCAAGAATCTTAATAAACAAAGATATTATCGTCATTTCATTGCATTAATCCTAGCGTATTAGTTATAAAGCAGAGTTGTTTTCAAATTTATTTGTTTATTATCTACTTTGTACTATAGGGGTCAACCGAAATTCCTGCGTTCAAAGCTCGCAATGCATTATAAGAATTATAAGATCAGTAGGAAGCTGTGTTCTGTTTTACAAATGAAATGTTTTAAAAATGATGACCTCCATTTCCTATTGACGCATATCTGCGCGCAATGTAATAAATTCCTCATTACATTTAATTACTCATGTAGATACAGTTTCTGTACTTCTATATACATAAGAATACAAATATAATTCCTCGAAACTTATTCACAGTTACGTACTGGCAATCTATATAGTAGCTTTTGTTTGTTAAAGACTAACCATGGTATTTGATTATGTCGGTGTAAATACAAACTCTTTATTCGCATATCGCTGTTGGCGGCGGAAAAGATAAAATGTACTTGTGATTCATAGTTGCGGCCGGGCAGGTCCATTATTGATACAGGCATTGACGTATGTATACATGTCATAAATGCGGTAACTGGTAGCGGAATCCAGCTATAAACATGTGTTGTCGCACATTCCATTGACACAAAGAATAAGCCGACGACTGACTGACGAAAGTGGCAAGTTTTCATGTACGAAAATAATTCGCGGAATGAGAAAATCCGATCGAAAATAGATACAAGAGACCTTCAAAACGTTGCCTACAGGTTGACTGGTGGAGCAGCGGTGTGTTGGCAATAACAAAAGTTGAGCGGGGTGAAGCGCAAAGGACAAGTGCGATTATGCTTTGCAGATGTTTCGTTTCACACAGTTCTATACCGAGTATTACTGTGTACAGTGTACGTTAATAATCACTAGCGATGTCTGTCAGTAACGAACTTCAGGATACTTACCCTCCTCCTATACATACAATGTTACAACATTACTCTACCACTGACAATGACAACACTACCTCAATGTTTACCGACTGCTGCCTTGACACAGGTGTTAGTGACCCTCAATATTATTCGAGTGCAGATCAGTGTTCCATACGATCTAGTGTTCGTGTGAATCTCGGTATCGATGAGAACTTACGTATGACCCTCGAAATGGATCCGAGCTTTGTAGATTTCGGCTACGCGCACGACACAAGCCGCGATCTAGCTGGAAGTGGTGACAGTTTTGGTGTCAGTAGTGAGAACGTGTATGGAAAAGTGTTAGGGTTGCCACCCAAGTCAGGCGGGTATGTTGCTACTGCCAATACCATTGTTATTGTTTGTTGTTGTCACGTGTGTATGTTACTCGTTAGAATATACTCTGTACTGTTGGTGTTATGTTCCATATTGTGTACGTGTGTATCTGTGTGTGTGTGTGTGCAGCCCACCAAGTTTTAAGACGGCCACACAGATGTCTCGTACACAACTTAGGCTGCAGTTGATGAAGGAACAGTTACAGGAACAAGAGCGTCGCGAAGCCGAACAGAAGTCACCACACAACCATCGTCCACCACCGGCGCCTGCTTTGAAAGTCCCCATTCAAAGCATTGGCATCGATGTTCCTCCACAAGTATTACAGGTCAGTACAAACATTTATCTAGCGCTGTTCCCCCAGAGTCAATCTACGTGACATTACACTCTCTTTCATACATTTCTCACAAGAAGGCTGTGTAATTCCTTATCTGTTTTCCAACACCAAGGTACAAACCGTATTGGAGAATCCAACACGTTACCATGTCATCCAGAAACAGAAGAGCCAAGTGCGCCAATATCTGAGCGAGTCCTTCCAGCAACCGACTGTATCAACGTCAGCGTCGCTCTTGTCACCGCGTACACCCACACAAAGTTTGCACGTACACGGTCAACTATCCCTGCAACAACAACAACAACAGCAGCAGCAGCAGCAGCCATCTTACACTACGACTGGTGGTTGTTACGGTGGCTTGGGTACCGGTTCGGGTACGTGCGTTGTTATCCCATCCGCCAGTCCTGACGGTACCGGTACAGCAATGTCACCAGGTCTCAGTTCTGTGGCTACTAGCACGTCCGAGGTGAGTTCAGTTATATGTTATTTTCACATCACTCATGGCATACGGGTTGCATACACTGTATGTTTCATCATTGTACACATAGATGTCGCTAGTTGTAAACATGTACTAATCTGTCAACTTGTTCAAACATGTCCAACAATGTATGTATACATGCGAGTGTGTCTGGTGTGTATGTATTTGTGTGATATACTGTGTACATATATGTTTATATACACATAAATATGTCGTATATGATAATTTATGTGATAAGAGATAGAGTACTAGAGATTTTTGATAACACTATGTAACATAATTAGGTAAATACGTACGTAATTGCTAAATATTTACACATACATACACATGGAGGTGAAAATATTTGTACTTAAGTTACGCGTGTGTGTATGTATGGCTGCGTGTGCGTACGACACATGTACGGAGAGGGAAAGATATAATATGTACGTGTATATAGACGAGTATGTTTTATCTATAAATTATGAAGTATTACGAATACGACCTACTAATAACACTCGCTTCCAAGTACACGCCGTATGTATGTATGTATGTATGTATGCTACCAAACCGATAATTACCTGGCTGCCTACAGACGAGCGTTCTAATTTTTCGGTTCAATATTTACCAACTCGCTTTCATATATGTATTCGTATAACTCTAAACTACTTACTACAATTACCGCTGTTGTTGCTGCTGTTCACTATAATCTTCACCAAATTATAACATACATATAGGTTTGGTGGACACGTGTACACAATCATTAACAGTACGCGCTGGGTCCGATTCTCTCGCGTTCCCAAATGGGTTTGTTTATTCGACAATTAAACAATCCGTGTATTGTTTGCGTCACACATTACTAATCTGTCGTGTGTACAATAGTATCTTAACTGTATTTATCTATCATTTGTCTTACCGTTTATATGCACGTATATATGTAAATTAATGATTTTTCGATCTGTATCTAACTGACGACATTCATTGTTATCCACGTTTTTTTTTTCCACAATTATGTAACAGCTCTAAGTAGATACATATATGAATGTGTGTGTGTGTGTGTTTGTATTTATCCGTTGCTCTCATAGGTTTATTTGCAAATTATCAAGATGTAACTGTTTGTTTTAATGTTACGAATGTCTTACCTTGACGCAATTAAGTCTCATCAACGATTAGACCTTGTGTGCCCGTATCCGTGCTTGACACCAGGTCCGGCCTTAGGTCTGCACACTGAGATTCATGGGACACTGTTACTTGGGAACCATATATTTACCTCAACCAATAATACTAGTGTATTTACAATAGAGTCAGCGCTTACTTAACGTACACAATGCGTGCACAAATTTCGGTACGGTAAGTGAACGTACGTTAAGCGGACGGTATATTTTGGGTGTATTTCCGATCAGGGTTTGTGTGATGTGATGTACGTTCGTGCGGATAATGTGTACTTAGTACGGACAGAGAATCTTAAATAAGCATGTACGTATTAGCGAACGTACGTTAAAAGGACGTACGTTAAGTGAGCGCTGACTGTATAAATAAATAGAGATGTATATTGTAAATACACTACTTGATAAATACAGAATACAGGACCTGAAGAATTATTCCTTCGGACGGTCCTGTGTAGTCCAGTTGCGATATACGTAAAACTGTTGCTATTACGATTGTATTACGTATTGTATAAGGAAGCTTCTGTTGAATAGATCCTCCCCCTGAGTTCGTTTTATTTGATTATAATATCGATAGTTTAGTTCTGTACTTGCTAACAAATTGTGGATGCGTGGTTCAAATATGATTCGTGCAATAGTTGATCGATGGAGTAATCTTAACCAACAATAGATGTCACAATTCGGCACTCATACCATTCGCGAAATTCATGTATGTACTAGTTACAGCTTGAATACAAATCTACCCTACCCCTTTGCCCCTCGCACCGGTGTTCTTGTCTATATATCGGTTCTTTGGTGCCTGAGGAACATTCCAAACACATGCTGTACATATTCCTGCGAGTGATATATTCGTACAGGGGGTTGTAATGTAAATCGGATACAGGCGACTTGCTTACTTGTATGCATGTTTTATTCAGTTCAGAATGGCTTGACGCGATAGCAGCGCACATTGCGCCGCTGTCAATGAAAACTTAATTGCTCTTACGTAATGTGTATAAATGTGTTGGAAGGTATATGTATGTGTACACATACTGGTATGCAATATTTACGATTCCAGTGTGATTGTTGGCCAACAGTTATCATTCAGATAACTGATGGATGACAAATAAGCAACAATTGCAACTCATGATACCGTTTACATGCATTTGTATAATAATACTCCTGTTCCGTTGTATAAGGTGGCTTGTAGAGCGGCGAGTGGGGGGGTGGGGTGGTTACATATTGTAGTGTTTATACGGCGAATGATACACGCGATACAATACTGGTAGAGTAGTTGGTTTGTAGTGGCGCGAGGATTTGAAGTGCAAGTCGTCGGTGTTTACGCGCGACAGTAAGAACAGTTCGCGACGGCTCGGTGAGTTGTGGAGCGCGCTTGCTGCAGTAGTAGTAGTACACGGTGTAAGACTAACTTGTTTATTCGTTGTCGCGCTCGCGTAACTGTTGCCAGTGTTTGTTTGCATGTAGAGCTCCATGGTGTCAGCTCCGCTGCAGCCGCACATTTGCACACTCTCAATTATATTCGGCGGAGATAAATTTCGAAAGTGCGGTGTTTTATTATTCAGCGCGATTGTCACGGTACCGACGAGTTACGACGCCCGACCCGGTACACCACTCTCGTGTGTTACTGTGTATATGTGCGTGCGCGCGCGTGTGTGTGTATGTTGGTGTATTGTACAACGTGTGTTGCTGCTGGTGTGTTAGAAAACCAGCTCTGTTGGCCCAGTTTTCATACGGATTTCGTTTATTATTCTGCGATATTTATCATATAGTATCCAGTATATTTCAGTTGAAAAGGAAAGGGATCCGTGATGCCTGTCTATAATATTATTACGCGACGCTGCAAGGTAATCTCACTGATTGTTCTTATGTGAAGATTCATACACACGATTATCTATAGCAAGAGAGAGAGAGAGAGAGAAAGATTTGAATGATTGTGTTTCTGTATCAAGTGTGTAACACGATGTTATGTAGTTATGTTTATGACGTATACATACCGTCTATAAAATGCTATAGCCTTATTATTACATTCTATGTGGTGGATTTTCCAGAGCTATTGGCATATACATAATACTAGTGAGAATAGACTGCATATATATACATATTCTTGTTGTTGTTGGAATATATATTTTCCTCTGTTGATTCTTGGTAAAAGCAAAGACACAAATACACCCAGGTATATGGTAATCCGGTCGAAAGGGAAATCCAAACAAGAACGGGATTGGTTGATTACCTAATTGAACTGTAAATTCGTTTCTTCTGTCATTGTGGTTTTTTTTTTTTTAAATAAAACATCAGCCTTGAGTTATGTTGCTCGAATTTTTTAGCACAACGATTTGTGTAATATTTCGTTAATGATGAAATGTGCACGCTATAGTCCCATCAAGGGGGGGAGTGTGTATTGTATCGTATGTACTACTAGTTGCGTTGTCTCTAATGAAATATACATGCACGTGTACATATGTATACATACATACACATGTGTATGTTTCAACTTACAACAATTATTATCTATCTTACAATGGTTCTGCTGGACTGCCAGATTTACTGATTAACAAACACATCATAGATAACCTGTTTGAAATGTTTAACTTCACGTATGTACCTACATACATATATATACACATACATATATTATATATATATATATATATATATATATATATATATATATATATATATAATTCGTTGCGAAATAATTTCTAGCCAGTTCAAGTCTTATCTGATTCATTAAAATCTTATCATGAATCATAAACGGTAGATAACAGTCGAGTGCTTTTGAGATTTAACACTTGTGCTGAATGCGATACGCATTTTTTATTCGAGAATGGATAATATTTTTGAAAATTCTAGTCTGTTCTCGATACACGTTTTATACGAATGTGTAGTAATAACTGAGATTAAATCAATCATTGCTCTAATGTTTCTCAGCAATATACTATTTGACAATAAAGTTCAGAAAAACGTAAGACAGACCCACACACACACACACACATGAACTGATATACATACACGCGTTATCACTGTCCACAGCTGAAGAATTTTATCAGTCAGCCGTCTTTGTTCTGTGACTACAACCTTGGTTGTGTGTTAGTTTGTATACTCATGTGTATGTACATTTATCAAACGCTATATAGTTCCCACGTTCTTCACTTGTGTTGGTGGATTTCGCTGAAATACGGATCAATTATTATTAATGCTGTACACGCTGTTTCATTACGTCGATATATTCGCATTCATTCTTATGTCTTGACAGCCGTTTCAAAACCTGATTTTCTTGACATGAATTACAAACATTAACACACTTCAAATACTATTACCAGACCAGATGATATTAAGTTGCATGCACTCTATATAATTCTATATTCTAATCATTATGTACGTCTTTAACTGTTCCAATTATATAATATTCTGGACAAATATTATTTTTTCCAAAGCTTACAATTAGTGACTGGTCGGTATACTTATTTTTCAGTCTAAAGGAAACAGTATAATAGGCACTTAATTTTACTACAATGAATAGTTACTCGTGTACGTTTTCAGGTGTGGAGTGGGATAGGGGGGGTTCACCGAAGCAGTTAATTGTGAGTTTACTTATAAAACTGTAAAAGTGTTACATAACACATATTAAATTGTGTTGACGCTTCTGAAATTGCAACAATGTTTTATCTATAATGTATATTAATATTTTTGTATATACATATATAGATACTTATGTCATGTCATTAGTTATAGGATACATGTGTACAGTACTAATAGTAAAATTAGTCACCCCGTAGTCAAAACATCCATACACGTGTACATTGTTCTAAGAATTTTGTTATACCAACCAAACACGGCATACTGAAATTGGTAACAAGATACCATATTCTCAGGTTACCGGACACATTAATTTTGGTCATAATAGTTCGTCTGCAAAAAAAAAAACAATGTCATTGAGGATTCCGTATTGTTTTTTGTTGATTCTGATCATATTATTAAAACTTTCAGGTCAACAATAGAAACACTGGACTTTTTTGAGTAACAAAGTTTATACATTTTAGTGAAATGTATGAACAGTGCGTGAGTGTGTGTGTGTATATTTGTTTGAAATAATGAATACTATGTTCCCATGGGCTGTTGCAAGCGACCGTGTCGTATCTTGATGGGAAATAAAATCAAGTGTCATGTTACACTGTAATTTTTGATAATGAATTGTAATTATCACAGACCAACCTCTCTTAACAAGATACCCATATTAATTTTAACTAATGAAACACTCTTGTTTTCATCCGCATGTGTTTATATATACATATATACATACATATATGTAGATAATTGTTTATAATGAAATATTTAAAATAATTATGACCGGCATAATTAAATTTTCATTCAAAACATACGGTTGTCATCGAATTCAATAGAACTGTTGAATTTTTGTGAAATAATTTGTGTGTGTGTGTGAAAGAAACGACCCGACTACCAAGGCCTTTGTCACTAATATACGATTACATAAATCTATGAATGTATACATGCATGCATGCATGTATGTATCTATTCATTTTAGCTATGCTCATTTTAATGGTTACCAGCGCACATGCTCGTATCCGTGTCCGTGTCAAATTATTGATCTTTCCGGTATACAAACACATATATGTAAGCGACATCTATATCTAGATAGATATATACATACATAATGTTCATTATACATATGTTGTTTTGTTAATAGGCGGAAGATTTGATCGATGATTTGTTGTCATTTGAGTCAAGTTCCTTGGCGTCGGATAGTTTCAAGACAAACGATTCGTTGACAGGTGGAAGTAACGACTTACTCGTGAAGCCTGAACCATTGATTTTAAGCGATGCCGAGCTACATGCTTTGGCGAAAGATCGTCAGAAAAAGGATAATCATAATATGAGTAAGTTTTACATGTGAACTATCAATTCCAGCCACTGAACTACATTTGTTTTCTTATCTGCAGTCGAACGACGTAGACGATTTAACATAAACGATCGTATCAAAGAACTCGGAACTTTACTACCGAAAACGAACGATCCTTACTATGAAATAGTACGAGACGTTCGACCGAACAAGGGTACAATTTTGAAATCATCTGTCGAATATATCAAGTGCTTGAAGAATGAAATACAACGATTGAAACAGACAGAAGCTCGTCAGAAACAAATGGAACACCAGAACCGCAAACTTCTGTCACGAATTCACGTAAGTTCATGTAACACGATGCTCGAATGTTGCTGTAACATCGATTCATTTTGCAGGAACTTGAGATGCAAGCCAAGTCACATGGATTACCAGTGTCAGATTTTAACATGCAGTCATCGTGCTCTACATCGTCGTCGTCATCAGCTGTTCTGTCATGTTTGAATTCAATGAACAGCAAGACAAGCATGCACAATCAACCTCACGGATCCTCTAATACAATGCCACCTTTTGCTATGTTCTTATCCGAGACGGTATGTATATAGTTACAGGTGTTGTTCACCTTTGAAATTATATATTGTTGAATCTTACTTTTAATGATTATATTTGTTTAGTTAACGTATGTGTCTGTTTATTCTATGTAGATGCCGGATGTTGTGACGGAAGCAGCACTGAACATGTCCGCTATGGATAACATAATGGACGATGATGACCCAGTGAATGGTGATCCAATGTTGTCACACCCTCATTCACACTTGCACGACCCCATGTTATCGTCGCCGAGTCATCACTCACACAATGGCGATCCGATGATCTGTGAGCCGCGTCTCGTGTCACCTACCTGCTCGCATCATACCATAGACACTGTGGACACGGACTCGTTAGTGGGCGACATCGACATGATTGTATGATACGTTGGTCAAGGGGACCGTTGCGTTAATTAACTGAATTATTTGCTCATGAAGACACAACCGACCGACCGGCCGACGTAAGGTTTTGATGCTCTTGTTGTTATATTGTTGTTGTTATTGAAGCTAAAGGTTGACACTACTGACCTTTAGGTATAGTTTTTATATAATGTATTATATAGCATATAGGCAAGATGGCGTGTGCGAGTGCGAGTGCGAGTGTGCAAGTACCGGTGTCACCCTCAGGTAGGACGACTGGTGTATGACGAATATTTATATACACCGTGTGTGCCTGCGCCAGTCAGTATGTGTAAGGGAGGACACTAGGGTACTGCACGGCCAGTATAACGCAGTAGTTACATGTACGACATATAGTGATATTAGTTATAACAGAACCCTCTGGTTTGTAATGTATTGATAATAACATCCCGATACTGTGCATGTTATGCATTTATATATATATATACCATTACACATTGAATTGTTACAAATTCTAATTATTGTTAATGACTTTTCATATACTTTATAAACATGTTGCTATCATATAAATGAAATAAATCAATTACTAGTAATAACAAATGTTTAATTATTTACACCACCTTTCTTCCTTGACTCCGTCTATCCTTTCTCTTCTTATTATTCTCACATACGTATATGCATAAATTTCGGTATGAAAAATAAATAAGTTTGCCGAGTTGTGTATGTAGATAACATAGTTGCGTGCATGTATACCTGGTGGCGTAGCTCCCAGGTGATTTGAAACTATTCCATGTAGAGCGGATTTTGTTTGTTTTTCATTTGAATGTTAACTAGTACAGGTAAATATGTTTCACGTGATGGTATCTAACGTGTTACGTAGTGATTTCGGGGGGGGAGTACAAATACAGACTTGTGAAGATTAGGATTTAATAATGCGAATTGTTTTGCGAAAATAAGACGGTCGTGTATGGAGTAATTAGTGTGAGTATTAGTACTGCGCAAAGTAAAGTGGATGTATTGGCGCACGCGCCCAACTTGTCAGTGTCATCGAAAGCAATATGGCGAGATTGCGAGTACATAGAATCGTCGTATATTTGTGATAATGTGATGTGTTTTATTATGTTTGAAAAAGGATAAACATGTATTACTACGTCCCAAGCATTTGTGCTAATTAATGTATATAAAAATTTTAGTGCAAAATTAAAACATTGTGAAAATGGCAACAGATAAAATTAAGGTAGCAGTGAGGGTTCGGCCGTTCAATCGACGAGGTAATGTAATTCTAAATTTTCAAACATCTGTTCCTTATCTTCTTGAATCTACAAACACATTTCGATACACGTTCCATACTCGCCACCTGACGAAATACTGCTCAGCCAGGTGTAACGACTGAACCACTCTAATTATACGGCAGCCCAATGCAACCCAACCAGTCAGCATAATATTATTGACAGATCACACTACTTGCTCTCCCACGATTCTGTGTTTGTCGTCCTATATTCCAATACGATGATACACAGTCCTTACACATTGACGAACAGTCAATGTGTCCTATGGCCGTGGCCCCCTTTGTTTCCAAATTGTCATGCCACAGGTAGCTTGTACCTGCCTGTGCAGTGTTCTCGTACGATTGTGCAGTGATTCGCATGTCATTGTTGTAGAATTGGAACTGAACACTCAATGTGTCGTGGAAATGGAAAAACAGCAAACAGTTCTTCAACAACCGTCCGGGATGGATAAAATGGACAGGTACGTAGGTGGTGTACATAACTCTATGTATTCATGCATGTATCCATTGAACATATGTATTAAAGAAGTGCCGTTTAAGTAGAATATACATCCTCTAACTGTGCTGACACTAACATACATTAGCAGTTGTTTAAACATAGCACATGGTATATGACATGACGTATTATACGCGCGGCAATATCGATTTCTTCCATGTAACCGACTCGCAGTAAATAGGAAACACTGCAAGCTTAAATATGAACAAATATTACATATAAACACACATATTATACTGTAATTTATATATTTATTTATTTACATACATGTATACATTGATTTATATAATGTTCATTTGTTTGTGTTGTAATATATTGTAGGTCATGTGTTATGAATGATCCCCTTAAGATAATTATGAGGAAGTAAAACTAATAACACACATTAGGAAATACATGACGATTCTTTCAGAAAACAACCGAAAACCTTTGCTTTCGATCATTGTTTTTTCTCGTTGGATCCTGCGAAAGATGATTTCGCCTCACAAGATGTGGTGTTCGACTGTTTGGGCCGGGACATTCTGGACAACGCGTTTCAGGGTTACAATGCCTGTATATTTGCATATGGACAGACAGGTGAATATCATACGATTGTCATATACTATTTTACATTTATACCAATCTCATTAATTAATTCCTTGTCAGTGTTACACGTTATGCTGCGAAACCTAGAGTTATTAGTAAATTGTTAGTCCTAGGATTTGCAGCAATGTATTTACATACTATTTGTATGTAAATATACTAAAAGTTCCTTATGAAATCTCTGCATTTAGTAGCTATAGTCATTCTGTCATCACCGTTATTGTTGAAACAGTATTTCATTCGTCTTGTTTCTTGCGACATCAAAATTATAGAACTAGAAAGTTAAACATATATTAAAAAATTTTAATTTCGTAAGTGAATTTCAAGAATATCTAGATTAGACTTGAGTTCCATATTTGTTTACATCGCGAGATGTATTGATTGACACATGTAATGAGCACAGTATGCATGAAACTAGTAATTTAGTGTCTCATATATTATTTATTATATTTGTTTGAACATAACCACAGAAGCCAAGTCAAGACATAGAATTTGTCATTTATCGTTTACTGGCTCGAGCTACAAACAATTTTACTATCCTCTAATTAAAAAAAAAAAAAAAACAATAAATAAAACATAATTATGGATTTATAAATACGAGGAAGGAGTAACTGTATCCGAAACACAGTAGACTTGGATTAAAATTCTAGTTAATTTTTTAATATTTTATGAATAGCAAATATGTATATTCCTTAGGATCGGGCAAGTCTTATACCATGATGGGTACTCAGGATAACAAAGGCATTATTCCACGTCTCTGTGACTCATTGTTCGATCTTATCGCGAAACAACAGAGTATCGAGTTGACTTATAAGGTAGAAGTCAGCTACATGGAAATATACAATGAGAAGGTACAGTTACACGTAACACAAACTAGTGACATTTTGTATGATTCTGTTTCATCTGTACTAGGTTCATGATCTACTCGATCCAAAAACGAACAAACTGTCACTAAAAGTACGCGAACACAACGTATTAGGGCCGTACGTAGACGGTCTATCTCAGTTGGCTGTCACATCGTTCCAAGACATTGACAACTTGATGGCCGAAGGTAATAAGTCACGGACGGTGGCCGCTACGAACATGAACAGTGAATCTTCACGGTCCCATGCTGTGTTCACGGTAGTGCTGACACAGACGCTTACCGATATTGGTACAGGCGTGTCCGGTGAGAAAGTCAGCCGAATGTCCCTTGTGGATTTAGCAGGCTCGGAACGAGCCGTCAAAACTGGTGCCGTCGGTGAACGTCTGAAAGAAGGTTCCAATATCAACAAGTGAGTCATACATGTATACATTCATAGCCAACCTATATATTAGTACATAATAAAACACAATTGTGTAACAAAAATATTTATAGTAATGCTGTTTTTGTTGTCCATAAAGTTTAAGAGTATGAGTCATCCTTTTATATGTTAACAGTAATCGTACATGTTTCATGTAAAACAATTAATTTTATAGATCATTAACTACACTGGGTCTAGTCATATCGAAACTGGCCGATCAATCGTCAGGAAGTAATAAGAACAAAGACAAGTTCGTGCCATATCGTGATTCTGTGTTAACGTGGCTCCTCAAGGATAACTTAGGTGGTAACAGTAAAACGGTGATGGTTGCCACGATATCACCGTCGGCTGACAATTACGAGGAGACGTTATCCACTTTGCGATACGCGGACAGAGCAAAGCGTATAGTCAATCATGCCGTCGTCAACGAGGATCCTAACGCCAGGATAATCAGAGAACTTCGACAGGAGGTGGAAGCATTGAAAGAGATGCTGAAACATGCTACAGGATCACCTGTAGGCGAGATTCAGCGAGTTGATATACACAAAAAACTTAGCGAAAGTGAAAAGTTAATGAAAGAAATGTCACAGACATGGGAAGAGAAACTCGTTAAAACAGGTACCATCCTGTCAAACTATGACATTTGATCATAGACTAATAGATAAATGTTATTTCAGAACGGATACAAAATGAAAGACAACACGCATTGGAGAAAATGGGAATTAGTATTCAAGCGTCCGGTATTAAAGTCGAAAAGAACAAGTATTACTTGGTGAATTTGAACGCTGATCCATCATTGAATGAATTGTTGGTGTATTATCTCAAGGTACGAGTAATGTATATCTTCAAGTTTACGTGAAATACATGTGTATTCGGTTGCAAATTTAAATCAGTATACAGTAAATAGAAAATGACGTTTTATTATTATGTTTTTCAGGAACGAACAGTTGTTGGTGCTCGTGGGGCTCCTGGTGAGCCCGACATACAACTCTCTGGACTTGGTATACAACCACAACATTGTGAAATCACCATTGAAGACGGTGGCCTCTTCCTGAAGCCGATTGCTAACGCTCGCTCCTTTGTCAATGGTTCACATATCCTTGAACGCATACTGCTGCATCACGGCGACCGAATCGTATGGGGAAACCACCATTTCTTCCGTGTGAATTGTCCTAAAGCCATTTGTAAGTAAAACATCAGCATACATGTATCTTTGGTTAGTTCAATATTGTCAATTATTAGCTGCAACGTCTGAACCGCAAACTCCTGCCCAAACAATCGATTACAATTTCGCAAGAGATGAACTGATGCTGAACGAACTAAGCAACGATCCCATTCAAACAGCGATAGCTCGACTAGAGAAACAACATGAGGAGGATAAACAAGTTGCGTTGGAGAAACAACGTCAAGAATACGAACGACAGTTTCAACAACTACGCAATATTATGTCACCTTCCACTCCGTATCCGCCGTACGTACCGTTCGATCCGTTACGGCTCGGTAAATTCACACCATGCACACCAACCACACAGATGAAAGTCGAGAAATGGGCACAAGAACGCGACGAAATGTTCAAACGAAGTCTTGGTCAATTGAAAGCCGATATACTGCGAGCCAATGCACTCGTGCAAGAGGCTAACGTCCTTGCGGAAGAAATGGAACGACAAACAAAGTTCAGTGTCACGTTGCAGATTCCGCCGGCCAACCTGAGTCCAAACAGGAAACGTGGTTCGTTTGTGAGTGAACCCGCGATTCTAGTGAAACGTGCAACTTATGGCAGTCAAGTATGGAGTATGGAAAAGTTGGAGAATAAATTGATAGATATGCGCGAAGTATACGAGGATCGACGTGACAAAGGACAGGAGAACAATAATATGAACACTAGCGTACCCAGCGGTACTGTCGATCCGTTCTATGAAACACAGGAGAATCATAATTTAATCGGCGTTGCTAATATCTTCTTAGAAGCGTTGTTTCATGATGTGTGTTTGGATTATCACACACCGATTATTAGTCAGCAAGGCGAAGTTGCGGGACGGTTGCAGGTTGAATTAAGTCGTGTTGCAGGTGTTTTTCCACAAGACCGAATTTGTGAAGCTGCTTCGGACAGTTCCGGTGACAGTGGTCATGAGGACGACGACATGAGTAACAGTGGTATGGGTTCTGGTAATGGAGGTGGTGGTGGTGGTAGTAATTCTACTGTAACCTGTCGTGTTCTAATTAAACAAGCTTCCGGTCTACCATTATCCCTCTCGCATTTCGTTTTCTGCCAGTACACGTTCTGGAATCATCCAGAGCCCATCGTGGTACCACCAATGGTCAACTCTGAGAGTCAATCATTTCCAACCGGTCATCGAGACTCGATGACATTTAAATTTGATCATGCGAAAGATTTCACCGTGCAAATTACGGAGGAGTTCCTTGAACATTGTGCAGAAGGAGCACTGTCAATTGAAGTATGGGGTCACCGCAGTGCAGGGTTTTCACGTACCAAACCCGGCTGGGAAGTGGAGCAACAACTTGCCAAAGCTCGTTCGTTGGCAGATCGTTGGAGCGAATTGAGTCGTAAAATTGAACTATGGGTGGAGATTCAAGAGTTAAACGATCAAGGTGACTATGCTCCAGTCGAAGTGAATAACAAACAGGACATACCAACGGGCGGTGTGTATCAATTGCGTCAAGGCCAACAAAGACGCATACAAGTTCGTGTGAGACCGGTACAAAACTCTGGAACATTACCGATCATCTGTCAGTCCATTGAGAATATCGAAGTTGGCAGTGTGATACTCCGTAAACGTGTCCAGAGGCCACTAGATTCGTATCAAGATGAAGATTTGTCCGTTCTCAGAGATAAATGGAGCGAAGCATTAATGCGACGCAGACAGTACCTGGATCAACAAATTAAAAAGTTGATCAACAAACCAGACAAAAGTGATCAAGATGTTGAAAGGGAACAGAGTTTGATGGATCAGTGGGTGAATTTGACAGAAGAGCGTAACGCTGTCCTCGTGCCACAACATGGTTCTGGTATTCCTGGAGCTCCGGCTGTATGGAATCCACCAGCTGGTATGGAACCGTACATTCCAGTTCTCTTTCTGGATTTGAATGGTAAGTTGAAAACATTATTTCCACATAAAATGTAAGAATCTTACTTATGTGCTTTAATTATTAGCTGACGATTTGTCTCGACATCAATCCGGTGAAGAAGTAACAGTCACTGGACAAAACTCAATTCTACCGAAAGAAATGGGTAACAAATTTTACGGTTTGCAAATTCTGCATCATCTCGAAAAGGATGTATGCGCCGTATCCTCATGGGATTCATCGATTCATGATACGCCGAATCTGAACAAAGTAACAGAAGCAAATGATCGTGTCTATTTGATTCTGAAGACAACGATTCGATTATCACATCCAGCACCAATGGATCTTGTGTTGCGTAAACGTCTCGCCCTAAATATATACAAACGACAGAGTATTACAGATCGAATCAAGCGTCGAATTGTTCGGTCTGATGTGTTGTCGCAAACGGGCGTTACCTATGAGGTTGTCTCGAATATCCCTAAAGCCAGCGAGGAACTAGAGGATCGGGAGTCACTCGCGCAGATAGCTGCATCAGGCGAGGACAGTTCGTTGAGTGATGGTGAAACATATATAGGTATTTACTATTAGTATACTTGTTAGTAAACTAGTCTAGCACACTATATATGATCTGTGCGGTTTACAGAGAAATATACACGTGGCGTCAGTGCTGTGGAGAGCATACTCACCCTGGACAGACTTCGACAGAGTGTTGCAGTAAAGGAATTATTACAAGCCCAAGGACAACCGCTTATGAGGAAAACATGCAGTGTACCAAACTTCTCTCAGGTAAATACATTTAAAAACTGTTATTCTAATATATGTAGTTATAGTTTTTTTTTTTTTTTATAAAATTAGATAATACTGCTTGTGTAATTATTTAATAACGCCTGTGTTTGTCCCGGCTTCCTTATCAGGCTTTGGATTCAAAGAATGGGGTAAGTAGCTACGCTCCATGTATACAGAACGTAATCATATGTGGCAATTGTTTACTTTACAGTCCTGTATATTCAAGTAATCTAGTATCTATATAATGTTGTATGTTTTCTGTAGGTGATGCGTTTCGATATGAGTTCAGAATCACTGAACATGCCGAGATCGGAAAGTTTTGCTGATCTGAATCTGAACAGTGATCATATAGGACACACGCCGCCAATATCACGTGTTCGTACCAACTTTGGTAAGAGCATTGACGCGGATATAACGTCACCGCCAAAACCGTTCGGGCTAGGTACGTTGTTTGAACAATATTATAGGCTAGTGTTGTGTTGTTGTTGTTGTTATTTATTATTCAGTGGATCATTTCTCACCATTTCACCGGACCCTTCCCCGAACCCATTGCTTCGTTCACGTTCGTGTGAACTAAGATTCTTGGATACAGTGTGTTACCAGATCACTTGTACATTTTTTGCATAAATATTTATTATGGCTACGTATGTTTACATATTATCTCTCTCTCTATATATATATATATATATTTCTCTATTTGTATTTACCCCGCTGTCCATTCACTCACTAATATTGTCTGTTCGCTGTGATCCAGACAGATGAGTTTTAGTTCATCTAGTTATCGCATGTTCATTCATTCTAACGTTACATATTTGTCCACCATTCACATCTTTCTATACGGTTATTACATATATTCTCTTGGCTTTTCAATATGTATGCTTTATTCTATCTTTGTGCGTGCGCCGCGTATGACTGTATGTATGGATGTGGTTATATGGTATGTGTGCGTGAATTATTAAGCTGTATTTTCTTATTGAATACATGCTACTGTATGTGTAAGTGATGATTCTTAATTCATTATGTTGAATGTTTGCTTATTTCCATATAAGTGGAAAGTCGCTGGTGCTGTCAAGTTTTGTGGTTCAGAGAAACATACTGTAACCATACTTGCAATTATACAATTATATAGAGTAAATGCTGGGAAGGAAATGTACATGATTTGAGTTACTATACCGCACACTGTACTATCTAGATCCGGTCTTGTCACTCACATGTGATTCTAATAAATCTCTAACAACTATGTACTAATTGTGCCCATTATCTGATCCTTGACTAATATTGTTTTTAATTTTTCTGCAACCACAAGGCTCCATTCTGTCAGGTAAAATGGAGGCTTGCATATTGAGATTGCTATTAGGTGGAAGACGGCAGATATATTGTTGAACGATGAATGTGAACTACTTGTGTATGCCTGTACATGTACTTGGTAACCTAACCTAACAATACTGATGTACTAACATACAAGTTAATGTTATAACTTTTCATATATATGATATATGTATATATAATCATTCAATAGTATTGCTAGGTACATGTACTATTTGGTTATTTTCTTGTATTTTGTTAGTTATGTAGGCACAAATACAGATACAACACACATACTCTCTATATTTAGTGTAGTTATATGTATGTGTGTTTGTATCTGTATGTTATGCCATATATCCGTGCCGTGTATGACGTTTGATGTGTAGCCATTGGTTGAGATTGTTAAGTAACGTTACGTTTGCGTTTACATTTGCATGGTTCGTGGTCGTGGTTCGGTTCTGTCATAAAACCATATAATTCTATGACAACCGTCCATCCCTGTGTTGTTACATTTACATGTATGTCACATACGTACATACATATGTGTAGGTGCGCAGCATTGCGATATCGTACCATGTACCTGTGTCACACACACATACATACATACACACACACAACTACATACAGTATCTCATCTGTATGTAATAATGTGTAGAGATACAAATATGTACAATACATGTAGTCAGTCAAAAGTATGAAGACATAACGTTTCTATTAAACATCTGCATCTAGTAATCACATAACTATAGTGTTTTTCAATAATAAACAATTAGAGTAACAAAATACAGTATTAGAAATATATATTTGACAATTTGAATGATCGTTCTTTCGTATTTTTGACTAAACATTCAATGATGATACATACATGATACGTATGGTAGTACAGACATGGATACATAACTGACTGACTCTCTATGTGTCCTGTAAAAGTGGCAGATATCTAGTTACTTTGGAGTGCATGGCCTGTTATTTGTTAGAGTGTACAGTTCAAGTACGGTAGGTACCAACGTAACATCCTGGGCATTGGATTGATTTAGTACCCGACCTTAATACCGATAAGTAGCAGTCAGTCAGCTAGCGTCAATATAGTGTGCCTTTACTTGTTATCATTTCCCATCCCGTAATTCCGTGCGTAAGTTGCGCGCGACCAAGCGTACACGTACACGTGATATGTACATTTAGACATTGGCTAGCGTAGAGAGACTCGTACACAAACATGACTACATATCACTAGCTGTGTGAGGTCCTTAGCGTTGGCTAATACTCTTCTCTGCTTTACTTTCAGCTCGACCAACGTTCTTAAATCTGAACTTAAATCTGAACTCGCTGCGACTTCAACAGCCAGCCGGCGGGCCTAAACGTATGTCCTTCTGTCACAATGTTTGTCTGTCCATGTTGTTATTCACTGTTGTGTTGCTTGTTTCTTTTTTTTTTTTGTTAAGCTTCCTTGCACCGTGCCTGTATCTCTGTGTTGTAGTCTAATTTAGGTAGCGCACACTTCGGACAGCGCAATAGTCTATGTAGTGTAATCCGTGGACGCTGAAGAACAACTCATTTACACTTATATAGGATATTATGTTACTGTTATAATTTTTGCATGATTATGTTATGTACCTGCACACACGTGCCAACCAGCTTAATATGTCTACGATTAACACGGACTGTAATATTTGCAGCGTCACCAGGCAATCCTAAACTCGGGTTACGTATGACAACGTTACACGAGGAACAAATGCCAATACCCAGTGGCCGCAAATACTCATGGGATCCAGATCGTAATCATGGCATAATTGAAGAAGATAAACATATCGATGGTGGCGACGCATCTGACAGAAATACTTTCCCCGAATACGAGACGAATCAGTTGCCTATGCAACAGAATAATGCGAATCAATCAAGTACGCACAGAATCCGTCGCACGATACCGACGTCGCGGACTTTAGATTCCCTAGTGGAACTGCAGCACCAACAGCAGAGCTCGAACAAACAATCGAGCACTCCGTCCACCAGTTCCAGTGGCTACGGTTCTCAAGCCGTGTCATCCACCAACCTTACCAGCGAGGACTCGTTGTCATTGAAGAGTATCAGTGTTGATGAGACACCGGACATTGAAGTCAGACCATCTCTTGCTCTATGCAATGATCTGCAACCGGTGACAGAGGATAACATTACCAGCGGCAATGATACAACAGAAGCAACTACAACAACAACCAGTGCTTCGGAAGAACAGTCTATGGAATCCAGCAGTATTACACCCGCACCACCATCACCAACTCTATCCGCGAATAGAGATTGTGGAACTAGCAGCAGCACTAGCAGTGAACCAGATGCTGAGATAGAATTAGAAGATAATAATATCACAGGGGACACAGCAAGTGAAGATCAAACAACAGCACAATGTACAGCAGATATAGCACGTACAGAGTACGATTCTCCGACGGAAGGGACAAGTATTGTGAAAACAAAATTGTCACCAGGCAAGGTATGTAACGATACACGTCCAGTTATAGCCGTACTGTGTCACTTAAGTCAAGTGAGTGTGTTGTGATGTGTTAGGTCGTGCGTAGACGTAAAGCGAGTTCAAAGAATCAACACGTGTTGCAGCAGCAGCGTGCCTCGTTTCCTCTCGCCCGGCCCCAGATGTCTGAGAGTCGTGCCGCCCACAATCTCGAACAACTGTGTAACATGTCGTCCTCTTTATCACACAACGGTGACATAGATTCCTCCTCTGATCGTCTAGAAGAGGGTATGCAAACTATAACACTAAAACTACATGTTGCTTCTGTTGTACTGTCTTTATGTAATTATCATTACAGCGTTGTGCTTTGTGTACGTGCATATTGTGTATGTTAGGTACGTGTACATCATGTAGTTATACGTATGTTGATCTTAGATGGCGATGGTGACAGTGGTTCGACATACGGTTCGCGTCGTGACTTGCATAGAATATCAGCAGCTGATAGTTTACCCGTGCCCGACTGGGTTACAATAGGTGAGAGTGTACTGATACGTCCGTACAGCGTGTCCGGTGTAGTTGCGTACGTAGGCGGTACGGAGTTCGCTGCCGGCACATGGATTGGCGTGGAGCTGGACGCGCCGACAGGTAAGAACGACGGCAGCGTACGTGGCGTCTACTACTTCAACTGTCGACCAAAGCACGGTATCTTTGTGCGAGCGGACAAACTGATACAAGATCGTCGAGGACGAGCGATGCGCACATACAAAGCAGAGTCATCATCATCTTCAGCCAGCTCACTACGTGGTAAGCAGTATTGACAGCGACAGTTATCCATGTACATGTATGATTGTATAAATATTGATATCTAGGTGAGTACAGCACAACAACATTGCCAAGGACACGAAGTCGTGGTGACAGCCTAAATGCAGTAGGGAATCGATACAGTCCGAGAACCAAATAGGTTCATAGAAATATTATTTCGCCGGTGTCACAACAAACCTAGTCCCCTCCACAATGCCACCCATTCACAAATAAACACGTACATACTCACACTTTCTAACGAACTGGATCATATTTGTAACAACTTATTATTTCAATGCGCAAGTAAATAACAATAACATACACCATCATACACACACACACACATATGTACACACGTAATATTATTGTTCATGTACAAGCTTCTACTATTAATACTACAACCACAATGAATTACTAGTTCTACATACAACTATTGCAACTGTATTGTTCCGTTAAGTTAATGTTAATTGAGTAGTAAGACAAAGAATTAATATTTATTAACGTAAAGACCTTTATGAATTCGCCATGCCGTCCATATACAAATGGCATAGGTTCTTATATTGAATATTTGTTGTGTGATATACATACGTACCATACATATTTAATGAGTAACCGAATTGTTACTAAATTCTGCACTTCTATTCGCTTCATTTACGCATTCTCGTCAACACTTAGCTCCGCCTACTTCCCATTCCCTAACACTACATATTGCACACACATACACATGTATGTAATAATGAACACACCCTGTTGAGCATCGTCCCTGCACATACACACATTCTCTCAAACACACACAGACACACTGTCACTCATGCGCGCGCTCTGTTTCTGAGACATTCCTCTTGTACGTACACGTACATGTTCGTACTTGTTGCTAAATGATAACGCTATGCTATGCTAAGCTATTGTATTGTATACATATTGACTGTAGGCTGTCCTGTGTTTGTTATTTCGTTACTGTTTATATATATATATATATATATATATATATATATATATATATATAAATTGTAGAAAGTACAGATAGATTGTAGATTATAATGATAGTTAGCTCTCCGAATTATTTCATATATAATTTCAAGAGAGTTACTTAGTGATTGATTTGGTTCGACGGTTGATTGGTTAGTGATACTAGTTCTATTTGCCAGCCGAATCATCATGAATTGTTGTTGCCCCATGTTGTTCCTCTTGTCGTTGTTGTAAGCTCGCACGCCGCTACTCATCATTTCATCACTTGCAATACATACGTACATGGGTCGCATATATTATTTGAACCAGTGCATTTATTCGTTCATTCATTCATTCATTCACCTGTCCTGCAAATATGTTACTTGAGTAGAGTGAGTGAATCTATCATTTTCGCCTGTTAGAGTTCCGTAGCTAGCTAGCTAATGCAGCCAGATACACTGGTAAGGTGAAATCTTTGAATAATCTAAGTGTGTAGATTACAATTACTATTGTCATACATACACGTATGTTGTTGATGATCAGCGTTGCTGGCTGGAGATGTTGAAGATATGAGTTTTAATTTGCCACGCTTGCATGTGCCCCAGCCCCAGGTGACTTGCACACGTGCATCGTGCATTCCATTTTATATGAATATATTTTATAATTCGTCCTAAATCTGCAATTATCATCTAGTCTTAAGTAAGAAATAATGAGAAGGTTGTATTTTTGTCCATATAAACCATCACCTGTGAGTCATTGAAATCTGTATGTGGTATTATAATCAATATTTGTCCAAATAGAAATCATTTCTGTCCATTCAATCAATAATGAATTATTATTACTATTATGATTACATATAGAAGATCTAGATATATATATATAACGATTATCAATCAATCAATCACTATTGAACATAAGCAGTACCTACCTAGAGATACATAACTAAACAATTCATTCACTATGAATTATTCGTGTATGATGTGATTGTCTGTTCAGTAACATATTCTGTTCCGAATTCAAGGCTGTTTTATTTATTTAGTAGAGAAAGAGAACTATAATGTAATAAATACTGTATATGACACACAATTACACAGGCATACACACACATATGCGATGATATATATATATATATATATATATATATATATATATATATATATATATATATATATATATATATATATATATATATATATTATATAGAGGTGTACGATATTTAAGGTTAGAAATATAAGTTAAATTAGGGTAGGGTAGAGTACGGTACAGTGGGTTTGCTAACGAGTACACTGTCTCCTGCCTAACACATTGTCCATATTGTTCCCCCAAAAACACTATTAACATTACGATTCTCAAACATACATACATACACACACACACACATGAACTCACTTAATTAGATTTACGTTACGTTATTATTGGGCTTGTGCTTATTACATATATACATATAGAGGTACGTATGTGTATGTGTGTACATACATACGTACATACAGTGCATCAATGCATACATTGTTTATACATGCATATATATATCAATTATTCCCTGTCCGCTCTGTTCCTGTGCACACTCCTATACACATACATACCTGCACAGAGCATATCAGTATGTCTGTACAACAATGCAACACCATCTCATGCACGTATGTATGTTCTGCTGTATTCCCCCAGACCAACGCTCACTTGATTCACCTGTCGAACACCATCAGACACATAGCACACACTACAAATACACTCCTATCGCAATATACAGACAAACATTTGTATGTAAATATGTATTTGTTATATGATTAGTATGGTTATTTCCTGGAGCAATGTTCTTCACACTTAAGTTTTAGCAGTCTGTCCCTGTTCCTTTATCCTGTTGTTAGGTTAGAATCACGGTATGACAGCTCGGTAAGCAATTATTCAGTTCCAGTTGATTCGTGTGAAATTATGATTGATTGACAGTTTGTAATTTTGATTGTAACATAACTAGCAGCAATATCAATGTATTTATGTGTAGTATAAAATATTCTATTATATAGCAGGCTTATATTTCCATTTGATTAGGTATGTACATTTTTATGTGTTGTTACTTCGTTTATACACTAAATTATTTAAAACAGATGATGTTTTTATAGTTCTTCAATTTCATTTGTAATTGTGAAATCATAAACAATTTTAAATATTATACTATTATCTCTATTTTTAACTGCATTATTTAATTATCCTATTAATATACAATTATCCATACAATATCATTATTTTCTAACGTTCATCAGCAAGACGAACATTTCGAACTCTTTACTCTTTCAAAATACATGTATTCCTGCAATGCAAACACAGTATATAAACATAAGTACGTTAGAACATTTGCAGTGAGTAAACATACCAGCAGAAATGTTGCGCCCAGTAACAAAGCTTTTTCTTTACTAGATGTGTTCCTACTCGGGAAAGTCAAACATAAGTTATATCCTACTAATAGTTGATCCCACTGATAATGAATACTTCCCATTTGTATGGTTCCATCTGGTGAAAATATCTGTCCAAATGACATCATTGAATATACGTATGTATAACTCCTAAATAATTATAAGATTATCTACCTTGAAATAAGCATCTTCATTCTTTGAACAAATAGACATTGCGGGACCTTCAACTTTAAACAACGTTCTCTTTTGATTATCTTGAACTGAAAATGTAGGTACCATAAAGGTCCAATCCTGTTTCACAACACCGATTAGTTCTCCCGGTGGTATCCATATTTGCAACTCCTATTATGTAAATAATAAACGTAACACTTCTAAGTCTGTTTACTAGACAAGTAATTACCTGTAAGTAACATCCACATAAACAGTTTGTAAATGCTAGTTTACGGACGAAATGAATGGCTTCTTGTCTTGTTTGATCGTACAGTCGCATTGTGAAGGCACGTCTGGATCCGAAACATAGCCGGTGAAAGGAAGTGGATGCTTCACTTGCTAAATAAAGCGTCTCTCCTTGTGGCACTTTCACAGTATAACGGTTCTCCGATTCAACACTGGCCAGTACTGTAAATATTACCAAATAAAAATGTATTCCTTGAAACGAAAAAAATATTTTTTTGTGAATCAGGAATTCACAGTTCCCAAATAATATTCTTTCGAAACTTTATAAGGCGAAAATATTTAATATTAATTCGATATTAAAGTCGAATAATTCAATTATTATTAAAAGTAAAAATTATCTGTTCATATTACAGTCGTTTAGTTCAACAGTTTGCTGTATATGAACTTGTTCAGCGCCAATGAGAAAATCCAGTCCTTGTATAGGTGTGAATTGTGACAGATGCGTTGTTCTCCAGTCAATTGTAGACACGGGTATTGGTCTTCTGGTTCCCGGGAAATCTATACAAATCATGTAACATCAGTTTTTGTAATCGCAAACATTTTTATTCGTTTAAAATGTTGTGCATTGTCAATCTTTCTTATTTCGTAGTTCTTTGCTTAATATATCGAAATTCGCTTTTTGCTTTATTCATATCAAGTTCTTAGAAAATATAACTTTGCAAACAAAAGATATAGAAACAATGAAAGTGATGATTCACATAGATGTTATTTTATCTACTAAAATACGTTGTATATAAATTTAGTGCATATGTACGTACCACCTCCAATTTGTGGCTGTAAAGTGATGGCTGAAGATTCTGTAAACACAGGAAGTTCCATGTCTAGAACAAACGGCAACAACAACAAAATGGAACATTGAATATCAACGCATTTAGCAGTCTGCGGTGGGATTTTTACAAGATACCAGTAGTTTGGTATTATTACAATGTCATTATCATATATTTTTTTACAATATTAGATAATATTGCTTGTGAATTATAAGAATATATATATATGTGTGTTTATATTATTGAAAATACAAGGTAAATGTATGTATAAATGATGATACATACCTGCTGACAATTGCAGCATACTGCTGTCGGATTCCTGCATTCGGCTCATGTTTGTATTATAAACGAAACTGGTACACTAAACACGTACATCTCACTACGCAGATTAAAAGTTCGATATTATTATCTAATCTCTGATAACGTACACGTATCTGTTGTTCTTCGGAATAATACACTGTACATAGAGATATTGTGTCAATTAAAACATAGTTGTATAATTCATTATAATATTTATATATGTATATAGTTCAACACTAAAGCAAAAATATACATCGATCATGACAGTATTTTTTTTTTGTTTGCTCGTCTGGATTCAAACTAGACCTTTAAATCCCATGAAACAGAATCATAAAATTTATATGTTTAGAAAATACATGTGATATTGTTGTTCTCCCTCATGGCTGGCGCATATGTTATTAATATTATTTATTGTCGGTAAAGCTAGTATGCGTCCGTTTTCAGTTCAGTCGATTCACAGATGTAGCGTGTCTGAATTCATCACGTCTTCTATACAGTATCGCCGCCATACCAAACGACACCATGACATCATTATACGATACTTATACACATACACACATACACATGTATCCAATGATCAAAGGTAATAACTAGAGCCCTGCGCGGATAAGTTTTTTGTTATCCGCATCCGACCCGCATCCGCATATATTATATCCGCATCCGAACCGCATCCGTAATATTTTTGTAAACGAATAACCGCATCCGATCCGCATCCGCAGGTATAAAATCCGCATCCGAACCGCATCCGCGTTTTAAGCCACATTTTTTTCAATTTTCCAATTGTAGGAAAGATAGGAAAATAGTAACTAGGTATATATATATATACCGGGTGTTAATTAAAAAACTGGCCATAGGCGTTTAACATGTAAAATCAGTTTTTCCTCCTGCATTAGTTACCAAATTACTTTAGAGAAAAATACTTTGAATAAAAGTTTTAGAGAATTAAATTCTGCATCTAAGTGAGCAATCAGATTTAATTTTTGACATTTCCTAACTGAGAAAATCAAGTTTAAAATTTCATGAAAACACATAATATATAGGAATAGCCATGGCATTTAAACAAAATTAAAAACAATTGTATGACATTTGCTGTCAAAAAAATTATTAAATCACGAATATTTAGATAAATTTGTCCAGAATAGAACCATTTTATTACTTGAAGCTTTTCTTCATGTGAAAACTGTTCCATACTTTTAGAAATATCTGTTATTGAACGAAAATTACGAAACACAATTTTTTTTGACAGTTACAATGTCATACAATTGTTTTTAATTTTGTTTAAATGCCATGGCTATTCCTATATATTATGTGTTTTCATGAAATTTTAAACTTGATTTTCTCAGTTAGGAAATGTCAAAAATTTAATCTGATTGCTCACTTAGATGCAGAATTTAATTCTCTACAACTTTTATTTAAAGTATTTTTCTCTAAAGTAATTTGGTAACTAATGCAGCAGGAAAAACTGATTTTACATGTTAAACGCCTATGGCCAGTTTTTTAATTAACACCCGGTATATATATATATATATATATATATATATATATATATATATATATATATATATATATATATATATATTCCATACTGCTTTTTCTAGCACATTCCCGCCACTGATGTACTTCGTTTTCACTTACTAAACGCTTATTTCTGTCGTAGTGTTCATTTTATGACATAGAATAACACTAAATCTTTAGCATTACTAAGTACTCTCCCTTACATATTTTCAATAAAGAAATACTCGAAAGTTAAAATATGATGTCATAATTTATATTTTGTTTACTATTCCTAAATAGCTTCAAAACACAAAGCAAGCACGGGCTGTCAAACTTTTGTTTTTACTAGGAGTATTAATTTATGATCTTGCCTACAAAAAAGCATTACGTTTCAAAACAAGATAAACATTTTCGGATTGCGGATAATATGTCCACTAACCGCATCCGATCCGCATCCGCACATGTTATATCCGCATCCGAACCGCATCCGCTAAAAATATGTAAAATATATCCGAATCCGCAATAATATTGCGGATATCCGCGGATAAACCGCGGATAACCGCGGTTATGCAGGGCTCTAGTAATAACTGATTGTTTCCTTTCTAATAAATTGTAAACGTAAACGTTTTTTCATTGATATGGAACAAGCGTAAATGATAATTTCATCACTGGTTAATGTTGTGTTTGACTTATACGTCCCAAATTTTTCGGGACAATCCCGATTTTAAACCCTTTGTTCCCATAAACCATTGAAGTATCCCGAAAATATCAGACGTTCTTCTAGAAAATACACTTTTATCGAATATAATATCATTTGAAATAGCCTCCCTTGCTGCTGTCATGATTTGTCAGTTTCGCATAGATAATAAAATACTATTTTCTCGTTGACTAACTTTTAATAATATATCATTCCATCACACAATTATAACTTGATATTCTATTTATGCTTTGCACCATTGATTGCATCTGTCTTTTTAATTTCTAATTGAACCGAGTGTGTATTTTGTTGCTACATACTAACTATATATGCTTGTATATCTGCATGTATATATGTATGTATGTGTGTATGTTGTGTACACATTCAGGTTACTGACAGAGATTTTTATACGATTGGACAGAGATCCATTAACACAGAGTATAATAGTTATAGAATACAATACAACAGTACGTAAATTATATACGCAGAGGCAACTGAACGTAAATGTGTTGGTTAACACATATGAATCCTGTATGTACGTAGTATGTATGTAGTATCTAAATTTTATCGACGATGTATCTTGTTACTATTCACATCGCTGTTTGCTGGATCAATATCGTTGCTTCCATCCGCAGCGCATACGAAATTCTGACATCTGGCACCGAGCTCTATTGGCATGTTCTCATGCACGTTCCGTAAGTATTCTACGACGGGACGAGCTGTCCATTGACAGACAACATCTCCGTGGCACAGTGCATCCGCCTTCGACAGGAACATCACATCGCAGTTCGTCAACGATTCCTGATTATTGTTGTTATTGTTACTCGAACTCTGCAACATACGTGCATTGATGAGTAACAACAGTGAGAGACGCGTTAATTAAATCTTACAAAGAAATACTTACGCAAACATAGCACATCTGATGCCATTTGCACAGTGGGAAGAACACAGAACTCAGCTCTCCAGCCACGCCACTACGGCAACGACGCTCAATAACAGCGTTACACTCTGTAGCACCTACAAACACACATGTATTAATAAATAATTAATTACGTCCATATTTCCATAACCAAATACCTACCTACTGAATCGAATTCATTGCTGGATGATTTGCTCTCTATGTCCGGGCGTTTACTCTTCTCCAGTTGTGTATTTTTGGCATCAATTTCTTGTACTTCTTCTTCAACAGCCTCACCGCCTTTTGCTTTTATTGCATGTCGTTGTACAGCCAAACTTGTCTTGAACTCGCTCAAGGCTCGTCGCATTTTCTCCAGACTGTACGCAGCCGCTAGCCGAGAAATCACCTTATCTTTCACCTCTTGTATTTCCTTCGGATCCGTCTCGCCTTCATGGGCGCCAGTATATTTTAATGCCTCGTCAATTATCAGATCCTCTATGTTCTTTAACTTGTCATCCATCTCGTCCAAGTTGGATGCATCGGTGTTATGAAACTGCGACTTCCGTTTGCTCTGTTCCACTTCATTCCCATAAGTGCCGCCCTCGCTTGCATAATTATCTCGGAAGAAATTCAAAGGGTATTCCGAACCGGAACTGCGTTTTACTGCCATAGCAACTGCCTGATTGTACCGTTTAATCATCCAGTCATTGTTGATAGCGCCACCGTTTCCATACGATTCTGACTTCTTGCGCCGATCAATACCGAAATAATTAGACCAGTCAATGGACTTCTTCCTAATATTCAGCGGTTCGTCGTTTGCCTGATTCAGAGAAACTTGTTCCACCTGTTTGCGCTTCGGTTCGATTGTTGTCTGCTCTTGTGATGTGTGTCCGTCAGCATGAGCTACAGTTGTTGCATTTTTCTTGCTCACTTTCTTATTATTCTTGTCTAACGCTTTCTTCGTTTTTATTGGTAAACTAGTCGAAGCTTTCTCTATACTTAAACCTTTGTTTCCGAACAAATTGCTCAGGTCTTTTACAACTTTGGGATCGGTACCTGATGCACTGTCATTACGCATTGCCTTCTTGTATACCTGTTCACGCCCGTTCGTGGCACGTTTATGATGTACAAAGGTACCACCCGAAGCGTAAAAGTTGCTGCTACGCTTTGCAACAGGAAAACGTTTGCTTTGTGCGTACAGGTAGTCAGGGTTATATGCACTTTGCAGGTGATTATCGAAATCGGTCGGTTTCAACCACCTATAACGGGAACGGACACGGCTATTATCGTTAGTTATGTATTCCTTATGTGCAGGTGGGTAGTTTAAGAAGTACAGAGCATCGTTCTGGTTGTTAACATCTGGTTCATCTGCTGTATCGATTCTAGAACGTTTACGGAATCCATTACCAGACCAACCCAATGTCGTGTAATCAGCTGGAATCTGACGTTTAGCTGCCATATACGCAGATGACGTTGCTGGAGATGATTCTCGTTCTCTATTATGATGTGTACTCTTGTATTTTTCCCATAATTCCTCTATCATCTCCATGTAATCTCTGTTCTCTACGTAGTTCCGTTCACGGTCAGCGTCTCGATGGAAAGCTTCCTCGATATCAGCTTCCGCGTCCGGATCTTCTACAACATCCTGCTGCAACTTCTGCAAAAACATATCTGCCAGTTTGTCCTGTTGTTCTTTGGATTTTTCCCGTTCCATGCGTTCGCGGAACGATGACAACATTCTCTTCTTTATGCCGTCGGTAGAATCATCTTTTGGTATATTGTTATCTTCTAAAAATTCTAGCATAGCTTTGTCAAGTGCTCGATTGCTGAAACGTTCCGGATATTCAACGGCATATTGTTGATATGCAGCTTCATCTATACACACACACACACACACACATATATATATATATAACAGCTTACATGTATAATTGATCTGTTAATGTTAAATATTTTTACACGTACCAGGTCTAGCATATTCATCACCAGACTCTCTGAACATTCTTTCACCTTGCGAAGTTTGATAATATGGATTGTACGGAGATAATAGATCCATCGGCGTATAATATTCTGTGGCGTATAGTGCACCATCGCGAACCAAATTCTCTTGAGCGGCCGTGCAAGCTGCACTCACGAACATGGTAGTAATGTACAGCGTACCAATACGCCACATCGCGCCCCTCGTAATCATCTTGATTTACTTCTTAATACAGAGTAGAATATGAATTCTCACCTGCGTTAAACTCATACCGAATTAGTCAATTGATCTGTGTTCATAGTCCTTATGCAAATACGTGTTTACGTATGATTTTGTAATTACTATATTTTTGGCATTTATCTAGATAATATTTATTTTAAATATCCGAATGGTTTGCTTACAACTGTTATTGGAACAGAATAGAAAATGAAAATAATGTATTATGTCAATTATAATGATGAGAGTAAATACATCTTATGCACTTCTTACAATATTAAAATATATTTATCTGTTGTTTTATAAAAAAAAAAGAAAACATCATTTATCTTGTTGCGTGACACGGTACTGAGTTCGATCAATAAACATTATCCATGTTACGTAATGCTCAATGTAGTGGTGTCCGTAGGATATATATATATATATATATATATATATATATATATATATATATATATATATATATATATATATATATAGAATATAATAAAATAGCCAATGATTTATTTATCTATAGAATTATATAGAATGCATAATATGTATTCTGTACTTACTTGTAAACTGGCGTCATGAGATTGTATTAAAACACACTGAGTTTTACTGGGAACGTATGACACCTGATCTCGTTGACTTATTGCACGGTCACTGAAAGAACACGGAGGACTCGAGCTCCAACATCCGTCGGTTTTATACGCGTCGGCGCCGCAACATCCCGAATGACGTCCGCGAATCGCACTAAGTAGCTTCCGCCACCGACATCGTGCCGGTAGAGCAGTACGTGCGGGTCGATACCCGGCTATTTGCACAGAAATACATGCACACACACAGAGAGAGAGAGACTAGATTTTATCATCATTTATTTGACATTTAAATAATAATCATATCAACAAAAACATATAGGAGTTATATAAATATATGGTTCATTATGAAAGTAATTAACTGTAAATCATTAATGCTAAGTAAGATTCGTTTACCCTGTGTCAGTAGGATACGTGCACTTAAGCTTAAGTAACTTATTTTAATTTTATATCGTTGATCTTAACTAGACCGAAGAATGATTTTCCGTCTTCGAACAACGAGTAACGCATATTCTCCACATCTTTCAGGCTGACTCGATCATTTTCAGCGAGATAGTGCACGGTGGCTGTGTAACAAGTGTTACTCTTCGATACCTGCCTCTCAGAGTGTGTCATCGTTGTACACTGAGCGATCAGTTCCCTGTCATTTTTCACTATCTTGTAACCGTTCGTATCATGTTCATCCAGGTAGAATATCTGTAATACAATATCATATAATCACACACAATCACATGTTATTTTCTTATCCTTAACTATATTACTTAATCATATCTTTCAATCATATAAAAACAGTTTACATAATATGTATTTTCCATAAAAATTAAAAAAAAAACAGTCGCTCCGGGCGACATATAATTAATTCATTGTATAAAACATTATATAGCATAGCCTGAGGACGTTAAATTCTCAAATAATTCAAGGAGAGCATGATTTCAAACACCAACAAACGTGATACCTGAGCATAGACAAAGTATAAGCCGGCATCTTTGATAGTGAGTACGCCGTTATTCATCTGGAAATGACGGTCCATTCCTAGCGTCTGCACCCAGTTGCTTGGGGCCCAGTCCACGTATCGCCCTTCAGGATGGGCCAGATGTCCATTGTTCTTGTAGTTTTGATGTTGTCCGTACACGTATTTCGACGTATCTCCATGGAAGTGAACCAGCACCATGTTACGTTTAGCACGGGGATGATCCATGGTCTCCAAGTTAGCACGACTTCCATGCTTCCTACGTCGATGTACGCCAGTTCCTTCACGAGTCACAGTAGCTTCCGGGGCCAATACTTGTTCCTATAAATATTGTACATTATTATATAGCTATATAGCTACATGGTTTACAAATGATGTTAATGTGTTTTGTTACCTGGAAGACTCTTGTTGTTGGATCTGGAGCAGATGATTTCGTCAGAGATTTCTTAACAACATTTCTGAACGCTTTGGGCTTGTCTTCATTCGTGTGCATAACACGAGAACTCCGAGTCATCACCGGAGTGGGTGATGCAGGACGTAAATCACGTGAGTGAACGTATGTCCTAGAAGCCCAACCACGGCCGCCGCTGTAATGATGTTTCACTTTCGGTGGTTCACCTGTGCTCTTCTTCCCCAAAGATTCATACAACTTGAGACCATCGGCATTCGTAACTAATGTCTTGTTACGTTTCCGTTCCGAGTACGATTCAGCGATAATCGGTACACCATCAATGGTGGAACTCAGTAGTTCACGTTTCGATCTCATGGGAGTCTCACTAGTGTCATAATCGCCGTTTAGTATTTTCATAAATTTATTCATATCAAGATTATGCTCTGGAAAGTCGTCGTCATCCAGGTAACTAGTCCATTCATCTTCATCATCACCATCGTCCGTACTGGTATCATCGTTGGAATCCGAATCCGAGTAAGCCTGCGGACATACACGAGATTAGCACACGTGTATGTACAGGTATATGGGTGAATGTGTATCAAAAAGATTTATGGAGCAATGTAGTCATGTAACACCTTAATGTATCTAAAATAGAGACATGTTCTGATTGATCGATCTATTGCAGTATCGGTTAATGTTTCGCGATTCGACGACAATTGGGTCAATCGGCCAGAGCGGCAATACTAGTGTCGGATGTGAGAATGACCTTGGTCAATCCTAACTGCGGGGTATCGTAGGGTCCCTGAGTACAATAACAATGTGAACTTATGCTTCAGCTCAGCTGAGTTGAGAAGTGGGTTAATAGAACAGCACAGGTTGCATAATGTTGACACTGGCGCCCATACCATATATAGTTCGGATTTTTACTCAACATAACAACAACAATATATCACTGAATTTATCCATCTCCATCATCCCTCACCTCGATCTACTACAACGTACACTCTCTTTTAACATTTCACTTAAAACTTATCATCTCATCTCATCTCTATAGTTAGTATAATCCAAACCTTCGTGTGCATTTACTGATTCTCTTCTTGATCAAAGATAACTTGTTATGTTCAGTAGTAGTATTTTATGTTCGATGCATCTGTATCTAATCTGATTCAAGTGATCATAAAAATACCTACATGTGCATGCATGTTTCATATCATATTTGCAGCGTTACACTGTTCAATGTAAAGAACATATGGTGCACTGAAATTAAGTCGCAATTAAAATGCATTTGTATATAATGTGACATTGACATTGACCGCTAAATGTTAATGGAGACTATGGTTAGTGAACAGACCAATTTCTTACACAATTACACTCTTTCATATAAATATACATAACATATATTCATTTAATAAATAGAAAATAATTTATGTGTATTCATAACAAATACATAACACGATTTGGAATTTATATGAACAATTTTTCATAAGTATTGAAATTTAGGTCAGAAGCAGCAATGTTCCGAAATACCGCGCGGTTAAGATTCTTCAGATTCCAACACATTCCTGCTCTTATTGATCCCGTATCTACTCATGCACATTACCAGCATATCCTTAATGTACATTCAGCAGTCTTCATTCTATATAATATGTACCCGTTATCTGTCCGAGCTAGCCGGCTGACTGTGCATTTGGGGTGGACACATAGATGTAAAGGAATGTGTATGTGTGTGGGTGGATAGAAGATACATGACATCCGCTGACTGGAAGCATATGTTTATCGCAATATTCAGTGCTGTCATGAATATTGTATCGCATCATACATTCCATTCTTGTCGTCTGTTCTAGTAATAATTAAATACATAGTTCTTTTCATGAACTTGAAACAGCACGAATGTCAAATCAGTTGAAACAGATAGTTTATTACAGTAAACCAACGGTTCTTAAACTATGGCTATCGAATAGTCATATCATTTCAAAATGTCTTATTCATTTACATTATGACAAAATGTCCTTCCCAGAAGACACTATCTTTGATTATTCAATTCATTCGAATTACATTCTTACAGCCGTATGAGAAATAATGCGTCGCAGTTACCCAGACACTTGACAGCTAACTGGACTATTAAGAATAAATACATATATATATATATATACGTCTGTATAAAAGTAAAAATTCCTTTCAGTTTATATACATATAAGCATTTAATGTATCTTATAATATATCATTTTGATTTATATGTGACAGAATGATAATTACTTAAATAGTCATTTCAATCTTACACTACTCCCGAATTACGTAACTGAACTATGTATTCTTAGAAATATTCACACATGAAAGATTAATCAACCCAAGGACATGACGCTAGAAATGTGAATTATTGTACATGCATACATACGTACATGTACATTCATCTAATATTTCCATTTCAGCAATGGTTTAAACAGCAACCAATACTATACATACATACATTTGCTCTATGTGGCAGAATCGCATGTAAATAGTAGATACTGTTTTTCTATAAAAGAGCAGATGCAAACCAGTTTCTCAACTTTGAGAATATATAATGAGTTTTTTTCAGTATTGTTCTGGAAAATATTGTTAGCTATAAACTAAAATCAGGTTGAGATTTTTAGTGTTAATGACCGCGAAATAGTCACGTATAAATATGCAAACGTTTATTTTTACATCTGATGGAAATATGTATCTGCATATATAGATGTGTGTAAAGTCAAATTAACATAATATGCAGTTTTAGATCTGTCAATATATAAATAGAATATTCATGTAACTGTACTTAGTTTTCAACATATTATCGACATATACTTCTTTTATCTGTGCCAGGAAGTGGTTTAGTTAAGTCATGCATTTTTATAATCATTATTTAACGTTTTAATAGTCTCTGTCGTATTATTCATAATACTACGTAAGAAACAACGAAAGACGCAGCATAACGAAATATATAGTATTTCAGGTTCCGCAAATACTATAAGCCGAAGACTCAAGTAATTGTTAATTATATATAGAATATGTTTTAACAATGTTTCCATTATAAATTACACATTTCTACGTGTAAGCTCAGTTCATTAATAAGGTTTGTATAATAAAAGAAATTGATCATTTATAACAAATAGGAATTAATTGTGATGATGTAAATATACAATTCATATGACTTACCTCATTTCCAAATGCCTTGATTTCATCTACGAGATCATCATCCAAATATTGAAACTTCAATTTATTAACATCGCTTGTCAGTGTGTTCACTAATTCTTGTAATTGTTGTATTTCGTTATTCTTATTCAAAACATAATACATTAACGATGTATGAAGACAGAATAAACAAAATATTAATAGGCCGGTCAGACATTTCCACATCAACTTCGATTTGACAGTTTTCCGAATAAGTTTACATCCGTCAACTTCCAAAATTGTTTCCGTTTCGCGATGCTCTTTCAGGTCGTTTTTGTAAGTTTGGACAACCATGGTAGCATGAACTTGTAAGAATATACAGTGGTTTTGTTGACAGTTACTTAAACACTGGTGCTCACTCGTTGCGACTTGTTTATTTGTTTGTTTGCCTATATATGTGTGTGTGTGTGTGTATCTGTGTTGATAAGTACGAGAAGAAGACGGGGCTATTCGCACAACGTACGGACACTAACTGCCTATATTTGTGAGAAGCTTTGGCTATTTGTATTAAAGCGACACTTGAAATTCGTCGAACAAATGAACGCATAGGGGATAGATTACCTTCACAACAGTCACAGCTACTGACCATCAACTTCAGCCTGGCGCCAAACAACTATACATATAAGTAATACCGACTCAATTCTATACTGTTAATTGTAGGTGAACAAGGTAATTCCGTTTCGATATTATTGATTTTCATTGCTTATATTAACTATCTATAATTCCAATTTATTGAATGATGAGGAATTACTCATTATTTACTTTATTTCTTTTCTATTTATTAAATAACTTCATATATTAATAAAGTAAAACACAACAATAAAATTCTATTTTTTTATAAAATTATATTTTTGTCAATCATACTTTGTATTAATTTCTTCCCAAATTCCTGGTACGCTTGTAGTTATGCATCGTGCAATACTGAAGTGTATAAAAGGTTGCGATTGACAGAAATATGTGTTTTTAATATTTGTTCACTCATCAAAAAAGCAAAATGTTAGTGATAATAAGCAAAATTGCTGCTAAATAAACATGACATAAATCGTAATAGTACGTTAATATCGATTAGTTTATATATTTGTACATTTTGAAGGATAACATTGCTAGATAAGAACGTTCACCTTTGTCCTGTATTAAAATAAATGTATACATTTTTAGTTATATATCATATATACATGTATGGATTACAAATAATATAAATACAATGAATAAAATATTGCGACTCTCCCCACCCCACACCCTACCGTTGATAATGTGGTGCGGTCCATTTCGCAACTTTGGTATTTGCAAGCATGTTGAGTTGCGTGCACAGTTGTGTGTGTGTCTCCCACTCTCGACAGACGCGCAACAGATAAGATAGAGCATTGATGCTTAGGCAGCCTGGCGCCACAGCATAACAACGAAAACAACTGTAAACAAAAGAATGTGTGTACAATATGTGTAACCAGTAAATGTGTGTGTAATATGTAAGAAAATAATCGGCTGAAAATGTGTACAAAACAAGAAGAACCAACAGTGTATGGAAGGAAACTAGTAAAGAACAATGATGTGAATGTGACGATAAACAAACAACAGACAGCGACAAGTTGCAGCAGTGCATCTAACCTGTGTGCCAATGGTTTGTAAACAATAACATCGTTAGCAGTAGCAACAGGTAGTCAAGTGAATATTCTTGTATATGTTACAGAAACACACAGCGTGGACTTCCGTATACAAACGAACATAGAGTTTATTTCGCATCGAAAGATAAAGTTTTGTTTATTAATAAACATGCTGATTAGCGTTATCTGTATATCCGGATCGTTCTTTATCATTTACAAACTGTATGCGGAATTGTTACAAATACAGAACCAGATGATACTGTTAAATGCGAGAATGTCCACGCTGAGCGACACATGTGCGGAGCGGCTGGTCAGCGAGAATGCAATGCGTCCAGTGACAGATGCGTATCACACTAGTGTAGAACCCACACTACCACTAGATGATGCTCGAGATGTTGATCATGAGGACGAGAATGATTTAGAGGAACGAACGACGACCGATATCCGGGACAATACCGCACACGTACAGGATGGTAATTATGCATTCCTACTTGCCAATTCCAGCCAAACAAATCTGTATCGGTTGCGCAGGGCAAACCGAAGGAAAAAAGAAAAAAACACACACACACGGCGAAAAGTAAAAAGTTCGGGTATTTTCTAACGGAGTATAACAATGGTATTCTCACGTTAGTCGAATTACAGACAAACATTTGTTTACAGGAGCTTTGGCTGCCCATTTCAAAGGGAGTTTACCTGAGATTCATATTCAAAATCAAGGTAGGTGTTTTACATTGTATAATAATACAAAATGTCTAACTACACCGCATACATATCTTTCGTTCTCTTATTATTACAACCAGGACTAGTGGGACCTTGGTATCCTGATACATCCGTGTCCAGACAGTACAAATTCCCCAAATTCCACTTGACAGAGGGTCAGTGTTCCATAGAAGTGACAGAGACGGCATTATATCTTATATATGCACAGGTAACTATTACATATGTCACATACTGTATCAGTGTAGTTAAATAATGACACTATATTCCTAGGTGTATTATATAACATCCAGTGCAGTAAACAGCTACACTGTGTTTGTTCGATCAGAAGGGAGTTCTGATAATAATGTAGTGGCAAGGTGCAGTTCCATTGGTCCGAATAGTTCGCATATAGCCGAGATCAGTTGTTTCACATCCACAGTGTATAATTTAAAAACGAATGATAGAATTTTCATTCAACAAACGGAAAAGAACAGGACGATAATATTGCGCGATGGTCATTCGTTTTTCGGACTGGTGCGACTGAATAATTCACGAGGAAGGAAGTAGGAAGTCATATTAGAATTAAGTGTTTTTTACGTGCCTTAACAATGCTCAGGGAGAGCTGATATGTAAGTGATAAATACGATTGTATTTCGAAGGCTGTGCGCAAACCTTTGCTTAGATCATAATTAGAATTACACCATGTTGTCCTGGTACGAACGACCGCAAAATGTTATAGATTATGTGTGATCTCATCGACATTTGATAACACATTTCTACACCGATAAAATAATGCAAATCATGCGCAACAATAAGTCAACAAATTTTTATTGATGTTTTACAAGAGATATTGTATAAAAAAAAACAACGATAACATTTCAATTGTGCATTTATTTTTCTATTCATAGTGTAACAATAAAAATTAAATAAATAAATAAGAATGAACTTTGATTGTTTCTCTGTAATTCAATAAAATATGTATTAATCGTAACATCAAAAACAACAAAATGGACACAATATTGTGATCTACTGTCTTTATCAAGTTATCAATATTGTTGTTTCTGATCTTCAATTAACCGGCTTATTCTAAAAGCATTCAGTAAACCAGTGTTTCTCAATGTCATATTACCACAGCCCTGTGTTATACATACTCGACGGAATCCATTATCGCTCCCACACTTCCTATGTGCGAATAAACAAACATAACATAAATATAAGATAAAAATATTGCTTTGACCTTTCTCGTGGAACTACTGGAACAAGTAGGGGAATCCTATGGTGTCATAAGTAAAGGACATTTGAAAGACATCCAGAATACTATTATAAATAAGGGATTCCCCTGTAAAGATGCTGCTAAAGTTTACATAACCTAGTATAGAGCTACATACGTCACATTTGTCAGTTTCATAGTTTACGTAGTGCAGTGATTGATAAAGAACTTCCTTTGATATTTGAATTGTTATGTGCTTTATAAGTATACGATTAAAAATGTACAACTATAGTATTGAAACGTGTACTACAATATACAAATACATCACGCTATATACCAGTTAGACGAACACAGACAACTACATATATGAAGTTTTGTATGACTAGGAGTAACACAAGTATTTATTAATCGTCCTTTTGGGCAGTATCCACCTTACATCAGCACGGCACATACAATTATGGTGAAATACGAACCACATGTGTGGCAATGTCCGAGGCGAAAATCGAACCCCCATTTAACGACGCTAATTTTACATATAGTAGGTACGAATAATGGATTATTTTCACAGACATAATTGTTTTCTACACATACGGTAGGTACCATACACTACCCCAGTCTACGTTATTCTTTCCTTATATCTTCGGTTTTACAGGCAGATGCCTATATTCCTGTGTCAACACTGCTCAAATTACAATAAAAAGTAATATTTAATGCCCTCAAAATATAGTGCCGCATTAAGAAAATTTCGAAAATTCGGCGGGTTTATGAAGATGTAGAATATTTAAGACATTTACCAAAATATGGATATATTTAATCCCATCAATGATAAATATCTAGCTCTGAAAACCGCCACCGTGGTAAAAGTATTATTAAAATCTTTCTAACTGTAATAATAAATTAGACCAACCCCCCTCTCAACCATCTGAGAGAGTAATAGTTAAAAAACTAAACAAATTGACTGCTCTTCGCGTTTATAAATATCTGCCAAACATCTATATTCTTTGTTGACAAAACCAAAGTATATATGGTATATGATTATCAATGATTAATAATAATTTGCAATTCAGGCCGTCATAGGCAGACATAATTGTTAGTATATCCTAACGGAGTTATGTTAACTGACATGTAAAGAACACGTAGCGGCTTTTTATTTTATAGAAAATGGTTCATTATGTTACTATTCTAAGCATTCCATATGATATTCATAAGTAAACTTATAGCATTGATACAATTTGGATACAGATAAAAAATATTGTGTTAAGAAAGGAATTTCAGCATATTGGTTATAGTTAAACCAAAAATTCATATCAAACGTCATATCTAAATGGTGTAAAACATATTTAACTAAACAGCGATTCGTTTCAGAATGGTTGTTTACGCGGAAGCCATTTTCCAAATTATTAACTATTGTCCTTAACTGACTCAAAAATTAAAAATAAAATCGGCCCTCAAAAATTACGTACCCTACATTATTGCTTAGTATGTCTAAACCAAAGTCAAGACAGAAATCCTGCAGAAATACAATTCTAAAAGCCAGTGGCGGACGATCACCTTTTCCATGAAATTATATTGACACTTTGTCTGACGGGACAATACACATAAATACTTTTCTAACCATTGAAATTCCATTACACGATCTATTCCGATTGTTTACGATAGCGTCCGAAACATAAGCGCATAACCATTTTCAATGCTATGCTAATTTTTAGTTATGTAGCTTGGATAAACTATGAAATGGTGTACGGACATGTATACAATGATAGTTATGACAAACAAGGTCTATGTTATGTAAACTCTAAATTCACCTTAACACTGAATTGAGAAACACTGCGTCATAGCCAACTATGCATCACTACACGAAACCTTATTAACATTGTACAATTCAATCATTCCTTATACTGTAAGGCAAATTCGTTATTTCTGAAGGTACAGGCGCAACGATTTGTTATTTTTCATCAATACAAGCAATTAGTTATTTTGAAAAATATAACTAAACATTATTAAGATTCTGACAATTTTTGTTATAGGAAGGTGCGTACTATTAAAGTAAGCAGAAAGATTTTTCAAAGAAATATGTCATCTAAAACGTGCAAGAACTATCACGTTTGAACGAGGTATTATTATTATGGTTTTCATCGTACCGAAATTGAACTAAATGAAATATTACAGAATGGTACCAGGAAGTTACCTAGTTCTGTTCATTTTGGCTTGTGGTTTCATAGAGCACTCGTTGTGCATCTAACTCGGTACACAAGTCCTGTATCATAGGATGTTTGAACTTGTCTTTCGTTGAATCAAAGAACTCCTGTAGAGTACCTGGTTGATTAGCACGTTTTTCATATTCGAATGCCTGGAGCACCATGTCGAATCGATCGATATCTTTCACGAATTTCGCTTCATCACTGCTCTGAGTTTCGTACTCCTTGAACAAATCATAGATGTACTGTCCCTGTTCACCCACTAAACTGACAATTTCCTTCATTGCTTCATCTTCCCTTCTATGCTTTTCCACGGGGTCCACGCCACAAAATGGTGTCAGATCTCCAACAATTGCCTCCGCCAAATCATGTACCAATGCGATTTGTAGACAGCGATTGCGATCTAGTCCACTTCTGTCATCCAACAGGAATGTCATAAGTGCCATTCGATACATATGGCCAGCAATGCACTCACGAGGCTCATTCACATCCCTTAATACCCATCCTGTCCGTTCTATATGCTAAAATACAAATCATACATATAACATGTATTGCCCCAAATGTACCGCATAAACAAACCTTCAATCTGCCAACAATTTCTAAAAATTTTAGAATATCTGTCGAGTTTTGCTTTTCCATGATTAAAATTGCACTAAAATATAAGTCACACACACACACACAAGAATTTTACTAGCTCGTTATTAGAATTGCTGAACCATATCCGTCACACTCATATAACCTAAAATATTACAGAAAATCTAGGGCAGGGACAAATTCAGATGAATCACTAACCATGAGATTGAGTAGTTCAAAATAATTTCGCGACACAACCGCAGCCGTGGCGCTAGTAGTATTACGCAAAAATTTGGATTGTAAAAAATAATATACAAAACTAATCAAATTCTGCATTATTTAATTAACTAAAATATGTACGTTTTTTATTTATTTAATAAGAAATAATGATTTAGGAGGGATGGTATGAAAGAAAAAAATCGGATAGTCTAGTTTAGGAAATTACTAAAATCGAATAAATGTACAATTTGTTAAACATGTAATTTCTCCATCGCAGTAGTAGCTACAAACAGTTGCATAATAAATATTTGTTTATACATTACCAAAATAATGTAATTGAAAGGTACAAATGAAACATCGTATGAAAACTAAATGAAACAATATGTACAATAAATTTCTTTTTCACGTATAATTTAACAATGTAATAAAGAAAAAAAAATACAGCTTTTTAATAAATTTGTGATATAAAATATTTTCAATTAAAATTCGTTGAACACTCTGGATGAAATTAACGCAACTGTCATATAATAATATAAACACAGAATTGAATGTGACAAGCTGTACACTGAGAATTAATGACTAAAATTTCGAATAGATCATGTCGGCATAGACAAGGGATGCCGGATATCAATGAATACAGCTAACTGTAACTTATGGTTTAAATTATAACAAGAATTTCGTATGTCTACACTGACATATCCAATTATATGGTGCGTTTATTCACTAACGAACTCTTCATTGCATAAAAATCCTGCAACCCAGTCAGAATTAGTTATATATTACTATATAAATGATCAGATGTATAGTACCTGTACCACTGCATCTCCAGCACCGGTCAGTGTAGCAGAAGGAGTTTCATTTATAGTGGACAACAACAGTTGCTGGACAAACATACTACGCTCTGCACGTTGCTCCTCCATAGCTGGTTCTATTGACAAATCCGCCAAAAGCCTACAATACAATATAATTAACTCATTAAATGAACGCTGTTTATAAAAAAGAAGAAATATTATATAAAGTAATATATAAATAAATGCTACATTAAATAACAATGATATATAAAACAAATATTAATGCTGTTATAAAAAATTACAATACAAATTCAACCCTTCACCTGGGACAAAAAAAAATGTCTGATAAAAAAGCATTTACTAATTTATTTAGTATTCCGATTTTTAATTTAGCGTTTATTAATTTATATAGCATACGGATTTTTTCGTAGCATTCATTAATATTTATATAGCGTTCTGATTTTCTATATAGTATTTTCATTTTATTATATAACAAATATTTTTTGTATATAGTATTTATATGGTTCGCATAATACATTCACACTAAAATCATAACTGTACCTGGCTAACAGAAACTGTGAGTTCTGTTGTAACAGTGGCGGACTCTGTGTGGATTGTAAGTTGTTCAGAAGTAGGCCATTATTGACATTACCAGCGGAGGCAGGGCCAGTTTGTGCGGCACTGTTGGCTGGTTCGCCTCGCATGATAGTGGCCTGTGTTTGAGTGCTGCCATTGCCACCGGCGCCAGTGCCGGAACCGGCGGTGACATTGGACGTCTGAAGTTGACGGCGGGGTAGACGCTCGAGTTGTTGACGGGCGACCTGGAACAGCGATAGAGAAGAGAACGACGCTGTAGTGCCGGTAGTTGGCGGGCACGTTCTCTAAGCGAGACACACATTAACCTGCTGGCGTTCCAGCTGCAGTTGCATCTGCAGTTGTTGTAATTGAGAAGGAGTTGAGGCACTCACCGATGCATTTGTCGCGGAGCGTCGTACACCAGACAGCTGGGACAGCAACTCTGCTATAGGATCCACATTGTCCCGAGATGATGGCGACAGCGACGACAGACCACCGGAGGAACTGAAAATACTTATTGTGTGATACCACAATAAAATAACAGAAACAGAACGTTAAAACATGTCGGTATAAACATAAATCACTGCAGCCATTACTCTAAACCAATGTTTCACTTACGCCGATCATATATAGTCGCAATCAAGTGTTGTTACATTTAACATATACGCAGTCTGTGGAAACATACGGAACATATATTACAATCCTAAAATACACATATTCATTCTTTCATCAACAATTCATATGTGCATGGATATATAACAACTATATTCTGTACAATGTTTATCACAATTTTTCACTATAATTTATGTTTATACACATGAAATAAAAACAAATAACAAAAACCCGGTAAATGTCGAACATTTTTGTTGATGGAATGTATGGATTAAATGTTGAAGGGGATTAATTATTATTGTTATGAATTCCACTCAGGTGTTATGTTGTAAAACAAAAATAACCAGATAGTAAGTATGTTTAGTAAATACGCATACCTAAAGTGCATATTCGAGCGACGAGACCTGGGGCCTGTGACTCCACGGGTAGTGTGGGGAATGCGACGTACATTGTGTCGTGTACTCACTGGTTCATCAAGGAACGATATTAAATCTCTCGGACCGGATCTATGCTCCAACGTTAAATGTCCAGCAAAATCATCAGTCATTAAATTCGGATCTCCGCCAGGAACCGATGCACACACAGGACAAACCTACACGCATATGGGATGAACTCACTGATATATAACACAAATATCTTGCAACCATCACCATGCCAGTTGTAAAATAATAATGTCAGTACTTATATTAGTTGCATAATTTGACAATACTTACCACTTCGAAGGAAATATCACTGTGTTCACTAGTGACGTGTTCTTGTAACGAGTTATCTGTGAATCCCATACGATTACAATAGGGACAGGTATAAGCTTGAGGCTGTTCAACAGAACTCAGAGCTTCGCCACCGTAGTAGAGTTCTGTACAGAATGTCATATGTCAAGCGAAGTTTACAGGAGACATAACGATTCACTCACCGAAATCAGCTCTTGTCAAAATGCATTGCATCGGGTGTTCCGTAGTGTGTCTAGTGGTCGTAGCACCAGCCTCATAGCATGCGGCACATAAATCGTAGTCGTAACAGATCAAACATTTGTAACGTCGGCCCCGAAAATTGCCTTTCAGGCAGGAATCACAGCTAACACCTATAATACCCACACAGTTGTTAATAATATGCATACAACATTCAAATAATACCTAAAAAATACCTTCGTGTCGACTCATATTTTTTTATTATATATAATTTTTTTGTATTCACCAAATAATAATAAAGAAAAAATTAAAACTGTTTTCACATTAACTACTAGACCTAACCAAACAATGGCGACAAATATTCATTTTTTGCCAGCAGCTGATTGGATGTCCCGGCACCACTTCATTCTGAATACCTTTACCTTTCATACCAACAGCAAGATACTTAGAAATAAAACGAACCAGGTCAACGAGAGTACGTCTCACTGTTCCCATTCTCATTTGATCCCCGTCACACTCGTTCCCAATCTCATTTGTTTCCAGTCTCATTTGTTCCCATGCACCTTCCACCACATTTCTATGTTACGGTTGTCTCACTTGTTCCCATGCAAGGTCACAGTGACGTAGAGCGTTTTGCACTGTGCACCAAACAGTGGGCTGGAGGAATTGTAGTTTATATGAAGTAAATTCTTTTATATAGCTCGCTTCGCTCAACTCTAAAGATACAAACTCCTGCTCACCGTGACCCGCCTGCTCCGCGGCTCGCATATATAGTGATCCGCCTGCCTTCGACGGCTCGCACCATTCGGTTTCAAGAGTTTGTTTGACAAGCACTGTGCTTTTTTCAACTTGGGAACAAATGAGAATGGGAACAACTGAGACAACCGTAGCATAGAAATGTGGTGGGAGGTGCATGGGAACAAATGAGACTGGGAACAAATGAGAATGGGAACAGTGAGACGGGGAACAAATGAGTATGGGAACAAATGAGATGCTTCGGTCAACGAAATAGAACCTCTGAATCGTGGTCAAACTTTTCATTATTTGCAGAAATTTGTAATATTCGTTATATACTGTTACTAACAATTAAAATAATCATGGATTCGAAACGGGCCTGAATAGATATGGACTACATTGGCCAGAATATATGACAAAAACTTTTTAAAATTCATATCATGGATGTTAGCGTCAAGTATTTTTTACCGTAGTTTATTGTTATTATTATATTTTGGTGTCTGCCATGGCCATGACGCCACTATAACGTACCTGTCAGTATTCCAAGCATTTTATCGGCGTCTTCAACTAAACAAAGTTGACTTCAATATTTTCTGAAACCAAATCAATCCACTTCTGTATTACTTTTTTTTTGTTTACTTAAGTTAAAATACTGAATCATTAATATGTTTTCACTTATTTTTAACCATAGTTGCCATCAAGAAATGTATTTTGGACTACACAAAAACAAAATTCTACAAAGTTTATTGTGTTCTGGTGTCCGCCATAGCCATAGCTTAAAAAGTGACAATACTGTAACTGACACTTTTCCAAATATTTTATATCTACACTCAAAATATCGAGTTCAATCTTTTCTGAAATAAGATCAATTCACTTTTGTATTCCCTTTTCTTTTAGTTTAAGTAAAATACTGCAAAAGGTAAACGGTAATGTTCCAACTTCCGTGTATTTTTAAAGTAGAGACATGATAAAATCTTTGTAAAACAAAAAAAAAAACTGTATAACTAAAAGAAACTTCAATTATCAATATTACTATTTCGCTTTTAATATTTACAAAAAAACCTTAGAAAACTATTAATATTTAAATTATTTCTTACAGTCTTCCTTGATATACATTATTCTCGTTCACGCGTTGACACTTGTACGCCAGCTACGAAATTATAAATACTATCCGAATAGAAACATTTGCATTATTGGTTAGTGTAACTAACTTAAGGGATAGTCTATCACGTTATCTTTGTTTGGCTAATAAGTAGTCATATTTGTTTGTCTCTTTTATTCTTTTTTTGTTTCATCAAACATGAAAATCGCTTCAATTTGAAGAAATTAAACAATTAAAATTTTTTTTAGCATCAAATAAGGATTTCTGGTATCTTAAATACGAATATTAAAATTATAAATAAAATTAATTTGAAATATGATTTATTTACATTATAAAATAACATTGATAAACATGACTTGGTTCAAAAAATTTGAACTTACAATCCAGTAAATGTTAGTTACGCATATAAATATTTCACAAAATTATCTGAAAAACATATCGTTATGGATGTCAATTATTTATTCATATAATATGTTAAAATTTCGTATTTTATCTAAATAAATTTTCGTACCTCGAAATCAGAAAATATTAAGTCATAATAAAAGCATTTCAAAAAACATTGACTATTAATATTGTACATATAATACTATTAAAACGAAGCGATTGTTTATAAGTTAATACTACGGTATAATACATTTCAGCATTGGAAATAGCAGTCACATTTGTAAACATCTGTATATACCGGGTATATATATCAAAAGAACTCTGGAACATAGGAAATTAACATGTAAATACAGAAAAATTGTGATTACTTCTGAACAATACATTTTAGAGTAAAAGTGTAAATATAAAAGTTGTTTCGAATTAAAAACTGCATGATATGATGCCATATTCAATACTCAGATATGTTTCTGTAACGAGTAAATCAATATTGACATACTGCATTTTAATGATAGATTAGGAGGTCATGAAACAAAAGCTCTGGGTTTTGATTATTTGTTGTTTCAATTAGCAGAAAAAATCTGCAATTAAATGTATTGTTCAGAAGTAATCACAATTGCTCTATATATACATATTAATTCCCTATGTCCCATATTTTTTTGAGACACCTGATATATACTAACATCATATTTTTGTGGACTTAATATTCTCTGCCTTTGAGCTACTTATGCGTTCTGTGTTAAAATATACTGCAATGTAAATAATGATAAATAAATATAAATTTATCTAATATTACATGGTAGAACCGATAGCTTGGATTGCAAATAAATGCAAGCTTCTCTCTGTTCCATGATTTCACGAACAAGGTCAGTCTTTTTTATTTGCAATATTTTGTTCTCTTTGTTTATCAAATCCATTAGCTCGTCCAGTTTGTCGAGATCTATGTTCGTGGAACATATATTCTGAATGATTTGCTGCTGTTGATTGTTGGCAATGCAATATTTCAACAAAACTATTTCAGATTTCTCTGCTGCTATTTGCGATAATAACGAATCTTTTAGTTCAATGAGTGCAGTGTTCTGATGTTGAATCATACTGATGGCTGTGTCGGGTAGTTGGAATTTGCTCTGTAGATGTTGTTGCAAATCCGTATCTAGTTGTGGCTTCGTACGTTTGATATGAACTACTACTTGAGGTTCTGGTACAACTGCTGATGTAGACGCAGTCTCATGTATTGTTGCATAACTGACAGAGTTTGAAGCTACAGTTGTTGTTGGTGGTGGAGGTAAAACGACAGTGTTCTGCTGTCCATCCGTCATATCAACACTACACTCTTCTGAATGCACAGTGCTACTGCAGGCGGCCTCCTGACGTACTACTGGCGCATCAGTAACTGTGATTCTAGTTGACATTTTACTGAAGGTATCATCATCTGAACATGACAGGGATTTGGTCATTCTTGCACTTTCGGGCATAGAACATTCTTCTAAACTCTTTTGTGTCATTTCGTGACATTTCTGTATGCTTCGTAGTTTTCTCTGAAAACACAGATTTACATATGGATTGTAAATATATGATTAGATTCTACAAGGCAACTGAATATCATTAATTACCTTTAATTGAGTAATCATTCTTTGGACTTCCCAGAGTAACTCTTCACGCTTCTTGGAAATAAAGCCCAAGTTCATTTCCTCATGAATCTGTGACAACAGTGACTCTTGTTTACGTAACTCGCACATTATATCAACAGAAACTTCAGGCAGTTGATCTGTAGTCGAAATTAGCGGAGGACAGTATCTGCACATATAACGTGACGTATAAATAAAACAAATATAACCAATCTGTTATTAAATCAGTACTTAAATAACACTGTATCCTTGAATAACGACTTGCAATGGCACAGTAAAGCTGACAACAGGCGATGGCTCATCTGTAAAACAGGACTGAGCGCCATGGCTATGCTTTGAGCGTTCATTTTTGTTTGTTTTTCCTAAAATATATGCCAGATAATGTTAATAACCTAGGTTAGGAAGTATATAAACAGTATTTTAGTGGTATTACATTAAATGTAATGTTGTCTAAATGTAACATTGTCCACGCTAATATAATGCGATTCAAGACAGGTAATTTCTCAACTAAACCTAACAAACTGATTTCTCTTGATCGTACGTTCGGTATAGCAGCTGCTTCTTCGAATCTTGATGAAAATTCTGCGAGAATCGGTTCTGGCAGTTCCCTATAATAAATTAAACATAAGTAATTGGTTATAAACCATGCACACAGAGGTTATACCTGAAAAATAACTTAAGAACTGATGTAGCTGTTGGCACGTCATATTCAGAGAGAGTCACTAATTCTCTCTGGTTGTACATTTTTCTAATATGTAACACTTTGGTTTTAATTCCACTGAGTTTATACACATTTTCGACGGAAATACCATGTTCTTGTACATAATCAATGCAGTTTCTAACTGGTAACGGTAAATCTATACCATCATGGCATCTACTTCGTTCCACAGCCAACTGTAAACTTACCCCGAATATGGGTAACACATCTAATAAAAAAAAGTAAAAGTGTTATAACCAAACATTGTTCAGTTTCTTAAATGTACATACCTGAGATATCCACCTTCTCATCGTTCACCAACTTGACTTTCTTATCTTTCTTGTCACATTTGACTTTCTCCTTACACCGATCATTTTTCCTGTTATCTTTATCCTTTTTCTTGTCCACATCCTTCTCCTTGTCTCTTACTTTTTCTCTCTTCTCTTTGTTCTTGGTAGTGAATTTAAACGATTTGGTTTTCTTTGATTTCGAGGGACTTCTGTAAGAGTTAAAGTCTGATTTTCAAATCATAAACAGATCGTTTTTGTGACATAACTTACTTAGCTTCGAAGTCTTCTTCAGCAGAACTTTCTCCTTCTAAGGCTGCATATCCTCGATCTTTCTTTGTATCCTTTTTGTCTTTACGTTTACCAATTAGTAGATCTTTCTTGGTTATTTTTTCATTTACATCATCACTGTCTATAAGTAAATAATTTTACATTACCATACTCTATTATTACAGTTTATGAATCATAATAACAATATATACATGTTACGCTTACAATCACTGTCGTTACTTTTCCTTGTAGCATCTGTGGCATATAAGCCAGGGAAGTCTTTCATGACATCAGGACTTTCAAAATCCATGGTTTCTAAATAAAATAACGTAATTAACCGGTCCACAAACTGTCACTTCTGTCACTATTGTATGTACGCGAGAATAGTACTAGGCACATCTGACGTCTATCGTTGCCATGGCAATTTCATTCTGCTTATGTATACTCAAATACAATCATATTTCAAATTACAAATTATGCACAAATAAGTAACAGATTTTATTCGCGTACTGATAAGAAACACATGCACTAGACTGTACTTGTAAACTCTGAATTATGTTGGTCGAAACCAATATGGAGTGACAGCGAGTGAACACGAACAAATATAAAAAAGTAAGGTATAGGGGCAACCAGAGTTACAGTTGTAAATTGATGAGAAGTTTGCGACAGGGCGCATGTGAATAAAATGTACAAATTGAGTGCGAAAAACACAGGAACTTCATGTATGCATTAATTAATACATACAAATGTATTCTACAAACAATACTTCCAACTATTACCCCTAAATATATCATTTTAACAAACCTACCTTTCAACATTGTGGAAACCAACTGAATAGATTAGTTTATAGAAAAGTTCTCATACATGCATAGGTATGTATAAGGATTAATGTAAATATGATTAGGAGTTAAAGGATATAGAATAATTAATCTAATTAATGAAATGACATAGGTAATTTTCAATACCAGTAAAAACAGTATTTTATTATCAAAATGAAATGCATAAAATGTATTTAATTTACATTAACTTTAAAATTAATTTCAATCAGAAAATCATGTTACGCGTGCTTACCGTGTACGCAAACATCGTAGTGCGCTGCGGACGCAGTCATACTGCAGTATGTATGTATATGAACAATGTTTTATTTTACCTTTTATCGTTCACATTCTGGCTACCAGTCCCAACCAGTACCGACAAGCAAGACTTTTATAGGTACCGACAATGATTAGGGATAAATGTTACATACGTATGTGTATATACAGCGTCCCCTGTACAATGAGAGACTAGCACTAACCTTATATGTATATTATATATTGGAGTAAGGTTAGCCATGTGTAAATGTTCGGTAGTGGAGTTGCGTCTTGCTTGCCAGTAATGGTATGTTGTGAATGTCACTCACAACCAGTATTATTATCAGCAAGTAACAGTATAGTAATAAGAATATACAGAGATGTTTTTTTACAGTACCATTTATTTAATTGGCAAAAATAATTAAATAATTCTGAAACATTTTCTAATATCTCCTGTCGGGACAAATATACGTACATACATGTAACATATATATGTGTGTAGTAGTAATAGTATGTAAATGACATAAATAATTTATCATATCGAGTAGTAAGTTAATAATTAAATGTAACTAGAGCTATAGTTCAGTAACACAGCCATCATGGTTATCCTATATGCTATCATTCAGAATACTGGAAAGTAACGTCTACGAGCGCGGTTGTCATTCAAACAGCTTATATAATACAATTATAGATTAAAACAAATAAGGAGATTATATCAGAACATCATTACCTACTCATGTACAGTTATTATAACTTAATAAGAAATTATTTATTCAGTCATAAATATAGATATATAGATATAGGCCTCTACTATATATTATATATGTGTGGTATATATCAGCGATTCACTTTCTATTTCCGAAGCACAACGATCAATTCCTATCAAATATCGACTAGATCGTAATCTACCAATCACATTCGATTATATTTAGCACCTGGAGTCAACCAGCTCCGACAACCCTGGAATCTAGTATCCTCTGCAATCAAATACTTAACATTTAACAACTCTATATCCGCGCGCAGTACATTGCAGTCTTATCTTGTGTGTATTTATCGCTCATATAGTCGTAGTACTAGTCGTTAGCTTCTACTGGGGCAACATTCGCCAAATACATGGCGGTGTACGGGACGTTTTCAGTAATGGACTGAACTTATTATCACAACAACAACAACAACAACCACTACCACCATTCTAGTAGTGTGTCCTCTTCCTCTTCTGCAGCCCGTCATCACAGTCCACCCTAATTCAAACACAACGCTAAGAAAAACTTACATACTAGCATAGATCTATATATTTATACACAATAATAATCATAACATATGTGTCAGAGAATGAGCGTGTACGGTGTGTATTTGTGTGATATAAATAATATGTGTGGGTAGAAAGATAGAATTAATAATCATATGATAAACGATAACGTAACACAAAGTATAAATAAACTAATTTATTAAATATCGGCTGGTCATATGTGTGTGTGTGTGTGTTTGTGTATGTGTATGTGTGCGCGTGTGCATTACTATAACACGCTGAAGAGGATCAGCAGGTTTAGGAGCTGCCGGTGCCGGGACCACTGCCAGGTGAGACGTTACTCTGGGCCGGTAACTGCGGGTTGTTGTTCTGGAGAACATTCGCTGCTGCAGCTGCAACGGCAGCTGCTACCGCTGCACCAGCGCTTACGACTACGGGCGGCGGCATCATCATCAATGTATCTTGCGGCATTGTCAACTGGGCAAGAGTCTCCTGTGTGGCGTTCGCTTTCAAGATGCTATTCTCCGTTTCTAATTGATTGATACGGTCCATCAGTTCGGCGATCTTCTCTTTCAACACTTCGACTTCTTCGCGAACAGCGAACATCAAGTGACTCTTGACCAGATCCTGTAACATAGTATGTATTATCATTTACAGACACCATACCCACTCACTCGCTAGAGCTATGTGCTTATCAACTAAGCGCCATTCTACACCATATTATGTGACAATGATTATTCCGCAGAACAAGAATCACGGCGTATTTATGTAATATGTGTACACGTGCGAAAACTTACGTTACGAAACTTGAGTAACGGTTTTTCTCTCTCCCAGCATACACGAGTCACTCAAGTTTACGTTATTTTTATACTTAACTCGTCATCAGTTCATAAGATTTACATCCCAAAAATGACGAATTAACCATATGTATATACATAATGTGGGTTGCTTTGCAGGTATACTACCGCCCGCAATACATGTAAGCTGGTTAAAAATACACAATTCACCAAGTGACAATTACATTGTGATTTGAGAATCACGTGTTTTTGTTTTATGCTAATGCCGCTTAGGTGTATATGGATCGAGTGGTTAATTAAAATATTCTAAATAGTCCCACGCGGCCGCGAACTGTGTGTCATTCGTCTATTTATACACATTACAGAAATACAAATACGGAAACTTATTTTATTTTTTGCCAAAACAAAAATTCAGTCAATCGAAGGTTTATTAATTGGTGTTTATATGTAATATGAACTAGGATCTTTTTAAAGAAGGGTCTAATTATGAACTGTCCTCCATAATAACGCTCTGATTCAAAATTGTTATTAGAAAATTTCTGGTAATTTCCTATCATATTTCCAAAAAAAAAACCTCCCTGAAATGGCCTAAATACCCGACTAAACAATGATTATATTTGATGTAAGATCAGAATCAGCAGAATATCAAATGTATACTAAATTTGTTTGACTGAAGCGAATTTATCTAAAGCAATTAATCGTAAATTTTCAATTACATATTTTCCATAACTTGTATGGGTACAACATTGTATAGATAATATTTGTTCGTTGTTTGAGACTTTGGTATTTGCTACCAGGTAAAGTGTAAATTTAACGTCGTACGTCATTGGTGCTAGTGTGATTGTTATTATTTTACGTAAGTGTAATTGATTATCGACTCGGTGACAGTAACAGTTCATAGTTCATGAATATACAGAAGGTGAGCACGAGCTATAGAGTATGGGGGGGTGGAGGGTATAATGTTCCCAGAATCGTGTCCGTATGTATTAGTGCTAGGCGGGTAGCGAATCGACAAAAGCGGCGGAGTTTATTGATCGAAATGCGGTATCTGTAGTATGTATGTGTGTACACTTGCGCTGCCTTAGCCGTCGTGAGTGGGGTAGCACCAGACGCGGACAAGGTACGACGCGTCGCTACAGAACATGTACATTCCAGTGACCTAAGGTCTGGGTCACACCATAAGCACAAGAGCATTCTAATACATTAGCCTAGTCACAAGTATTATTCTCAATTACAAATATTACCGGCACCGTGTTTATATAAGTATTTATTCTAAACGAAAACAATGTTTCTCACTCAATTATACTAGACGTGTAATGCCAAAGTCTAACTAGACAATTACACATGTATCAGCAATTTATTTAAACTAGTAATTAAATCATTACTTACCATAGCCTGCTCGATTTTATTGTCGATGGCAACAGCGCTATTTCCAGCGGCACTGGAACAAAAAAAAATACATTAGTTATACGAATTGTATTATGTGTACGTGAATGAAATTGTGTTTGTTTATTATATAAAGCTTTCATCTTCACTGAGAAATATTCACACAAACACAGTGTTATAGGTTCAATTATAAATTAGAAGAACTCTGTGTATCTGACGTAAGTTAAAAAATATACAAGTTACATTATTATGCCGCTGTCAGTTATACGAATAACGTGTTATCGGCATTGCGATACAGTCATTTGACAGCTACATGTTATCTAAGTATTATATGTGTGTGAAACTTACTCGGCTGGATAAAAGTAGTCGATATATTTCACGACTACATTACGAATAACATCTTGTTTGTGTATCGAGTTGTAATGTGCTCGCAACATCTCTGTCTTCATTCCGATGGCGTGAGGTGAGATGAGAACGCGAGGTGTCAAAACAGTTAACAGTAGACAGAGAGTACGCACTTGTAGTGCACGCACTCGTAAATACGAACAACTGCCACTAATTGTTGTAATAACAATACTTGTGTATTACAATGGAACACCTCCACATAGACACACACACACTGGGCACTATATATGTACAGGGAGCACCAGGTAGAGAATCCGCAGCCAGACAGGACAAACACGACAGGTAGAGTAGGTGTTACACACTGCTGACACTAACTAACACAAACGCAGTCACACTCACGGTTATGTACGAGTTGAAGGAGGCACAAGGCAACGGAGCGTATAACGTTTCCAGAAAACAACTAAACCGGTATCGAATACTGCCTAAACTAAACCAAAGCATATGCGGGTGAATTCTCTCTACGAGGTGAACGGTGTCCGTGTATCATTCGGCGCTAGTTGTCTACGCATGCGCATAGTCTAGTGCTCACGTCAAACGGGAAAGTACGGTTGGAGTTTGTATACACAGGCGCACAACGCGGATTCTTTAAAGAAAAAAAAATACTCGATGTAAACAACAATTATTAATTGCCAAAAATGATATTCAACCAGCCATTATGTATATTGTCTACACGCGGATAACGCGACACCTAATACTCGTGTATACTACGGTAGATAAGATAACACTACACAACAATCCAGACCTAGACCTAGACCTAGAGACCACAAGAAAAACGTACTGTAAACTCGATATGTACGTAGATATTTATTGTTTAAAGCCAAGTCATCACATATTGCAATGCATCGGCTAAATTTAGCAGAACACGTCAGTCCTATTAAATATCAGATGCCGATGTATAAGCGTTTCTGTTGACACTGACAGAACAGTTCGCAGTTCAATAATATATTGTCGACAACCACCTCACCAACACCACCGGCGCGCTAAATTGGCGCGTGATGTAATCACGTCACCTGTGCACAGAAGTGCACGCCAAGGTCATTCCATCTGTTTCCACTACGGTACCTTTATGTCCATATACTTTAAGGATGCCTATATATACCTATTTACGAACATTGACAGAAAAAAATATAACGTTAGCAATATTCTTCAATTATTATAATTGCCAAATAGATACGTATTTGAGGAGTTTCTTCATTATGTTTGCGGTTGCTCGCGTCGAAATACTGTAATAAAATGTTAATTTTATACCTAACCTGATGATAGCATACAATGTTGAAATGAAGTGGTATTTTACAAATTCCATTTTATGACGATATTTACATATATCAACACTGTGTGTGTATGATAACTGTTATAAATCGAATTATTATAATTATTATTAAATAAATCTATTTCCTATATATACCCGATTAGAGCATATGATTATTTTAGACTGTTATCGGTGAGGTAAATAGTTCGTATATAGCGTATGTGATATGATATCATCATTAAAGTATGCCTATGTTTACCTGAAATAAAATTGGCATTTAATCGTTCTGCAATGCGAACACAAAGTGTTAACTATTCTTCTGGGAAATGAAAATACTTATAATATTAATAAGAACCGTCTTGCGTCACCACACTATTTAAATATATGTACCAGTTTCATGTATTGAATCGTTGATCAAAGATTTTCAGACGGAAATCAATTTTCGATTAATATGAGTCAAATGATGGCGGAGGTCAACACATAGTTAAGATGAAATTAAGTGAAGTTATTTTTGGAAACTATAAAAATAAATAGCGTGCACATTGGTCATATATTGGGTTATGTTTGCCTTCGTTTCGATTCACAATTGACATAATTAATATGATATTGTCACACCAGTACACTAAAGTCTCCTTAGTTAACTTCAACAAACACACATATGTACATGCATATATAGATATGTGTATGACATCATTAAATTCTACGGAAATATAACACAAGATACACCAAGGGCAGTAATACTAATTCGCTACCCCGTTGACAAGCGCGGCATCGTATCATTTGTCTCGAGAGCGGTAATTTTTAGGTTAAGTTTTTTCGCATTTGACAGGAGCACATATTCGGATATGATTAAATGAATGAATGTGTATTTACCTGAGTGTCAAAGAGATGTGACGATTGAGATCGGCCTTTAAGCCACTGACACATCCTGCAGAGAAGCTACGTTCGAAACTGACTTTACTTTTAAAACTGGACATGGTGTAACATAACATAGAGCACGCGACTCAGACCGGAAGGAACACTACACTGACGGAGACGATGGTATGGTATGGTGACGGTACACTCTAAATGTAGGCACACAACTAGTTAGTGTAGTGTGGACGGTAGTAACACTAATATATACGTATGTATGTATACCTATATATATATATATATGTGTGTTACCAGTAACACGACTGAGACGTGAATGACAGAACACCGATGGATCAGCACGGGGAAGGCGGACTCAGATATCACCCGTGGGAACTGATAAGAGACACTAGCTATACTGCATAACTAACACCAATGTTATGGTTTATGCTACTCGACTTCTCCTGTAAACAGTCTTATCACAACCATTCCTTAACCAGAGTTCACTCGCAGTTGCACATAGGTAAATAAATATATGTCTGCATTTGTTTCTTCCCAGATAAGGTAATGTGATATATTGGTGAAAAAATTCGGAAACATATGATGAACGGTACTGTTTGTTAACTGTATACAATGTATGTTATTAATGTTTTATTCACAAATGAATGATGGTTGACAGTTCCGCCATGTTCTGTAGGAATCGCACTGCAAGTTGAACACTAGGTACCCACTGTTCCAAGTCCAACGCAAGATGGTACAAATTTCGAACTGTTTGGCTTCGAAACAAAAATGTGTTGACACATAGCAGCACGCAACAAACGTTTAAAAATAACGTAACCTCTACAAGGTTTATAACGTTTAAAAGATGAATTCTATAAACGACCATAGTTACCCACATGATGAGGTGTCAAGCAAGCAAACATACATGCATACACACACACACACACACATACGTATATACGGGGAGTAAGCTAGACAAGTCGGTGCGAGCAATATACCGAAAATAAATAGACAACTGTAACGTTTTCGTGTTGCAACCTGTCCAGTAATACGAATGACACAATTTTACCCAGGGGAGATATTTATTCTATATCACAAGTTCCCAAATTTCAATGTTTACAAAACCAGATTGTTTTTTTTTTTACACAATACCACCTCTTTTCTAAATATTTATACTCGATAATGTAACGTAGATTATTTTCAATTAGATTCTCATATATTTGAACAGTTTTATCAGCATGCACTATCTATGTGTTATATCATTTAGGTACATTAATGATATCATCTTCAATTCGATTATATGAATGAAGTTAGAAAACGATTTTTAGCTCAAGGGCTTTATAAGGTTAATTTCCCTGAACTACTGGTAAATTTTTTTAAAAGGATTATTTTACAGAGTCCCAAGGACATTGGAATTATTTGATCTGAGATCAACAATGTATTCGATTTATCTTCTAGTTGTTCAACGTTACAAGTAAGATAATTTCGTTTTGTTATTATCATCAATGAATGATGTAATTCCGATTTGCATTGAATTTTAATTGACGCAGAAAGTGTACCAGCTGTAAAGACAACATTGTCGAGAGCGGACGATGTTGGCACGAAGTTTGTTGATTGCGTGACTTACCCAATGAAGTTCTTGATGAAACAGTAAACAGCGAACAACGTGCTATCGTTGATATCTACGTCTGAGCGAATTTTCGGTAAACTTGTGTCCGCCATCGACAAGCCACCGCTTCTCGGCGAAGACATGGGTCCCATTAGAAGTCGAAGGTCGGTAACAGTCGTCATTGCGGCTTGCGATGTATGAACGTCGTCTTCAGAAAAGTTCAGTTCTAGATGCCAAAATATGCGTACACCAGGTATGGTGTGATTGCACACCAATGTTGACGATGCTTCTGGTCACAATTTGCAGCGAGCCATAAGGCTCATACCGTGGTAGTGCGACCTCATTTGCACGGCACGCTGGGATCCTCTTGTTTCAATAACATTGGACGACTGACATTGACAGTACGATCAAATACCTTGTATTGATACACCATAGATCCTGATTTTTGCCCAAAATGTCGACGGTGTGCGGGCCCATGGGCCCTAACAACTTCCAATGTGACGAACTCGGTTGCACTTGCTTCTGAAATGCACTTCACTGGTATGTTTATGTACTGTTGCTCCTGCTGCTGTTATTACACGTTGCCTGCTGCTGTTGTCAGTTCTGTCTGGATCTTTACTTGTTTGTTGCTGTTATTATTATATTGTTCGCGTAACATCAAATACGAAGAAATGTTGCACGATAGTCGAATGAACGTGTACAGGATAAATGTACAATGATACGTAGCCAGTGCAAAGCACAACTAATGTTGATCACACACAGCAGTGCTACGTATCCTTCGAACAGGATTATTGATCTAGTTTAGTGTACGTCCCAGGCACCAGAGTAGCTTCCAGTTCAGAGCTTGTTAACTAGTATATAGTTCCACCATTGGCCGGTAGGCAGGCATCACATTCGCGTCACAGCAAGCTTAATTTCCGAGCTGGACTTGGAATCCAACGCTGTGCAGGAAGACTCAATTCACAAGGTCGTTCTTAATTGTACATGTTAAATACTCGATTGTATTTTTTTAGAGATAAAAAGGAAATATATGAAAATTCCGCAGAGTTACACATATTTGACAAGGTAAACCAAAGAAGATAGATATGATACTGGATTTAGCATAGTTTCGTTGATTTGTAGAACAATTTCTAGCGGTATCTGATAAAAAATAACTTTTTTTATGAAATCGTCGCAACATCAAAACAAAACTTCCGATTTGTCTTTTACTGATGCAGACACGTGCACAATTGCATCATCGACCTTCAATTTAAATTCAATTAAATTGAAAAATACTGCTTGAAATTTTTGATAGCTATAATTTAATTGTATCCAAAACAGACATTGCGCATCATTATTTTATCCTAGTAAATTTTTTTTTATATATACATTTCTGTAATGTTTGTTTCAAATAAGTAACATATTTCATTTAGAAGTGAAGTTAATTTGTATATAATCATAAATAAAATAGAGCAATGAGATTAGCAATACAGGCAAGGTTATTATACCAATAACCAAGTTATGAATAATAACTAATACTAGGAAATTGTATTATCCTGCTTTAGATTTTAGCTATAGTATTTATGGTATGACGCACATTATAAACTACAAATCTTTCCATTGACAAATACGAATGTGTTAATTGCATAATGAACATGAATGAACCAGCTTTGCCATTACGGCAATGAGGAATAAATGTCATTTGAAACCGCAGTACCAGAAATACCGAGCCGATGCTGCTGTAGCGTCAGGCTGTCTGGTCGCATACGTAGCTCACATATGATTCTACACGTGATTCACAGATGAGAACGAACATATGACGCACGTACGTCCAACTAAGCGTTTCTATAATCCAAGGAACGGTGGTAACGCCACTGCATTCATATCAGCTACTGGCACAATGGTAGTTTTGCGAACTAACTTGAATTTTAATCGTACGCTTCTGACGAACATATATAACATTCAGTGGAATTCATAGTGAACTTGAACGGACCAGAAATTCGGTTCACTATAACGAAGTATTTAGTATTTTATGTATTTAGTTGGGACTCAGTGACACGTTCATTATAAGCGAGTTTTCTATAAATGGATTCTATTGTACATAATATTTAGTTTATGTAAGCTTCTAATTTTTGTGTACATTAATGCTAAGCCATTAATATTAAATTTAAAATATGAAATATTTTTTTTTACATTGTAGCATGTTGCATATTTTTTAAAACCGATCATGGCATGGCACAGATTAACAGTTCATTTCTAAAAAATAAAAAACAAAAACATGTTTTTATACAGAATAAAAACAAACCTGTTATTTATAAAAGTGAAATGAATGAATTATCAAGTTTTATCCGTTAGTTTCGCTGTCAATAAACAATGTAAAAAAAAGCATATAATTAAAATTTAAAGAAGAAAATATTATGCACATTAAAAAAGTTAAGATGCAACATAGTATGACTTCTGCCGTATATACACGTCCGTATATAATCTATAAGGTGAATGATTGATACTGTACAGCGATACACTACTATCTGACGGTAAAAACTCGAACTACAACTACCGATAAACTACCGATAAAGTTTCATTCAAGGCGTAGCGATCAATTAATTATACTAATCACTTGTAATATAATTAGTACTTACAAAAATATAATTAACTCATATGGTATCTATACCAGTCGTAACACCCACTAAAATAACAGATACTACTCAATGACATTGCTATTTCGAAATAAATCATCTATGATTTAATCCAAAGGTTTTATAAAAATCTTTCCTCTAAATATAAAAATGATGAAATCTTCATGACGTCAAAAAAATAAAAATATAGTTACTATTCTTGTGATTGGCTAATTTCATGTAACGGGATAAAGTACATATTTAATAAAGTTTACAGGAACAAAAAAAAAGTAATGAATATAATATAATACTGCAGCAATGCAATGATCACCATTTATGTTAATAGTTCTTAACATTACGCCCGTTTGGCCGGTAAAATATATTATCGCATCCCTTATTGAAAAAAATCGTTAACTAGGTCACATAAGATACATAATCCACAATAGGCCTGAGTTGGTTGAAAGCAGCAACTTTTTATTAAACGAAAGCTAACCGTGCTACTCTGGATCGATAACTGGATCATATATTATTTGTGTTCATATAACAAGATGTTATTCGTAATTTTCATCGAGAGTATAACGCATAATATCCTTCAAATGCTAACAATACTGACAAAGTACAATTATGTACAAGAGAATATAAGTTGTACTTACGAATCGATCTCTTCCGGAATGATCTGGTTGTCGTCTGCAGTGTTGGGTGTCTCAATGACGGTGTCGATGTGTGACTGTACGATCTCGGAAGGACTGGGCCCGTCCGGTTGTCCATGGTTTGGCACTGTGGGGCCTTTGAACTGGGTGCTGGAGTATACTACGGAACTGGTTGCACTGTGCGAGTGTACTACTGGCATGTGCATGAAGCTCTGACTGGATTGCACAGGCATATTGGGCTGCGAGGGCACACTGTACGTGCTAGGCTGATTGGGGTACGCTGGACCAGTCTGCACATAATTCTGACTAGCAACCGTAGCGTAAGATTGCGAGCTGCTAACACTAGTTGGAGCGTAAGCGGCCTGCTGCTGTTGCTGCGACGGCGGTGGTTGTTGTTGTTGTTGTTGCTGGGGGTTGGGCTGGGATTGAACTTGTTGTTGTTGTTGTTGGGGCTGTTGTGATTGTTGTGGTGGCGGGTAGCCTTGTGATTGGCCGGATGCCTGAGCAGCAGCCTGTGTCGGTGCTGGGTACACAGGCTGCTGTGGCACACTGGCGGGGCTTGAAGGCATGCTAACCACGTAGTTCTGGGCACTGCCTGGCATACTCTGCGCGTACACCTGTGTAGGCCCCTGACCGGGACCAGCAGCGTAGTTGACAGCTGACTGTTGCTGTGCCACGTACCCTGGCTGCTGTTGTGGTGGTGGTTGTTGCTGCTGCTGTTGTTGCTGCTGCTGCTGCTGTGGTTGTTGCTGGGACTGAGGAATGTACGCCTGTGGCGGATAGTTCTGATTTTGTCCCTGCGGCGGCGCTGGCTGCTGCTGCTGTTGTTGTTGCGGTGTGGGGAAGCTCGGAACTTGAGCGGTTACAGATTGACCGGGTACAACCTGGGCTGGTTGACCGGAGTAACTTTGGCCCTGTTGAACAGTTGGCAAGCTGCCGACGATCTGTGACGTCTGGCCCGCGTAACTTTGGCCTTGCGTTGGCACATTAGTGGAGGCGCTAGGTACTTGGGGACCCGTGTAGCTCTGTCCTGGAGCTGACTGGGGCAGCTGGTTCACGTAACTGGTGTTCACCAGCTGGGCTGACTGGCCCGATGCATAACTCTGCCCGGGTATAGAAGACATACTGGAAGCAGTGCTCTGGCTACCGTACTGTTGTTGTATTTGTTGGCTCGTATACGATTGTGGCTGCTGTTGCTGCTGTGCTTGTTGTTGTTGTTGTTGTTGAGTCATATACTGTTGTTGCGGTTGTTGGATCATGGTGCCGCTAGCCTGGGCATAACTTTGCCCTGGACCTGGTTGACTGTATACAACTGCTGGAGATGATGTAGCCACATGAGTCGGTTGTTGTATCACCTGATTCGGTACCATGCCCATTTGTGCCATGTTCTGCTGTTGCAAAGGCACGTAACCAGCCATGGAGGTTGGCACCTGGGACATCATGGTCTGCATGCTCATCGCTTGCTGCTGACCGGCCGGCTGCTGCTGCTGTTGCTGTTGTTGGTTGGCGAATTGTTGCTGTTGATTTGCGTACTGTACTGTGTTCATTGACTGTTGACCCTGTACTTGCTGTGTTGCATAGTACGCAGCCTGCTGCGACTGTGGTTGTTGTTGCTGGATCTGTTGCTGCGTGTTTGACACCATGTTCTGTTGCTGCAGTATCGGCTGCTGCTGTTGCTGTACATGCATGTTAGTTATACTGGAGTCCGTAGACACGAAGTGCACATCTACTTTGGAAGATACCTGGTGCTGCTGTTGCTGCTGAAGCAGTTGTTGCTGTTGTTGTTGTTGATGTGCAAACATCGTGTGATCCAAGTAGTCCATGCACATCCAGCGGCCACGTTTGAATGGCTCGGTGCTCTCTATTTTCACTACTTTGAACCGATCGTTGCGGCCAGGATTGGCTTGCATGTCTTTGATCTCTGGAGTTTCGTGCAGCTGCTGTTGTTGCTTCGCTGTCGCAGTTGTGTCGATGACCTGATTATGGTTCACTACGGTTACATCTACTACACGAGTCACTTGCACAGTGTTATTGTTGTTATTCGTATTGTTGTTGTTAAGGTTGGTGGCGCTGGTGATGATGGTGGCGCCTGTGCCTACTGGAGGTTGATTCATATTGTTGTTGACGGCGACACCAGCGGTCGTTGTAGTTACTGGGGCTACAGTAGGTGGTGACACTATTGCAAGTCCGTATTGGGAACTGGTTGGTATCACTGGTGCAGAACACAGAGAGGAACTGGATACATTGAAGAACACATCCTCCTTTGAGTAGGTATCTTCCGAATAACTGGGTGTTTCGTTGTCGGTGATGCGAGAATTATCCACCACGTCGGAGATATCGTCAGCGTGTGATTCGTCTAGATCGTCGGCGGAATCGTCGCCTCCGTCATTGTTCATACGTCCTACGATGACGCTGGTGATCTGGAACGAGGAGCACGGTTTCTTACGTTGATTATTGGCCGTGTTTATGGGTACGGTTGCGGGTATAGTAGTTACAGAGGCTGTAGTCGCGGAGTTCGGCACCGTTTGCAAGACTAACAGATTGTTCACTGGCACAGTATCCGCTTCACCGAGACGCAAAGTTTCACTTGTCGTACGGTGTATAACATTACAAAACTTAGTTTTATCTACTGACTTCGGGGATTTTTGTGTAACGTTATCAGCCATGTTAACTAAACTTAGCTACAACACAATAAATAACAACGAAACGATTTCTGTACACCATCGTTTATATAACTGATAGAAATGTATTTCGCATCTAAAAAATTACCCGAACCTTAAACTAACAAACAAAATTCTATTAGTCCACATATTTTGTCTATAATCACACATAAAATGCCTAAATTTTCACTTCATGCCAAGTCTGACAAATACACACGAAGAATTCTGGGAATATTACCTTGAATATTACTAGAGAAGTATTCATGATAAAGGCAGAGATAAACGTGCACAGAAGCAACTGAACGCAGCCCACGGTGCGACCTGTTTACACAAGCACGCTATCACATATGCGCAAAAATGACTACCACTATATATAAATTATATACTCATTTCGACATAAAATTTAATAGATTTCTTGAAAAAAAATCTTTTTCAAAATAAGAAGATAAGAATTAATTAATTAAAACACATTTTTTTAAATAATGCTTTATATCACACATTTTTTTATAATGTTTTAAAATAAATTGTAACTAATGTTTTGTATTTGTGTTATAATATAATAAATGTTTTAATATTTCTATAAATACTTTTTCGCTTATTAAGTGTATGTAACAATTCGACCTAAATTCCAGTTGTTGTGCCATCACTAATAATAAAGTTCAAACATTTAACGAACGTTTTTAATATATAAAACAGAACAGTCAAGTTCGAGTAATATTAAAAAGAAAATTATGAAACACACTAGAATGTTATTATGTCCTTAACAATATTTCTTTTAAAACCTTATTACTGTATCTAATTATAATTTTATAGTATAGTTTTCACAAATCTGATACAAATGCTAAAAGCAGATGAAGTATAATAATACTGTAAAATAAATATTAATTTGATTATGTATACAATGATAAATTACACATAATCCTTCTTTTCCGTCAATCCCAATGCATACATCATAATATGATGCTCCTACCAATGTGACGTAGCCAGTACATACGTACGTACTTCCATATAAATCTCAAATAGTAGATATGTTTTACTATATACATATATGTTAGACTCACAATAACATTGTTATATAATTCTTTCCATTTCACCTCAGGGAGCTATGCACGTGGTTTAGTCTGGCAATGTTCCTAAGGAAATCTTAATACAAATATGCATTACATCGTTGACATGTACAAATAAAAGATATCATTATATCTAAAATTACTTAAATCTTTACTGAGCACAGAATGCTGTGCTAGTTAAAATCAAATTCATTTGCCCTAAAATCTTAGTACAGTTTACTTTTGCAAATGACGGAAGATAATAATATGGTGGAAGATAATATGCCAGTGCCAAATAGCAGGTTTGAAAGATTCTGCGACAAATGGAAGATAAATTCAAACTTGATTACGTTGAAACTGACGTTGTTTGTGTTATACGGAGGTATGTAGTAATGCGCGGCACATATATATATATATATATATATATATATATGTAACACAATGGATTATATTTATAGCAACGTCTTCACTTCTTCCATACCTTACGATACATATGCAGAGTGTTGGTTTAACCATAGAGGAAATTGGTATGATATACTTAGCGATGCCATTCACAACATTCTTAGCACCACCTTTAACCGGATTTCTGGTAGACAAGTTCGGTCAATACAAACCTGTAGTAATAATTTCGTTCCTCTTAAATGGTATCATTCATCATTCGTTATTGTTCATACCGCAAATGGAGAAACCTGGAATAATGCCATCCGCTTATGTCATGACTAATCCAAATAGTAGCGAAGTCGAAGTATGGTGGAGCCCATGTCCAAGCAGAGAGTGTCCGGAAGAAGAAGAATTGGATATTGTATTAGACAAGTGTGTGGACCACTGTGTGCTGCGACGATTTCAAGGCGGTGTAGTTATTCCTCCATCTTATGCTTCACCCGCAAATACCAGACAACACATTGACTTTAATAATAAGGATGTCGGTGACAAGGATGATCTTATATTTCATGTTGAAAAGAAGAACAAGGATGCAGCAAAAGTTAGGTAAACAAACGTACATATGTATAGTTGTATATTTGTACATTAATCAACCATTGTATTTCAGTTCGAGGACGGGAAAACGAAAAGGAAAGAAACCTGACATAAACGATACGTATAATGCTATAGTATTCATCATTGATATGCACGAAAATCTAGGCGAACCAGTCCAAGTACTTGGCAAAGATTTGGAACAAGATGAGAACGATATGTTTACAGATTTCAAGCAACGATTCGGCGAATCCGTCTTGTGGAAAGCAGGTGTGAATATCACTGCTTTAGAAGAGGAAGATCTACGTTGTGGAGGTATCGTTCTAAAAACCAACGTAACGTATGAAGCACGTTTAAAGGAATGGTCAGGTGACTGCATGATCCAAAGATGTCAGTTCAGGAACGGTGGACCAGATATTTGTCCCCCGGATTATATGGAGAGCGACGATAAAATATTCTGGATATATTTTGTATTGCGGTTTGTTGGCACTATCCTCCTGTCCGCAGGCGTTACAGTTATGGACCCCATAGCGCTGACTATGATCGAAAAATACGGTGGCGATTTTGGCCGAGAGAGATTGTTTTCAAGTTTGGGTATGGCACTATTTTCGCCGATGACAGGATTTCTTATCGATATGAATAGTAGACGTTTGGGATACACAGATTATTCAGCTGCGTTTTATACTTACGATATTCTATTGGTCATCTCTGCAATCACTGTTTATCTAATGCCGCTTTCTTCTAAACTACCTGCAGACGATATATTTAGAAATTTGCTGAACACACTTACCACGGCACCCGTAGTTACGTTCATTTTGTTTTTGTTTGCGTTGGGAAACTTGTGGGGATTCATTGAGTCGTTCTTGTTTCTATATTTGAAGGATCTGGGAGCGCCAAATTATTTACTAGGCATAACTGTTACTGTAGGCACAATAAGCAGTATGCCGTTTTTGTATGGAGCAGAGAAGATTACTAAGAAAATCGGACATGTCAATGTGATTATTATCGCATTCTTCGCTCACGCTGGTCGTCTTGTGGGCTACTCATTCATAGAGTAAGTTTATCACAGATTACAAACGTAAATTTAATATTCTTAAAGTCTAATGATAGGCTAAATAGCAATATATAATACAGGTAAACATCACTATTATACGAAACATTCTTGTAGAAATGCTTGGTGGTGTTTTCCATTTGAAGCAATGGAATCCCTATCCGTTCATCTGATGTGGGTTGCTGCAGCTACATACTGCACACTTCTCGCACCGAAGAATTTACTGGCAACGTTAATTGGCGTTGTGGGTATGGCGCATTTTAGTATAGGTAACGAGTTAAAATTAAAAAGGGAAATAAAAAAAAAACATTACATGTAAATTTATTTTTCACAGGAAGAGGAAGTGGTAGTTTCTTTGGCGGAAATCTGATTGGAAAAGTAGGCATACGAGAATCGTTCAGGATTATGGGATTGGCCGCTGTGATGGCGGGAGTGTTGTATTCAATCTTAAATTACTTCTGGTTTAGAAAAATGGAATTACCCGGCCTTGAGAAATCGGATGAAGAAGCAGCCGGTAATATTGTGTTACTTATACCGTGTTGCATTACTTTTATTGTAGTTTATCTAAAAGATTGTTCATTGTTTTGGCAACTCCCACTTTAGATAACTCACTAGCCATTAAAGATTAATCTAGGTATTTTTGCAGAGGAAGCTGAAAAAATGAATAACGAACACAATGAACCGAAATTTAAGAACGCCTCAACAATGGTTAGCTTTGAACGATTAAGCTTAGTAATGGAATATAACGCCATTGGATCCTTAACTTCACTGCGACGAAGTACCAAGAGCTTTACGAATGAACACATGCTAATTAGTCGAGCACGAAGTAGTAGTATACGTCGCGGCAGTTACAGTATTGGAATGGTGAAGCCACATCGAGGTAGTACCAGCGCATCCAAAGTCGATTTGCTCAAATCCGCCATAGAAGTAAATGATCGAAACTCAAATCCACAACTAAAATATTCTGGGAACAACAGTATTAGCAAGGTACATTAAAATAATAATCAGTAAATAAAAAAATAAATATGATCAGCACGGTAATCGAATCCGAAACCATTGGGTATTAGGTAGTGTTACTCTACAATTTATCACATGTTACAGTTAAGTCAAAAATCGTTTACATCAATACACAGTGCAGGGGGTGAAGATAGAATGGGTAAAAGAGATTCCATTCTGGAAGAAATTGAAGAGATCGTAGACGACAAAACCAAGAAAGATTTGCCAAACAACTCAACGAATATCAATGCATCAGTAGAGGATGAGAAAACAGAAAATAAATAACAATGTAAAGAATAGACTACATATAGGTACACTGATTTATACTATACATTATAATCATTTTATTAAAATAAAAAATATTTTTCTTACAAAGAATTCACATTCGTGATTTTAATGTGTATAATAAAAACAAAATTCAATCATAAATAAAGAACATTTAAATGTTTTATAATAACAGTTGAAATTCTACTATGTACTGTTTTATGTAAAACATTCTGATCATTAGTTTAACTAGAACTGCTCAAATTAAATCGCGGGCGTTTATAAAAATATCTATATTCAATTATTCAATATCGAGAATTCGTCTGCAGAATGAACTGTATCCATTTTTCATACAAAATAATAGAAATATACTGTTATGTACATATACAAGCAGTTGGTATATAATTTCACAATTAGTTTATTGAATTAAACCACCACTTGTATAATCTAATTTACGCCTCTACAGAGTCATCGGACAGCCGTACACATCATATGTGAAATACCTGATATCTGTAAACTGAAGTGAGACTATCCAATGACTCGGCCCAACTATAATCGTCTTTTATATAAACATTTGTGTCTGTACATGTCACAGGCAAATTGTATAACCTCATTAGCATGTTCGATAAGTCGAAAATTAGTTGGCTTTATAACAAAGAATATCCTGTGTTAATAGGAGAGAACATCGAAGTTATAAAAGCTCAATGCAATAATTACCTAATTGAAAAAAAAATATTACTTTGTTGTCCCATTAGTCTGGATCATTACAAAATGCCGAAGTCCATTGCTTTAAGTTGAATGTTTTACTTCACCTGTGACATATACATAGATACACGTGCACTACGGATTCATACATAGATCAGCGACAAATCATGTACGTGTACGATGTAATTAAATCGTAAAATAAATGTCTACATCACGCACACATAAATGTGAGCCAAAGTTATACGAATTCCCAAATTTAATACGGAACAAACAGATCAGCATATCAATGGTGTTCGAATTTAGCTCGTCAGTAACGCAACGTTGATTTCTTTCACCATTTTAACACGATGCAACATCTTCTCCAGAGCTTCTCTGCCCAGAGCCATGGTCGAGTACCAGACGGGACTGTCGGGCACACAGGAACGTTCAGGCAACAAGTAGAACACGTCGTTACGTGTCTTTACACTCTCGGGACTGTACAAAAATACGGGTTTGTATATTCTATCTTACGTTATATATATAGAGTGTGTGTGTGTGTATGTGAGACACAAATATATTTACCATTTTGACAAGTAAAATTCGTATAATTTCACGGGACATCTTAAAGGATTATCTTCGTTTTCTTGTTGTTCGTAGACTTTCTTTTTCCTAGAATTCGCATCTGAAATATTGTATCACATTATATGAGATTTCAAAATAAGAAAGTATGTATATTCTATATGCTCTTGCATATTCCGGGTATGGATTTGTTATATTCACCTAAATGCGACTCACCTAACGTAGTTTGGGGAGGGTAGAATCGAAGCAGGACGTTTCTGGAGCCGGGCATTTTAGCTGATCCGGGCGGTTGGTTTGCGTTACGTTTCCAGTGTTTCATAATATGTGAGAACGATAGTTGCATGTGTTCGTCGACAGTCTGTCAATAATAAACCATAAACACTAAATAATAATCACAAACAACAATTGTACAGGCACTTACAGTTAGATTAAAGTGTTTTGTGTTGAAAAACATTAACGTGCTCAGCAGCACATGAGGTGAGTGTGCACCCAATTGCTTACTCTCCCAGAGATGTTCTTCTTCTACCCTTGTAACTATGTAATCTGTAACACACACACACAGATACAGGATACAGGCCAACATGAATATATACTGCTATTTATTATACCGCGTGCTAGTGAACGGTTTCAGTTCTTAAAATCTGATATTTACTTACGTGAATCATTATACAGTACGGAAAACTTTCGGGCCACTTCGTCCAAACAATCAGTAAATTTCTCGTAGTACGCATCGGTGAAAATATTATCAATTCGACCATTCTCAAACAAATATTGTTGTATGCCTGTGTACAAAAACAAAATGTACGAAATTAGTACAGTAATGGAGGGACAACTTATGGAGTTGTTAACTTACCCAAACAGAGATAATAAATAGTATCGGGAGCATATTCTGTTCCATTTGGTTTCCGCACTTCTTTCACGAACAAGCAGAGGGAATAATTGAGTTCATCAGCTGTCAACTGTAGAATTTCGTTTTTAAACAGCTTGACTCGCCGTGACGACTTTTCTAGTTCCGCATTTTTTGTTGTCACCCATTGTTTCCAAGCATTTACACCGAACGTGTACTGAAACACACGTAGACATATTTGTAAATATACAAAACATTATAAACAAGCTTTGCAAATGACAAGTATAGTTTCCATAAATAAACTGAAATGTTTTAAATGAATCAGTATATTTTGATTTCTTGAGCTACATTTATTTGAAATAGTCCTTGACAATTTATGTCCAATATGTAAGCTGTATAAATTATATATTCAGTTATTCTGTCGCGTCTCTGTTGGATCATGTAAATATTATTCTGTTTCGTCTTGGAGTACAATCATTTTGGAACAATACCATTAGGAGTAAAAATCGGGAACGGAGGAAGGTGGCAGGTGTTTGTTTACAATTTCCTGTAATAACAAGAAGTATTAGAATGATAATATTAAACGAATTTTGTTCCGAAACACTAAATGAGAACATATCATATACAAAAATATACAGTATTTTCCAAGGCCAGTTCCTATAGTATTCAAATGGTATATTAATGGTTTGCTTAAGAAAACAACATGTTGTTATTTGGTATACATTTTATAATCGCGACACACACGAATATATATATGAGTTATAACTAACCTTTAAACACATGTTTGCGTCCGGTTTTTCGATAGGTTCAGGCGGCTGTTGTGGCTGTGGTGGCGGAAGGAGAGGCATCTCAACATGACTGCTCATACGACGTCCTCGTTTAGCCGGATTAATATTACGTGCCGGTCGATTCGCGCGTTTACGACCACGCATTGCTTGACGATCGATTAACTGGTGCATGGGCTGTGGATCGTCGACAGATTCCTCAGTAGACACTACTAAATAATCAACATTAACGTTGTTGTGTCACAGTCACAAGATTTGGTTCCAGGTACAAACCTGTTGCGTCTTGACTTTGAGATGCTGTAATTGTGTTTGCAGTTAGAGCTCCCTCTAGGTCTACTGCAGGTTCGTCCAGTTCCGTGGCCATCTTCAGGGCCATCTGTAGCATATCATCACCGAAGGTGTTGCTTGTGTCCACAGCTTCAGGACTAAATCCACCATCAGCTGCAGAACCTAAATACGCCGTTGTATTTGTAAATCATAATTTTTGCTTGCTACAATGATATTATTACCTGCGTTGTCGTCTTCATCGCTTTCCGAATCAGTGTTATCCACTTTTTTCTCGCCAGCAACCATTTCAGCCATCATGAGTAACTCTGCTTCAAACGGATCTGTTGGTATTTTTACTTGAATTTTCTTGATCTCTTTCATAATACCAGCTGCGGAGTTTCGTGTGGTTGGTATGAATATCGGTACGGGAATCGGTAATGGAAAAGGTATCGGAACGGGTATAGGTGCACTGAACATGGGCATCGGTGATGGCACGTATATCGGAACCGGTACCGGTATGAACACAGTTTTTTCTTTGATTTGTTCTAAAACAAAAATGTTTGTATCAAGTATGGATCGAGTCTATCCGAAGCTAGGCCGCAACTTGTCGGTTATAGTATTACCTGTCTGTGTTTCCTTATTGGCGGGGTGTGGTCTACACGATACGCCCTTCGTGTGTAAGATTGGCTTGCACCAAGTACCTGCGTTGCGCATTGATGGGTAAGGTGGTGCTCGTACAATCACCTGTTGTTTGACCTGCTGTTTCGGAGGAGTCGTGGCCGGCTGTGGCTGTGTTAACTGATTATTTATTTTAATAGAGTTCGATATGTTATTTACAGATATTGTTACCGGAGGTAATCCATTGGTGGTGTTCGCCAATGATTGTACGTTTGTGATTACTGGCATCTGTACTTCGTTACCTGCACATGCATACAAAGATACATATGTTAATATAACGTGTATGGTTGATAAGAATGGTTGAATACCTGAATCAGTAACTAAAGATCGCGAGACGCGAGTTTGGTACCGTTTTGGACCACCAGCGGGCACTACTGCTGTCTTGTTCGTATGCTTATCGTCTGATGGGCTGCTAGAAACTGAACTAACTCCAGAACTTAAACCCGAACTTGACCCAGAACTAGAACCGGCAGAACTAGCCGCTAGAGTTATGGGCACTTTCGCAAATTGGTTTTGGAAAGCCATGACGCAAGGATATGTACAAAAATTTCTAATAGTGGCGTCCGACATTGTTAAATGATACATTGCGGTTGTCATCTTGGAACAGTTGTCGCATTTAATTCTGCAATAATAATCCACAATGAATAAATTATCTTATGTAAGGTTATGTAAGTGTGTATTACTTACTTTTTCGAACATACAGCGTTAATAGACACTTGGAATAAGCTGAGACAATTCAGTGAACACATCATTAAGACTTGGCCAGTATGACACATTTTTTTTATCATGTCAAAATTATACTTTTTAACCTTACACCAGCTGCAAGGCACAATACGTCGATTGGCGATTATGTAGATATTCTGGCAGGTTTTACAACAGAAGTTCCTAACCGCGTTATCGTAGAAAATAGAAAATTCTGTTGTGTTTTCATTTTCAAAGTATTTCTTGCACATGTCACATTGAACTGTAAATTAAAAATATTAAACACCGTTCATTTGTATTTTACTACTGTAAATAATAATTCAGAGCCATTCTAGACAGTTTCTTGTAATATAAATGAAAATGTAATCAAGGAATACATGTGATGGATATATTTTTACCTCATTCAAACTTTATTATTGAGGTTATAACATACCTGGATTGCTGACATTCACAAATTTAAAAGCAACGAAACATGGTTCACTGCAGAATTTATGTTTCTTGTCGAACTGATCGTATAGCACGTGTACTTGTTTTTCCTTAATGCACACTGAGCACTGTGTAACATCAACTAAAGCTTTTGCTTTTGCATTTTTATTGCTCATCTGATCGTATTTCTCCATACACAATTGGGAACAGAAGTCCTACAAATACATTATATTACATTAATGGTTTCTACAAATTGCTACGGACGAGTTTACTTTAAAATGATTCAATTAAAATGTATTACCTTGAATTGGCCTTTATCACCTACAGGTGCTAAGAACCCCTCGGAACCAGCTGAGATGTCTTTTTGGCAGTAGCTGCACACTTTAAGCCCTTTTTTGAACTCTTCCAGACATAAACTACAGCAGAACTGACGTATATCGTGACCGAAACGTACACAATATTTTCCCAGACTGCTCATTTGCACACTCTTTTTACAATTGGCACAGTGTGAACCAATCCTATTCTGGTATTTAGCTGTAAACATAACCAATAACATTAAAGTTTCAGAATTGCGATATCGAAATATGAGATTCTTACATAAACAGTCTTCGCCGCAAAAGTCCATTGTTTCCCAAGATAGGATTTTGTTATCGCCTACCGATATTTGCAGGGTACATTCGCCACACTTTCTTACGAATATCTTTATTGCCTCGGGAACTGTGGGCGGAGTCTTGTTAGCTGCTTCAGGTGTATTTAGATCTGGAGTCTCCGGAGGAGTATGTGGCACACAGTTGTGAGCCTTGCGGAATGATAACACACAAGCCTCACTACACACATGCGTTATTTCATCCATGTAATCTACTTTGTATTTACACTTGCGAATCTGTAAATTATAACAATGACAAGTAGTGTTAGTTGACACTGTTAGAATAAAAACAGTTGCTAGTGCTGTTCATAGAACACTACACGCCAAGGCGATCTAATACACAAATAATTGAATTTAAACAAATGAAAGTAACAATAACCTACACGACATAACGAATATTGCTATTGCATAATTTATCCAGCAATTAATATAATCTTATTTAGTATTTTCTAAATACTTATTTTTTTTATTTAGTTAGTTTAATGTAATGGAATGTACCGATGTTTGATTTAACCGAATATCCGGTTGAAGCATCTAATGTCATGAAATTATATTTATTTTTGTAACAAATTAAAATAAATAAACAAGCTTTGTATAAGAAAAGGTACATCCTTACTCTATTAAATGATCATTTCTAATATATAAATTAGTGTACTATTGCTATGTCATGAATTTAGCCGCGTGTTCCCTATGTATGTATGTTATATCATAAGCTAACAACAGCTTATCATTACTATCTCATTTTTTGTCACAATAATAATGTTTGTTACTTAAAATATTTTTGATTTAATATTTTAATGTTATTTTACAATTTAATCAATATTTGACATGCATAATTATTAAAAAAAAATTGTAGACATCTGTATGCATATTTTAGATATTTTTGTTCACATTGTAGCTAATTTTAAATAATCATATTAATAAAATAAAAGATCCACATAATTTTTATTACACATGATTATATTTTGAGTCACGATTTGTAATTGTTCAGGTTTCAGCAGGAATGTTTCTACTTCGGCCAGAATACCAAATTTTCGACGCATCTCCATATCCGACTATGTAATACAGGAAGTTTATATACTGAAAAATAAAAATATACAATATTGAAACTAATGCCTACCTCAGAACATTGTGGACATGATTTTTCCGGTGCTTCAGTTTCTGGTAAATCAGTTACTTGTATTTGTTTCTCCGCATCTTTTGTAGGCATTGTGTCCGGCTGTTCATCATTAATACCTGCATTAGCCACTGATTGAGCTGTTTCATCAGATCCCTTAGTGAGATTCGATTCATCCGATTTGCTTTCTGTTTCTGCAGTTTTCTCGGCTGAAGATTCAGTACTGATTTTATTAGTTTTCGACTGGTTATCATTAGTAACAGTATCAGCACTGTCTGTATCTATATGCTCTGTAACAGGACGCGGCATATCGGCTGCAGCAGCCGCTGCTGCTGCAGTGGCTGCATCTTTCTCTTCCTGTGAAATCTCCCGCTCTGTATCGGGTATGATACATAGCTCCTCATCAGCACCTTTACTCGCCACTAGCTCCTCTTCGATGGCCGATTTATCACTGGTGATTGTCTCGTCATTGAAATCGACCACTTTCATCGGCACAGACTCTTTGTCAACACCTTCTTCCGTGAATTCCATCAATGTATCGTCATCTTTAACGCCATCATGCGATATTCCAATGGGGTCCTCCTCTGCTGCTTCACCCTGCATGTCTGCATGAGTATTCAGAGACGTTTTGTCACAGTCTCCGTCACCGTCACCGTCACCTTCTACCTCGGTATCGCTTTTAGTGCTAACGTGTACGAACACTGGCTTCTCCTGTTCCATATCATGGTCGAGAGAGTGATCATCCATTTCTGAAAGTGTACAATCTGTAGACGCCATCGGCCGGTCCTCGGGCTCAGCACCGTCATCCACGTTCATGTCACAGTCCTGACTAGGTGGACTTTTGTTTACGCTATCGTCGCCGGTGTCCATCGGTGTGTCAGTGTCCCTTTGCTCGACTGGCACATTCTTGTCATCCACTAGCATAGCTTCCTCGTCCGTAGCAGTCTCTAGAGGTGGTTCAGTCAGTTCCTCCTTGGGTCCATTGCACAGCTTGTCTGCATCTGTAGTAGGCTCGTCAGTGTCTATATTATCTTTGGCTGGCACGTCTGGTTCGGCACTTGTCACTTTAGATGTGGTGTCTGTTAATAGTTCTTGCACATCACTTTCATCCGCGCTGTTGCAAGTGTCAACTAGCTTAATATCTAGCTTACCGGTATTATTTGTAGAGTCTAGTTCCGTGGACGTCACATCTGTCTCACATTTTGTGTCACTATCATCACTATTAGCTTTAACATCTAACTCTGTAGTTTCATCCTTAAGTTCAATATTGACTACCGGTTCATTACTTTCAACAACATTCGTATCCACCGTTCTGTTCTCGTCTTTTACACTATTTACACTGGTTTCACTTTGCGCTGCCACCGCACCGTCTGTTTCCGCAGTACTGCATGGGTTCATCTGCATTTTCTCAGTTTTAGAGTCGTCTGTGTTGTTTTTTGCCTCATCTGCTGTTTCTACTTCCGAAGAAACAGTGCTAGGCGATGTTACAGTATCCATATTTGCTTGTTCGAACGCTAGCTGATCTAAAGGCATGAAACATAGATGTTAGTTGAGTGCATTAAGTAATACCGCCAAAGTGTCTTACAACTGTGAACAGAGGTACACCTCTGCACGTGCACTAAAATACAATTGCCACTCTTAGCAATAATTTATTGCAAAGACAATACTGTATTTCAGTATTTACTATATGACTAATACGTACTAGAAATAAATAAAATACTACGCCGACATTAATTCATCATATAGAAGATATTCATTCTGTTGCAAGCATTAAGAGGGAAAATCAGTATGTAATATGAAATGACCACTGTACAAACCTTTAGTAAAATTTTAACATAAAACAAACCACAACAACTAGTAGAGAACACTCCGCATTGCAAACAAGCCACTGACGCTACTGATTACTGCAGCATTACTACTATCAACGTATCAACACTGCGGATCTGCCGATTTACGTAGTAGTTACTTTAACGTACTTGACTTTGGAGATTCCATATGAAAACTAATAAACACATCAGACAAACAATATGTAAACGTAGAGATTGGTAGAGATCGTGATTTCACATTATTCCCGTGCTTGTCGGTTAGACAGACTCACAGGGAACTTAGGTGTTCCACAGTTGGCATTAGCAGGTTGAACGCGGTAAGGCGCCGGACGCGCTTTTATATCAATTTATTTCTATTTATCCCGTTCCAGTTATTACGCCTGCAACTCAAATATATGTCAAGTGCAGAGTTAGCATTTAATTATAATATAACGAAAAGTAATAATTTGATGGATTATTCGATATTTAATGACGTAAATTCGGAAAAAACACATCTATGGCATGGACAGCTAATTTTATCACTTGACATATGCGCACGCAACATCGTGCGGAAGTTTTTTTTCTAACCAATACCTTTATTAAAAATGCATTACGTAATTACTCATGTAAATAAACTTGGAATGACAATTTACCGCCATTTATTATAATTATGTTAAATAATGATAATTCTATATAAATCATACTAGTTACATCCTAAACATACTGATATCTATAACTACTTCATATTATTATGGCACATGAATGTTAAATTTAAAATATCTTAGCATTTACCTATTTTTATATTTAACACTTTATTATTAATACATTACATGTAGAAATAAAATGGTTAAGTGTCGTATAAACTGTTAAGGCGAAATTCACATAATGCTTCTTTGAACATCTTTGTTTGGGAGGTAGGGTATTTACGTATATTTGAGGTCTAAAAAACACTCGTCTCAGTGATTTGATTAGTAGAAAAATAAAGGATCGCCTTATATCCAAGATTATATGGTATATTGAAACAGAATTATATATTTTTTACAGTCTCGAGAAGTTCTTTATGTGTGATATAATTAATATCCAAATACTTACGAACATATTTCACCTTAAAATATTTGTGGATATTACAATTCTATTTTGATCACTGGAAAATGTAAGACATTTGGATTAGGGATGGGTGTTTGTCTACCAGACATAAAAGCACAGATATACGTATATATAGTATAAGGGAACATTTACTACATTTATTTAGATAATTGTTATACACAGATAACAACCGTTTGGAATACGGTACGCTTGTGAAGAACAAGCGCATATTACATATTGACATCACTATTCTACTTAATTATACGTATTCTTCAAACGAAACGAATCAGGCAGACCCGTCGTTACACATGTTTTAACAGGTACATACTGGCTTATGTGCATTTGACACAAGATGTTTTGAGTAAAGAAGCGTTGCAACTTAAGTGCAAATGAAAGTAGTACAGTACGGAAATATTATGTATGTACATAAGCCATGTATATATGTAGAGATATCACACATGCACAGATGGGACTGGAGCTTGTGAAACTAAATGAATACAACTGTGTCCATAGTATGAATATCATAATATAACACTGTACAACTTGTGCATGTACATGTGTGTATATTGTATGTAATATCTATATAAGGTAAGATATATATATATATATATATATATATATATATATATATATATATATATATATATATATATATATTACAGTACACGCAGAAGAATGGGATCTGTAGTTTACATTTATAATAGTTGTAGATATACACTGACGAGGGAACAACTAAGTAATGAGCATTACCAAGTTGAACAATTAGTTGTGTTAATATGTACCTCTCTATATATTATAATGTGTATGTTAGGTTATGTATATACGCCACCATTGTCTGTGGCTTGGCTGCACAAACGTCACTGGTTTTACACAAGGTACGGCTGGTTACGTTCAACATCTTGCCCCCCATATATATATATTTATGCATATACAACAAATATATGCTGAACATACGTTATTGTCTAGTTTCTTCACTATCAAACGTCTAGCTAGTACAAATACAGTAATAACATCGATAATCAATGACAGAGAAATGATAACAAAAGTATAATAACAACAAGAGTATCCGCTGAACGTAACCATTATTTCACTGGTATAGTTACGAACAACAGCCGAAATGCATCACGCCAAACCATATCCAGCAAGTATATTGATTTCGAAGTTACGTGAATAGTGCCATTTCATCATAGATCATCATTTTATGCTATTTACATCTTAAACAAATAATCAAATAAAAAACTTATATATACACAAACATGTTATGCGCTAAATTGCACGATAATAACAACGCTGAAACTCGCAACGACAATATCACCGAATACTATAGTAATTATTCCTTGCACACATCAATCCATCAATGGTAACGTTCCAGATGGAATATATCTTCCATTCTTGTAGTTATGTATGTATGTGTCTGTGTGGGGGCGTGTCTCTAGAGATGTTTCCCAAATAAACTAACAATGATAATAAAACAACAATCATATAATAATAAAAACTCTACATATTTATATGTAATGTATCAGTCCATTTCCAACTACTGACTAGAAATCGTATATATGTAAATACATACCTATCACACGCACACATATGTAACTAATATATATATATATATATATATATATATATATATATATATATATATATGCGCACGCTCTGATTGATATACTTCTATAAAATAATCAAATAGATCCACTTATGTATAATGGAAAACTTAGTATGAAGAAGGAATGTGCACATCCACAAGGGATGAATGAATGAATGACTCTTTGCGTTCACTATCACATGTCCATTACATATATGTATGCATGAATCTAACGTACATACAGGGTGCTGGGCAAATATTGCAACATGGGTATATTTTTGTTGTTATTGAATTTAGACAAAAATGTTTCACACAAAAGTTGCATGGTAAAAAGTCTCTTATGTCATTACGCGCATATGTTACGCTGTGCAACTTTAATTTTTTAAATGGCAACATACGATTTTGTTTTAATTTTTGGAATCAAACACTTTTTACTTCCGATAGTATAACGTCACAAAAATATGAAGTACTTTTGACCATGCAACTTTTATCTGAAACATTTTTGTTTAAATTCAATAATAACAAAAATATAGCCATGTTGCATTACTTTCTCTGTAGCCTCTATGTACTGTCAATCAGAACTAACATATATAGGTGGTGGTGGTAGTAGTAGTAGTAAATAAATAAATAACGGGTTAGATAAAGAATTCAAGATCAATTAGACGATGAGAATAGAATAGTAAGATAACGGGAAAAGTTACTTAAGATCGCCCTCATCGAGCATTGCATCGATGTCCTTGTCCCAGAAGTCGTTGCGTACATTATCGAGTTTATTGGCGGTGGCGGTGTCGGTGACCACCTCGTAATCTTGTAGTTCAGCTTCCAGTTCCTTCTCCCATTCTTCTTCTGCTCGGGAAACGATTAGGGGAACGAATCAGGGTAGGGAAAAAGAAATTAACAAGTAAAATAAATGTCTGATGTGCAGTAGTACGCAATGAAACAGATAGTATATCTCTGGTATTGGTAAAATATTCGTGCCCATGTCTGTACAAGGTAACCAGTTTGCTCAGGTTTGCTTCCTGTTTTAAAAGGTAAACATACGTCCGGATATAACTGTACAATAACAACGAACATCAGGAAAACTTTTCCTGCAATTTGTACAATAATACGTATAACTGATACTAATCATACTAGTATAAATGGTAGTCGATAAATACCTCATCATGTCACACAAACAGTTGAGCATCTGGTTTGACTCGCAAATATTTCAATTATTCATTTCTCGAATTCATTAACGAATTCATTCGTCGTCATCATTACCATATATGTATGTATATATGTAATATGTTTGTATATGGGTGTGGTGTTGTGTGTGTGCGTGTGAGTGGGAGGAGGTGCGCACTTTATTATACATACATATATACGTACGTATGTAATTATAAAGACAATAATTGAAAAGTAGAACAGGACAAAGTGGCCAGAGCCCCTGTTCTGTACACGAACAATGGACACACACACACTCACAGCACAGCACAACAGTATTTTGTTACAGAGTATGCAATAGGAACAAAGAGAACGTTTCTTTTTGCAAACAGAAAACAAACAAATCAAATGATATAGGGAAACAGGGTTATGGAAAACTTATCGGAAGCTAGTGTTCGACGATCCATCTTCTTAGGCTGTTTCAAAACAGGAAGAGAACCTTAGGCATGTTTTCTAATCTCCACAAACTGAACTATTATTTAACTAGTAACCCTTTTATTTCTAATGTACAATTCTGGTCAACATTTGACTTTTCTCTTCATTGCATTACTAGCAATACAATCAAGTTGTATTATGATTGAAATAGCAAATAAAAGGGTTAATTTATGGTCTTGCTACGGATATTTTACATATTTTATTAATTGTGTCACTGTGTATGTGTGTTCATTTAATAAGCTAAATGAATTCAACCAAAAACATATACGTGCAAGATGTGAACTAACACAAAGCCAAAAAAACTACTGCTAACATACCTGTTGTTTCCCGGTTCATTAATGTAATGCGCTTAACATCTTCTTCTACTTGTACAATATCATTAGAACTTGCTTGGAATGTGTCAGAAATGAACTCAGTTGGAGCTACGTTACTCTCAGTGTTTGATTCTGTCTCTATTGATACCAAAAGAACAATAACGAAACATAAAATAACTAAATAAAAAGATAGACGTACACATGCGACGTACATACATGTAAGCTACGTGTACAATTGCAGGGTGGACTGTAAACGGAGCTTACCTAATTGCTGTGAATCAGCACTGCCAATGTCCGTTGACAGATTCTCGCCCTCTCGGCCCATGTATGACAGCTCGTTTGCTTGGCAAATAAGGCTGACACGGTAAAAGTAGTTCCGCCAGAAGTTCTCTTCGCTAATACTGTTCAAAACACACACACACAGAAATAATTAAAATGTTGAGATAGTGTACACGTAGTGGGACATACACTTTCGGGACAAGTTCAAATCGCATTTTCTCCAAATTAGGATCGTCTGTCATGGTAGCGATCGCAATAGGATATGAAATGTCATAGTCGAATTGGAAATCTACGCCAGCAGGTGGACTTCTGACAAAGTTACGTCTGTCCTGTAATAAATAATTACAATATATGCATAAGTAGAGATAAGAGACACTTGTATGCCACAGACCAGCTGACAATGCTGTAGGCTATAACTGAGAAATAATAAAGGAAGTTATACATACAGTTGATAAACTCAGGCATTCCTCTTTTAATGATTCCTCATTAGCACAACCAACCCAGGGTGGAACGGCAGCATCGGAATTACTGCCCGCCTTACCCTTCAAGAACGCATCCTGTTCTCTATTGAACTCGCCCAGAATACTCTGTACAAATCCACATTTAAACAGAACAGTATTAACATGTATTTGCCATACCTATGTGTATTGTATTTTATATCGTATCGAAATGAACTTACATTTTCTTCGACGGTTTTCTTGATTTTTGCACTGGCTTCGCTTACTGTTTTACCTGCTTTGTTCACAGCTGAATATAAGAAACTGCCTATGGATTTAGCTCCGGCCAAGGCCTTGTTTGATACTAGAATATAATATAAGATCGGTTAATGTTACGCAAGGAACAAGCTGGTCGTAGGCGTGTCTATGCTTACCTGCACCGAACTGGCCATCTTTTTCTTCAGTTGGGGTTCCTGATGCGGACACCGGATTGCTATCAGCGCCGCCAGTTGCACTACGGGCAAAGCTTCACATTGTGATTTGTAATTTCAAACAACAATACAACACCGACAACACTAATAACAACACAATCAGCAATATATTATGTAATTGTAACATTGATATTCCTGTCAACACATGGATATACACTTGGATCATACGCATACATGTATATTTATGTATATATGCGTTTATGTAACAGAACTTACATGAAACATGAGATTATATAATATATATGCATGTTATATATTATTATTATACATACCTGGAATTATCATCGTCTTCTTTCTGTTCGGCCGGTGAACCTTTTACAGATTTCTCTGAAATTGGTATCTCGCCTTCCTCACCGATGGGCCGTGTCTCGTCAGTGTCCACCTGTTCCCCTTCGCCTTTTCTGAATTTCGGTATACCGCTCCCAAGCCAACCACCGAATTGATTTTTCACGTTAGTTAAAACATCAAGTTTACTTTGTTTAGTCGGACTGAAATGCGAACAAACGAATATTTCAATTACCTTGTTAAACACCTGTTGTAACAACTAAATACGAAACCAACAAATACTGGTCGATACTATTACGTATTCACATCAATACCGTAAGATTTATAATGAAATTAAGCAGACTAGCTGTAGTATTGATGGTAATGTATTAGGTTCGATTTATCCAACATTTAATTTTAGTTTTCAACAAAAGAGGTCAGCATAATACCTATGCAACGTTTATCTTTTTTCGTAATACAAATAAATCATTTGTATTTAAAACATTTTTAGGTATACATAAAAAGTAACTCAGGTAGTAAATATGTTAATATATTAATCGATTTACTGAATTCTGCATACACATATCTCTGCAGATGGTATAAATATAACATATATGGGAAAAAAAATGGTTAATGCGTATATGTACGGTGTAAAGATTGGCTAAATAAGTATTTACGGAGTGTAGAGCGGGGGGCGGTAGATGAGGATATAGAAATATGGATGTAACAGATGGACAAATGTGAGTATATGCAGATATTGTATGGTGTACCTTGTGTCTTTTTTCTCTTCTACACTGATTACGGCTGCTCCGTCCTCAGTGGGTGTGGGTACCTGTTCCTCTTGTTCTCCTTTCGCGGAGCCCATCCAAGAGCTCACTTGGTTCGTGATTCCAGAAAACATCTCGATGTGCCGTGCCAACACTATTTCAGCCAACACTACACACGAAAGTTTCGTCTGCTACGTTTGACTAGCGCGTATTATACGTATGTACGCACTTCGGCAGCGAACAATCAAAGACAAAACGAGACTACTGCAAATGTAGAACACACATTCTATATGCCTCTTCAATCGAAACAGAATTCGTCCAAACCACGTTAACGAATACGACGAGCTGGGCTGCGCCAAGGACGTTTTACAAAAGGAAAGAAGTATTGGTATATTTCCTTATTCGAGCTCTGCGACCGCGCTCTTCCGAGTCTGCGCTAAATCTATATCTATACGAAGCATTGTACACGGAATATAAACTCACGTCACCACGCCACTGCTACTAGTGCGGCTGTGTATTGTATCTATATCGATATGCATGCACCATGCAGTACGAGTATGATATCGGCATGGTGCTAATGATCAATAGCCAGTAACTAATATTCAGACACATATTGAAAATTCATTAGTCTACCTATAAGCTGTTATATCCATTACTATTTATTCAGCCATACATATAATAAACTATATGCATATTTTATTGCTATATAATCATTTAATTTCAGACAATTACAGTCACATTATTCCTGATAATACTAATGTGTAATTGTTAACATTAAATCTGTATGCCGATTCAAACAAGTTTTATTGTACGGCTTGAAATCAGCTGATTATACAGGTCAAGTAATGCTGAACGAGCTGCGTATACTGTGCGCCAAGACATGTATTGATCTGATAATTGTTGACGTGTTGCCTTTTCATCCATTTCTCTTTGGACACATATTTGTATAACATTGAAATAATATCCACACATAGTACAATGTTGTTTCTCTAAATACTAATTTTCCTTATTATATTTGAATAGCTAAGTATTTAGGTCATACATACAATTCAATTACTAAATGAACAATAATGTAAGATATCAATAAACAAGTTCAATACAACAAGTCTCCAAATAAGGAAACATTGTCATTAGCATTTAAAAGTAGAGATAACATATTTTTTTTCATGTCAAATATGAGTCATGGATCCTACGCTATATGGCATATGGTATATGCATATAATAACTGAACGTATGTATACATTGTACTCTTGTGTTTATGATTATGGGCACGAGCGCAATGATTTGTGTGAGCTTACAAGATTCTCAGAATTGTTTTGTGTAATGATTAAAATTTTAAAGTAAGTCCAACAACATATTGCAAATGCTCGGCTTAGTCATGGATCCCACTGCGTCCCGATGCGTCCGTGCCCACTACAGTTCGTTGCGGTCGATGTGCTCAACATTGCGCATGCCCCAGTACAATGAATTTATTATATGTTCATGTAGAGTTTAACCGTTAAAGCAAGTGCTGTCTGGTTGTTTCGTTGCTGTTCGTCCATTGTGTTCTATTGCCCGTCCTGTTTGGTGGTACGTTGTGACTACATGCCGGTTTACGGCCAACAAATACAAATATTTTCGTAACTAATAACAAGAAATCATTACAGACGTCTGAACCAACTTTATCTATTCCAACGCATCTACCTGCTAGTCGTAAGTAGTAAACTAGAATATTTATATACAACGAAGTGACTGTATCATACATAATGAACAATGGTGATGTTAGGTAGGTGTGAGGGAAGATTATCAGTTTATTTAGTTTATAAACAGATCTAGTGTTGTGCGTATGCTTGTAAAGTTGTTTTTGTTCTAGAACAATGACATCGACAAACTTAACTCACGGTATGGGCGGCGAATCCCGTAACTCAAGCAGAGTGTTGAAGCCTCCAGGCGGTGGACACTCAGATATATTCGGTATTTACCAACCACAAGACCATCAAGCGCCTCGCACCAGACATAATCACACAAAGTCAAGTATCGGTGAAGTGTTCAGTACATCTCGCGCACCAGTAGATAATACGTCCAGCCAGAAATCGGAGGAAGAACAACCAGAAGCAGAACCAGAGCCACAGCCAACTGTGACTGAGGACGAAGCCCCGAAACCGACAGTTCCAACACCACAACGCGCCAGGATTCCACCCGGCGGTTTCTCGTCCGGCCTCTGGTGAAACTCGACACATTCCCATATTTGAGCTTTCGACAACTGCCTTTGTTTTTTATACTCGTATACATACTTGTGCGGCATTCATGTAAACATTATTATAGCATTTATTGCTGTTGTGTAACATGAATTGACGAAAATCGTAATGCTACTGATCGGTTCCACTTGTAACAACTTGAATCGTATATATTTAGCGATTGTTCCTAAATTATTAAAAAATAAAGTATTTTTTTAATTGCATTATTGTTGTTTGTGAATGTCTCCGTGACTAATTCATTCGTATCAAAGGTTTAAGTCAAAGTATTTGCGATATAATCTTTTATTATTGCGACGTTGATATAGTATACTGGAGATTATGTTTCATGATTAGTACAATAACAACTCGTCACATGCTAAAAGTATTTTCATTTATTTACTACTATGCTTACTCACAATAAAGATGAAAACAAAAATAAAAACAGGTTTTATATAAACTTTAGCTAGTTCATACCTTGTTGAAAAAATATGTTGTTTTCTTTTTCGTTAAATAATTGCTATTTCAGGTTATTTTATTAAGAACATTTAATGTAGACACAAAGGGCATCTACTAGCCAATAGTGTCCGCAACTAAATTATTTATAGACATATATCTATGTATGTATGTATGTACCTATCTATATACAAACACATTACATGGTTAGTAATCGCCAGTAATCAATAATTTGGTTCAGCGAGTAGTTAAGCACTAACACGATTCTATGTAGGTCCTACACGCACTTCTCATATATACAAAATAGGTCCCCTCTAACTCACACGCACATCTAATAATGCTAATGTACTGTTATGTTCATAAGCTTACAGTTGGTTAACAAACGCCGTTATTCAACTAACTGGCTAAAGATTTGTTTCAATGGATACTAGGTATATATTTATATTTGATAGCAATATGAGGCCTATTTTGTATATTGAAATGTGACTTTTTGGCACCATAACATTTCCATTGACTAACTATCGTCACACATTATGTTATATTCGTATGTATGTATGTATGTATTACTTGTCAGCTAACAGAAATAGTTAAACAACACAGTTATAATATTGATTTTAAATTAGTATGTAAATACGTATTTGCTAGGATACACATTCTGCTAAACATGATTGAATAATTCTCAGAATATGTCTGGGTTATCCGGAAATTGTCTCTTCCAATATTTGCCGGTATACAGCCAGTCTTCCTGCTGTGTGTATGGATTCGTAGTTTGCTGGAACCATCTGAAACAATCATGAAGTGTGAAATTTAATATTGATTACACTACATGTCCGTCAATAACTGACCTTGGCGTCCACTCCGAAGTTTTCTTTCCTTTCCTCGCCTTCGATGCATCTCTTTGTTTCTCTTCAAGTCGCGTTTTCTCCAATGCAGCTCCATCAATATCACCTTGTTCTAATTTACGAATATCTGGACGCAAGCGCGAATCAGTAGGACACAGTTTCACATCCATTCCTTCTTCTATTTCGTTCAGTGACATCGCAAACTCGGTGAATTGGTAATACTAACGAACCATTACACACAGGTATCAGCAGGTGTACAATGAAATGCATTTAAATACTTACATCTTTACTGTGCGGAGGCCGAGGATTCGCCTGCCAGATGTTGAACGAATTCGGTATGTCAATTGAGTAGGTAGAATCACTTTGTGGAATATCTCCTTCTGCTGCTTCAGGAACTGTAGCTTCATCAACGCTCTGTATAAAGATATGTACACACATTTGTACTATACACATGAGTTACAATAATATTTGTTCAATGTACCTCTTGCGTAGATTTAAATGCACCAACTTTCAAACTGTTCAATTTTGCCAGAACTTTACGTGGCGTATGCGATGGTGAATCATTTGGACTTTTGCTTTTTTGTTCACCGTCACGTTTAAACTTTTGTGTATTTTCTTTCATATATTCCTCGTACGATGCATAATCCACGCATTTTATAAATTCCGTCCATTTACCATGCACGTAGAATAATTTATTCTTCCTATTAATATTTGTATACTTGGATGACAAGTAAATAAATTGTGAATACAGGAGAATACATACGATTTTTCGGAAATGGTTCCTTCCACGCGATGCAGATCTTTCGAATTAGAACCTGCAGGTTTAAATGTTAAATTGGCTTTGTGTCCACTAGAATGATTCACAATTTCCATATTTCCATGTTGTTCCATCCAAAGACGACCTACAATTATATTATGCACACAACAATTCACGTTGGTCCACGTATAAGCTTCACGCCACCTACACAATGAAATTGTAATATAACAAGTTGTAAGTGTATATGTATATGCATGTCTTACTTGGGTAGTTCCACAGTGACAACCCCTTTGGGCTGGATCTCAACATTCTTGCCCCAAAACTTGAGTTTGGGATGAATGGACCCATGGAAAACCCAGTCGCGACCTTCTGCATGGAACGCAGATACTGGAGGATGATGACTAACTTGTTCACAAATAATACGGAACTCTGGACGTTCTAGTTCAAAGGTTTCGCCGAGTAATGGGTTGAAAGGTTTTCCTAATCGTTCCCAATTCGATGCAAGAGCGCTTACGGAGAATCCTATGGAACATAGCATGTTACATACACGAACATACATAACTGTTAGTTTTGTACCTATGACATATTGCATCCTAGCTACCGGATCCGTCTGCTCACCAGCGATGCGTAACAAGTGAGCATATTCCATATATTCGGTTATGCGTTGCAGAAAGCTAAGCGGTTCGTTGAATACGACAGGCATGGTGATTTTACTGAGCTCTTTGCCAATACAGTTTTTTAAAACAGACCAAATGTTGAAATCGTTCAGAATGTACATGGGATTTGGTAACGTGGTTCTAAAATCAATGTAATTTCATCAAGTATTAATGTCAGTGTATGTGTGTAAGTTAGATAAGTACCTATAACTGCATTGTTTCTGAAGCTCAGTTTCGTCTGATGCCATTTTACACAAGCTAAATGCTTGTTATCACTTTTGTCTCCTCTAATCCAATCTATTTCAGTTCCTATACCTGCTACTTTGCCTGTCCTAGTCATTCGTACAATCGACAACGTACGATAAAATACAACCAATGATTCAGTTCAAAATACTAGTGTACATTGCATTACCTATATCTGCAACAAAATATCTACTACAGTGATCTAGCCAGTGCAATAGATTATATATGTATATAAGTGCGATATTTATACTATTCACTATACATACATGTCCGCTGAATAGCAGATATACAACAATTATCATCTATATAAAACCGTATATGTATATAAAACATCGCGTGTTTAACAATTAATTAGTGAATGTTATGATTTGATTTGACCTATATGTAGTGTGTAATAAATTTATTATTAATGGAAATTGATGTTGCATGTAGAGAATTTAGAAATGTACACCGCAATTGTTGACCTACTATATGAGCTGTCGTTCGTGAAACCTCATGCAAGATCAATGTTATGCGTACATACATATGAGTTATAAATGTGACAGCTACGTACTTACGGAAGTAGCGACGACTCAAGTATTTGTTAGTTGTTAGAGACATGTAGCAGGTGTTGTTGAGTTAGCTGACTCGAGCAACAGATGCATCTGTGTTAGGAGGTGGCCAAGTACAGTGACCACCTGGCATATTGATTTTAGTGCACAATATGTGGTGCAAGTATATGGCTGTATGTATTGTAGTATGTTTCAGAGTATGGATGTATGTCGGTTCATGTACACCACCGTCGCACACTCACTGTCTTTAATCATTTAACTGGTGCATATTTGGTGTGGTGGTACTGTTGCAAATCATTGCAGTGATTGACTAGTGCTGTTGTTAATAAAGTTTGTAATAATTTACCATTTACTCGTGCACTGAGTTACGATCTGGGCATGTTTATTGCACGTACTCAACAGTTACAGATTCAACCCAGCCCAGTAACTAATAGATTCTGTGACATTCGGGCACTCACTAGTACAGTACACAACTACGTCTGCGCGACCCGTTTCAATCCACTATACCTCCCTCATACAATACACGGACAGGAACAAACCCAGTTATTGAACGCGCATCTATTGAGCCACTAGCTACATATCACCTATTCAACGAACATGCAACACGGTAATCTTATTCTTTAGATGTGACATAACATCTTGGCAAACGTCGCACAGCAAAAATCAATATTTATTCAAAAACTTTTGTGCAATTTACGAAATAGGCAAAACCGAATTCAGAATGATGAAGAAAACTAGATGATGAAGAAAATATTGTTAAATTAAAAATAGCACAAAAGAAGAATAATGCAAAACCGACGAGAGTTTGCTTTTTTTAACAAAAGGAAAATAGATGTTTGGCAGTTAATTATAGGGCTAATTGTTGATATGCAATCGGTTAATTCATTAGGGTAGTCAGACCCGCAATACAATTGTGTAATGCTGGTCACAGAACACAATTTCAACTAATAGTTAACAATGATTGAAAAATCGTACATTAATTCATTATCAAGTCAATAATTAAAAATCTGCATCATTGTGTTAATTTCTCACTTGTTTGTCTCATAGAGAATCCATAACAGTAAATGAAAAAATGCATTAAGAATTAAATATTGACCTAAAGATGAATTATTTTCAATCAATTTTTTAAAATTAAGTTCTGTTAGCAATATTACATATTCGTATTTTGGGCTGCGTACCTTAACGAATAAACCTTTTACCTTTGTCATTGCCTTTACACTACCCTCACGAATAAACCTAGCTTATCCATCTAACGAATACACCTATTACATTTGTTATTTTCTACACTATACTAACAAATTTACATAATTTTTCAAAATAAAAATATGGAAAAATTCTGTTTTAATTCCTGCATATTCAAGAGAAATTTGAATAAAACTAAGTGGGAAAATAAAGGAGAAAAAAATAAAATCTAAAAGATCGATTGGATAGTCTTGGAGGAGTGCATTTTTAAAAAATGTACGAGTTAGCGAACAAGCGACATAACAGTTATTTCGTAATCTAGATTCTAAAGGATCTGTCTGAACTTTCTGCGTAAAGATTTTTAAGTGGAAAATGCTACAGAAATCGTACTGAACACTATAGCTCTTTGACAGGAGGTTGATGAACTAAAAATATTAATATTAATATTCTAATCAGGGCTCGGAACCGAAAAAAATATCTGTTAAAAATTAACTGATATTGCGAACGTTATATTCAAAACGGTTTTGTTCAAACCCGTAATGTTCGTCACTGATTTTCGAACAAAATGTAATAGACTAAATTTAAAAATATTTTCTTTATTTTTATATATCATTAATTCATACAACAAACAATTTCTAAGTTAACTAGGAATGTATACAGACATACATGCCTGCAGCTCATCGACGTATGTGCAAGTCTGAATATATCACAAATTATTATTTATTTAGATTCACTTTTAAAATCCTAGGTGCCTAGGTCGCAAACAAAACAACAAATTTAAAACAAGTGTGAATACATTTTCTTCTCTTGACAAAAGCAAAGCAAACTAAGCCGACTATAAATGCATTGATCTTCTTTTGTTCAATTTTTAATTAAAAAATATTTTTTTCTCCAATGGTCTTACATAATTTTTCAAAATAAAAAATATGGAAAAATATTGTTCCATTTCCTGCATATGCATGAAAATTTTGAATACAATTGAATAAAAAATAACGCAGAAAAAAAATAAAAACTGAAAAAATATTGGAAAATATTTTTTTTCTCAAGTACGAAGGAAAATTTTGAAAAATAAAATGTACCTTGCACAACTAGACCATAACACGTATCTGCAGAAAAAATTTCATAAAAATCCGTTGGGTAGTTTAGGAGATCTGGGTGGAACAAAAAAATCTCGTACGAGAGAGCGAGCGGACGAGCGACATACATACGGACATATGTTGTAATAGTCATTTCGTGATCCAGGGGGTCTGTCCGGGATTTCACTGCAAAAATTTTTGAAATCGGAAGATGCTACAGACATCGTACCGAACACTATAGCTCTTCGACAGGAGGTCGATGAGCTAAAAATAAAATCAGTTAGTTTAATATACATACGTTTTTGTATTCTCAAGTGTACCAATATTAGAGTAAAATTAATAATTATTGAACGAATGAAGTAACTATTATTATTTTTTAATATTTTGATAATCATTATTTAAAAACTTAATTAAATGAACCGGTTAACGTATATTTTTTTCGGTTACCGTTTTTTCCATGTTTCATAATAACGGTTTCGGTTAAAATGAGCAAAAAATAAAGGTTAACCGGTTTTTTTAACCGATTCCGAGCCCTAGTTCTAATTAATAAAACCGTATACATTTCTATTGATTTTGTTGTTTAACGAGTTCATGTACCGCACAAATGAAATAAAAATAAAATGAAAATGTACGAATGGAAAATATTTAATCATGTATCTGAGTGACTTATTTCGGTTGATCATATTTACACAACATAATCTACGTATAACATACTTACATTTTCAACGAATCTGAAAAATTACTAACAAAAGTCAAAGGGTTTACAATAAATGAAACACTAATTTTTCTATTAACAAATTTTATTTATAACATATTTCCAAAACATAAAAATACTATACAAATTTAATAAATAAATGATATTGCTTGTTTGAACGGCTGGCTACATTTGGCACACCGTTATACTAATTGGACCTCTGACGTGCGCTAAAAATTTAAGATTCTAGACCATAACCTCAAAATATATTAACCTAAACGTTGAAAACGGAAACTTTATGTACGAATAATGAACTTGAACGTAAGTACGTGAACTATCACTTGACAGTGATAGTTCACGGACTCACCAATCACACCTCATATATTCTAAATTATTTCACTACAGGCATAAATATTATTATCATTCGTGATCGTTCTATATAAAATTTCTCTAAGTATACGGTGTATAAAACCGTCTGTTGTACGGAAAAAAATTCACAAACCTTCGGTGTAATAGACAGTATATATAGATCTCGCAAGTAATGTTAACACATTTACATAGTAACGAACAAGTTACTGTTATTCCAAATGTCTTTGAAGTAATATCACAACTATTTGTTTCTCTTTTTAACCTTGTAGAATTTAACTTTCTTTAATCTGTCTCTACAGTGTAATACAATAAATGTTATATATAACGAATGCATTACTTGGTGGTATAGTTCCGAATAAAACAGTTTACTCAAACATGACAAATGCGCATGCGTAAATAATCATACAACTGCATACTGTCACACATAACAATTGTATTACACTGCACAAGTATTACATTATTATTTATTAGTCTAGTACACAATTATAATTTCCAAAACATAAATATGTCAGATAACAAATCAACTGAAATTACATGAACAATAATTTGAATTATAATGCGTTTCAGGTATTTCGAAATATATGCACCAAACTATAATTTCGTACATATCTTTTTCAAGTTTCAACAAATACTTTCTTACCTAATGTCGTGAGGTTTACAAGAATATTCCTGGATCGATGTCATGTAAACTAGCGACACAAATACGAGATGCCAGGGGCGGGGGGGGAGCACAACAAACACACTGCGTTCATCCAGGCAATTTAATTTAGAAAAAGAATAAAATATCTATATTTAAAAATATGTCAACCATTGAAATAAACGTTTACAAGACACGCGGTGATTAGATTGTATGTTATTAAAAAATGTGTCCCCTGGCTAAGTCCCAGATTGTTTTAATGAATAAAATACTGTCCTATATTTTACGAGAACTACGCATCGAGTTGCTCCGACTGTTCGAGGGAGTCTAGTGTATCGTTGGAACTAGAATGTGTGAGATCTGACAGTTCATCCAGATGTTTCTGCTTCTTTCGCACGTTCCAATGCAGACATTCGGCTAACGAATCGAACCAATCAGATATCTGATCTTGTGCACAGATGCTGGGCACTGGATACACCGATGTCGTCACGCGCAAGCTATGAAATAAATAAACATATAGGTTAACGGACGTTCTGGTTAAACTACACAATAACTAATTAACCAACACGATAGCCCGTCACCTTGTGTCAAAGCAACACACACATACACTGAACAAAGAACATATCAAGTGAAGTACGACTGGGTGTACATGTAAATACATGTCAAATTTTCTTGTGCTCTTATCTGTACATGAATGTCACAACTATTAATTATAAAAGTATACTTGTACGTATAAAGTATTGCATAACACGTACTAGTAAGTATGTGGCCAGCCAGCACAAATAATATAAGATATTTTTAGTATTCGCCTCTTTTATAACATCGCTAGACAACAAAAAGTGTATTAGGATCATAAGTATTTTAATTTAAACAATGATTTGTTATGTATGAATAGTTATTACAGTTGTGGAGTCGTGGTACAGAGACATACAGATGACAGACACACAGAAGCACACACACCTATCGCCAGGTCGTAACTCCTGTTGGTAGCGACCATCGAACGAGACATACGATGAACTGCGAGCTTCACTGTTTGGAGCAATCTGCAAATATACACAGGGAAGCGTCGTGTTACAACAAGTCACAACAACAGAACAGGCACCATACATATGTAGTGACAATACACCGAGCCCTAAATAGAATTGTTCTGAATGAGTTTCCATATACGAGACATGAGTGGAAAACCTGGTCTATGAATACAGGATTTAAAAGAAAATAACAAAACAACAGACAGCTTGTTGACAGGTAGCGGGCAATCGTGCGATCTCAAACCTTACAATCACCTACCTGTCACCATGAAACAATTCTTGTCGATTTCGTCCGTCAAACGAAACCCACGAGGTATTTCTACTGTCAGGAGAGACAGAAATCTAGAACATAGTGTACTCAGTACAACAATTCAATCATGTAGACGTAAGCCAGACGAACGAATACGCCTTATGTCGCCTATGTATAAAGATAAAAATCGTTCTCACCTTTAGTTCTACACCAGCCGGCACAACGATAGGTCGAAAACTCAACGAATGCGGACAAATTGGCGTGACCATGATAGCAGGAACACTCGGATGGATCATAGAAGCGCCGGCGGCTACTGCGTACGCTGTACTACCGGTAGGTGTAGACACTATCAGGCCGTCACCCTGAACTGAGGTTATGTGTTTACCGTCCAGGAACAAGTCAATGTTTGACAAGTATGGAGAAGGACCTCTGTCGACTACCACTTCGTTTAAGACTAGAAGATTCGTAGGAGTTTTGGATTTGCAGCCTTCTTTTTCTTTCTCTTGATTATTTCGCATTATTATGCACCGTAATCTACTTCGGAGTGTAAGTGCGGCATGTCCTGTAATAATGATTCATTTATTCCTTGCACAATTCTATGGAATAGATGCATCTATACGCGTACCTTCCAGTACATTCGTAACCTGCTCTTGGAAATTATCGAATTCGAATGGCGTCAGGAAGCCAAGCGATCCCAGATGGAATGCCATAACTGGAGGTACAGACTGTTGAAATAACAAACTGGCATATAACAAAGTACCATCGCCACCCAAGCATACGATGAAATCAATACGATCTGTCAAGTCATCCTTGCCGTCTCGGAATGTCATCAACTTATCCTTGATCGTTTTAAACGAGGAATTGTTCTCTAATAATGGGTCCTCCATTACGGCGGCTTCAACAAATACTACCATATGTTTTTCCTGTGAAAATATATTTATTTATTAACTGTTCAAGTATATATATATTTACACGTACGTACCTCTATCAGCCATCGCACTAGTTGCACGAATGGTGACAAGACGGAAACGTCTCGTACTTTCTTGATCACTAACACGGTTAGTGGCGGTTTGTACCACGTGAGGCGCTGACTTGCAGGATCCTGAATGGTCCTGTAACACATTTAAATGTTCATAAGTCACTGGTACGCCATTACAGCAAATAAATTAATATTTATTAAATTCTAGTAGACAAAATAAACATATACATGAAGAAATGAAATTTAAAGAACATTGTATGTAGAAAATATTCAATATTATAATAATGCTATATTATCAACGAAACACACATATCCGTACGTACATTCATACAAAGTTAAATATAATATTTACCGTAGTTGATATCTATGCCTGGGCCCGTCATTTTCATATGGTACTATATTTCCATTTGCAACCATTTTTTGTAATCGAAAGATAAACAGTATATTTTTATGTGGTCTGAAAAAATCCTGCTAATGTTTCACGTGGTACACTCCTACACAAAAGCAACGGAACTAACATAAATAAAAATTCACTAATAAAGACTTTTGACCTAAACGCACTTTACAACGCAAATTTCGTGTCAAGGATGTAAAATCATGTACCGTGAATAAAATGAAACATGACTCTGTATTGACGCTAAAATTTTACTTTTTATTTACATATTAACGTATACAAACGTCTATTTTTTATGTCGGATTATCTAATTTAAAACATTAGGTTTTTATATTATTATTGAAAATAAACAAATTGAAACATACATGTATTTTTGTAATTAATAATATGTAGTATTTTCTGGCAGAGAAATTTTGTAATAAAATAATTTTTATATTAAAAGTGATAAAAGTGAATTATAGTAACTGATTTGAATACAAATCTAGTTTTCACCAATCTGTAATGATATTGACCTGAATTAAGTTGTTTGATTTAGGAATGAACATTCAATACATATGAAATATCTTTCACTAGTTGAAAAGCTCAAGAAAATAGGTCATTATTTTAATAATAATCATCATGTAAATCATTATAAACATAATAAAATGTTTTATCAATAAAAGATGTATTGTATTTTTTATCAATTTAAAATAAATACCGTTTACAATTAATTGAATGTATATTTTCTTCAATATAAAAATATGTTTACAAGTTGTAAAAAAAAAAATATTCTTGTGATAAAGAAAACCATGTATGAATAAATTCATTTTATATTTGAAGCAGGTTATTGCAGAAATTAAAAAAAAAATCAGAACTCACCATATAATATAATACCTTATATAGACCACAGAAAAATATATAAATTATCACAATTTTTTGTACTGGTTGTACATACTTTCACATTCACACCTCCAAATGATTTGACGAGGAACCAAGTGTTGAAGTTAGAATGTAAAGCACGCAACCGATGTAAACACCGAGAACAGCCGTACTGACACTGCAGAAATAGTAGTGTGCAGCAACGTTAAATGGCTACGAATAAGTAAATCGGAATCACGGTACTTATGAATGATAATAATAATACTTTGACCTCTTACACAGACACACACACATGTATATACGTATGTATGCATGTACGTAGAAACGTGTGCTTCTAGTCCGCTGTCAATATTATACAGCATCATTTACAGGTCAGTATTTCATTACCTATATACAGTGGAATCCGCTTATAGTGAACTTAAGAGGGATGAAGAATTTGGTTCACTACACGCGAGTGTACACTGTAACTAAAGTATTTAGTACGTTATGTATTTAGTTGGGACCCAGAGATACGTTCATTATAAGCAGGTTTCCACAGTATGCGAGTTCACTATAAATGGATGCCGCTGTGTTTGTATTTTATTTCGAATATAACGCAAACCTATGAAAATTATAACAATGCTGTATTCCGAGACAAATCTCTAGCTATAGACAAAGAGAATGCGGCTCTATTAATAAAAAAAAATAAAAATGCATAAGAATTTTAACAATACATTCCGTAAAATGATAATATGCATTTCTATTCTTCGTACGTAGGCCAAGCAAAGGGAATGGGGATATAAAGTAGAAAACGTGTTGTGCATATCACACTTATTCTAAAGCCTATTGTTTCACATATGCCGAGTCATTAAGCATAATAACAATTCTTACGTAATATAGCCGACGTATTCAAACGGATTGATTTTTTTTCGAATTAATTTCTGCATATAAAAAACGCAAAATTGTATTTTAATCTGTTCGTAAAAGTTCTTCAAGGTATTAAAATTGACTACGTTAAAAAATATATATTTATTTCTTTGAAATCTAGGCATATTGTTTTTACTTGAACCGAATGTTGGATTTCAAATTAATAATAAATATTCATTGATTATTATCCGAATATTTTGTTTTTACTCTTTTATTATAAAGAGGCCTGATAATTAAAATTAACAAAATAAAATATTTTGTAAATATTTAAAATAATTTTACATAATTTCATCCGTATCATTTCCGTAATACGCAATACTACGAGCCCCTTCTCACCTCAGTTGGCCCACCTAGTTTTTTGGGCACCATAAGAAAATAACCCAGTGGTAAATTTAGAAATTTTTTTTTGTTAATTTTACGTATTTGTTCATAAATTTTCAATTTATTCTCATTTTATGTTAGTCATCGGTATAGTCACTGAATAGGTACTTCTTCTGGCTAAGACATGCTAAATATGTTGTAAAATGAATAAGACAATTTGAAGCATTGTATTATATTGTATTTTT